>CM070671.1:55412894-56612894 GCA_036346575.1 Dendrocalamus sinicus | reverse complement strand
AGATCAGCATATGTATTGATTGATGATCATATCTCATGGATCATGGTATGGTGATACTAAATCAATAATATGGACATGTGTTAGTAAACATATGTTGGATAGACCCGCCATGAGGCACTGCAGAGATTCCATGTGTCATCAGTTGGTCTCAAGTAGTGTTTATGTAGAATCCTTAGACTTGAGATCATCATGGTTCCCAACATGCGTAGTAGCTTACTTTGGGATTACTAAACACTACTCCGTAACTGGGTAGTCATAAAAGTAGTCTCCGGGTTTGCCATGAAACATATAGTGGGATGTGAATGATCAAGATAGAATTTGCCCCTCCTTATGGGAGAGATATCTCTGGGCCCTTCGATGTAATGGATTATGAAAGTGCATGGCCATGCCAAGGTGATTGAGGAGTCAATCACAAATTTATAATTCATCACGGAATCGACAGAGTGATTGAGCTATTAAGAGGATGACACATGTCTCGCCTTGAGCTCAATCTATATCGTGAGGCAAAGGGATTCATACATCAGAACATTACAGGTTCAGCCGATATGATCTTTACGTATACTTTGGGGTTAATATATCTTACTAGAGGCCGCTATTGACAAGGTGACCGGAAAGGCGTTTTCGGGTCGCGACCAATTATTCGTGAACCTACAGGGTCGCACGCTTAACGGGTTGGAATACTAATTCGAATATGATTCGGATGAGGGCTCAATTCGGATAGAGATCCGAATAGACTCCTATTGGGCCTCGGTCCATAAGGCCCAAGTGAGGAGGTCTATATATATGGTGGCGAGGGGCTGAGGGGCTTACGCTTCTGTTAGCCTCTAGCATAACCCTAGCCGCCACCTCCCGAGCCAAACCCTAGCCGCTTACGAATGCTAGTACACTCGCGATCGGCGTTCCAGCCCCGGACGTGTGGATACCGGTGGAGGCGCTGCTCATTGCGGTGCTGATTGGCATCAACAACCTACAGATTGGATCTACTCGTGGTGTGGTTAATCGCGTGGAGGAGACGATCTGTTCGGGACGATCGGCTAATTCCACTACTACCTCAACGCGCGTGGTTGGATCGGCTTCTCCAACTTTTCTTCCGCTGCGCTGCGCGTCTAGTGGTAACGATCCATGATCCCTCCTTAAGCATGATGTCTTTGTGTGCGCGGTAGAAAAGTTTTGTTTTCTGCTTTCGTAGCCTACGCGCAATCCTTTACCAACAACTCAAGGTTGTCTAAGGATGTCATCGATTATAAAGCAATGTTTAAACTCTCAGAAATTTTATCGTTGGCGTGAAACAAATGATGAGGGCAACCTGACACAAAAAGAATGTTGCAGGTTACATTACATGGTGAACCAACAACTCAACATAGAACTCACTCAAAAGCCATGGCCACAACGGAGTATGCTATAGGCCATGGGCCCTAACAATCTCATTCATCTGCCTCACTATGAATCTATGATTCCCTAGTCGAGTCATCTAGATGCCCACATCAATGGTTATAAGCTAAAACATTCATATTTTCATATGTAGTAGCTCATTATTATTTTTTTTGAAATTTCAATCATCTTTTCCATCACCCATGCATATGCTTTTCAAACCTGTTAAGAATACAACTAATGTCTTTATCGGCTATATTGCTGCTATATACAACATTCAACTTTTCTTATGTAGTAGTCCATTATTTTTCAATCATTCATGAATATGATTTTCAAGCCTGTTAAGAATACAACCAATGTGCTATGTCTGCTACATTGCTGCTATGCATTACATATTAACATTGTATTAATGTGGACCTTCGATGGGACATTGGTGCTGTGTTAAGATACATTAGAATGTTAAAAGTAGTCAGTAGATAGGTCAGTGAAATTGAATTGTTCGCCGACTTTTGTTCTGGGCCGTGGTGAGCTAACCATACTGGTCCAAGCAGTGTTCGATCTTGGGCCGTAAAGTTAGATGAATTTGGCTGGGCCGGATAAGTGGTCATTTTGAACCCAAACGGGCCGCGCTAGTTTTGTCCGGGGTCTACGTTCAACGGGCCGGGAATTTCTCTACCGTGGGCTTGAATAGGCCTTCTTTATGGGCCTTGATAGGCCAAATTTCTTTAGTCTATTGTACAAAAATTGAGTCCATCGACACTAACATGGTCAAGGATACAGCACTTACAAGTATCATAGAATTCACTATTTCCTAAAAGCATGAGTAAAGGTCAAGGCAAAGTAAATAAACAGAAGATCACCTTTACTATTGCAGTACTATCGGTGTGCTGTGTTAAGGTAATCTTATTGATGTATAATTTGGTGCTCATACGAAACAAAATTTACAAGGTACCCAAAAACCTCAATGGAGAAATATTGATATGTCAGTCTTAAGCAATGCTGCATAAGCAGGTGTCTTAAATAATGGGCATGTTCTTTTGGGCTTTTGAAATCGACTTTTGGCTTCTACTACATGCTATAGTACCTAACTTTCAAACGGAGTATTTTTTTCACGACGGGGTCTACAAGTTAAACGATCTACACGTTAAAAACCCAACATCTGTACTAGCCAAAATCGCAAGTAAGTAACTGTCTCTCCATAATCTGTACCGCAAACAGCCAAAAGCTATAAGCCGTAGCCGAAAAGCACAGACCCTGACAAGCAATCATTGTGCCAGCATAGTATATTCCTATTCTACCCCCATATGCTCTATCGGCATATGGGGTCTCTCTTCCTTTTTTTTTCCGTTCCCATCACCTTTTCATATGTGGTCAGTATTGACGAATGCAGCTTCCCTGTTGTGGTCTTGATGTTTCCATCTGTATTCTTTCCGCGTGGCAAACATCCGTTGGCTGTGTATGTGACAAGGAGGTGCACATTATCAGAGTTGGAGCGGATGGGATATTAGTCCTCAACAGAAAGCGAGAATAATACGAAAAAACTAGTTATTATAATCATGGAAACGGAATAAGGAGGGACACAGCCAACAGATGCTTGCCACACGGAGGGAATACGGATGAAAACACCAAGACCGGAACAGAGAAGCCGCATTCAATATTGACTCCATCTATAATCCTAAAGTCCTAATGATGGAGATTGAGGTGCTCTTTGCACGATGCCAAACAAAAGGTGAATGAAAGTTGATAGGTACATATGGATGTCAAATATCTTCCTATCTTTTCCTACAGTACGCATATCATGTTGCTTGTCGCTTAGGAGTCAAGAAGGCCTCATGGAAAGATCTCCATTTCTTTCTTTCTACTTACTATGTCATTGTATGTCGGAGTGTGAAATGAAGTGAGGTGTCCAGCGTCTACCGTCGTACGTGCAGCTTTCTTTGGAGTGCATTTCGATCGAGGTCTGTGCGCATTGCTCTATCGGTATATGGGTCTCTCTTCCTTTTTTTTTTGTTCCCATCACCTTTTCATATGTGGTCAATATTAACTGTATCTAATCCTGAAGTCCTACTCTTTGCACGATGCCAAACAAAAGGTAAATGAAAGTTGATAGGTACATATGGATGTCAAATATCATATCTTTTCCTATAGAACGCTAAACGCATATCATGTTGCTTATCGCTTAGGGATCAAGAAGGCCTCATGGATGTCAATATCATATCTTTTCCCTTTGTGCAACTTGTTCACGTTTAATAATTCAGCTAACGATTAACTTAGCAAAAAGAAATGTTCACGGATCGCACTATTTTTATTGTAATACTAGTACGTATATTTTGTAGCGAAGCATACATATATAGGATGATAGCTTTTGTTAATTATATACTAGCTCTCGCTGAGATGAAAGTGCTAGTGTTTTTCAGTAGCAAACATTTCAGAAGATTGTGCAAGTCAGCCCCGTTTGTTACTCAGGAATTTCACACAAATACTCCCGCTAGCCTCAGCATGCAGCTTTCTTTGATGTCAAGCAAAGCAAGCACTTGGAAGAATGACCGATCGCACCGCTCTTTTTTTCCATCACTTTTTCACACGTGATCAATATTCTCTAATCCTTAAGACCTAATAATGGAAAAATGAGGTGCTCTTTGCACAATACCAATCCAAATAAAATTAAAACTTGATAGATACATATGGGTGTGAAATCTCTTCGTATCTTTTTCCTAGACTACCATATATATCTGTAACATCCCATTTTTAGGGTATTTTGTGCTTGTTCAAAAATTCAAGAAAATGAATTTGAATTCAAATCTCCATTTCAAATTTTTGCTCAAATTTTCGTGTTTCCAATTTTGAAAACCCTTTTTCGGGCTCAACCCAGCCCACCCATGCTCCTTCTCGGCCTAGTGACACCAGCCCAGCCCACCAAGCCCCTTAGCTCGGCCAGAAGCGGTCCACGCTCGCCCCACCCATCTCCCTCCTCCCCCAACCAAGCTCTCTCTTCTTCCCTCCGCCTTGCGCCACCCAGGCACGGACCCCCGCCCACCGCTCCCATGTTGCGCCCATGCGGTGTGTGTCCCCGTGCCCACCGCCTAGCCGTAGTCCTTCGCCCCCTCCGCATACTGTTTGCACAGTGTCGTGGCCCTATATATTAGTCTCTAGATCCTTTTACTTTTAAAAATAAATAAAAGTTAATTGAAAACCAGTGGGACCCACCTGTAAGCCTCTGTAGCTTTTCCTGAATAAAATTAATTCAAAAATTAATTTAACATTCTTAATCTTTGCATAGTCAAAAATACAATTTACATTAATCAACCTTGCAAGTACAATTATGAGGGCTGCAAAGCCGAAAAAGACAAGGCCATACCTAGGCATTGTCCTTGACTCCTTGCCATCGAGCATGTGGGCATGGCATTTGGCTGTGGCTCCATTCAATGGAGTTTTAAGTCCGCTGTGCAAGTCCGGACAACACTGCTGCCCTTCAAGTCCAGTTCACACACACCTCCATCGCATCATCATCGGCAAAGCTAGCACCTCCATTCTCTGTCCAAAGCCAACTACTTAAGAGAGAGCTGCGATGCGATGCACATACCAACGACTATGTGTTCCTTTTGTAGCCAGGCAGGGGGCTTAAGCTCTTAACTATTTTCCGGCTTTGATCTGGCTAGGCTAGCTTGCTTCCTCTACTACGCGCGCGCGACGCTGGAGGTGCCATGGCGGTGGTGCTGGATGCCTTCGCGTCCTACGTCGCCGACCTCCTCAAGCAGGTGGCGCAAGATGAGGTGGGCATGCTGCTTGGTGTCTCCGGCGAGATCGCCAACCTGGAGGAGAAGCTGCAGAGCCTCAAGGAGTACCTCGCCGACGCCGAGAGGAAGCGCATCAGCGACAAGCACGTGCAGGGGTGGGTGAGGAAGCTCAAGGACGTCATGTACGATGCCACCGACATCCTTGAGCTCTGCCAGCTCAAGGCCATGGATCAACTGCAGGGCGCGTCCTCCGCGGCAGGCATGGGTTGCTGCAACCCCTTGCTCTTCTGCCTACGGAATCCGCTCTTCGCCCACGACATTGGCAGCCGCATCAAGAAGCTCAACCAGAGGCTGGACGACATCTGCAAGACGGCTGCTGGGTTCAACTTCATCAAGCTGGATTCCTACCAGGACCTACCTAACAAGAGGATGGACCGGAAGACGGATCAGGTGTTGGATCGGTCGGGCGTGGTTGGGGAGAAGATCGAAGAGGATGCTAGAGCGCTGGTGGAGAAGCTCATGACAAAGGTGGAGGGAGACAAGGAGAATAATGATGGCATCATGGTGGTCGCCATCGTGGGTGTCGGCGGGATTGGCAAGACCACCCTCGCCAAGAAGGTCTTCAACGACGAGGCCAATCAAGACAAGTTCGACAGGAAGATATGGCTGAGCGTCACACAAGACTTTGACGAGGTGGAGCTGCTGAGGACAGCCATCACCACTGCCAATGGGGACCTCCCTGACGCTGGGACTCGAGACAGGTCCCTACTTGTGCCGGCCCTTGTCGACGCCGTCAGGGACAAGATGTTCTTTCTAGTGTTGGATGACATGTGGAGTGCAAGAGAATGGAACGACTTGCTCAAGGCTCCCTTCAGTCACTGTGCCCCCGGTAGTCGAGTGCTCGTCACCACAAGACTCGACACGGTTGCCCGAGCGATGAAAGCCGTGCATCCCTACCACCATGTCGACAAATTAGGGCCTGAAGATGCCTGGTCCTTGCTCAAGAAGCAGGTCAGTTACTAATCTAATTATTTAGTATGCGGTTCATTTACGCTCTACCAAACCCTATAATTGTATTGTTATGAGCAGTTTTCCTATCCTTGAGGAGGTACCAAGAGGTACAAGGTATCAAGAGGTACCAAATTAGATCCAGCCGTTCAATCAGTGTGATCAACGGCTCAAAATTTGGTACCTCTTGGTACCTCGCGTCCGGTACCACTAGGTACTGCCAAATCTCAGCCGTTCGATCAGTGTGATCAACGGCTTAAATTTGATACCTCTTCCCCCTCAAGGATGGTAAAATTTCCCGTATTGTTATTGTTATTAGTAAAGCAGTCGATGGTTGAAATGAAAATTAGGTCCTCGATGGGTTCTTAATTAATTTGTGCCTTTTACTTTCTAGGATAGCATATATAGAAGCACATATTATTCGTAATTATTTTGTTCAAATTTTGTACAAAATTATTTTATTTTTACAAAGTTATTTTTTGTACAAAATTGTTCCTAGAAAAATGTTTTGTTCGTACAAAATTTTTCTTACATTTTTTGTACAAAATAAATTTGTATCAGATTATTCCTTCTCTGTCTCTCCCCTGCTCTCTCTCCGGTGGCCGGATGGCAAGATCAACGATGCCGAAGATGATGGCAGATCGACGAGCCGCCGAGCCCAAATCAGGCTGCCAGCGGCTCAGGGTTGCATGAGCTCCACGGTGCATGCCTCGTCTCAGCGACCGCGCGGCCAGCACAGCGTGGCGGAGAACAAACAGTGGTTGCACCTACGGGAAAGAAATCTGCCTTCATAGAAGCACTAGCCTTTTTGTTACTAGTGCACTGACTTTTGTTAGTTTCTTTTCTTTTTTTATTAGGAAAAAAATCGGCGCAAGCCATTAGCAAATATACTAATTGATATTAATTCGATGGGTTTAACTCCATGCAGGTAATCTCAAGTGAGATAGATGAACCTAATATTGATATGTTGAAGGATATTGGAATGAAAATTATAGCAAAATGTGATGGTTTACCGCTTGCTGTAAAAGTAATGGGAGGACTCTTATGCCAAAGGGAGAAACGACAAGGAGATTGGGAGATGGTTCTGAATGATTCCATATGGTCAGTATCCGAAATGCCCCAAGAACTAAACTACGCAATATACTTGAGCTATGAAGACTTGCCTCCTTATATGAAGCAGTGCTTTCTGCACTACTCCCTTCTCCCAAAAAAGACAGAGTTCTCTGTTGATACAGTTGTTAGTATGTGGATAAGCGAAGGATTTGTTTATGGAAACTCGGATGAATTAGAAGAATTAGGAGGAGAGTTCTATAAGCAGTTAATATTGAGGAACCTTATAGAGCCAGATAAAAGTTACGCTGATCAATGGGTTTGCATCATGCACGATGTTGTTCGCTCGTTTGCTCAATATGTGGCTAGGGATGAAGCACTAGTAGCTCACAATGGAGAAACTGGTATTTTTAGTAAACTCAATACACAAAAGTTTCTTAGGTTGTCTATACAAGCTAAAGGATTGCGATCAGATGAATTTGAGTGGAGATTTTTACAAGAGCAGAAATCACTAAGGACACTAATATCAGTTGGCAGTATAAAGATTAATCCTAGTGATTCTCTGTTTACCTTTACAAGTTTACGGACTCTACACATAGAATCTGCAAAATCTGCTACATTGGTTGAATCTTTGTATCAACTTAAGCACTTAAGGTATTTGTCCTTAGACCAAACTGATATATCTAGATTGCCAGAAAACATTGGCAAGATGAAATTCCTGCAGTACATTAGCCTTGATGGTTGTAAAAGTTTGGTGAAACTTCCTCGTAGCATTGTAAAGCTAGGTCACTTGAGGTGTCTTTACCTTAAGGACACAAATATAAGTGGTATACCTAGGGGATTCCATGGTCTAACAAATATGAGGAAGCTAGCTGGATTTCTGGCCCACATGGATGGTGATTGGTGTAGTTTGGAAGAGTTGGGGCCACTTTCCCTACTCAGGCGTCTTGGGTTAGATGGTCTGGAGAATGTATCTGCTGCCTCGTTCGCCGCAAATGCCAGGCTTGGTGAAAAGGTGCATCTTACAAATATGTCCTTACGCTGCACCAGCAGATTGGGAGATGATGGGCTGGTCAAAGAGGGAGAAGGTGTCTCTGAGGAAGAGCAACGACGAATTGAGGAGGTGTTTCATGAGCTCTGCCCTCCGCCTTGCTTAGATACTCTTGAGATCAGAGGATATTTTGGTCGGCAGCTCCCAATATGGATGATGTTGACAACACTGGCGCCCCTCAAGAGCTTGAGGATTCTAATGATGGACGACCTGGCCTGCTGCACCCAACTCCCTGATGGCTTGTGTCAGCTCCCTTGTTTGCATTTCCTTCAGATCCACCGCGCTCCAGCCATCAAGCGTGTTGGGTCTGAATTCCTGCAGCAGCTCTACCATTACCATAGTCAGCACCCTTCATCCCAGGCAGCGGCTGCATTTCCAAGATTGCACACAATGAACTTAATAGAAATGGTGGAATGGGAGGAGTGGGAGTGGGAGGAGCAAGTGCAAGCTATGCCTGTCTTGGAGGAGCTTCTTATCGGTGGTTGCAAGTTGAGGTGTGTTCCTCCTGGCCTGGCCTCCCATGCAAGGGCTTTGAAAAGATTATACGTATACAATGTGCAGCACCTCAACTCTCTTGAGAACTTTGCTTCTCTCGTTGAGCTTGAGGTTTATGAGAACCCCGACCTCGAGAGGATCACTAATCTTCCCAAATTGCAAAAGCTTGGCATCAATTGCTGCCGAAAGCTGAAGGTATTGGAGGGCATGCTTGCACTCCAGAGGCTCGAGCTGTCGGGTTTCGACATGGAAACACTCCCAGGATACCTACAAGATGTAAACCCAAGGCATTTGGAGCTACACTGCAGTCTAGAGTTGCTCACTTCCATAGCCAAGGGAAAATCTAGCCCAGAGTGGGAAAGGTTGAGTCATATCCAGCATGTCAAGGCTTATGCACATGATGGAGACAATCTGAGGAAATGGTATGTGCTGTACACAAAAAGAGATCCCTCCTACCACTTGGAGACAAATATAAGCTGCTTTACCAAATCTGGAGGTAAATTAGCACAGTTGTTTTGTCTTAATTTGTTGCCTTGCTTTGTTTGTTTAATTTATTTCCTTAATTTCCACTTGTTGATTCCATCTTTCATCCGTATGCTAGAGTCTGAATTTGTTTCCCACCGTTTCATTTCTCTTGGCAGAATCAGAGGATGAAGAGGAATAGAAGACATACTTCGATCGAAGAACAGGAGAGGAATATCAAGGAGGCAAAGCACACCGTTTCCGTCCGACGCATGCTTGCAGGAAAATGAAGCGCACCAGCCCTTTGTATTCTTTGAGATTTTTCATTTTTAATCTATCGAATAAGTATGAAACTACGTACTCAAAACCTTACTTTGGGGATGGTATGTGCTGTATACAAAAAAGATCCCTACTAATTTGTTGGGCTGCTCTGTTCGTTAGGTAGTTTTCCTTGTTTCCTCTTGTTCGTTCCATGTTTCATCCTTATGGTACTCTCTAAATATATTTGTACCTTTTCTTCTTTTTCTTGAAGAAATATTTCCAACATTTTCGTTTCGCTTGGCTGTGTTGTTCCAGGGGATGAAGAGGAATAGGACATACGAGGAAGGGGGAGAACACGAATTGAGCGGTGACTTTGTCGTTCTTTTTCTTGCTACAGTTCATGACTTCACCTGCCACGTCTTCAACCAGATCGTGCATGCAAAATATCACTAGCCCTATGTACATTAAATACTTACAAGTTTGTCGCAGCATATCACAGTTTCCTTCATTGTGATTTGTGATTTTTGATCTATGATAAATGAAGGACAAATAATGGTACTAATGTCGATAAGATAGAAAGTTGATAACTGTTAGTTATGATCTAAGGAAAACCTTACTAAGAGTGATGCCCCTAGATGAAAAGCTATCCAAGATACTAGTATGAAGTTGCATTGAGAGGCAGGTTCAATATTCGGCTTGTAATGAAGGTGCTTCAACTCATGTCTCTGCCTTTTTTTATAGGAAATTATTGGTTCATTCAGTGGCATGATTCGGACAAATCAGTAACTATACGTGTCGTAGGGGTGGCCCCCACCTAAGCCCAGCAGGCCTGTTAGGAGGTTATAAGAACCAGAGTAACATGTGTAATGACATAAGTGCTCCTAATGGGGATGTACGGATGTAAGGGCATAACTGTAAAAGCATACTCCATGTGAATATATATATCAAGATGAGGGGGAGGGTGAGCCAGAACACTCCCACCTCTCCACCACCATCTCTCTCTCTGTTTGGTCAGTAACCACAACAGTTGGCGCCGTCCGTGGGGAGGACAAGGACAAGCCTGAAGACCGAAGAAGAAGGATGGCACCGAAAAAAGCTTCATCGGCGCGCGAAGGGAAAGAAGATGGCTGGGTCGGAGGCGCATGAATACGGGGCCGGCATCGGTGCCGAAGGAGTCGGGCGGCGGCGTAAGCGCGATGGTCGTGGCGTCGGCGCTCGCGCTACAACAACCGACCCCACGGCGCTTCTAACGACAACCAACCCGGCGCTCGCGCTACAACAACCGACCCGCGGCGCCGCTACGCGACAACCAACCCCGTCGCGGCACTACAACGACCGACCCGCCAGCGCCGCTAACGACACCCAACCCGTCGGCGCGCTGCAGCGACACCCCGCCACCCTCGCCGGCGGCGCGGATCGAGCGGCGGGGTAGCCGCGATGAAGCATCCGGCGGATCTCGGAGATCGTGGCGATGGTCCTGCACCCGACCGTCCGGCTGGGTGTTCGGCGGCCCGGCAAAGACTGCGGTGGAAAGCGCCATACTAGCAGCCCTCAACGCGTTCCAGCGGGAACTAGGGGACCTTCGCGGAGCCGTCCGAGATATGCAAGAGGCTCGGGCCGGCGAGCGCGCCCGATGTCGCGCCGAGCCCACGCCGGAGAGGGCGGGCGATCGCGGCCCCCACGTCTAGCCGCGTGCCGCTGCGGCGTGTAGATCCGGAGTCCCCGCTTTCGGCGGGGCTGCAGCAGGCGGCATGGCCCAAAGACTTCAAGGTTCCTAGCACCATCGACCCGTACAAGGGCGACACGGACCCCCGCGAGTTCGTGCGCGTGTACAAAACGCGATCGAAGCCGCAGGCGGAGACGACACCACGAAGGCGAAAGGACTCCCCTCGCGCTGCAAGGAGTGGCGCTCTCTTGGTTCTTTACCATAGAGCGGGCTCCATCTACGCGCGTGGGAACAGCTCGCGACCGCCTTCACAACAACTTCCAGGAAACTACGTCGGCGAGTCGGCGCGACCAACTCTTCGCTGTGAAGCAAAACCTCAAGAAGCTCGGGACTACTTCAGCGCCGCCAAGATTCGATGCCAAGTGAAAGGCGTTAATGAAACCACCGTCGTTAATGCAGCCATACGGGGCCTTCGTCCGGCCCGATGGCGAGTACAATCGCGAAAGCCCATCAAGGCGGTGGCGAAGCTCTTCGACAAAATGGAGGAATACGCCGAGGCGGAAGAAGACACGCGCGAAGGCAAGGTGGCGACTCGACACCAACCAGGCGGAGCCTCGGCAAAGCGAAGATCCGCGAAGGACGGTTCTTGAAGGAAAAACGTGGCGAGTCGTCGAGGATGCGCCGACCGCGAGGGCGCCTCGCCGCGGAGTCGTCCGATCGGCCCAAGCGCGGCCAGCAGAAGTCGAGGCGAAGCCGGTACGTCCTCGACATTGAAGGCGGTTCCGACAAAAGCGCTCCCGCGGGCCGAGGCGGTCGGGGGCGCCGTGGCCGGGGGCGCGACCTTGGCCGGGTCCGCGACGATAAAAGTCGGGGAGATTACGACGACCAGCATCAGGGACTGTGGTGCGTAGTCCACGGCCGCGGCAACCACGATTGCCGCACGTGCACCTCCATCGCGGCGCTCCGCGATAGCGTCGCTAGGGATAGGAACCCGGAGACGCGTCCGCCTGTGGTGGCCCATGTCCAATTCCCGTACGAGGCCCCCATGCTGGTACAGGCGCAAGGGATGCAGCCCCAGGAAGGCCCCTTGCGGATCCAAGCTCACGTACAGCAGCCTCGGGAGGGCCTCCCGCCGCCGCGAGCCCGAGGCAGCCCACCACGGGGTCGTGCGTCATATCCGAGGCTCTGCGCTAGAATTCGCCTCGGCCGCGGCAGCGAAGGCCTATCGCGAAGACTACATCACGTGGCGGCATACCCAGCGCAAGCACCGCGGATCGGGCGCGGCCGCAGTCACATTCACACCGACGACGCCCAGGCGTGGACTTCCTCATCGGGACCCCGGTCATCCGGGTCACTATCGCGGGATGCGGCGTGGGCGTGCCTTGGTGGGCGGCGGTAGCTCGCGAATGTATTGTTTGCGCGGCCTTCGACGGATGGGGATCCTCGAAGCCGCCTAGGGCCTCGAGAATCCCACTGCGGGGCTTGGGGACAGCCCTGCGGGCCCTGGGCCAAATAGGTCTTCAAGTCTCGTTCGGCCAAGATGACAATGTGCGGGCCGAAGATGCCACCTTCGACGTGGTCGACCTTCCGTACCCCTACAATGCCATACTAGGGCACCCAATCCTCAACTCCTTCGGCGCGGTACCACATCACGGCTACCTATGCATGAAGATCCTGGGTCCCCGGACCATCATCACCGTCCGGCGACGACGAGATATGGCCCGCGCATCGAGCAGTACTGGTGTCGCGTCGCGAAGCCCAACGGCGCTCTTAGAGCTGGCATCACAGCGCGGGGGTCCGCGGGGCCATTCAGAGGCGCCTTGGCGGGCCCTACAGATGTCTAGCGACTAGAGGCTTCGGCCGCACCAAGGACAAACGGTTAGTATATCCACCCCTTGTAATTGCTTACCCGCGCAAACGGGGACGTAATGAAGATCGTCGTTTGTCACCAATCTTTCTTCATCACCTGCAAGTACGCGGCGGAGGCGCGTGCAGGCTTGGCCAGCGCACGCGTTCCCGCAGTGTAAACAAAGAGGCACATTCGCGTGTGCACTCACCGTAGCCAGGGGTATGGGCCTGAGTATAAACCGAAGTTGCACGTCCGCGTGTGCACTCGTCGTAGCCAAAGTGCGGGGATGAGTATAAACCGAAATCGCCGTCGCGCAGCACTCGCCGTAGCTGTGTGCGGGATCGAGTATAAATCGAAGTCGCGCGTCGCGTGTGCACTCGCCGTAGCCAAAGGTGACGGGCACGAGTATAAACAAAGACGCGCGTTCGCGTGTACACTCGCCGTGGCGAGTGCGGGTGAGTATAAACGAAGTCGCGCGTCGCGTGTGCACTCGCCGTAGCCAAAGGTGACGGGCTCGAGTATAAAAAGACGCGCGTCGCGTGTGCACTCGCCGTAGCTGAGTGCGGGCACGAGTATAAACCGAAGTCGCGACGTCGTGTGTGCACTCGCCGTAGCAGTGCGGGGATCGAGTATAAACCGAAGTCGCGCGTCGCGTGTGCACTCGCCGTAGCAGTGCGGGGTGAGTATAATCGAAGTCGCCGTCGCGTGTGCACTCGCCGTAGCCAAAGGTGACGGGCACGAGTATAAACAAAGACGCGCGTTCGCGTGTGCACTCGCCGTAGCAGTGCGGGATGAGTATAAACCAAAGACGCGCGTTCGGCGTGTGCACTCGCCCTAGCGAGTGCGAGCACAGTATAAACAAAGACGCGCGTTCGCGTGTGCACTCGCCGTGGCGAGTGCGAGGCGAGTATAAACCAAAGACGCGCGTTCGCGTGTGCACTCGCCGTGCCGGGGTGCGAGGCGAGTATAAACCGAAGTCGCACGTCCACGTGTGCACTCGCCGTAGCCAAAGGTGACGGGCCTGAGTATAAACAAAGACGCACGTTTGCGTGTGCACTACCGTAGCTAGGGGTACGGGGCTGAGTATAAATCGAAGTCGCACGTCCGCGTGTGCACTCGCCGTAGCCAAGGGTGACGGGCCTGAGTATAAATAAGACGCGGTTGTCCTCCCCGCGCACTCTACGGAGTCTAAACAAGACGCGAACTCCGCGCATGCCAGGGACCTCGTCCCTGTGCATACTCTACGGAGTATAAACAGGACGTGGATGTTGACCCCACGCACTCTGCGGAGTATAAATATAACTACGGAGGCCCCCCACGCGTTTCATAGCGCGGGCGGAGGACACGAATGTTAATCGCAGCGGAGCGAGGCTCACCCTCGCGTACGGCGGGGTGGCGCGCATGCGCGTGCCGAGACACACGCGCGCAGGCTACCCCGCCATGAGGAGCAAGAGGCGAGCGTGCGCACTTCCACCCTACTTTGTGCGGTCTACGGACTATAAAAGGCGAAGTGTCGAGTCGCCTCGCACACGCCGATCTACGGACTATAAAAAGCGAAGTGCCGAGGTCGCCTCGCACACGCCGATCTCACGGACTATAAAAGGGCGAAGTGTCGAGGTCCGCCCCCGCACACGCCAATCTAAGGACTATAAAAAGGCGAAGTGCCGAGGTCCGCCTCCGCACACGCCAGTCTACGGACTATAAAAAGGCGAAGTGTCGAGGTCGCCCCGCACGCGCCGCCTAAGAACTATAAAAGCGGCGTCGAGTCGCCTCCGCACACGCCGATCTACGGACTATAAAGGGCGAAGTGTCGAGTCGCCCGCACACGCCGATCTAAGGACTATAAAAAGCGGCGTCGAGGTCCGCCTCCGCACACGCCAGTCTATGGACTATAAAAAGGCGAAGTGTCGAGGTCCGCCCCCGCACACGCCAGTCTACGGACTATAAAAAGGTGAAGCGTCGAGTCGCCTCGCAACCGCCGTGTCGGATCAGTAAAAGGTGAGCGCCAAGGATCGCCCGCATAGCGCCGTTCTAAGGAACCCTTGCGCAACTACTACGCCAACGGCGCGCGTCGAGCGTGGAGATCCCGTCCCCGCGCAGCGTGTGGCATACCGGTGAACCCCAAGTGGCATCAACGCACAGCGCATATCCTAAAATGCCAGAAAATATGCATACCGGAAAAACCACACAAGTACAAAGGTCCGGCAACATCCTTGCTGTTCTAAGCCACTATCCCGCAGGCTCGTCCTTAACACGCGCTAAAGCTGGGGCCTCGCTCGAAGAAGGTCGGCCTGCCCAAAAGTTCAACGACTCCTCAGCCCTTTGCCAGCGTCGAAGGCGCGCGCGTCGCAAGGCCGACGCGGCGATCGCCCCAACAAGGAAGCTGCCGGGATGAAGGCAAGTGTCGGTTCGTAAGCAAGCACGCACTTTATTCATTCAATTAAAGGCGACGTTACAACGCACGCCCACACCTAGCCATGTTGGCGCCGCACCTGTGAGCCTTCGGCATCTCCGGAGGCCTCGGCGCCACCCTCGTCACGCCGCGGGAATTCGTCTAAAAATTGGCCGAGGTTCCCCTCCCCATCAAGGGACTTCCGAAGCTCGACCTGCGCGGCGGCTATCCCGGCGTAGTCTCAGATCCGCTCGTGGAAGAATTTGACGGGGGGGGCGAACGGCACGGATTTCACCGGACATCACCCCGGCCCCGCCGTCATCTCAGTGAGGTTCTCGGCCGGCGGTGTCGTGCAACCACGGTGCGAAGGAGGCGCACACGAGCACGCAGCCACATAGGCACAATGGTCGCCAAAGTTAAATCCGCACCCCGCGCGCAACATCGGCGGCATCATGGATCGGCGAAGGGCCGCGGCAACTCCTCGGGCGGCGTGGTCCGCACCGCACCCACAAGTCTTTGGAGGTGGACTTCCAGCATTTGCGGGCGTCCCACGCAATGACCGAAGCCTCGCCGAGCGTCTCGTTGCGCTCTGCTAGAGTCGAGGCAAGCTCGCCCTTTTCCTTCTCCAACAAGGCGACTTGCTGCAGAAGGCTGTCTCGCTCCGCCGCGAACTTTATCCGCGTCGCCTCGGTGGCCAACTCCCGCGCCGACGCGGCAGCCCCCTCGGCGTGTGCCTTCGCCTCGGCACACTCCGCCTCAAGCTGGCGGATTTGGGCATCCTGGGAGGACCGAACCCGGCGACCTCATGCAATTGCTCCTCGGCTGCTGCGGCCTATCTTCCAGCGCCCTTTGCGCGAGCATAAGCCGTCTACGGGCCTGCCCGGCACCGAGTGCAGTAGGGCAAAAGCGATTCAGCAAGCGCGGCGTGGCGGGTGTTATCATAGAACTACGTGCTTACCCGCACCCGACACCTCGGCCGTCCCTCGGGCGGTCCACCTGTCGTGGTGGCGCTGCTGCTGCCGACGGCCAGGCGGCGCGTCATCCACAATGCCGTGCCATGCCCTCAGCGTCTCTGGCGGGGGGACGAAGTCCGCGGGGCTGGAGCGCGGAGCGCTCGTGCCAACAGCGCGGAACCCTCGCGTTCGGCAAAGGCTCCTCCTGCAGGATAGCGACTGCGGGCAAAAGTGCGTGTGAGCACCACAAGGAGCAACAAAAGCGTTCGGATAACCCATGCCAATTTACCCTCGGTGGCGGCCGCGAAGTTTGGGAGCCTTCCCTAGTCTCGAGGCGGGAGCGATGGCGCAAGCCCTTCCGGAGGTGCGGTTCCGCAGGAGCAGAGGCTTCGCGTTTGCCGTCGCCGCGGTCGCTCGGCAAGGTGGGCGGCGTGGTCCGGGCGTAGGAGGAACACGTGCCGTCGGGACCTCGGCAGGTGTCGAGTCCCACAAACTCCCAACGCCCGTCACCACAGTGAACCCCCTCGACGTTTGGTGGAGCCACGGCCGCAGGCATGGCCGTTTGGCCGGAATGGGGCGGCGCCCGCGTCTCGGCGACGGCCCGGGGAACGAGCTCGCGGCGCAACACCGGGGCAAAGCCCTCGGCAGCAACCTCTACGGGTGACGGCTCAGCTCCGGCCGTCGCCTTGGGCAGAAGCCCAGCCCCACGCGCCCCCGAAGAGGAGGCCGGAGGCTGCGCCTCCGGCGTTGTGGCGACCACGACCGAAGATTGCCTCTCCGGCATCGCGGCGGCCATGGCTGAAGGCTGCGTCTCCGGCGTTGAGACGGTCGTCACCGAAGGTTGCGCCTCCGGCGTCGTGGCGACCACGACCGAAGATTGCCTCTCCGGCATCGCGGCGACCACGGCCGAAGGCTGCGTCTCCGGCGTCTCCAGTGTCCGGCCGGGCGAAGTCTTGAACGCGATCGGCCGGCCCGTACACTCGAGGCCGCTCCCGCTCTCTACATGGTGGTAGAACCACCGCTTCATCCATTGGGACTCCCACTTCCCGCGAGTCGAATTCGCGGGGAAAAGCTTGTGCGGGGCGGCCGGAGAAGAAAGCCGACATCGCCAAAGTTCGACGGTGTCCCGCCCTTCGGTCTTTGGGCCGCACGTGCCTCGTCTTGAATAGGCAAACAAAGAAGAGCTGGGCGGCACGCTCCCGAGCATAAAGCCAGCGTATCGGCAAGCCGGGCCACGGCGTTTGGAGTCACCGCGCGATTCGATCCAAGGTCCGTAGCACGTCGCCCACAATAGCGCCGCGGATGCGAGCCTGCATCAGAAAGCGGCGACGAAAACGATCGTCTCGGACAACTCGGGTGCGGCTCGGTCTCGTCGGGCGGGCGATCGTACCGCTGGCGATCGGAAAGCTTCCTCGCGCGGCGATCGTTGGATGGCCTTCGGTCTGGCGAAGGGCCCAACTCGCGGAGAATGAGCCTTCCTTCTCGTCGCCACCACCACTTGTGCCGCCGCCGGTCGCTCGCTCGCGAGTACTTCACCACCAGCGGCGGTCGCGGCGAATGCGAGCCACCAACGCGCCGCGCTTACCACGGAGGCCGCCGCTTCCACGAGAGATTGAAGCGGTGAAAATATCGCGAAAGTGTAGAAGGCGGAGCAGACAGGAAAGAGGGCGTAAAGGTGCGGGGACGCTGTTACGGGGGGGGCTATTTCAAGCCACCTCGTCCATACCGCCACTACCGAAGCGTCACAACGATCCGCGTGCCGGATGCAACCGCAGCGGTGTAAAGGTCCGCCCCGCACGATTCCCCGTAACTAAAGACGAGGCGTCGTGGCAATACACGCGACCGCAGAACCAAGGACCATCAACGCAAGCGGCCACGGCCACACAATCCCTGACCCACCGCGGCGCTCCAGTTACAAGCCGCCGCGTGCCCTCACCACGTGAAAGGACACTGCACGACGCAGCAACCCACCTTTTGGCAGGTTAGGCGTCGGTATGGTCCCAGCCGCCATTAAAGGCGCACTACCGGACCGAAAGGGACAAACTCCAATCCCGCCTCCGGCTCCAGCGAGCGCGCGCGTCTACTTCGACTAAGCGCCAGCCTCCGCTGCCACCCGTTCGAAGGGTAGGGGACGGAGCGCGCGCGCGTCTACTCCGACTAGGCGCCAGACTCCGCTGCCACCCGTTCGAACGGTAGGAGACGGAGCGCGCGCGCATCTACTGCGACTAGGCGCTAGCCTCCGCTACCACCCGTTCGAAAGGTAGGGGACGAAGCGCGCGCGCATCTACGCCGACTGGCGCCGGCCTCGCGCCACCGTTCGAAGGCGGGGGGAGAGCGCGCGTCTACTGACTAGCGCGCGGCCTCGCGCCACCCGTTCGAAGGGTAGGGAACGCGCGCGCGCGTCGGCCGACTTCGGCGCCGGCCTCGCGCCACCCGTTCGAAGGTAGGGGCGGAGCGCGCGCTTCTACTCGACTGGCGCCACCTCGCGCCACCGTTCGAAGGGTAGGGGACGGCGCGCGCGCGTCTACTCGACTCTGCGCCACCCGTTCAAGGGTAGGAGACGGAGCGCGCGCGTCTACTCGACTGGCGCTAGCCTCGCTCCCACCCGTTCGAAGGCGGGGGACGGGCGTGCGCGCGTCTACTCGACTAGCGCGCGGCCTCGCGCCACCGTTCGAAGGCGGGGACGGAGCGCGCGTCTACTCGACTGGCGCCCGGCCTCGCGCCACCCGTTCGAAGGGTAGGGGCGGAGCGCGCGTCGGCCGACTAGGCGCCCGGCCTCGCGCCACCGTTTGAAGGTAGGGGACGGCGCGCGCGTCGGCCGACTTCGGCGCCCGACCTCGCGCCACCCATTCGAAGGTAGGGGCGGCGCGCGCGTCGTCTACTCCGACTTCGGCGCCCGGCCTCGCGCCACCCGTTCGAAGGGTAGGGGCGGCGCGCGCGCGTCTACTCCGACTGGCGTCGGCCTCGCGCCACCACCCGTTCGAAGGGCGGGGGGCGGAGCGCGCGCGCGTCTACTCCGACCAGGCGCCGGCCTCGCGCCACCGTTCGAAGGCGAGGGGCGGAGCGCGCGCGTCTACTCCGACCAGGCGCCCGGCCTCGCGCCACCCGTTCGAAGGCGGGGACGGAGCGCGCGCGTCTACTCGACTAGCGCCCGGCCTCGCGCCACCCGTTCGAAGGGCCGGGGACGGAGCGCGCGCGCCTACTCCGACTAGGCGCCAGCTTCGCTGCCACCCGTTCGAAGGCGAGGAGCGAGCGCGCGCGTCTACTCGACTGGCGCCCGGCCTCGCGCCACCCGTTCGAATGGTAGGGGACAGAGCGCGCGCGCGTCTACTTCGACTAGGCGCTAGCCTCCGCTACCACCCGTTCGAAGGGTAGGAAACGGAGCGCGCGCGCGTCTACCTCGACTCGGCGCTAGCCTCCGCTACCACCCGTTTGAAGGGTAGGGGACGGAGCGCGCGCGCATCTACTTCAAACCAGGCGCCAGCCTCCGCTGCCACCCGTTCGATGGGTAGGGGACGGAGCGCGCGCGCATCTACTTCAACAAGGCACCTTCCATCCCAGACCTCAGGCTCCCCAACCACATGCTTGGAGAAATTCACAGGCCGCAGGGGACGGAGGGGGCCAAAGGACTCGGCGACATGGCTTCGGCCCTGTGAAGCCCTTCACCATGAGAGGCTCTGTCGTATGGGTGGCCCCACCTAAGCCCAGCGAGCTGTTAGGAGGTTATAAGAACCAGAGTAACATGTGTAATGACATAAGTGCCCCTAATGGTGATGTACGGATGTAAGGGCATAACTGTAAAAGCATACTCCATGTGAATATATATATCAGGATGAGGGGGAGGGTGAGCCAGAACACTCCCACCTCTCCACTACCATCTCTCTCTCTGTTTGGTCAGTAACCACAACAATACGTTTTCACCAGATGCATGGTCATATATGTGATATACATGTACGCAGGTGGAAGCTAGCCAGCACTGCTTCATTCAGTGTATGGAGCAACAAAAAGCCACAATTAGATTTTGGTCACCTTTTTCTATCACTAGTAGTGTGCCCATGCTAACGCTACGATAAAATACAAAACAAGATAAAATTTGTAAAAAATAAAACGAACAATCAGATTCATTAAGATTCACGTCTCATATATTGTATAACCAAATATTTTTTGAACCTTGAGTGTGTTGTGCGTCTTCCAGGCAATATTGACGCCGCAATACCGGAAGTTGCCGTTGCAATTGCTATTAATCCCTTTGAGCGGACTCTAGCAAGAAGTGCCTTGTATAGGAATGTCTTTCCTGTTCCTCCTGGACCATCCACGAAAAACACCTGGATCTTCTTATTCATGACATGATGTATGATTTCATCAAATCCTGCACGCTGCTCCTTGTTAAGAGATTTATATATATCCAAATGTTCTTGGTCGACATCCACAGAAAGTTCCTCCCTAACCTCTCTCATTATGTCGTTGTTAAATTCATCTGCATGATACAAAGCAAGACAATACCGGGAATATTTAATACACAGGAATAATTATAGAATAATATATTTGATACCATGTAGTTTATCAAAAAGAATTGTAAGTTTTCATGCAATAAGATATGCATCTGTGTCCATTCGCTTGAGTTTTATTGGGTGGGGGAGGGATTACCTATTTACCTGTATCATGGACCTCAGGAAGATCATAATTTCTGATATCCTTCCCCATTGACTGAATTAAATCTCGAATGTCTCTAAGCACCATTTGTTCTACTACTGCAGTGTTAGGATTGTCTCTGCTGTAATCTTCAGACAATGATGCCTTGTGTTTGTCCCACAGACCACAAATATTGGTGGCCTCACAAAATACAAGAATAGTCGCAAATAACCATCGCAGAGCATAAGGCATCTGAAAAGTTGTTGCCTCACTCAAGCAGTCATCTAGCGTCTCGTCCCTTTCTATGAGTCCTCTCTTCTCGCATGCTTCCCTGAAAGTAGAGTAAGTGATACCCGCTACTGTTGTTAGATCATCATAAGAGGTCGCACCTCTTACATGATTTAGAAGCACCCTCAAGAAATATCTCTCACCTTCAGCAGGGTTTGCCGTGGTCGTAAGTCGACTTCGCCCACACCTACGAGATTGTACAGAACGCACAGGGATTGCGTTTCACTTCTTCTTTTCTCATAATTGCTTGGTACTTTTCGGCACACCTTGGTTACAAGACTCCACCACTTTTTATACCCAGTTTCTACAACTCCTACTCGGTTTTGACTACAAGTTACAACTCCGACTCCGATACGACTTCTACTCCGTTTCCGATACGACTTCTAATTCCGTCTCCGTCTCAACTTTGATCACTTCCAAACTTTGTAAATGACTTCTAAAACAAGATTATTTCTAACAGAGCGGGCGGGAGGGCGGTGGCAGAGAGGCTATCTCGTGGGCGCGTGATCCAAGAACGAAGCGATAGAAAAAAGATGCATTTACGCACAGGAATACAGAACAGCAAATCCATTTGAAATGCAAAGCTCACAATGAGATCTTTGAAGATTAAAGGGACAGAATAGAAGATATTTGCAGGCAAACACCAACAAAAAAAATCCATTAATTACTTACCCCCTGGCAAGGTCAAGAGCTATTTGAACCACAACTTTAAACGCTAGCTTCCTTCTCCTGTTCTTTATTAGAAAACTTTTCAGTGAACCCCCAGCAAGGTAATCAACAACAACGCAACAAATATTACTCGGCATGCCAAGATGTCCATGTTCGGTTTGTACATTTAGATCTCTTGCACCCATTATAGCCCCAATAAACTGTCAATTGTAGTTCAAGATAGTGTTAGGACAGCCAGTTAAGTAGAAGATAACTACCCTCACCAAGAGAATAGAGAAAATAATAATAATTGTTGATAGTCCACAATGCGTTGCATAGATGGCAAAATTAGAGCCTCCTACAAATTGCTTGGTAGATTTTCTACCACATTCTGAGACCAATTTTCATGGCAATATAAATTTGCAATATCAAATGTAATTTTACTACTATTATTGAAAAAAGTGATGTTCCAATTATACAAGGTTGTAACGTTCTTTATCAGGGCTCACGTGGCTAAATACCTTACAATTCTTTTATCAAGAAGAGGAAAATATGCAAACTTTGATAAATATGGAATGGCTCAAATTAAATTATGACATTTAAGGGCATTAATATAACTTGCAATGCTGAACAAGACCACCCATCCTAATGTTGTCAGAAATCTATCCATGAAAACATAAGTCACACCAAAGGGATGATTGACCCGCACATTTCAGTATATTGCTATAGATATGTCATGTAAAAAACAAGTTTGCCCATGTAGTTGTGATGGACATTATTGGACAACAGTTTCAGCCCGTCACCATTGTAATCGCTGTTGTATGAACCAAAGCTAAATATAAATTGAATTGATGTAAATTATATCAGCCAAGTGATTTAAGCTATGAATTTTGAAGGGGTGAAAAAGGGCTTCTTCAGCCGAAGATTACCTTAGTAACGTTTGGATGATCAAGCTTATGCCAGACAGAGACCTCTTGTGCAAATGCTGCTCTCAGTGCAGCAATTTCTTGTTCTGATCTATGACCATCCTCCCCCCCAGTCAAGCAATTTCACTGGAAAATAAAATTTTAACAATTAATGTTGAAAAAAAGCTGCAATGGTGAACTTAAAGTTTTGCACATGAACAGTTAATAAACAATCACTACATAATTATTAAGCAGTACGTATATTACTATATTAGTGACCTCATATGCTTTGCAATAGTGACTGCTTGTGGAGGAGAGGAAACACATCCCAAATCTCAAGAAGGAGGTTAGCACTTGCTGTGGACCAAAGGTAACGCTTTTTTATGAACAGGATGCATTTCACTGTGCATGTCTCCCTCTGTTTTTTTTTTCAAAGAGTATTTAGCTGTGCATGTTGAAAAAATAATTAAGGTGTATATTTTTTCAAAGAGTATTTAGCTGTGCATGTTGAAAAAATAATTAAGGTGTATATCAATATCAGTTACAGTTTTATGTCTGGTGTGGAAAACCGAATCAGCAAGACCCCTCTTAAGGGCTTAACATGTAAATGAAAGATATAGCCAGATTCAAATCTGCATGGGGGAATATAATGTGACAACTGACAAATTATTCATAGAGAACAGTGAGGAAGCTGATTTCATCGCACAAACCAAAGTAGCAAGGAAAGGCAAGACAAGCCGATCAACAATTTCAGTGAGTTGGTAAATGCTTTGACACATTTGGTATGACATTCCAATTGCATGTTATGATTATAAATGATCCTTTTTTTTCAAGACACTGAATTGAATTGCCTGGTGAACCAAATATATTGAAAGCAGTATGCAATAGGTGATAAAGTTCTGGACAGACAAACATATTGCATCTGCTTTGTCCCGTGTCATGTGACTATGCCGGTGAGACAGTGCAAAACTGCTACTTTATATTCTTTTAGCAGCAAAAGTCTGCGCATTTGGAAAATCCTAACCTTGCTCAGATGCTTTGCAATTTTCCTTGGTCCCTGAAAAGTACCACGCCTGTTGCAAGTTGCAACCTTTTGTCTAAAAATCAGCTGCTTTAATCTGTAATCTCCAACTTCCAGGGGCTCATCACAAGATGAACACATGAATCACGCCTTTTGAAGTATAAGTGAATTACTCGCTTTTCTTTATCAATCTAGGTTTTTTGGTGAACTGGTTGGTATATACAACTAAATATGATATCAGAGCTAAGAGTTTTTGTGTTCAAGATCGATTGGTGTAATTAAAAATAACTAGTAGTGTGTCCGTGCTAACGCTACGGTAAAATACAAAATAAGATAAAATTTGTAAAAAATAAAACGAACAATCAGATTCATTAAGATTCATGTCTCATATATTGTATAATCAAATATTTTTGTCACAAAATGAATGTCACATAAATACGTGACCGGTCGGAACCACTCAACACGCAATGCTCAAAAGCCTACGACCGATTCCCAGGTCTTGCGACCGCTTCCCGACACCATACGACCGGTTAACAGAAGCTACGACCGTTTATCGCGTGATTTAAACACCTTCCCGACCACATATAACACTTTTCGTCGTGGTCAAAGCCACTTCCGACCATGTGCACCGAGTTTCGCGCTGGTCGAAGCCCTTCCCGAGCACATACAACACTTTTCGTCGTGGTCGAAGCCACTTCCGACCAATGTGCACGAGTTTCACGATCGTCGTAGTCATAAAGGCCAACGTGGTCATAAATACCAACGTGGCCGTAAGCGCCAAAGTATTCGTAAACGACATAACGTGGTCGTAAATCGGTTTAGCAGCTTCCGACCACGGCCAATGTGGCCGTAACAACTTCTGACCACAGACAACGTGGTCGTAAACCCTTTCGACCAGGTTCAGAATGAACTGTAGTGGGCGTAACTCTCCTGGCAGGTTTTCAACTTTCGACTAAATGGTCGTAAACTGCTCTGGTGGCTTTCGACCACAACCAACTTGGTGGTAAAACTTCCTGGGACCTTGGACCACGACCAGAGTGGTCGTAAACCCGTACTACGACCACGCTGGTCGATAACCGAGAAAAAGGATGGCTGCGAACCCTTAGAAGATATTAAAAGTAGCTTTGCAACTCCAAATGTAAAGCCAGCAAGGGAAATGCCTCTGGTAGAACAATGGGCGCAGTAAATATATCGATCAGGTCATTTCTACAATATTGTACTTTAAGCTGTACTCTCAATGAATAAGCCCTGTCCATAGTTATGAAGGAATTTATACATCAAACGACTGGACTCCTGGACTCGGGCATTCTCATCCCTTCTTTTGAAACAGAATCGATCCAATCAGAATTGCAATTGCAGTTATTGCAATTGTGAAGACAGTTGCTTGCGTTGTGAACCATGAACTGGTCGTACTTGCTGTTCTGCTGCTGGAGCATGCTCTTCTTTTTCCAGCAGGGTCCCATCACTGAAATTTGAAGCAGGTCGTACTGGCTGTTCTGCTGCAGCAGCACGCTCTTCTTTTTCCAGCATGGTTCTGTCAATGAAATTTGAATTATCACAAGGTAAGCTTAATTTGCCGAACAATATATTTATTAGCTGCTACGCTAATAGCTTGTTTCAGCACGCTGGACTGGCTGTCGTCTGACCAAGCATCGTATATGCAGTGATACTTTAAGTAAACAACACTAACTTATTTGTTGAAAACTACAATTAAAAGGGTAAACAACACTAATCTAACTGAAAGATAGATTGAATCATGTTAACCTTAAATAAATGACATGCATCATTTAGAAGGTTCCCATGCTTTTACCTTGAAGATTCTGCAGCAACATTTGAGTTTGCATGGAACTGGATTTCGTGTCCAATCCATTCCCGGAGTCTGATGTACTTCCTGCAAGGTTGGCAATATTTTGTTCGATTCCCACACACATCCTGTATCATATAACTAATATAATTAGAACAAAGATGGACTGTATTTTCAGAGTAATAGCTTAAGATGAGAAACGAATTTATACCTGATGCTCAAAAAGATCAACTGCAGGCAGTTCAAATTCACAATATTGGCATGCAAGCATCCTTTGTGGGATGATAAGGGGTCTCCACTCCACCGCATAATTTTCTTCCGTATCAACATGCTATTCCAACTGCTGCAATGGATGCCCTCATAATTAGTAGTCAACATCGACTGCAATGGCATCATCCACAAATTTCATTGACCACAACAGTACTCCTGGTAACCTGGCAGCAACATCACAACCAGAAGATGTAAGATATCATGTCACTTCGCTTTTTTGTTTTGCAAATTTAATAGAACCTGATTACATATTCAAAAATTGTATATCAGGATCATGAAAATTTTATACCCAAGGTTGGCATGACATTTAACTCTGAGGAAGACGCTTATGACATTTAACTCTGAGGAAGACGCTTATGACATTTAACCTGATTACACTCTCTTGGATTATAGTTCGCCACTAACATTTTCATTCTTTTGTATGGTTAGGGTCATTTGGAGATTCCCAATAACCAAAATTTCATACACGTATCAGAGTACAATGCAGCTGTAGATGCTTCAACAAATCAAGGATTGCAATACGACAAGCCAATTCAACCATTTCATGCAGATTTCTACAATATATTCATTTAGTTTGCTTGCAACCTTCATTTCCTATTAGTATGAACCTACTGTATATTTCTATTTTTCTGGTTTGTAGACACCTCAAGCTATATATAAGAACTCGTGGTCAGTTTGAGGACAATCTCTAATACATGTTCTCATAGATCAGTGAGTACCTGTTTCATATGTTCCAACTCGCAAATTGGGCACCAGGAGGCGAACAGGACGTGAGACCAAAGCGAGTACCTGTTCCATATGTCCCATAGATTAGTCTAGGCATCTTTCAACAAATCAATGTTGCTAAGTAACTAAATATTTGCCAAATTTAAATCAGAAGTTAGCAATGACTAAATGCAAGACTCCCTTAAATTTTGATCTCTCAGTCATATTAGGTGTTCAGCAACAAAAACCACACATAGGCTCATAAAAGTCCAGTGTGTATTGCCACCAGCAAAAACTCGGACAAACAAGATGCCTAAACCCTACTACTGTGTAGGCAGATGGTAGCAAATAACACATTCTTGCTGTGAACTTCAACTTCACAACTTGGAATGATCCACAGGCTTATCGGGGATTGAAAGTTCATCTTTGAGCATAAAGGATAGATCATGCATCTGAGACAACAATTTCTTTACATTTGCATCAACAGGTTCTGGTTTTGAAATGGAGCGGTTATCATGACTTGTAGTTGCCCATATTGCAGATAGTGCATCAACGTCACCCGTCTGCTGCATTCCGTTCGTCCTGTAGGAGGCGCCCGCCCCACTACGGAGTTGGTGACGAAGCAGTCAACCATGCCAATGATCCAAACAATAAACAAAGAATTTAAGAACAAATGATTCACACACGCGTACACCATTCCGACGAACACCCAACATAAAGCCAAAATAAAAAAGCCCAAAACTCCCGAAACAAGTGGCCATATAAACCAAATTAAACGCACGGCAAGCACATACTAAACACAAATCAGTAGTACCTCAAATCACATAGGCGCATAGCAGGCAACCAACATTCCATTGTCCGTTGCATTTGCATGCAGACACTGCGCGCTCAGCGTGATGAGGAGGTCGACGCGGCAGCGTTCTTGGCGCTCGTCGTGGCGCGCTGTTGCTGGCAGCGTCGCAGCCGGCGCCGAGCATGCCGCCGGCGTCGCAGCGCCGAGCATGCCGCCGACGAACAACTCGCGGCTGGAGAAGGCGTGCGTGCGCTGCGCAGCGCCGGCGCGCCATCACGGACGACCCCAAGAAGCCGACGCAATCGCGTGCGTGGCGAGCTCCGCTCGATCGGGAGGAGGACGGGGATCGGGCGATTTGGTCGTGGCGAGCTCCGCTCGGTCGGGAGGAGGACGGGGATCGGCGATTTGGTCCCACGACCTCCACTCAGATCGGGGAGGAGGACGGGGATCGGGAGCCGCATCGATTTGGTGGACGAGATCTGGGAGGAGGACGGGGATCGGGCGATTTGGTGAACGGGATCTGGGAGAAGGACGACGGGCGATTTTGGGTTTAATGATATGCACGATCCAAATGATTTTGGCCTTAGAGCATCTCCAGCAGGGCCCCTACTTGAGCCCTCAAAACCAAATTTGAGGACTTGAGGTAAAAATAGAGGTCCAGCAGGGCCCCTACTAGAGCCCTCAAATTTGAGGGGCCCCTTAAATCCCCCCTTCAGCCCTCATTCCTAGGGGGGCCCTACTCCGGCCCTCATTTTTCAGTTTTCCTCGTTTTTTCCCGTACGAGTGAAACAAATTTAAATTCAGAACAAATTTGAATATTCGGAACAAATTTGAATTTAAATTTGAATATTCGAAACAAATTTGAATATTCAGAATAAATTTGAATTTAAATTTGAATATTCGGAACAAATTTAAATTCAAATTTGGATATTCGGAACAAATTTAAATTTGAATATTTGGAACAAATTTGAATTTGAATTTGAATATTTGGAACAATTTTGAATTTAAATTTGAATATTCGGAACAAATTTAAATTCAAATTTGGATATTCGAATTTGGATATTCGAAACAAATTTGAATTTCGGAACAAATTTGAATTGAAATTTGAATTTTCGGAACAAATTTGAATTTAAATTTGAATATTCGGAACAAATTTGAATTTAAATTTGAATATTTGGAACAAATTTGAATTTAAATTTGGAACAATAAATTCGAAACAAATTTGAATTTAAATTTGAATATTCGTATTTGAATTCATAAATTTAGATATTGTCCCTCATTTTGAAATCATAAATATTTTATTGTGTATTGTGCTTTTGTCTCATACATATGCATATAGTGTGTGAGGAAATAGAGGGAATTGAGAAGTAGGGGCCCTGTTTTGAGGGCTCCTGCTGGAGTGCAGCCCAGAAAACAGGGCCCTCAAAAGTAGAGGGAGCCCTCAAATTAAAAGTAGGGGGTCTGTTTTGAGGGCTCCTGCTGGAGATGCCCTTAGGATCTTCAATGAGTAAGAGAAGAAAGTTTGAAGAGAGATCCAGGCCATTCATTTGTATGAAGTTGGATTACTTTGGTACACAAATCTGGGTGAACTTAGATTAGGCATGACTGTAGGGGTGGTTGAGGGGGTGGATTTAGTAAAGAAAATTTTGGTGTATTATAGAGTAGGGTAGATAATTGCAGCTCATTTCTATTCCACATCTTAGGCCTTGGAGGAACACTATACGTGAGAGGAGTGTTGAAGTATAACTGAATTGCCGGTCTTTCCTTATCAGTTTAGGCTTAACTTTATTTGTTGGTTGATTAGAATCACATGAGGGGGTGTTACACACCAAAAGCGGGCTTTTCTGCCCGAAGTCACGGAATACACCGTGGAATCAAGAAAAGCAGAGGTATCGACTTTAGCAATTTGCTAACAAGGAAAAGCACCGGTGACACGACCAGAGAAAACTACTCGCAAAAGCACCCGAAGCAACCACCTATAGTAAATGACATTGCCATCTATCGACCAATCAATTCTACTTACCATGGCATCCTAAGCCAGGAAGAACGAACACAAGCAAGAAAAACAAAGCGGCAAAGTTCCCTAACAACTCGCAAAAGTAATAATCGATCGAACCGTGAAGTATCCAACGCAGTAGCCAACACTAAGTATTAGGGTAATTTCATCGAGCAGCTTAAGGGTACTAAAGCGGGAGGTAAGTGTACGCGTATATGTGAAGTTGAGATGGTACGGTGCGGCGACGTCCTGGCCATCGTAGACGCCACGGTGGGCGGTCTTGAAGGTGCCGCGGCGATGACGCCCTTGATGACGAGCTTGGAGGGTCGATCTCCCGTGCCTCCGATGCCTATGCTTTGCAGCAGCCGCGCTCCTCCCAACTCGTGGACTCGCGCGGCGCTCCAGTGCGCGCCGCAGCGGCGGGCGGCGAGGTGGCACTCCACCGCTCGTCGAGGCTCTTGAGGTCGATCTGGTCCGCCCGCACGAACCCCGCGTCCCCCCTCCCGCCGACGCCCGCGCTGGGCTGCCTCATGCTTGGAGCCCGCCGGAGGGGTTGGAGGAGCTAGAAGCGACGGTGACCGGCGTGGGTGGGCCGTGGGCGCGGAAGGTCTCAGGTGGTGTGGCTGCCGCGGCGAGGAGTAGAAGGTGGTGGTTATGCTATACTACAGGCGACGAGGATGGGTTGGCGAATGGTGAGGGAGGCAGGGTGGAGGAGAGGGGAGGCGGTGGGGGCGGAGGAGGGGGGCAGGGAGATGGGCGCGCGCTGCGACAGCGCGGAGGAGGAGGCGGCGGAGAATCAGAGAGGAGAAGCCGAGGAGCGCACGGGTTCAGTTGGGGGAGGCAGGAGCGAGGTCGTCGGGGGCATGTGCGTGGGCGTCGGGGTGGGTTTAGGGTTCAATGATGTGCATGATCCAAATGATTTTGGCCTTAAGATTTTCAATGAGTAAGAGAAGAAGGTTTGAGGAGAGATCCAGGCCATTCATTTGTATGAAGTTGGATTATTTTGGTACACAAATCTGGGTGGACTTAGATTAGGCATGACTGTAGGGGTGGTTGAAGGGGTGGATTTAGTAAAGAAATTTTGGTATATTATAGAGTAGGGTAGATGGGTGATAACTGTGAAGCTGTAGCCTGTAGCACCTGAAAATAGGAAAGCATTGCAGCAGTTCAAAAGCCCAGTAATCATGTTAATTAGCATTAAACCCATTTGATTACTTTCCTTTATATGGGCAATAGGGGCTAAATTAAAGGGGCTTACCCTTTTCGCTCTTGTGCATGCCTCCATTCTCCTCAAGCAGAAGGTTTGTCTTCCTTATCTCTCGTCTCTCTCTCTCTCTCTCTCTCTCTCTCTCTCGTTCATCCGCTTGGGGAGAGCTCGGCCGGCAGCCGCACGGCGCGGCGGCGCGGGCCGGAGGTGCGGTGTAGCAGCGCGCGGCTGAGATGCGGCCCAGGCGCAGGCGGCGCGGCTGGAGGCACGGCGCGGGCTAGGCAGCGCGACGTGGCGGCGCAGCTGGGCGGCGGTGCAGCTAGGCGGTCTGCAGCTGGGCGGCGCGGCCAGGTAGTGGAGAGACCAGGCGGTGGCGCGGCTAGGCAGCGCAGCCAGGCTGGGTGGTGGCCAGGCGGCGGTGCGACGAGTCGGCGCAGAGCGGCCGGCGGTGGCGGTAGCCAACAGCAGCAATGCGGCCGACGCTCTGTAGTCATATGCCTCGGCCAGCCGAGGCACGTCTGAATTATGTTTCGCGCGTGGTTTTGTGGGCTATTGTTCACACGGCCGAACGGTCAGTCGTGCGATAAAGCCTTCGTGAACACAATCTTTTTCGGCCGAATGTATCTCTTCAGAGTATAAAATAAGAGTATTGCTATACAACATTCGACTATTTTTTAGGGTAAAAACAGTCAGATTGATCTGGAGCGTTAGATCTCCATCCAACGGATCCACTCATACAAGCCTCCCTCCAAAAAAATGACCCCCTCTAGAAAAATAATCTAGGGCGTTGGATCTCCATCTAACGGCTCAAAATGTGACTGTTTTTGTCCTAAAAAAACAGGCGCCTGTTGTATAGACACTCCCATAAAATAAATGTTAGGACTCTCGAGTGTCCAGATCCAGTCCTGTGGGACTTTAAATAAATGGGAGTGTCTAGGCATCACCCGGATGTTTTCTTCCTAACTATCATCCAAATTTATGACCATTGGATTAGAGATCAAGATGCTCCTTGTTTTTAAAGGGAGGAGATTTTTTCAAAGGGAAGGAGGTAGAATTCAAGGGGGAAGGGGAGAATTTATAGCCATTGGATCTCTAATCCAACGGTCCTAAATCTGGATGATAGCTAAAAAGAAAACATCCGGATGATGTTTAACAAAACCCTAAATAAATCACACGATGACCTCGCATCCCAACATACTCTACGGAGTATAAAATAAATGCTAGAACCCTTGCACATCCTGGCCTAGTTCTGTAGGACTCTAAACAAACCGTATAGCGATCTCACGTCCCGGCATACACTACAGAGTATGAAATAAGCGTCAAGACCCTCACATATCCTAACCCAGTCCTGCGGGACTCTAAACAAACCGCATGGCGGTCTTGCGCCCCAGCGTACTCCACGGAGTATAAACAATTCTACGAAGTATAAAATAAGTGATAGAACCAAGGATAAAAAACTAGCGACTACCGGCCGATAACAAAAAAAACCGGTGGATACTGAGATTTAAAAACCGATCAAAATTTTCCAGGGACTCTAAGCAAACCATGTGGTGGCCTCGCGTACTAGCGTCCTTGACGAAGTGTAACCCCACCAGGACCCATTTGCGCCCTAGGCCACTCTATATAGTCCAAAAACAAGTACGGAGGCCTTTGTGCATATACCACCAGGGAGTCTTCTACTTTAGCGGTGTACCCGGTGCATATCGCACCTTCACACAAGGCCCACCAGGGAGTCCCCTGCTTTAACGATGTCCTCGATGCATATCGTGCCTTCGCGCATGTCCCATCAAGGAGTCCTCCGCTTTAGAAGTGTCTCTAGTGCATATCGTGCCTTCGCTTGTATCCCACCAGAGAGTCCCTCCTCTAGCGAGCGGACAGCTCGCCCCCATGGGCATTATTTTTTAAGGTAGAAGAACGGTGGTTTAGCCTCCCTGCCTCTGCGTGCAATAGCACCCTCCTTGGGTTACGCCGCTCGCCCTTTGTGGGCGCTATTTTTGAAGGTAGGGGAACGTCAGTTCAGCCCCTACCTTTGCATGCATTAGCACCCTCATCAGACCATACCGCTCGCCCTCCATAGATGTTGTTTTAGAAGATAGGGGAACAACGGTTTGGCCTCCTTGCCTCCATGAGCGTTAGCGCCCCCCTCAAGCCACACCGCTTGCCCTTTGTTGGCGTTATTTTTTGAGAGTTGGAGAACACCTTTAAAATTTGCGATGCTATTCGATTTGCCTTCTCATTTTCTTTGAGCCAAATACAAAAATACAAAAGCCATTCGGATTAAGACCGATCTCAAACGAATCAACTAAAAAGCCAAAAGCTTTGCATGCCTTTCTCTTCTTTTCTCTCTTTCCTTTTTCACTTCTCTTTGCCGCACCTATAAAACGACCCTCCCAAGCCTCACCACAACCTCCCTTACACCTTTCTCCTCCTCCCTGAGCTTGAAGCCAGCTCGGGCAGACACTGTGTTCGCGCCGGCTGAGCGCCCGCCTCACCGTCGCTGCTTAATGCCATTGTCGGCCTGTCTCGGGAGTATTATTCCCCAAACCACCACCACTATTAGCTTCCTCACATCGCAAGGATTCCATTTTCCCCCTTCCCCGTGCCTCGCTACCATGCCCACGCCGCCGCCTCCTGCAGCCAGCAGCCCTCCCCTCTCGCCCAATGACATATGGGTCCCACAACCCATATTTTCCTTTTAAAAGTAAAAACCAGGCTATGAGTCCATGACAACATGGTCCCACCATTAATTTGGTTTAAAAATAATTTAGAAAACCCTTTCTAAAGGACCCACATGTCATTCACAGTAAGTTTTCCTTTTATTCCCAGCCAATCCGGACCATGGAGTCCACCAGTCAGAAACTGACAGGTGTCCTCTTCCTTTTCTTTGATTTACCTTCCCGAGAAACTTCCGAAGCTCCATTCTCCCTTATACGAACTCCGATTAATATGATTATTGTTTCTAAATTTAATCCCTACCCAACAATTTGGATTTACTTTAGATCCTATTTAAATTAATTTGTGTTTAATTGGATTTATGTATATTTAGTTGTTTTTCGTGTATTAGATTTCGAGGTTCAAGAAGAGTAGTCACTAACCCTATTCAAGACCAAGCAACCACGCAGGAAAATCCTTATGTTGATCATGTTGAGCCTACTTTTCAAATACAATTATTTTGTTTTAATATTATTACTTGCATGATTCGATAATGTATATTAAATGTTGATGTCTAGTTAATCCCTGTCAATTATTACTTTGTTAAATCCATCCTTGATTGATTGACAATAGCTACCGTAATTAATTGCCCTTGGTAAATCATTAGGAGGCAATGGTTATGCTAAGACTTGCTTAGTGATTAGGACAAAAATTGACACAAACATTGCCGTCATGGTATGGGATTATATTTTTCATGAAAGTAGTGTGGTGACATGGGTTTCCAGTTTTCCACCGGAAAAAACGAAGTAGCCGTGATCATTTTGGTGGCGATTATTTGGGTTGAAAAAATGACTTATAGTTAAAATTTCACTGTAACTAATGACGACTTATTTGACATAATTAAATCTAAAAAATAAAAAATAGAAATAGGTTAGCTCATCATGAACAATACAAATAACTATGAAAAAAACCGATAAAAAAGTTTAAAAATCAAAAAAATAAAATTTAAAAATAAATAAAAATATTATAAATTTAAACTGAAATGAGGAGGGCCTTTATTTCCCTACTCTCTTCAACCAGCATAGGACCATGCACTAACAGGCTTTTTCTTGGTACGTGCGCACCAGCCCTTTGTACTCTTGAGATTTTTCGCAGCACACCACTTTCCTCTCGTCATCATGTTTTTTTATTTTTAATCTATGATATGGTAGAGGGGACTCGGCTCAGTGCAGGCCTGCACATAGCTATGCGCACAGATGTCAGGATGCGACATGTGTCCTTCAAAAATCCAAACAATATTTTAAAAAATTCAAAAAAAACTTAAAATCCGAAATATTGTAAAAATTATATTTTTTTATATAAAAGTAACTTTTTACAATTTAAAGTATTTTTTGGATTTTTACTTTTATTAAAAAGTATTTTTTCAGTACTTAAAAAAAATACTTTTTTGAATTTTTCGAAATTTTTAAAGTATTTTTTTGATTTTTGGGGACACGTGTCGCATCTTGGGGGCCTCTGCACATAGCTATTTGCAGTGGTAGAGGATTAAAAAAAAAGCTAGAGCGAATTTAAGAATATAAGTATGAAATTATTGCGATGCCAGACTACGTACTCAAAAGAATGGTAAGCAGGGGCGGATCTACAGTAATTCATGGGTATTCAGCTGAATACCCAAAATTTTTTGCAAAAAATCTGCTATATATTAGGTATAGTATATATATATATATTAGTAATTGGGTTTAAATTACAGAATTAGAAGTGAAAAAAAGGCTCGGGCCGACTGATATCTCCTACGCCCGAACGGCCCACTCGCCTCCGCCCTCCGGCCTCCCACGCCCGAACGGCCCACTCGCGTCTCGCATCTCGCCGCGACGCCGTCTCCTCTCAGCTCTCTCCCCCTCTCAGTCTCCCTCTCGGACCGCGACCTCTCCGTCTGTGGCGGCGCACGGGCGTCGGGCGGAGGACCGCAGCTTCACCTCCTACTCTCCTCCCTCGTCTCCCTTCGTCCAACCGTCCCGCCGACGTCCGGCCCGTGTCGCTTAGCTTCCAGTCTGGGTCGTCTCCCTCTCGTGGTTCTTGCTCATCCCTCCTCCCAAACTCCCAGATGGCCAGATCCATGGGTCTGCCACTGCAATGGCGTCTGACACTCCGGCGATTCACCCCCGACTAGCCTGCGGGCTGCGGCCATGGATGCCTGCGGGTCTCTCTAAGATTTTTGTAGATCTGTTTTTGTTTTGTTTTGTTTGCAGATTGCAAGAATTTGGGGGTAACGAGTTTGTAAAGTTAGCCTTCAATTTTGGGTATGAACTTTCCTACTGTTTTCTCTAATATTATTCTTTTCACCGATTATTACTACCTGGAAGCATATTTAGATGGTTCTCACTATCAATTCCCTCCAATTTGTTTGCCAGGCTATCTGATTTTCTCCAGCAAACCCGAACTTCCACTTTAATTTTGGTGTTCTTCCCGTTCTTGCAGAGCCATCCACCCAAATTCGGTACATATACTTCCCCATTTGATTACCCATCTCATTTTGTTGATATATTCTAGCAATAATTCCAAATCCTGCAGCCCCTCAATCCGTATTGTCAATTGTGACACTTGCAGCAGTGTGTTCTTCAGCTACTTGCAATTTTATCACTTTAGTTTGTCACATCTATTCCCCTGATCAACCATATGTTAATGTTGCTTGTAATCATTATGAAATCCATATTCCTCAAATATATACTCCTCAAGTTAACCTACTGCATTCTAGCAAGATCCATCCATAGGACTGGGAGAACCAATGGTAACTAAATAGTTAACACTGGTTACTGGATTTCCATACAGGACTGAGATGAGGTAATACAAAAAAAATTGAAATTGAGCTTTATTGGATGATACATGCTAGATCTGATTCCATTCTGGTTTGCCACAAAGTACAAACCCTACTTTGCCAGAAAACAATCTGGTCAGCTAGTCTGTTCTTCAGATTTCAATTTGATAAACTTACTTTTAAACAATATGCAGCCAAATTGCCAATTTACTTGGATTCAATGGAATTCGATGCTGCTGGATTGGTTAGGGCATATAATCAATTGGTATTTTAGAGTTACTTTAAAAGTTCGAGGCATGTTATGTTCCTGGGAGCAGTTCTTGATTGAATAACATGTTAGGGCTAGGCTGAATTTTGTCATTGCTGTGATGTCTTGCTGGGAGCAGTTCTTGAGATGTCTTGCTCAGTTCTTGATATGTCTTGTTGGAATGCTGGCAGCAGTTCTTGAGATGTCTTGCTCTGTCTTGAGCTGAATTTTGAAACTTGCTATTTCATTCCAATTCCAATCTGCTAGGATCCTTGAAACATTAAATGGGGGATGTTGTATTATTTAGTTGTATTAAATGGGGCATGAAGCGTCGTTGCGTTAATATTTAGTTCTTAATTATTTTATAATTTCTTTGTATTATTTCAGTTGTTGTCTGTAGTACGAACAATTGTACTTTAATTTTTGCTATTACGGACCTTTATATTTTTTATTGAACAATATTTTTGTAACTTCGAATACCCATTTCGAAATTCCTGGATCCGCCACTGATGGTAAGGGTCACAAAACCTTACTACTTCCTCTATTTTTTTATAAGGCGTATTTCGTTTGAATAGGGGATTAAAAGCGCATAGAACCAAGGAAACAAAACACCCCTAGTATAGTTGTCTTGATAATGGCTGCATCCACCTAACAAAACACTCCTAGTAACCTACATTAGGAATCATAAAAAAAATCTATGTCCAAGATACTCCAATCCCCAAGCAGTCTATTGATCCGAGAAACAATAAAGAGCGTATTTTGCTTGTATTTCCCCTTTGTTGAATTATAAAAACGGAAATGAGGTTCTGTACCTCCCTTGATACCCAAAAGAATTTGTCTTCTGTTGAAATAGGTGATTTGCATGCATAAAAGACAACCTACACAATCTCCTGGTTAAGGATACAGAACTTACAAGTAGCATAGAATTCACGATTTCCTAAAGTTCAAGGCAAAGTAAATAAACAAAAGATCACCTTTACTATTGTAGTACTATCGGTGTGCTGTGTGTTAAGGCAATCTTATTGTTGTATAATTTGATGCTCATACGAAACAAAATTTACGAGGTATCCAAAAAACTCAATGGAGAAATATTGACATGTCAGTCTTAAGTATTGCTGCATAAGCAGGTGTCTTTGAAAAAACTAAGGTTCTATTCTTTTTTAGCTTTTGACTTCAGTTTTTGGCTTTTCTACAATAACTAGCTTTTAAATGAAATGTTTTTTCAAGATATAGTCTACTAGTTAATTATAGTACATACTATACCAGCTTCATTTATATTGGCAAAAATCACACGTGAATTTCTGTTACTCTATAATCTCTCATATCAACAGCTCAAAAGTTATAAACCGCAGCTAAAAATTATAAGACCCAACAAAAAAACAGACCCTAAAAGTTGGCGAAGAAATCATTGCGCCAGCACAACATATTCCCATTCTGCCCCGTGTATGGATAACGTGACTTTCTGTCCATTAATGTAGGATCACAGAACCTGTTGAAGCTGCAAAGTACCTGCTAAAAGCTGCAAAGTAGACCCAGTAAGGGCAAGTACAATAGAAGAGGTGGCTGCCACCTCTAAGACTAGCCACATAAGCAAAAAGATTACATGTGGCTCATGTGGAGGTAGCTAATACAATGAGTAGAGTAGAGGTTACCTCTACTAAAGCACTCAAACATTTAATACTTACATAAATATATCAGGGGTCACCTCTTGCATGAGGGGTAGTTTATTTCTCTCTCCTCGTATAATGTGCTAGAGGTCACCTCTTGCATGAGGGGCAGCTTGCTTCTCTCTCTTCTTTTCTCTCTCTTCTATTTAGGATTGTGCTGATGTGGATTTCACTAGAGGCAACCTAGTCAGCACCATTGTACTTGCTCTAAGGCCACATCCATAAACCGGTTTACTACTTGTACATACAACTAGCGGTTGAGTGATGATTTACTATTTGTGCAGTATACTGTGTTAAAATGCGGTAGTTTCGAGGTAACAATGCGTGGATGACTTGTCTTCCCTTCTTCTGATTACCTCGTGTTATGACTTTCGCAACTTCCAGCCGACAAGAAATGGGCCTTCTTTGTTCCTTCTTGCCAATTCTTTTGCCTCAAAGCAAGTAGCTTTCAGATAAAAAAGATTCAGTTTTGCTATTGCACAGGCGATTGAAATTTTTTTATATTTCAGTCACCTGAAATTGCACTCTCAATGAACTAAAATTGTAACTCCCCTAAAAAAACAGCTGCAACTTTAGGTGATTCAGAGTGCAACTTCAAGTGACCTGAAATTGCACTCTCAATCAACTAAAATTGCAGCCCCCCTCCAAAAAAAACATGTGCAACTTTAGGTGATTCAAAATGCAACTTTAGGTGACTGAAAGATAAAAAAATTTCAGTCGCCTATGCAATAGTCTATCCCTATGAAGTTTTAACACAGTGGAGATACCTTTTCAGGGTTGATTATCACAGAAAACGACAGGAACAGCACTTTCCAGATCCTCCCTCGCCTTCAAAGCTCTGATCTTAAACTGTCTGCACTGGGTGCTGGAGAGTTGGACACAGAAGCAAGTGATAAGAGGAAACTACAAGCAGTGATTGTAACAAGAATTATTCAATACAATACAAGGACTGATAAGAAATATTACGATTACAGAAGGCTGGACAACACTTGCAGAAGCATTCAACTAGGCGAGGAGATTAGAGAATATTCTTTTCTTTTTCTTGGCTTGCATGACACATCTGTGCAGTGCAGTGCAGTGCAGCACAGCACACCACAGATAGTGGCAGTTGATCTCTGTCCAGTCAGTCTCTGGTTCATGCTAATTTGCTTAATGAAGGTGGAATACTCACATTTTGTTCCAGTAATTACCACTAGCTACTGCTAATTTCTTCTCACTAGTGCCTCCATTCTTTCCTTGTTTTTTTTGGAGTCCGTTCTTTTGATATTTTACGAGCAGGAAAATGATCCTTTGTTCCCTCACATCACGTTGATGTACTGAGTCTCCTGCTCTTGCTTTCTCATTCTCAGGCTTGCAGATTGAGTCGTAAAGTGTTCAATGCGTAAGTTTGTTGATAACGGAGTTGTTTTCTTAACAGGAATGATAACGGATTTATTACAAAACATATCAATCTTCACTGTTTTCTGTAAAACGAAAAACCAGCTGCATGATTGACCATCCAAATAGTTCTTTGTTCTGACATGTGGGTTTAAGAATGTTTAATTTCACAGTGATTTGTTGCAACAATGCTATTGGGCTCAATGCCAATGCAATCCTCTATTTTCAGCACCTTGCTATTGGGTTCAATGCTAATGCAACCTCTATTTTTTTTTCCAATACAGTTACCGGACAAAGGTAAAGATGGTAACTGCCAGAGTGAAACTACATAATTTACAGATGGGCTGGTCGAAGTTTGGACGCTTGTATTTTTCTTTATAAGAGTAACTTCATACACTACAACCTGTGACTCCTATTAGACTTCTTCAGGCTTCTTATGTTTCCTGCTTCTTCCTCCTCCAATTTCCATTTCAATTGTGGCACACTTAACTACAGATTTAAAAGGTAATTAAATTCAACATGGATAGAACAGTTTCCTCTCGTTGCTCACAGAAGCAATAAACTGCAAGAGATAAAATATCTATTAGTTTCCATGCCAAACAATCCGCAAGCGCGAGCAAACCTAAAGACAAAAGAAGAGATTTGCGAAATATCGCAGTCACTTGATTTCTCCCCAAAATTTAGTTACCCCAAAGTTTCCACCTTTTATACCATCTAGAGCCGAAAATAACATAAGAAATCTACCTTTTCATCCATGATCCATCCATTAATCTAACCTCAATCTCCGAAGCACCTTAAAATCGTCAAAACTCCCAAAAAGAAAAGAAAAACCTCATCCGCACACGCACGCACTCACCAAGCCTCGACGACGACACGCTAACCGTCGCTGGCCACAGCACCGCCATCCTCCTCCACCTCGGCTGACTTCTTGGCCCTCTTCCCCCCGTTCTGCTCCGCCGCCGGCGCCTCCTTCTTGGCTATCTTCGACGGAGCTCCGGCGGCCCGCTTGCCAGCTGCCATGCTCCGCGTCTTCCTCAGGTACAGACAAGGGCTCCTCAGGTACCCCCAAGCTTTATGCATTGCCACTGTGCTCAATTCATGTCTTGACTACACTGGACGCAGAACGATTAGGTATTCTATGGCGCATGGCCAGTGCAATATCTTGTTCCTACACAAAAGTACACTTGGTGGCTTACAAGCTATCTCGAAGCTTTCCATCACAAAATGGGGCCATACATACATGAACGGCCGATTAGATTCAAGAAATTTTCTTGGCGATGTCCTTGATGACCTCATCCATGTCAAGCTTCTTCATTGCTGTGAAGGGGCATGGCATGTTCTGCATGTCAAGTGTGTGTGTTACTTAAATACTATTACTATGCAAAATCAAACAGGATTTAATAGGTTGGCTAGTACCAAACATCAAACAGGATTGCAAAGAGTCATCAAAGCCAAGTTTTTCGGTTATAGTTAGTTTTCAAAGGAAAAGAATGTTATAGCTAACTGAGCTGTACTATGTGATACAGAAATCCAGAGATATATAACAAGATTACCAGATGTGATATGAACACTTCACCACCTTCCTCACATATCTCAAGACACCCACGGCGTGGCTGAGAATTAGACAAAATAAAATAATACCAGTCAAGAAAGGCAAGAGAACAGAGAAGCCTTTTAAGGATTGATAATCACAGAAACCCACAGTGTGGTGAAGTTCATGATGATATGAAGTTTTTACACAGTGGAGATACTTTTTCATTCAGAGTTGATTATCACAGAAACCCAGAAACAGCACTTTCAAGAACCTCCACCTTCAAAGCTCTGGTCTAACTGTCTGCACTGGGTGCTGGAGAATTGGACACAGAAGCGAGTGATAAGAGGAAACTACAAGCAGAATTGCAACAAGAATTATTCAATACAATACAAGGACTGATAAGAAATATTAAGATTACAGAAGGCTTCTTGGGTTTCTTTTATTTTCTTGGCTTGCGTGATATCTGTGCAGTCTCCGGTTCATGCCAACCGACAAAGATGACTAGAAATGCTCCTGTTTTGCGGCCAATGTATGCAGCCAGTTTGATGATACGACATAACAGTGTAGTTTTTTCCTGCATGCATTTTCATTCTTTTACAAGTTTTACAGGTACACAGCAACACAGACCTCCAGAGTCCAGACACAGACGTGTATCAGGTGTAATCAGAAAGCATGCAAGACAAATGCACCAGCAGAAGCAAGAACTAAATTGCAGACGACAAAAGCATGCGTAAAAACAATAACTCATCAACCCATAGTTCAGACCGCATAATGTTGCCAACTTCCAGCGCACAGCTATTAGCACTTTGGAGTACTGCAACCCGTGGATTCAATAAATGGTGTTGCGCATGTTGTAGGCGTAGTTCTCCAACGTCGCCTCCATCTTCTTGTGCTCCTCGTCCTCAGACTTTTACCTCTCAGCATCCTGGACCATCTTCTCGATCTCCTCCTTGCTCAGCCTGCCCTTGTCGTTGGTGATGGTGATTTTGTTCTTCTGCCCGGTGGTCTTGTCCTCAGCAGAGATGTTCTGGATACCATTCGCATCAATGTCGAAGCAAACGGTGATCTGAGGAACACCCCTGGGCAGTACCTCCTGCAGTCTCCAAACCAAGAGAAAGGGAGTGACATCCAACAGGAGGAGGTCATGGACCTACTCATTACCCTCTCCGCTCAAGATGGCAGCCTGGACTGCAGCTCCGTAGGCAACAGCCTCATCTGGGTTGATGTTCTTGCAAAGCTCCTTCCCATTGAAGAGAAGTTGCTGCACCCTTGGAATCCTAGTGGAGCCACCAACAAGGACAACATCATGAACAGAGCACTTGTCCATCTTGGCATCCCTCAGGCACTTCTCCACAGGCTCCATACACTTCCTGAAGAGATCCATGTTGAGCTCCTCGAACCTGGCTCGGGTGATGGTTGAGTAGAAGTCAAAGCCCTCATACAGCGAGTCAATCTCAATGGTGGTCTGGGCAGTGGAGGAGAGGGTCCTCTTCGCCCTCTCGCAAGCTGTCCTCAGCCTCTGGAGAGCCCTGGGGTTGCCAGTGATATCCTTCTTGTTCTTTCTCTTGAACTCCTGGACAAAGTGGTTGACCATCCGGTTGTCAAAGTCCTCACCACCAAGGTGTGAGTCACCAGCTGTGGCCTTGACCTCAAAGATACCCTCCTCAATAGTGAGAAGAAAGACATCAAAGGTACCGCCTCCGAGGTGAAAGAGAACATTCTTCTCACCAATGCTGCTAGCCTTCTTATCAAGACCATTAGCAATAGCGGCAGCAGTCGGCTCGTTGATGACACGCATAACATTGAGACCAGCAATCACACCAGCATCCTTGGTGGCCTGCTTTTGAGAGTAGTTGAAGTAGGCAGGAGCAGTGAGAACGACGTTCTTGATGGTGGTGCCAAGGTAGGCTTCAGCAAAATCTCATGCATCTTGATGAGGACCATGGAGGAAATCTCTTCAGCTGCAAACTGCTTCTCCTCACCCTTGTATTGGACAACAATCATACCCTTGTCACCAGGTCCAGCAATAACCTTGAAGGGCCAGAGTTTAATGTCACTCTGGACAGGAGCATCAGTAAATCTCATGCCAATGAGATACTTGGCATCTGCAGAGAACTACTGTCAGTACTTGCAATACAAATTTATACTACAATGATACATGAAAAGTTGTAATAAATAAAGAGCATCAACAATACAAATCAACCTAGACATGTATAGCCAGAGAAACTTGACTAGTTGCTATGCCGGGACTGTTGGATTTTGATCTAGGCCAAACGGTTGAAAGAGGGAGACGTGGGGTGATGCCCACGTTCACCCGTTTCTCACGCGCCCTGATCGGGGGTGCCTAACCAACTTTGGTTACGGTCCCCCGTTGCGCAGCACAAGATAAAAAGGGGGTTCCGGCCTCTTACGTTCGGGTTCTTCTACGGTTCCCGTGAGAGTCTAAACCTCGCACAAAACCCTAAGTCAATCGATCTACTGCGCGCTGCTAGCAACAGGAAGACCGTCGCCACTGCAGGACATCGCCGGCGACCTTCCGAACTGCGAGGCCTCCCCGACCTTCACGGACTCGCGCCTCACGCCTGCATCACGCAGGCACGTGGACTTCAGCTCAATGGCCTTGATCGCTGACCGTAAGTCCCCCCAATCTGATGAAACCCTAGGTGTTCTACTGCTAGGCTAGTGGTTTATGTGATGTGCATGATGATTGAGGTATAACATTTGGTATCAGAGCCTCTGCTAGTTTTCCTAGAACCCTAGCCCAATGATGTGCTCGGTTATGTTTTCGAATTAGGGTTTTTACTCAATGTCGTTCTTGTTCTTGGGCTAGGGTAGCATGTTAGGAGGGGAATCGAAAGATTACAAGCAAACCCTAAGGTTTTTCCCAAAATTTGATGAATCCCGAACCCTAGAAACCCCAAATCATGATGAACCCTAAAGTATTTTCCCCCCAAATTCCCACATCATGCAAACCTTTTTAGATCTTCGGATCGGAAAGAACAAAATAATAATAATAATAATAATTTTGTTCAGTTCGGCGACGGGGGAAAACTCACGGCTTTCGGGGCCGCCGCCACCGCCTTGCTCCGCTCGGGGCCGCCGCTGACGCCGCCTTGCTCCGCGCTGGGCCGTCGCCGGTGCTGCCCGAGTGCTGCCCGAGCGCTGGTCCGCTGCAAAGGTCAGGTTAGGTGAAAAGGTGCATCTTACTGATCTGGGATTGTACTGCACCAACGGATTGGAGAAGGCGTCTCTGAGGAAGAGCAGTGACGAATTGAGGAGTTGTTTCATGAGCTCTGCTGGAAGAGCCCAGGGACTCGCAGAAACTCCGGAGGGAGTAGGGGTGGCGGACCGGCGGCCGGGGCTTGAACCCCGAGCGGCGGCGTGAAGGCGCCGTGAGGGCAGAGAGAGAGACGCAGGAGAAGCCTGGCAACGGAAGTTGCTCTGCTTGCTTTATTCAATCCCCAGGTGAGGCTATTTATCCTCCCTAACAAATCAAACTAGATTGCTAATCAAATCTGAATCCTAACAAATCAATCTGGATTGCTAATCAATCTGAATCCTAGTGCTTATGGATAGAAAGGTATTAAACCTAATGAAGGAAGGAAATAACTTGGTGAGGGAAAGTCTTATGGGCCCAAAGCCTTGTGATTGCTGGTTGATGCTCCTTCCCGCGTGCGTGTCCTGCGCCCGTACGTGATCCCGGTCATAACATCTCTCCCTGCCTCCGAAAACAGCTCGTCCTCGAGCTGAACATCGGGGTAGATTTCCTGGAAGTGCGGCAGCTGTTCCCAGGCGGCGTCAGTGCTGGACATCCCACGCCACTGCACCAAGACATGCCAGACGCCACGGCGAAGCTGGGTGCGGAGGACACGTTCCGGGGCGGGTAACAGTCGGCCGTCGTGCGTAGGCGGTATCGGAGGCATCACCGACGGAGGGTCACCGTGGAACGGCTTTAGCAGCCCCACATGGAAAACATCATGGAGGCGGGAGCCTTCTGGAAGCTGGAGACGGTAGGCCACCTGTCCGATCCGCTCCAGGACCTGGAATGGTCCCGCGTAGCGTGGACCGAGCTTCCCTTTGGGTCGGGGTTCCAATGTCTGTGCCGGTCGGTGGAGGAGACGCAACCACACCCAGTCGCCCACCGCAAACTTCAAATCGCGGTGGTGGTCATCGTAGTAGCGCTTGGCGATTTGCGTGCTCGGAGGAGACGATCACGGACCATAGCAAGAAAGTCATCACGGTTGCGCAGAGAGCGCCCATCAGATCTGCCCTGGCAGCACCCCGTACGCGGCACAAGTGGTGGCGAGGCGGCCGTGACCCACGGAAGGGAGTGGTGCGCAGCGCGGTGTGGAACGGTGTTGTAGCAATACTCCGCCCATGGCAGCGAGTCGACCCAAGCGCGAGGCCGATCACCCGTGATGCAGCGTAGGTACATGGCGATGACCTTGTTGACAACCTCGGATTGGCCGTCCGTCTGGGGATGAAATGCCGTGCTCATGCGGAGTTTGACACCGCCGCCTTGAAGAGGTCTCGCCACATGTGGCGGTGAAGACCGGTCGCGATCGGCGACGATGGAGGCGGGAACCCGTGGAGGCGGACGATCTCTCGAAGAAGGCCCGCGACGGAAGTGGCGGAATATGGGTGGCCTAGCGCGATGAAGTGTGCGTATTTGGAGAAGCGGTCGACGACGGTGAGGATCATCGACTTCCCATGGACCTTGGCAGCCTTCGATGAAGTCCATCGAAATGTCGGCCCACACCTGGGACGGCACGTCGAGGGGCTGTAATAGGCCCGCCGGCTGCAGAGTCTCCGTCTTGTTGCGCTGGCAGGTGAGACAGGCGCGCACAAAGTCCCGCACAAGCGCCCTGTCGCCAGGAATGTAGAAGTCCTGGCGCAGGCGGTGGAGTGTCTTCTGGATGCCCTCGTGACCTGCCGTATGGGCCAGGGAGAGCACCTGACTACGCAAGTCTTGCTGCGCCGGCACAAATATGCGCGAGCCATGGATCAGGAGGCCGTCGGCGATGCGCCAGGGTGTCTCACTTGTGTCGTTCTGGAGCTGCTGGCGGAGGCTGCCCGCCTCCTCGTCGGTGGTTGTTGCGGCGCGGATTTCGTCAAAGAGATGGAACGAAGGTCCCGAGAGAGCATGGATCGCGGCGGAGTCCGAGTCTCGGCGCGAAAGTGCGTCCGCCACTGTGTTGAGGCGCCCGGGACGATATTCCACGGTGAAGTCAAAGCCGAACAGTTTGCTGATCCACTGGTGCTGCGGAATCGTCGAAAGGCGCTGGTCCAACAAAAACTTGAGGCTGAAGTGGTCGGTGCGGATGAGGAAGCGGCGTCCCCACAGGTACGGACGCCAGTGTCGGATGGCCTGCACAAGGCCGATAAGCTCCCGCTCATAGGCCGCCAGCTTGAGATGGCGGGCAGCGAACGGCTTGCTGAAGAAAGCCAGGGCCCCGGCGCCCTGGTGGAGGACGACGCCGAAGCCAATGCCTGAGGCGTCGCAGTCCACGATAAACAGATGGTCGAAAGCGGGCATTTGTAGGACCGGTCCCGTTGTCAGAGCCTGCTTTAGCGCTTGGAATGCTGCGGCTGCATCGTCCGTCCAGGTGAAAGCGTCTTTGCGCAGGAGCTTCGTCAATGGCGCCGCGATCGTGCCGAAATCGCGGATGAACTTCCGGTAGTAGCCAGCGAGGCCCAAGAACCCTCGCAATCCCCGGGCCGAGCGGGGCACTGGCCAGGAGGCGACGGCGGTCACCTTGTCGCTGTCCATGGCGACGCCGTTGACGGAGATGACGTGGCCGAGGTAGGCGACCGAAGCGGCCCCAAAAGAGCACTTAGAGTGCTTGAGGTGTAAGGCGTTGGCGCGGAGAGCGTCGAAGACGAGGCGGACATGCTGCAAATGTTCGGACCACGACGAGCTGTAGATGAGTATGTCGTCGAAGAACACAAGCACGAACCTGCGGAGGAATGGACGGAGGACGTCGTTCATGAGGGCCTGGAACGTTGCTGGTGCGTTGGACAGGCCGAAAGGCATGACGAGGAACTCGAAGTGGCCGTGGTGGGTGCGGAAGGCCGTCTTCTCGATGTCTGCCGGATGCATGCGCACCTGGTGGTAACCGGAGCGGAGGTCCAGCTTAGTGAAAAACTGGGCACCATGGAGCTCGTCGAGGAGCTCATCCACTACCGGTATTGGAAACTTGTCCTTGGACGTCTTGTCATTGAGTGCACGGTAGTCAATGCAGAACCGCCATGAGTCGTCTGCCTTCTTGACCAAGAGTACCGGGGCAGAGAACGGTGAGGTGCTTGGTCGGATGATGCCCTGCTCCAACATGGCGGCGCACTGGCGTTCCAGCTCATCCTTCTGCAGCTGTGGGTAGCGGTATGGGCGGACGGCTACTGGCGCAGTACCTGGTAAGAGGTGGATGCGGTGATCATAGGGTCGGGCTGGTGGAAGACCCTGTGGTTCCGCAAAGATCGAGCTGTACTGGTGCAGGAGCTGGTCCAAGAGAGGCTGTTGAGGTGCCCCGGTGATGACGCGGAGGGTCGGTTGTATGGCGTCCTCGCGGGAGGAGCCCAGGCCTTTCCAGAAGACCCGCCTGGTTCCTCGCCAGAAAGCCATGCAGAGGTCCTCGAAGTCCCAAAGGATGGGTCCCAAGGTGCGGAGGAACTCGACACCGAGAACGAGGTCGAACCCGCCTAGGTCAATGCCATAGCAATTGATGGAGAAATCCTCGGGCCCGATGCTCATGGCGACGTTGCGGGCCACGCCCTTGCAGGGGACTCGGTCGCCATTGGCGACGGCTACGCGCATATTGGCGCTGTCCGCCGTTGTCAACTGGAGTCGATGCAGGGCCCCGGTATTGATGAAGTTATGGGTAGAGCCGGAGTCGAGGAGCGCCAAAAACCGGAAGCCCTGGATGTGGACATGGAGGTGCATGGTGTCACCCGTGCGAATGCCGGCGATCGCATGAAGGGAGACTACCGGTAAGTCGGACGCGGCCGTGTCCCCTGCCTCATCGCTGGAGGCCTCGGCGGTGTCGTCGTCCAGGTAGTCTGTCACCTCAATGAAGAATAGCCGCTGGCACTTGTGGCCGCGGACGTCCTGCTCGTCGCAATTGTAGCAAAGCCCCAGCCGGCGACGGTCGGCCAACTCTGCCGGTGAGAGGCGGAACGGCCGGAGGGGGCGCGCTGCGCTGCCGCCGGGTGGTGCTGGTGGCAGCAGGAGTGGTGCCTGGGCTGGCGTGCCCGTGGGTGGAGCGGCCGTCCGCTGCGGCGTGGGCAGGGCCAGCGGTGGCCGCTGGGGAAATCGGGACGGCCGCTGCGGCAGTGGAGCTGGTGGAGTCGCCTCGGCGCGACGCTCATACGCCCGCGCGAGGTGCATGGCCGTCTGCAGATCACGGGGTTCCCGAAGCTCGACGTCGATCTTGATATGCTCTGGCAGACCGCCGGTGAATAATTCCACCTTCTGGATTGGCGTCAAATGCTGCGCTGTGTGACAGAGAAGGGCGTTGAAGCGTTCTTGGTAGTCCTGGACTGTGGAGAGGAAAGGCAGCCGTGCGAGTTCTGCCAGGCGATTGGCACGGATAGGCGGCCCGAAGCGGAGGTGGCATAGCTCCTTGAAACGCTCCCAGGAGGGCACGCCTTCGTCTTGCTCCAAGGCGTAGTACCACGTTTGAGCGGTGCTCATGAGATGGTACGAAGCTAGCCATACGCGATCTGAAGCCATGGTGCGTTGGCCTCGGAAGAATTGCTCGCATCGGTTGAGCCAATTGAGAGGGTCCGCCGCACCGTCGTAGATCGGGAAATCCAGCTTGTGGAAGCGAGGGGCGCCCAGGCCGGTGCTGGCACCGCCGGAGCCCCCCTCCGGTCCCGACGGCAAGGCTGGCCGCATGGGGAGCTGTAATCCCGTGGGAAGCGGCGACGGCGAATGTGGGAATTGGATTTGGTGGAGGGGAACCGGCAGCGTGGTGGCGGCGGGAAAAGTGGTGGCAGCGGAAAGAGTGGAGGCGGCGGAAAGAGTGGGGGCGGCGGTGGTGGGCGCTGCTGCCGGCCGGGACTCCAGGGCCTCCATGCGCGCGAAGAGGGTCGCCATCTGCTGGCTGAGGTCGTGCAGCGCCTTGGCGACGGAATCGGCCGGAGGTGGTGGTGGTGGCGGCGGTCCCTTCGGCTGCTTGCCGCCCTCCTCGCCTGGCATCTCTGATACCAAATTGGAAGAGCCCAGGGACTCGCAGAGACTCCGGAGGGAGTAGGGGTGGCGGACCGGCGGCCGGGGCTTGAACCCCGAGCGGCGGCGTGAAGGCGCCGTGAGGGCAGAGAGAGAGAGACGCAGGAGAAGCCTGGCAACGGAAGTTGCTCTGCTTGCTTTATTCAATCCCCAGGTGAGGCTATTTATCCTCCCTAACAAATCAAACTAGATTGCTAATCAAATCTGAATCCTAACAAATCAATCTGGATTGCTAATCAATCTGAATCCTAGTGCTTATGGATAGAAAGGTATTAAACCTAATGAAGGAAGGAAATAACTTGGTGAGGGAAAGTCTTATGGGCCCAAAGCCTTGTGATTGCTGGTTGATGCTCCTTCCTGCGTGCGTGTCCTGCACCCGTACGTGATCCCGGTCATAACATCTGCCCTGCGCCGTGCTTGGATAATCTTGAAATCAAAGGATATTTTTGTCGGCGGCTCCCAATGTGGATGATGTCGACAACAACGGCGCACCTCAAGAGCTTGAGAATTTTATTCATGGAGAACTTGTCCTGCTACACCCAATTTCCTAATGGTTTGTGCCAGCTCCCCTATTTGCAAAACCTTCAAATCCTCCGCACTCCAGCCATCAAGCGTGTTGGGTTTGAATTCATACAACAGCTCTACCATCACCATAGCCACCACCCTTCATCCCAGGTGGCAGTTGTGTTTCCGAGATTGCGTAGAATGAGCTTAGTAGGAATGGTGAAATGGAAGAAGTGGGAGTGGGATGAGCAAGTGCAAGCCATACTTGTCTTGGAGGAGCTTTCGCTCTATTATTGCAAACTGAGGCGTGTTCCTCTGGGCCTTGCCTCCCATGCAAGGGTTTTGAAAAAATTATACATAGAGAGAGCGCAGAACCTGAACTCTCTGGAGAACTTTTCTTCTCTCATTGAGCTTAAGGTGTTTCAGAACCCTGACCTAGAGAGGATCACTAATCTTCCCAAACTACAAAAGCTTGACATCAAGTGCTGCCCAAAGCTAAAGGTATTGGTGGGCATGCTTGCACTCCAGAGGCTCGAGCTAAGGGATTTCGACATGGAAACACTCCCGGGATACCCGCAAGATGTAAAGCCAAGGCATTTGGAGCTACACTGTAGCCGAAAGTTGCTCACCTCCATAGCCGCGGGACAATCTGGACCCGAGTGGGACAAGTTCTGCCATATGGAGCATGTCAAGGCCTATGCATGCGACGGAAACATTCAAAGGAAATGGTATGTGTTGTACACAAGAGATCCCTATAAATTGGAGACAAACATCAGCCGCTTTACCATATCTGGAGGTAAATTACTATGCTCTGCTCATTTAATTTGTTTCCTTAATTTCCGCTTGTTGATTCCATCTTTCATCTGTACGCTAGAGTCTGAATTTGTTTCCCATCGTTTCATTTCTCTTGACAGCATCAGAGGATGAAGAGGAATAGGAGACATACTCCGATCGGAAGAACAGGAGAGGAAGGCAAGAATATCAAGGAGGCAAATGAAGTGGCCTCGGTCATTTTACTTCCCCAACCTCTTCAACCAGACCAGGACCCTGCACCGACAGGCCTTTTCTTGGTACGCGCGCACCAGCCCTTCGTATTTTCGCAGCACATCACTGTTCCCCTCATCATCATGATTTTTCATTTTTAATCTATGGTATGGTAGAGGATGCAAAAAAAAAAGGAGAGCTAGAACGAATTAAGAATATAAGTGTGAAACTATTGCGACGCCAGACTACGCAATCAAAAAAAAATTGATAAGTGACACGCACAATCAGCATGCATCCAACAATCATAATGATACACACGCTTGCAGATTGACAGGAGAGGCGAGTCAAAGGAAGCTATTGCTGTGTAACAGCTTCGAAATTTTGATTGTGTCACATCTTTGCCAACCCAACGGAAGCGTAGCTTGCTGCCTCTACCGTTTATGCTTATACGTGACATTGTCATTATGATTTGTATTAGGACTTTATTAAGCTGGTAAGCATTATGATAGTTCATGCAATGCTACAGAAAGAAACAGAGATGCGAGTGCTTGAGTTGTATCAGATCATTTGTTTTGATGGCATGAATGAGTTAATACGTTGTTAATTTGTGTATGTAGCCTCACTTGAATATCTGGTGCTTGTTTCTTGCGGATACTTGAATATCTGGTCGTCTGTTAGCATCCAAATGCTTAAGGAAGCCGAAAACACTTGTCAGATACTCTATTGAGAGAGTTAGGAAAGCGTTGCTGTGTTGACACCACGACGAAGTAAGGAGCTGGCTTCATCGCCTGTCAATAACAACTCCTGCAATTCAATCTTGTGAACAGAACAGAACTTACAAATAGAACATCAGAAGCCAACCAAGTCTTGAGGGAAGAACGCAAACGAACACAAGGGGGCTTCTGTGGCACCGGTGTTGTATAATTTTTTTTCCCTCCTCATGCTCCAAAGCATTTTTCATTGCTACTACTACGATCAACTCGAACGGGCCAGTGAATCGAGACACCATGGCTACTGCAATATGGAGTGCCATTCAGTAACCGTTCAAGATATGTCAATACACACAGGTACACTTGGAGGCTTACAAGCCTACTTGAAGCTTTCAACCACAAAATTGTGCCATCCATCCGTGAATGGCCGAGTGGATTCAGGAGATTTGCTTCGCGCTGTCCTTGATGACCTCATCCATGTCGAGCTTCTTCATCGCTGTGAAGGGTTGTGGTATGCTCTGCACGTCAATTGGAGTGTGTTAAATCAAATGCAAAACCATAATGATAATCCTAATTCCGAACAAATGCAGTAAACAAAATAAATAGAATGTCATCCCAAAGTAACAAAATAAAAAACAAACAAAGAGACCCCATTCGATATTACTGAGCAGTAACCTTAATATTCTGACTGAAATGTAATACAATTAATTTAATTTAATAGGTGAGCATGGGAACATCGACAAAAAAAGCGAAGACAGTTAATCAAACCCAAATTTTCGGGTTACAGCGTGCTTTCGAAGAAATGAAGGTTACAACTAACTGGGCAATATTGATTTTAGGAATCCAGAGGTAAATAACAAGATTACCGGCAGCAAGATGAAAACTTCACCACCTTCCCCATGTGTCTCAATACACCCATTGCGTGGCTGAGAATTAGAAAATAACTTTGATGACCATCACGAAAGGCAGGGGATGCAAAGAATCCCTTGTAGGGTTGATAATCACAGAAACCAACAGCTTGGTGATGTTCATCATGATTATGAAGATTTAACACAGTAGAGATACCTTTTCAGGGTTGATTATAACAGAAACTCCAGGCACAGCACTTTTCGGATCCACCTTCGCCTTCAGAGCTCTGATCTTAAACTGTCTGCACTGAGTAAGAGGACAGTGGAAGCAGAATTGCGGCCAGAGTTAATCAATGCAACACAAGAAAGGCTGGTACGATATGCTAGAATCAAGGAACGCTAGAGGAGCCTCGTAGAAGCATTGAACTAGGCAGGGAGAATATTGTTTCAGCATGTGGAGCTCAAACGTACAGAATTACATGAACCAACAGAATCAGAAGATAAATTAACACTAGCAGAGGTTATACGTAGGCTTCTACTAACATATAACTGGATGGTTGAAATGAATAGGATCAGAAACGTACTTGCATGAAGAATATAATAGTCAGAGATTGATCCAAATACAAAGTAACTAAATTGGAATTTTATACATTGATCTTCGTGAAGGAAACAACTGAGTACGTATTATGCAACAAGCCAGTACACCGCAAAAGTAGTGTTAGCACGGCGTGATAATTTCACCGGCGGCGCAACAGGGAAGATATTAGGAAGCGCTCTGCTCACCCACCGTCAGGCTTGCCTTGGCGATCGGACCTGGAGCGCCTGAGACTGATGCAGCCATTGCCGCCGTCACCACCCTTGGCACGCAGAGGGAACCTATCCGCCATGCCCCTGGCCTGCACAAACACCACATCGACACAATACCTCAGCTCAATGTTGGTTACTTGGATACAAGCATTACCTAACACGGAACCTGAGCCTTCACATTAATTAGATGCAGCCTACACTGAAATGACTCGTTCATATAAAGAGTTCTCTCGCTGAAAATTCCAGCGTGCCAGCTTGATAGGCATGTATGTAACTGACACATGCTAGGACCTTTCTATACGGGAAAGAATGCATCAACGCACAAAATCTGATTTGAAGGGGAGAATAAAGAGCACCAAGATTGAACCTACGATACCTGCAAAGGCGCCTCCTTTCCCTTCCTCCCCTCCGGCGCGGAACCGTAGTAGGCCACTCCGCCGCCGGCCCACGCTGCTGGAGACAGCGCCGCGATCTTCACTGGACCGTAGGAGGCGGCGAAGGAGAGCCTGCTGCCGCCGCCACAACTCTACTCTAGACAGCAGCGCAGCGCAGACTGCCGGATTGGATTGGGAAGACGCCCTTGATTGAAGATTTCGGGGGAGCAGGAGGCTGGTGCTCTGGCCGCCGCGTTGGGTGGGGCTGGAGGGAGGGGACGGCCGGAGAGGTCGTGGAAGGAGCGCCTTTGCGTGGGCCTGGGAAAAGTGGGGCCCAACTGTCAGGAACAGTACAATTTTGAACGAAATGCATGGAATTCGGATCGATCCCTTTCTTGCCCTGCCAAAAAGGAAAAGAAATATTTGTACATTATCTGTTGCTTTGCCGGCGTTTCAAGAAAGATATATGGAACATTCATGTATCACTTGGCTTTGCTTGTTCAACTTTAATCGAATCATGAGGCTTCTTGAGCCCAAGGCAAGCATCCGGTAGGTTTTTTGTTTTGATTTTGTCTTTTGGTTTATGGTTTTTGAATTCTGACTGTTCGTAAGAAGCAGTACGTAAAAAAAATAATCGTATGTAATTTTGGTCGGTGTAGTTGAACTCGGTGTAGTGTACACTATAATTTACCTGTAGATTCCGGTTTAAAAAGACACACCATTTAAAATCTACTTATCATAACAAAAAGTGATAAAATAAAACTAAAGCAAAAAAAAAAAACACCCAATCATCCATCCACCAAGCTAGCTAGCTTTGCGTTAGATAGACAATACTACAAATGGATGGGATCAATGCAAAACACTTTTTTTTCCGTGCGAGGGATTAGTAGACTTATGTAGTAAAATCTGAATTCTTCTTCAAACATAAAAACACTTTATTTTTGAGACGATATGAGATGAGATAGATTCCATTAAAATATTGATTAGTGTTTATAAAAGAAGCATATTTTCTATTAATGCTTGCTAGATACTTTTTTACTCACTCTTGTTATTAATCCTCCTTGTTTAGAGACCAGTCTGTCTGGAGATTTACTCGATTCAGACGACGTCTACACAGAGGGCAGCTACACCGAGTGGGATGGAGTTGACCCTGAGTACAAGACATACGAGGTGGATAACCTATATAAGACGTGGGACGATTAGCAAACTACTAGTATCTCGTGTACACAACCTAAGATATAATAGCAAGTCTTTATATATTAACTTGGTACTTGTATCATTACTAGTTGGAAGTATTTCTGTTTCTAGTAATATTATAATATTCAGTCGAACTGTTAAGCTTTGGTAGCCCTGTGCAGTAATGCTAAATATTATTGTACTGTCTTTAATTATTATTCTACTGCAAATAGAACTTATTATTTGATAAAATATTGTTTTTTATCGAGTAATAACTCGTTGATCAGTGTCATTAAAGGTAGATGAGTCGCCACAGCGAGCCTATTGCCCCCGCCACATCTGTACTATCAGGGCGTCTCCAACAGCTGGCTATTTAGTTAGCCAGATCTGATGTGGCAAGGAAAAAGTAGGAGAGAGAGTAGTCACTAGCGACGAGCAAATAGCTGATCTATTTCACGTAGTCCAAGAACATGAGAGAGGAGCATGTGGGTCCAACAGTATAAAATAGTCTTTGCTTTTGTCTCTCACCTCCACGTCAGCTGACTATATAGCTAGTACTAGCTATTACCATTGCGGACGCCCTACAGCGCCGAGCGCCTTTGCGTGGGCCTTGGGAACAGTCGGGGCCAACAGTCGGCAATAGTGCATGGAATTCGGATCGATCCCTTTCTTGCCCTGCCAAAGATGAAAGGAAATATCAGTATCTGCTGCTTTGCCGGCGTTTCAAGAAAGCATCACTTGGCTTGGCTTGTTTAACTTTGATCGGATCATGAGGCGTCTTGAGCCCAAGGCAAGCATCATCGATCCACCGAGTAGTTAGCTTTGCGATAGATAGGCAAGACTACAAATGGATGGGATCAGTGCAAGCTGCGACGCCTTTCGCATGCTACGCCGAAAACCAAACACACACTGTTGTTTACAGACAAGGCTACAACCCTCCCTAGCTTGCCTGGTACAGTTGTAGATCCAGATATGGCCGCAGTCCTGGATGCATTTGCGTCCTACGTCGCCAACCTGCTCGCCCAGGTGGCGCAAGATGAGGTGAGCATGCTGCTCGGTGTCTCCGGTGAGATTGCCAACCTGAAGGAGAAGCTGCAGAGCCTCAACGACTACCTCGCCGATGCCGAGAGGAAGCGCATCACCGACCAGCACGTGCAGAGGTGGGTGAGGAAGCTCAAGGACGTCATGTATGACGCCACTGACATCCTCGAGCTCTGCCAGCTCAAGGCCATGGATCAACCGCAGAGCATGTCCTCCGCAGCAGGCATGGGTTGCTGCAACCGCTTGCTCTTCTGCCTGCGGAATCCGCGCTTTGCCTACGACATTGGTAGCTGCATCAAGAAGCTCAACCAAAGGCTGGACGGCATCTGCAAGACGGGTGCTGAGTTCAACTTCATCAAGCTGGAGACCTACCAGGACCAGAGGATGGCCCGAGCCCGACCTTCATTTGAGAGGAAGACAGATCAGGTGTTGGACCGGTCAGGTGTGGTAGGGGAGAAGATCGAAGAGGATACTAGAGCGCTGGTGGAGAAGCTCGTGACAAAGGTGGAGGGAGACAGGGAGAATAATGATGGCATCATGGTGGTCGCTATCGTGGGTGTTGGCGGGATCGGCAAGACCACCCTCGCCAAGAAGGTCTTCAACGACGAGGCCATCCAACACAAGTTCGAGAGGAAGATATGGTTGAGCATCACAAAAGACTTCGACGAGGCAGAGTTGCTGAGGACGGCCATCACCACCACCAAAGGGGACCTCCCTGGCGCTGGGACTCGAGACAGGTCCCTACTTGTGTCGGCCCTTGTCGATGCCATCAGGGACAAGATGTTCTTTCTAGTGTTGGATGACATGTGAAGTGCAAGAGAATGGAACAACTTGCTCAAGGTTCCCTTCAGTTACGGTGCCCCCGGTAGCCGAGTGCTCGTCACCACAAGACTCGACACGGTTGCCCGAGCGATGAAAGCGGTCCATCCCTACCACCATGTCGACAAATTAGGGCCTGAAGATGCTTGGTCCTTGCTAAAGAAACAGGTCAGCTACTATCTATTTATGAGCAGTGCCTCTATACTTTCTCTCTAACAAACTTATTTATTTATTCAGTTTGCGGTTCATTTACAAACCCTAAAACTGTATCGTTAGCACTAAAGTAGCGGACGGTTGAAATTAAAATTAGGCCTTCGATGCGTTCTTAATTAATTTGTGCCTTTTGCTTTTTAGGATATTTAGAAACACAGATTATTCGCACAAAATTATTCGTAATTAATTTGTTCAAATTTTGTACAAAATTATTTTGTAGAAAATTGTTTTGTTCGTACAAAATTAATCCTACAATTTTTTGTCAGTACAAAATTATTTGTTCAATTTTTTGTTTGTGCAAAATTATTTTTTCTTTGTACAAAATAAATTCGTATCATATTATTCCCTCTCTCTCCTCTCGCTCTCTCTATCTCCTCCCGCTCTCTCTCTCCGGTGGCCTGTGGCAGGGTCGACGACACCGAGAACGGCGGCAGCTCGACGAGCCGGCGGGCCCAGATCCGGCGGCCAGCAGCCGGCGCGGGGTTGCCTGAGCTCAGCAGTGCATGGCTCAGCTCAGCGGCTGCACGGCGTGGCGGAGGACGGACAGTGGTTGCGTTGCTCAGGCGGAGGACGAGCGGCTCGCCTGGGCGGACACAATTCTATTTCAATCATATTTCCTGTTCCCCTTGATATACGTGCACATATGTCGAAGATAGATGAACGGTGGGAAAACGGCTTCCCTGTCTCCTTCTCCATATTCCCTCCGTGTTCCCATTGACGTGGCAAACATCCAGAGCACCCTCCCTATCCCCCTCATGTTTCCTGGTGCTCTGGATGTTTGCCACATCGATGGGAACACGGAGAAGGGAACAGGGAAGCCGCATTCGAACGGTGGATAGGATACAGACATATGCCCCTACGGGAAAGAAATCCGCCTCCATAGAAGGACTAGCTTTTTGGCCTAAGAGTTGTATTCTATTTCTTTTTTCTAACAAATAACAGAGTTTCTCTCCATCTCTATTACTTAAGGTGGTGATCATTTGGGCTTATTTTAAGTGGCTTATGGCTGAAAAGCACTGTAGCTGGCTGAAAAAACACTGTAGCTAACAAAGGCTTATTTAGCATAATTAAATTTTTAAAAAATTAAAAATATGTTAGCCCATTACGTATAATACAAATAAATACGGGAAAAAAAGAACCAGCAAAAAAGCTCAACAAAAAGCCAAAAGTTCAGAAAAAGACGAAATTTATGAATAGTAAAAAATAAGCCGAAAGTCAGAAGCTGAAGCCAAAACGATCACATAAAAAGAAAATTAGTATTGTTGTTTATATACCCCTCCCAACTTTCCTTGCACCACCTAAAAATCTCTAACAAAAATAGAAAAAACAATCTACCAAAAATCAAATTCCACCACCTACAAATTATCTAACAAAAAAACATAGTTATATCGGGTAAGTGGCACAACCTAGGGTGCGGAGGCGGAGCCGACGGCGTGGGCAAGACAGGTTAATCCTAACAATATCGACTTGACGTGCTGAGATGTATGATCTTTTTATCTATAGCAAAGCACGTATATTCAGTTAAATTTTTAAAAAGAAATACTGGGTCTTGTGTATATATATTTATTAATGAGCACTAGCTTGCTAGTGAGTGGGAGATTTACTGAAACTAAGCACCTGGTGTGGGTGCGCACGTTAGTCACGTGGTAGCTAGTTTGGTTGTCTGTGCGATGAGGGGTTTTCAATAGCGGTGTAACTGTTTTACCGGAGAGGGCCGTTGCAAGCGAAATCAGTGATAATCAGAAAAATTTTGGGGAATTTTGGACCGAAATTTTCAAACAAAATTGAATTTCAAACTAATTTAGGTCAAATATCACCGATAATCGGTTGAAAATATCGGCCGAAATTTTTTAAAACAAATTCCACAAATATGTTCTTCTGTATTTGATAAAATTCATGCAAAACAAGTTTTTCAAAACTGGTTTGCAATTTTAACGGGGCCGATACAACCGATATTTATGGCCGATTACCATAATCGCCGATGACACCGGCCAATGCAGACTATTCTTGTGCACTATCCGTCCTAATTACCCTGTTGCTTGCTCATTAATTTGTGCTACCAGTTGATATATCTGCTCATTAAATATATTATAAAGTGTATGACAAATATAGAGAAGCATAATAACGGGAGACACAAATTCCAGTATGTAGAGAAGCTCTATCCGTCCTAATTACCTCGTTACTTGCTGTTTTGAGTGGCCAGCTCATTAATTTATGCTGCCACTAAATATATCTACTCATTAACTATGTGTATGGTTATTAATTTCACGGTGATAAGAACGCGCTCTCGCGAAAGAAAAGTCTCAAGATATCTGTGTGCGTCATCACGGCTTTAAATAATTAACTGACAATTTTATGGTTCATTTAGCAATTCAATTTACTAGTGCACTAACTTTTATTAGTTTTCTTTTCTTTTTTACTAAAGAAAAATCGGCGCAAGCCACTACCAATATACTAATTGATATTAATTCGATGTGTTTAACTACGTGCAGATAGTATCAAGTGAGATAAATGAACCTGATATTGATACGCTGAAGAATATTGGAATGGAAATTATAGCAAAATGTCATGGTTTACCGCTTGCTGTAAAAGTAATGGGAGGACTCTTGTGCCAAAGGGAGAAACGACGAGGAGATTGGGAGAAGGTTCTTAATGATTCTAGATGGTCAGTATCTGAAATGCCTGAAGAGCTAAACTATGCAATATACTTAAGCTATGAAGATTTGCCACCTTGTTTGAAGCAATGCTTTCTGTTCTATTCACTTCTCCCTAAAAATACATCGTTCGTTGATGATACAATTGTTAACATGTGGATTAGCGAAGGATTTGTTCATGGAAACTCGGATGAATTAGAAGAATTAGGAGGAGAATTCTATAAGTAGTTACTATCGAGGAACCTTATAGAACCAGACAAAACATATGCTGGTGAATGGGTCTGCAACATGCATGATGTTGTTCGCTCGTTTGCTCAATATGTGGCTAGGGATGAAGCACTAGTAGTTCACAATGGAGAAATTGATATTTTTAGTAAACTCAATACACAAAAATTTCTTAGGTTGTCTATACAAACCAAAGGATTGCAATCGGATGAATTTGAGTGGAGATTTTTACAAGAGCAGAAATCACTAAGAGCACTAATATCAGTTGGCCATATAAAGATTAATCTTGGTGATTCTCTGTTTACTTTTACAAGTTTACGGACTCTACACATAGAATCTGCAAAATGTGCTACATTGGTTGAATCTTTGTATCACCTCAAGCACTTGAGGTATTTGTCCTTAGACCAAACTGATACGTCTAGATTACCGGAAAACATCGGTAAGATGAAATTCCTGCAGCACATTAGTCTTGAAGGATGTCAAAGTCTGGTGAAACTTCCTCGTAGCATTGCAAAGCTAAGGCAGTTGACGTTTCTTAACCTTATTGGCACAAGTGGTATACCTAAGGGATTCTATGGTCTAACAAATTTAAGGAAACTAGTCGGGTTTCAAGCCCATACTGATGGTGATTGGTGTAGTTTGGAGGAGTTGGGGCCACTTCCCCAGCTCAGGATTCTTGGGTTAGTTGGTCTGGAGAATGTATCTGTTGCCTCGTCCGCCACAAAGGCCAGGCTTGGTGACAGGGCGCATCTTACCGATCTGTACTTACGATGCACAAGTAGATTGGGAGATGATGGGTTGGTCAAAGAGGGAGAAAGCATCTCTGAGGAAGAGCAGCAACGAATTGAGGAGGTGTTTGATGAGCTTTGCCCTCTGCCCTGCTTAGATAATCTTGATATCCACGGATATTTTGGTCGGCGGCTCCCAATGTGGATGATGTCGGCAGCAACGGTGCCCCTCGAGAGCTTGAGGATTCTAACAATGGAGGACCTGGCCTGCTGCACCCAACTGCCCAATGGCTTGTGTCGGCTCCCATGTTTGCAGTTTCTTCAGATCAATCGCGCTCCAGCCATCGAGCATGGTGGTCCTGAATTCCTGCAGCAACTCTACCATCACCATAGTTACCACCCTTCATCTCAGGTGGCTGTTGCGTTCCGAGATTGCATAGGATGAAGTTAATAGGAATGGTGGAATGGAAGGAGTGGGAGTGGGAGGAGCAAGTGCAAGCCATGCCTGTCTTGGAGGAGCTTCTTGTCTTTGGTTGCAAACTAAGGCGTGTTCCTCCTGGCCTTGCCTCCCATGCAAGGGCTTTGAAAAGGTTAGGCGTATGCTTTGTGCAGCACCTCAACTCTCTGGAGAACTTTGCTTCTCTCGTTGAGCTTGAGGTGTACGAGAACCCTGAGCTCGAGAGGATCACTAATCTCCCCAAGTTGCAAAAGCTTGACATCAGCTGCTGCCCAAAACTGAAGGTGTTGGAGGGCATGCTTGTACTCCAAAGGCTCGAGCTATGGGATTTTGACATGGAAACACTCCCGGGATACCTGCAAGATGTAAAGCCAAGGCATTTGGAGCTACATTGCAGTCTAGAGTTGCTCACCTCCATAGCCGAGGGAAAATCCAGCCCAGAGTGGGAAATGTTGAGTCATATCCAGCATGTCAGGTGCTATGCACATGATGGTGACAATCAGAGGAAATGGTATGTGTTGTACACAAGTGATCCCTACAAATTGGATACAAATATCGTTGTCAATTCTTCCATATCTGGAGGTAAATTAGCACACTTGCTTCATCTTAATCTGTTGGCCTGCTCTGTTCATTTAGTTTGCTTCTTTAATTTCCATTTGTTGATTCCATCTTTTATCCGTTTGCTAGTCTGAATACACTTCCTACTTTCCCTTCTAGTTCTTGAAAGAAATATTTCCAACATTTTTGTTTCGCTTGACTGTGTTGTTCCAGGGGATGAAGAGGAAACATAGTTAAGAAAGGGGAGAATATAAATTAAGGAAAATGCGGAGAATTAATTGGCGATTTTGTCATTCTTCTTCTTACTTCAGTTCATGACTTCAACTGCCACGTGTACGACCAGATCATGCATGCAGAGTTTCTTCATAGGTACATTACCAACTGGGATTTTAAATTCTTGGCAATACTACTAAACTAGCCCTTTGTACTGTGAGTCATGCTATTTTCCAAGTTTCTCGCAGCTAGCATATAACAGTTCTCATCATTTATGATTCGTGATTTTGATCAATGATAAATGAAGGACCAAAAACGGTACAAATGTCAAGAAGACAGAAGGTTGGTGCGGCCGGCGGCGACGGAACAGGTCCGAGGGGTCGGGAGCTGGCGTGGGCGCACGGGCTGCGACGAGAGGTGCCGAGGCGTGGGCGTATATTTTAAATTTTTGTTTAATTCGATTTTCCAATTACATGACTCTATTGATCCTAGATTTTATTTTTATCTCTACTTATTTATTTGGTTAATCGAAAAACTCAATTGAATTTCTCGGACAAAAACCAGAAGATTCAAATAGCGCCAAAGCGCATCAAAAGTTTTAAATTTTTCCGTATTTTCAATTATCCATTTTTTTGGATATTACAACAACGAAGACTGGTATGATATGCTAGAATCAAGGAACGCTAGAGGAGCCTCATAGAAGCATGCAACTAGGCAGGGAGAATATTGTTTCAGCATGTGGAGCTCAAACGTACAGAATTACATGAACCAACAGAATCGGAAGATAAAGTAACACTAGCAGAGTTTATACATAGGCTTCTAATAACATATAACTGGATGGTTGAAATGAATAGGATCAGAAACGTATTTGCATGAAGAATAGAAAAGTCAAGAGTGTAGAATCGTGGATGACAATAAAAAAATAAGTGAATAATTGTAACACGTAGCAGAAGCCTTTTTTTACACTTTACTATCTTTTTATCGTCTAATCTACCAATCATAGTAAGAACAAACGAAACCAAAATAACAATACTACAAAATGAAATAAACTCACCCAATTTCGCCACCGAGAAAATTGCTTCTTACTGGTTTTTGCTGTGCCGTGTGCTGGTGCTCTCTGGACCAAGAGAGGACGCTGCTGTTGTGACAAGAATCGACTACTGCAATCGTTGCACTGACCAAAAAACCCCGACCTCTGAGAAGTCACGGCCAGGCTATCCCTTCAACTAGCTATCCTGCCGCACCCTGTTTCTCTAATATTAATTGCCCTGCTCATTTCGGCTTTAGTTTTTAACTTTTAGCTTATTTTTCACTATTCATAAATTTCATTTTTTCTGAACTTTTGGGTTTTTTGAGCTTTTCTGCGGTTCTTTTTTCCTGTATTCACTTGTATTGTCTATGATGAGCTAGCATATTTTTCTATTTTTAATTTTTTTAAATTTAATTACGCTAAATAAGCCACCTTCAACTACAGTGAAATTCAACCGCTACAGTATAATTTTAGTCATAAACCATAGCTTTTTAGCCTAAATGAGCGAGAGCTTGATCAATCTCTCTCTCTACATCAAAAGTCACGACGTACCTGGTAATGCGTGCCGCGTGATCCTTCTGGAGAGAGTGCTAGCTACCCCCAACTAGAAAAAGCAGTGCACCAGAAAAGCCAACTCAAAGTAGCATAGTTGTGTCCACGTGGCCACCTTGATTAAAAGTTGGGATGCATATGTGAACTTCCTTGACATGGGTGAGCGAACGTCGGCGGTGCAGTTCGATCGGACGACACACGGACTCAACAATTGAAGATGTCGTCGCCGGTGCTGCTCGGTTTTGATAGCGCACGAATCGAGGAAAACAGTGATTGTAACGCCCCCGTTTTCAGGAGCGCGTACGGACACGACATACTGTAACTATTCACGCATAAATAGTTATGGAGTGTCGCGCAAGAGTATACCATTGCATGCTTACAACAAAAGTCCAGCATATACTTCATATATGGAATAACATCCAGTTTTTACAACGGGACGTGCAAGCCCAAAGTATAATCACATTACAAAAACTCCAAGATCCGCTTTGAGCGCGGCGAAGACCTAAAGCCACGGATCCTCGTCGAAGAAGAGATCCTCCGAGACTTCCTCAACGGGGAGACCTTCACCTTCGTCTTGATCCTCTAAAAGAGTATATTAAGCAAGCCGTGAGCCAACCAACCGGCTCAAAAAATCCCAAAGGGATTCTATCTTACTACATGCATGGAATTACAAAGGAAGGGAGTATATCTGGTTTATTAATTTGAGTGGATGCAGTTTTATTTTGCAAACATTTTAATAAAACGGACCCAAAACTACTCCTCAAGATCTCAGGGGTTTTTCAATCAAAAGTTAATTAACCAACTAATCAGGTTAAAACATGTACAAAACTACTTAAGCTTCGCAGCTGGAATCACCCAAGTGACACAACTCCAATAACCGGGAGCACGGCGTATTCGAATACCATTAAATTGACTCTGCAGAGTTTGCTCAGCTTTACCCACACGATTCCTTTAACTCCCGCTAAAGAGTCAAGAAAGTCAGGTCGTTTCACTGCTCAATTCTTTATATAGGCTCTACCCGGTAGAATTCACTTGGGTCTGGCTCACACACCCACACACACACACCCACACACACACACAAACGTCCGCTTCGAGTGAACTCTACCGTTGTTAGGCACCCGCAGCACGGACTGCCTAACCTCGTTACTCAAACACCTTCTTCTCGACACCTGTAGAGTTTCAATTGAGTTGAGCAGCTACTAAACCAGGGTTGACAAGTCAACTCCTGTGGTTGAGCGGTCACCATGTCATTTGCTTAGAGTAAGGGGTTGGTCCTTATATTTTTCCCCCAGAGTCCGCAACCCTGGCTAGGTCCACGACCTTACACACTAGGGTAAGAACCCTTACCCTATTCTGCACGTCGACATACTCCGCTCTAGGGCACGGCATCCCATACTACCCTGCCCTAGAGTCGGGTTTTCCAAAGTCTATTGGCCCGCAGCCACAACCTTATTAGTGACAAGTTTTGCATGAGATAATCATAATAGTCTACATGTGATAATACAACACATAAGATAATACTAAGGTTACAATGGCGGGGCTACAAGTTAAGCATGGCATTTAACGGTGGTAGGTCATATCTATATCGCATGTCATTGTAAACCATTTTATTTTATTTTCGAACTAACTTTTCAGAACTAGCTCAATGCAAATACATAGTAACATAATTAAACATTATGGGATTCAACATGATCAAAGGATTTGAGACTTGCCACTGATTCGGACGATCCCGGCTAGCTCGAACGTAGAAGCTTCGGGATCCTGGGTCTGCACTTGATTCTCTGAAAACTCCGACACTAGTGAAAACACGTAAAATAAATAAGTCCAGCTCGATACTAATCAAGCGAGGAAAAATAAACTATTTAAAAAGGAGTAAAAAGCATAAATCCGCAAATGGGGAATTTCAAGAAATTATCTAGGATGCATTTGTGGAAATGGAAGTCAAAAATGGGTCCAGGATAATATTTGGAGCAAAGTGGTGAAATTTGGGAATTTTTGGAATTTTCTGTGATTTTCTAGGATTTATTTGGATTTTTTGGGATTTTGGAAATTGGAAAATCGCTGGAAAATGGTTGGAATAGTACTGGGCCGGCCTTCGGCCTACAGTGCAGCCCGGCGGGAGTTGTCCCGCTCGGTCGCGCGGCCCAGGGCCCACACGCGCGGAGAGGCGAGGCAGGCCGGCTTCAGCCCACGCTCGCGCGCGCTCAGACGGTCCGGATGGCCAACATGTGGCGTTGGCGGACGGAGGAGATGGCGAGGGAACGGGCGGATGGATGAGAGCGGGGTGGCGGTCAAACGGCGGAGGAGAGGGGATGGCGGGCGAAGCGGTACGGAAGATCCGACGGATGCGGTTAAAAGGAGACGGAAGTATCCGACTGCGGAGGAGGGGCCACGTCTCCCTTCGTCTTCCTCTCGCCGGGAGCTCACGGCAGAGAGGCAGAGCGGCGGAGCGTCTGCAATCCTGCGACGGCGATGGCCCCTGGTGTCCGAGGAAAGTTCCATCCGGTGCGGTTCAATGCGGGGAGTTCAATTGAGGGCTCAGGGAGGCGAGGGGACCAGCGGAGACGGCAGGAGGCAGAGAGGGGAAGCCCGGCTATTTGGTGGCGGAGAGGGTCACCGGCGGCGAGATAGCCTAAACGGTGGCGACCACACGGACAGGGGGTCAAGGGGCTCATGTGGGCGGCGGAGTTGGGAGCTGGGGAGCGGCGAGGTGAGCTGGCCACGGGAGGGGTGCGGCGGCCGGAGGAGAGCTTCGACGGCGAGGGTGCACGGGCGGTCACCTGTCCAGGGGAATATACCAACATGTTTAGTACGCCGAGGAGAGGCCATGGGCGAAAGTAATTGAGAAACGGAGGAAGGGAGAGGGAGAACCGTGTTGCGGGGTTGCCGGCGCAGGGGAGGATGGCGGCGGAGCTTGGGGCAACGAGGGCTCGATTGGCGGCTCCCGGAGCTTCTCTAGAGTGACAGAAAGAGGATGGGGAAAGTGGAGGAGCTTGGGGAGCAATGGGGCGAACGGGAGGCAGTGGCGGGGTTTTTATACCCGGCGGAGGGGGATGAATCCGTGAGGAAGAAGGAAAAGGAGGGGGAGGCTGCAGGTGGGGCTGAGCGGGGAGCGGCGACGGTGCTGACGTCAGGCGGGCGGCGTCAGCACGGTGAAGGGGGATGAACCCTCGGGCGGAGACGCGACTCGGTCGCGGGCGCGTGCGGCGCATGCGCGAAGGGGAAGGCGGGGCCGGAGCGAGGCGCGAGCGGGGAGAGAGCGAGGGAGGCGCTGGGCAGGAGAGGAAGCAGAGAGGGGGAGCGGCGCCAGCGGGAGAAGGGAGGAGGGAGGCGCCGGGGAACGGGAGAAGGCGGGAAACGGCGGGGCGCCGGAGGAGAGGAGAGGCGCCTCGGCCGGAAAAAGGAAAGCGCAAACCGGGGCGACTTTCCAAAAAGGGAAAGTTTCCAAAATTCCCCCAAAAACAACAAAAATTCACAAAAATATTTGGGTTGGAAATTTTAGGGCTTTTCAGTGATGCTCGCTACACGAAGAAAAGAAACGTGCCGCAATAATTTTTCTCCAAATAGATTTTTTGTGAAGCATGGTCGTGGCTAATACCACCCCTAAACCCTAATATAAAATTAGCATCCTACAAGTCTCTAACTCTATCTCTATTTATAATTTAGGATCTAAAACTTAGATTTATTCTAAACCCACGAGTTCTAATCTAATTCTAACAAATAAAAAACTTAAAACCATTCCTAACACGGGTTTTTCTAAATACAACTTTTCTAACTCGTCACGCGTCGAAGCTTCCAAGACCGCACCTCCTGTATCTTCTCCACGCACAATCTACCTTTCATCTCCACGTGACCAAGCATGAGCCCGACCATCTCGTAACATCCTTGATCGTCTAAACCTTAGATCTCCCCATCCCAGTCCCGGTCCACCTCGTCATCGACCACAATCATCTTCATGTTTATCTTATATATGCAAAGACCAAAGAACGTTTTTCCGGCACAAGTTCGTCCAACTTGACCAACATCAATTCACAAACACGACAGACCTCACATAATACCACTAAATAATGTTGTCAATTATTCATCATTACAAATATTTTAAATTTAGCTATATAGTCTAACACAGAGATTAATCGAAATACAAAGCGACTAAATTGGAATTTTATACATTGATATTCATGAAGGAAACAACAGAGTACGTATTATGCTACAAGCCAATACACCCCAAAAGTAGTGCTAGCACGACGTGATAATTTCACCGGCGGCGCAACAGGGAAGATATTAGGAAGCGCTCGGCTCACCCCTCTACTCTAGACAGCAGCGCAGCGCAGAGTGCTGGATTGGATTGGGACGGCCGGAAAGGTCGAGGAAGGAGCGCCTTTGCGTGGGCCATGGGAAAAGTGGGGCCCAACTCTCAGGAATGGATTTCTTGCCCCGCCAAAGATGCAAGGAAATATCAGTATCTGCTGCTTTGCCGGCGTTTCAAGAAAGCACCACTTGGCTTGGCTTGTTCAACTTTGATCGGATCATGAGGCTTCTTGAGCCCAAGGCAAGCATCATCTATCCACCGAGCTAGCTAGCTTTGCGATAGTAGTGCAAGACTACAAATGGATGGGATCAGTGCAAGCTGCGACACCTTTCGCATGCAACGCCGAAAACCAAACACACGCTGTTGTTTACAGACGAGACCACAACGCTCCCTAGCTTGCCTGGTACAGTGGTAGATCCAGATATGGCCGTAGTCCTGGATGCATTTGCGTCCTATGTCGCCGACCTGCTCAAGCAGGTGGCACAAGATGAGGTGGGCATGCTGCTCGGTGTCTCCAGCGAGATCGCCAACCTGGAGGAGAAGCTGAAGAGCCTCAAGGACTACCTTGCCGACGCCGAGAGGAAGCGCATCACCGACCAGCACGTGCAGGGTTGGGTGAGGAAGCTCAAGGAGGTCATGTACGACGCCACTGACATCCTCGAGCTCTGCCAGCTCAAGGCCATGGATGAACCGCAAAGCGTGTCCTCCGCAGCAGGCATGGGTTGCTACAGTCGCTTGCTCTTCTGTCTGCGGAATCCGCGCTTCGCCCACGACATTGGCAACCGCATCAAGAAGCTCAACCAAAGGCTAGACGGCATCTGCAAGACGGGTGCTGGGTTCAACTTCATCAAGCTGGAGACCTACCAGGACCAGAGGATGGCCCGACCCCGACCTTCATTTGAGCGGAAGACCGATCAGGTGTTGGATCGATCGGGCGTGGTTGGGGAGAAGATCGAAGAGGATACTAGAGCGCTGGTGGAGAAGCTCGTGACAAAGGTGGAGGGAGACAGGGAGAATAATGATGGCATCATGGTGGTCGCCATCGTGGGCGTCGGCGGGATCGGCAAGACCACCCTCGCCAAGAAGGTCTTCAACGATGAGGCCATCCAACACAAGTTTGAAAGGAAGCTATGGCTAAGCGTCACACAAGACTTCGATGAGGCAGAACTGCTGAGGACGGCCATCACCACCGCCAACGGGGACCTCCCTGGCACTGGGACTCGAGACAGGTCCCTACTTGTGCCGGCCCTTGTCAACGCCATCAGGGACAAGAAGTTTTTTCTAGTGTTGGATGACATGTGGAGGCCAGAAGAATGGAACAACTTGCTCTGGGCTCCCTTCAGTTATGGTGCCCCTAGTAGCCGAGTGCTCGTCACAACAAGACTCGACACGGTTGCCCGAGCGATGAAAGCCGTCCATCCCTACCACCATGTCGACAAATTAGGGCCTGAAGATGCCTGGTCCTTGCTCAAGAAGCAGGTCAGTTATTCATATATTTCTTTGTTCAGTATGCGGTTCATTTACAAACCCTAAAACTGTTTCGTTAGTACTGAAGTACAGGGAAATTTCTATCAGATGCCAAAATTTATCGGAGAGTAGCGGTAATGCCGAAAACCGCCGGTAACCGGTTTTATCGTAAAATTTTGGCCGAAATTTTAAAATTGGGATTTGAATTATGAAATCTGTATTAGCCAAAATCAACTAAAAAATGGTCAAAAGTTTTTGAAATTTTGGCAAAATTTAAATAGGTCCGAATTTTTTGGCTAATATGTTTTTTATCGGTGCCTGCCGATAACATTGGTTTTCAGCGATAACCGTCGAAATTTCAACCATATAGTTTTCCCTACAGAAGTAGCGGACGGTTGACATTAAAATTAGGCCCTTGATGCGTTCATAATTAATTTGTGCCTTTTGCCTTTTAGGATAGCATATATAGAAGCACATATTATTCGTAATTAATTTGTTCAAATTTTGTACAAAATTATTTTTTGTACAAAATTAATTCGGTTGTACAAAATTGTTCATGTTCTACAAAATTATTCTTAATTTTTTGTTTGTCCAATATTATTCTTACAATTAGCTGATATGCCTGCACAACTGCGCGGTTAGCTATTACACATCCTTCCAATTAACTATTAGAATTTGTTTCCTACTCAATTCTTTTTTCAAATTCATATTATAAATATGTTTCTTGTAACCATGCACGACAGATCGATCATGACCCGTGCTGACTCGCGGACTTGGGCCTTTGTATGTTACAGCCTGTGGATTAAGCATTCTAGTACACTCTTTAGTTGATCTCGTGACCATTTCATAGTCGGACATGTAGGCATAAATTATTGAAGTTTGAACCGTATACATCGAACCGATTTCACGTGCTGTACCAATTTTTCTTACATGAATAGTAGAGTTGTATTTGTTACTGTCGGGGAGTGGCTCTCACCTTAACCCAAAGGCAGCTTCATAAAAGCTTGCTAGACCAAAAAAATGGCAGGCTTACCCCTATAGATCTAGATAGGGATGTTTATGTAACTTTAGATTCGGAAAATGATAGATTTACCCTTGCCAGCATAGACCCGAATAGGAGTATATATGTAATAAGCCTCCTCATGACTATAAATAAGTGCATTTGGACGCCGTAAGGGAGACAGGCTGGCATCACAAACTTTTGAGACACCCGTACGGATAGTCCTGTTTGAGTCTGCTTGTTTAGTTGCCCTATACAGACTTGTCTTGTGCACCGTCCTGCCACCGTCTGTCCTAATTGCAACGTTACGCACCGTCCACTCATATGTTGTGCGAGTGTTATGCTTCTTAATTTCACGTACACCGACTGGCCTTTTATTAGTTTCTTAATTTCCTCAACGAGCTAATTAGCAAGTTAAAAAAAAAAGAGATCGATCGATGTCTGCATGTTCGCAGCTTTGACATTCAATTTAGGTAGTACGTACGTACACGCTTTTTATTAGTTTCTTAATTTGCTCAACGAGCTAATAAAAAAGAATCAGCACTAGCCACGTATTAACCCTATCGGTTTAAACTACTTGCAGGTAGTCTCGAGTGAGCTAGATGAATCTAAGGTTGATATGCTAAAGGATATTGGATTGGAAATTATAGCAAGATGTGGTGGTTTGCCACTCGCTATCAAAGTAATGGGAGGACTCTTGTGCAAGAGGGAGAAGCAGCGACGTGACTGGGAAAAGATTCTAAATGATTCCAGATGGTCAGTATCCGAAATGCCCCAAGAGCTAAACTACGCAATATACTTGAGCTATGAAGATTTGCCTCCTTATATGAAGCAGTGTTTTCTACACTACTCCCTTCTCCCTACAAATATAGAAAACAAAGAGTTCTTTGATGATACAATTGTTAGCATGTGGATTAGTGAAGGATTTCTTCAAGGAAACCCAGATGAATCAGAAGAATTAGGAAGTGAGTGCTATAAGGAGTTAATATTGAGGAACCTTATAGAGCCGGATACAAGGTACGTTGATCAATGCGTTTGCCACATGCATGATGTTGTTCGCTTGTTTGCTCAGTATGTGGCCAGAGACGAAGCACTAGTAACTCACAATAGAGAAACTCCTGGTATTATCAGTAAACCTAATTCACATAAGTTTTATCGATTGTCTATAGAAACCAAAGGATCAGAATTAGATGAATTTGAGTGGAGCTTTTTGCATCCACAGGAATCACTGAGAACACTAATATCAATTGGCCAGTTGAAGATTAAGCCTGGTGATTCGCTGATTACTTTTTCGAGACTACGAACTCTACATATAGAATCTGCAAATGTTGCTACATTGGTTGAATCTGTGTACCAACTTAAGCACCTGAGGTATATGTCCCTAAGATACACCAATATATCTGGACTACCGGAGAACATCAGCAAGATGAAATTCTTGCAATACATTTGCCTTCGTGGTTGCAAAAGTTTGGTGAAACTTCCTAATGCCATTGTAAAGCTAGGGCGGCTGAGCTATCTTAGCCTTGGTGACACAAGTATAAAAGATGTACCTAGGGGATTCCGTGGTCTAACAGATTTGAGGAAACTACATGGGTTTCAAGCCCACATGGATGGTGATTGGTGTAGTTTGGAAGAGTTGGGGCCACTTTCCCAGCTCAGGCATCTTGGATTAGTGGGTCTGGAGAATGTATCTGCTGCCTCGTCCGCCGCAAAGGCCAGGCTTGGTGAAAAGGTGCATCTTACCTATCTGATCTTATGCTGCACCAACAGATTGGGAGAAGATGGGCTGGTCAAAGGCGTCTCTGAGGAAGAGCAACAACGAATTGAGGAGGTGTTTGATGAGCTCTGCCCTCCGCATTGCTTAGATTGTCTTGAGATCACAGGATATTTTGGTCGGCGGCTCCCGACATGGATGATGTCGACAGCAACGGCGCCCCTCAAGAGCTTGAGGATGCTATTTATGAAGGACCTGGTCTGCTGCACCCAACTCCCTGATGGCTTGTGCCAGCTCCCTTGTTTGCAATTCCTTCAGATCAAACACGCTCCAGCCATCAAGCGTGTTGGGTCTGAATTCCTACAACCCATCCATCAACATAATCATCATGCGGCGGCTGCATTTCCGAGACTGCATGAGATGAAATTAATAGGAATGGTGGAATGGAAGGAGTGGGAGTGGGAGGAGCAAGTGCAAGCCATGCTTGTCTTGGAGGAGCTTATGCTCGATGGTTGCAAACTGAGGCGTGTTCCACCTGGCCTTGCCTCCCATGCGAGGGCTTTGAAAAGGTTAGACGTATACCATGTGCAGCACCTCAACTCTCTGGAGAACTTTGCTTCTCTCGTTGAGCTTGCGGTGTATGAGAACCCTGACCTCGAGAGGATCACAAATCTCCCCAAATTGCAAAAGCTTGATGTCAAGTGCTGCCCAAAGCTGAAGGTATTGAAGGGGATGCTTGCACTCCAGAGGCTCGAGCTATGGGATTTCGACATGGAAACACTCCCAGGATACCTGCAAGATGTAAACCCAAGGCATTTGATGCTGGACTGTAGCCTAGCAATGCTCACTTCCATAGCCGAGGGAAAATCTGGCCAAGAGTGGGAAAAGTTGAGTCATATCGAGCATGTCAAGGCCTACGCACATGATGAAGACAATCATAGGAAATGGTATGTGTTGTATACAAGAGATTCATACACAACTTGGAGACAAATATCAGCCGCTTTACCATCTCTGGAGGTAAATTAGCACAACTGCTTCATCTTAATTTGTTGCCTTGCTCTGTTCATTTAATTTATTTCCTTAATTTCCACTTGGTGATTCCATCTTTCATCCTTAATTTCTCTCGACAGCATCAGGGGATGAAGAGGAATAGGAGACACACTCCGATGGGAAGAATAGGGGCAAGAATATCCGTCCGACGCATGCTTGCTTGCAGAAAAATGAAGTGGCCTCGATAAACAAAAAAAAACTCTTATTTTGTAGATTAGAGTTTGCTATGGTGTACTATTTAGTAGATTAGAAAGATGGGTCCGAAACTTGGGGAATGTATTCCTACTTCGTTTTCTTTTGATCGGTATACAGTTCAGAATATTTAAATCTATTAGGGGCACAAATAGACGCAAGTTTCTATCTGCATTTCTTCGGTTCTAGGAATGATGATTCATGGGTGCATGTGAAGATTTAGTTTTCACAGCAAAATATCATGTCTAATTTTACGTATTGTACAGATTGCTTGACAATGTCGTTCTCAATGGTAGGCATAGGGTTTGCTTGACAATGTCGTTTTCAACCTGTCAGTCTGCCGCTTACTCTGCTCTCCAATGGCACTGTAGTCGTGCCATTTCATATTGCATTAGCTAAACTCGACAGTGTTTTCATGCAATCAATTACTGAAGTTGCTTTCTTGTGGACTTGCAAAGGTGGCTGATTTTGTTCAGGGAGTTTTGGCAGTGGCATACCACCTTCCAATGTACGATGCTCCTCGGCTTCCTGCAGCTAAGTTCCATTTGTGTGGTGCCACTCTTCACTCCTCTATGTGATGTTAGTTTTCATACGCTGGTACTTGCATTGCATGATGACATGTCTATTTCTTTGCTCAATGCCTCTAAGATACTATGGTAATTGATGTGGTTTAGACACTTGTGTAGACACTTGTGTTTACTGAGCAAAGCTGTAAGGAAAGAAAAATTGTTACATGGAGTCCTATCTGGATGCTATCAAAGCCACACTGTTATCTGAGAGAAAAACCATGAGAACTCATGAAATATGCAAGATGTGGCCTTGTAGTAGAACTGTTGGATAATTAGATTAGTTTAATTGTGTCAGCGTTTCATGCAGGATAGGAGCTTCAACGCTTTGGGGAAATTTGATATGAACTTGTGCTTCAGTGGATCCTATATTTGCCTTGATCCTAAAAAATCATCTGGATTCTGGACCTTTTTCCAGCTAATGATGAAATGCAGTGGCGGACGCAGGAATTTTAGAATGGGTGTTCGAAGTTGCAAAAATATTTTTCAGTACAAAATATAAAAATCTACAGTAGCAATAGTTAACATATAATTGTTCGTCCTAGGGATAATATCTCATATACATGGTCTGACTAGAAACATATACATCTCTCTCTTTCAGGAATTAAAGATGTATGATTTTTTATCATAAGGTTGCCAAAGTAAGTTGCTAATCAGGTGACAATAGATATAGGCAAGATGCACACCTTGCCAACTACTCCAGAGTCCAGAATCAGACAGCCAATCAACCGGCATTCTGTACTCCCTGTAGCGTGAGATGGCTATGTCTCTTGTACAGAGAAGTGAATAAACACTCTGCTCCACTCTGGCATAAGTATGGCAGTGGTTAGTTCATTGAAATAATAATGCTGGGTAAAATTTTATGTTTATCACTGATGTTTTGGACTTGGCAAGGTATTTTTTTATTCACTCCGAAGAACTACTCAATTGGGAGAATACTAGTTACGAGGAGGTGCTTACTTTTCAAGCAACGAATACATCTTCTTGAGAGCTTCTTCACATGGAAGTTTTGGATCATCGGTAAAGGATGAAATCTTGTTCTCTAATTTTAACAGATCTTGGTACTCAAAGGCCGCCTCTCTTAATGCATCAGTTTTGCTCTCTGGCCAATCAAAATGCTTCAGCACTGCTCGCTCATCAACCTAAAAAAGTTTATTGATATTTTCAGTAGTAGGCTTTCAGTAGTAGGCTGTCCATAGCCTGAGTACAATACCTAGTACAGGATATCCTACTACATTTTAATGAGTTGTATGGAGAAATTAGTGGGGTCTTACCAAGAAGGATAACTCCTCATCCAGCCAATTTACAAATGCAACAACGTCATCAATATTTACGAAACTCGCTGCTCGGACCTCATTTGCTAGAGACTCGACAAATTCTCCATGTGTCTCCACATCAGCTTTGACCTGAAGCATTCCAAGTTTTTTGAAAACATTCGTCATTTCTTACATTAAACTTTTGCCTACAGATTATAATGATCTGCATTAATAATGGATTACATGGATTTGGCAGGATTGTTATGCAAGGTAGACCAGCGGAAGATACTTACAGCTAAGAGGAATGTTGACTGTTCTCAATCTCTCCAATCATGTTGCTTCTGACATCAGAAACACTTGATGTTGTTGATTCCAGAGAAGCTGTGTCCCTCTTGGCTTCACGCTTCATGAAACTTTGGTAGAACTTCACGACCTACAGAGCACGGTGTACTGGCGGAGCGGAGGGCGGAGCGGTGCGGAGGGCCGGAGCGGACGGCCGGAGTAGAGGGCGGAGCGCCTAGATCCGGCGGAGCGGAGGGCCAGAGCGGAAGGCGGAGCGGTCGGAGGGCCGGCGTGGAGGCGGAGCGGGAGCGGAGGGCCGGCGCGGCGCCGGAGGCCGGAGCCCGGAGGTGACGTGGCCGCCAGAGCTTGACTGCTGGAGCCCGGTCGGCCGGTCCCCGTAGCCAGTGGTGCGGAGGCGCAGTGCCATGGAGCGCTGGAGTGGAGGGTCGGAGGCGTGGTGGGCCAGTCGAGCGGAGGTGATGCGGCCGCCGGAGCTTGACTGCTGGAGTCCGCCGCCCCACGCCACCGTGGGTCGTCGCCTCGTCGGCCGTCACTGGGGGCGCTAGGGTTAGGGGATCCGGGATTTGGGGGCACCGCACGGGAATTGTGGGCAGCCTTGGGCCGATCGGTGCCGCACGGAGGGAAAAACGGGCCATGCCCATATATGCGCAGAAAATGGGAAAAAGGCTACGAATATAGCTGTTTTGACCCAACTAAATATATATATATATATATATATATATGTATTATATCTTGTATATACTATATTTTTTGCCAAAAAATTTAGGTGTTCAGCTGAACACCTATGAACTACTGTAGATACACCCCTGATGAAATGGACAAGTCAACACATTATTCTGATACAAAACGTGGATTTTTTTTATTGTTTTGTGCTACTTTTGTGCCTGATGTCGTAAATTCCAGTTTAATCTGACGTGACTGGTTTAGCGCTTTGCATAAGAGTGAGTTCTGCTTTTAAAAAAAAAAAGCTACAGATCTCAGCGCAGATCTTTGAGTTTAATGGCTTATACTGGGGTCGTTCGTGCTTGACAAGGTTTTGGATGCATCATTGTGGTGAAGGGTTATTTTGGATTAGATTTGGTTCTTTGCCCATATTAGTCTTCACATGTTTACTGCTTTTGGGCAGAAGCTTCTTTAGGAGGATAGATGTGGTCAATTTCTTGCGCGTGACCGAGAGTCAATTGTGGTCCTTAATGGGCCAAAGACCCTTTTTAGGCCTAGATTTTCGTTTTCGTGGCCTTACTGGCCTGAGAATATCCGTCCGGGGCATGCTTGCTTGCAGAAAAATGAAGAGGCCTCGATCATTTTATTTCCCCAACCTCTTCAACCAGACCAGGACCATGCACTGACAGGCCTTTTCTTGGTAAGCGCGCACCAGCCCTTTGTATTTTCGTAGCACATGACTGTTCACCTCATCATCATGATTTTTCTTTTTTAAATCTATGGTATGGTAGAGGATGCAAAAAAAAAAAGGAGAGCTAGAGCGAATTAAGAATATGGTTGTGATCAAAATGGCTGAAAAGCCCGTGGCTTATGGCTGAAAACATCAGAGTTTGGTGAAAAAAGCATCAGTAGTGAGAGGCTTATTTACCATAATTAAATTTAAAAAAATTTAAAAATAGAAAAAACATGTTAGCCCATTACGTATAATACAAACAAATACGAGAAAAAAAGAACCGGTAAAAAAACTCAAAAAAAGGCCAAAAGTTCAGAAAAAGACGAAATTTATGAATAGTGCAAAAATAAGCTGAAGCCAAAAGCTCAAGCCATTTTGATCACAACCTATAAGTGTGAAACTATTGCGATGCCAGACTACGCAATCAAACAAAATTGATAAGGGTAATCAAATCCTTACTACCAGTTAAGTGACATCCACAATCAGCATGCATCCAACAATCATAATGATACACACGCTTGCAGATTGACAGGAGGGGCGAGTCAATGCTAGTTCTTATTAAGCTGGTAAGCATTATGATAGTTCATGCAATGCTACAGAAAGAAACAGAGATGCGAGTGTTTGAGTTGTATCAGATCATTTGTTTTGATGGCAAGAATGAGTTAATACGTTGTTAATTTGTGTATGTAGCCTCAGTTGAATATCTGGTGCTTGTTTCTTGCGGATACTTGAATATCTGGTTTGTTAGCATCCAAATGGTTAAGGAAGCCGAAAACACTTGTCAGATACTCTATTGAGAGAGTTAGGAAAGCGTTGCTGTGTTGACACCACGACGAAGTAAGGAGCTGGCCTCATCGCCTGTCAATAACAACTCCTGCAATTCAAACTTGTGAACAGAACAGAACTTACAACATAGAACATCAGAAGCCAACCAACCAAGTCTTGAGGGAAGAACGCAAACGAACACAAGGGGGCTTCTGTGGCACCGGTGTTGTATAATTTTTTTCCCTCCTCAGGCTCCAAAGCATGTTTCATTGCTACTACTACGATCAACTCGAACGGGCCAGTGAATCGAGACACCATGGCTACTGCAATATGGAGTGCCATTCAGTAACCGTTCAAGATGATGTCAATACACGCAGGTACACTTGGGGAGGCTTACAAGCCTACTTGAAGCTTTCCACCACAAAATTGTGCCATCCATCCGTGAATGGCCGAGTGGATTCAGGAGATTTGCTTCGCGCTGTCCTTGATGACCTCATCCATGTCGAGCTTCTTCATCGCTGTGAAAGGGTCGTGGCATGCTCTGCACATCAATTGGAGTGTGTTAAATCAAATGCAAAACCATCATGATAATCCTAATTCCGAACAAATGCAGTAAACAAAATAAATAGAATGCCATCCCAAAGGAACAAAATAAAAAAAAAACAAAGAAAGAGACCCCATTCGATATTAATGAGCAGTAACCTTAATATTCTGACTGAAATGTAACACGATTAATTTAATTTAAGAGGTGAGCATGGGATCATCGACAAAAAAAATAGCAAAGACAGTTAATCAAACCCAAGTTTTTGGGTTACAGCGTGCTTTCGAAGAAATGAAGGAATCCAGACGTAGTTAACTAGTAACTGGCAGCAAGATGAAAACTTCAAGAGTCAAGACCTTCCCCACGTGTCTCAATACGCCCATTGCGTGGCTGAGAATTAGAAAATAACTTTGATGGCCATGAAGAAAGGCAGGGGATGCAAAGAATCCCTTGTAGGGTTGATAATCACAGAAACCAACAGCTTGGTGATGTTCATCATGATTATGAAGATTGATGAACCATGTGGAGGTGACCACATGTGAGTGATGAGTAATTGACAGTTGTTTAGGCCAGTCGAGTTTGGTTTGGGTAGTTCGGACCCTGACGTTGCGTGGTGCAACGGGCTCGGTCGGACTGTGGTCAAACTTGGTCATATGGGATTAGGACGCTGATTCTTTGATTTGACAGGTTTGGACTTCGTCTGTGGTAAGTGTGATGGTATTTACGCTTTCATGTGTGGAGCGGTGCTATTTGACGTGTTTTCTTGTCTGTGTGACTGCAGGACATCGGGTGGAGTCGTGGCGAGACACGTGGACCGGACTAGGCGCAGGTGGCGCTGAGGTCGAACGGTCGGGATGTGTCGAAGACGACGTGACTCGAGGTGGTTGCGGCGTGCGAGGCAAGGAGCGCGAAGCTTCCGGAAGGTGCGGGAGGCGAATCGGAAATTCGCGAGGTTGCACAAGCGGGAGGGCGCCGTTGATTTAGCAGCGTAACGGGCGGAGACCCGTTAGCGAGGCTATAAATAGGATTGAGGGCTGCATGCCCACTTGAGCATTTTGGAGGGAATTAGGGTTAGCTCTAGTCAAAGAGGCTTTAGGAGTTGGTTTTCCTTTAGTCTTTAGTGGTTGGAGAGGCGAGTCCGGTGCTCCTTTGTCCCCTACGATGTGTTCTAGGTGATAGAACAAGAGTTGTGTTCATCCACTCCAAGCATTCATGGTTGAGGAGAGGAGTGGATTGAGTGGAGAGTCATATAATCATTCCTGGTGCTAATGTACATGCGTATCGTGACTCCTTGTATTTCTTCTTGATGCAATCAATGAAAATCAAGGTTCATTCTGTTCATCTTCTCTGTTCTTGATACCTCCATTTGGTGAATTCTTGACTTTTGGATTTTCGAGTTCTTGCTGCTGGGATTGGCCAAAATGGGTTGCTCTGTGATGGGTTAGTGCTTCAAGATCATTTGATCGAGTTTCCTAGAGCAAACATCGTTTTAATCTCGATTTCTTTTTGGCCTTCTCTGCTCATATCTGCCAGTTCTAGGGTTTTAGGGTAAAACTATTTTTACTCCTCAATCTGACTTGAGATTTGGTCTGAGGGATCCCCTAGATATTGCTCATATATCCCTAAAATCTCATGTGCAAAAGATCTCTGTGGAAGGAGTAATTTGGATTTGTTTGAGCTCCTCTCTGAAGTTTTTCAGTTTCTGTCATTTCTAGGGTTTGGCTCATTTTCTTGTTTCCTTTCTTGGCTTGAGGTGTTATTTGGCCTAAGAGTTCTTCTTGCTATTACTCTCATATCCCCAGAGTTTCAGTGCCAAAGGATCAAGGGTTTGGGAGAATTTTGAGTTTTTAGTTCAGCTCCCTGTATTTTTCAGGTTTTGGGCATAATCTGAAATTCCATGTGTTCAGTTGGTTTTTCAGGTTATTTGGTCCCTCAAAAGTATTTGGAATAGGTCTCTGAAGTCTTGCCTTGAAGGGATTTAATTTATTCATCCTTTTCTCTTGTTTTGGGCAAGTAAAGGGAAGCTCCAAAATCTGAAAACTGAAAATCAGCGAGTCTGCTGTCTGAACCCGAAGGCCGGCCCATTTTATTTTGGCTCAGATGGTTGTGGTTCTTTCTGGTATTTAGTGTTAGGGTTCCTCCTCTGTAGTGAAGGGTTTTTCAAGTGTGCTAGCATTAGTTTCATAGCCTCTTTGCTTGTGAAGGAGAGTTTTTGTTCATAGCTTCCAATAGCTATTGAAGGTGATTTTCTCCTGTGAGTTGGTTCCAGTTGACAGCTGATTCTTACTTCTTCATAGCACTCATTGCTATCGGAGAAGTTTGTTCTTGGATTTGGGGAGGAGTATAATTTTTAATTGAGCGCCATTCACCCCCCCTCTGTCGCCATTTCGGTCCAACAAAGATTTAACACAGTAGAGATACCTTTTCAGGGTTGATTATAACAGAAACTCCAGGTACAGCACTTTCCGGATCCACCTTCACCTTCAGAGCTCTGATCTTAAATCAATGCAGCACAAGGATTGGATTGGATTGGATTGGATTGGATTGGATTGGGAAGACGCCTTTGAATGAAGATTTCGGGGGAGCTGGAGGTTGGGGTGCTCTGGCCGCCGCGTTGGGTGGGACTGGAGGGAGGGGACGGCCGGAGAGGTCGAGGAAGGAGCGCCTTTGCGCCTCGGGAAAGTGGGGCCCAACTGTCAGGAATATTACAATTTTGAACGAAATGAATGGAATACACATGTCCATATTATTGATTTAGTATCACCATACCATGATCCATGTCGAGATGATGTGGGGCCGCAACCGCTTCCAGCAGACCGTCCTCGAGCTCGGATACAACTTCCTCTTCACGGTCAGTATATATGTATACTACTGCTACTAATATATGCCGGCCACTTTACTTTCAGAGACGACACAAGCCAGTTAAGACGGTCCATAGTGATAATCATCTTCTTCTTCTTGTCGCTGAGCCGCATGCAGGACGTTGACGTGATGTGGTTCCGTGACATGGGCGGTTCTAGTGTAAGTCAAGGGTATTCAGTCGAATACCCAAATTTTTTGCCAGACAATCTACTATATACAAGGTATAATATATATGTATATTAGTAGTTAGGCTAAATTCATTTTATTCATACCCAGTCAGCCTAAATTATTACTAGATTCTTTTGGCCTATTTCCCTCTCCTAAGCCCAAATTGGTACCAAACACTGGTCTAGACCCACTAGGCCATTACCATGATTCACATGACACATGGTAAAAACTCTAGGTCTCACTCAGTCTTTTCTCTCACTCAAGTCTCTCCTCTTTGTCTCTCTCTATTTGGTGGCGCAGAAGCTTCTGGTCTTAAAGGAGCACTGAAGCGGCCGTTTCGCTACGCAAGTCACCTTGTCATCGTCGCTCGCCAATGCGGTGCAGCCGCACAGGTTCACCCTCCCCGACCTAGTGACCTCCATGGCGTCATGGCCCCATATCCCTAATCCGATAATCCCTCTGTCTCCTACTCCCTTAGCGATCTCTGATTTGAAGCAAAATTATGTGTCTTAAATAAAGACATGAGTTGTATTTTGCCTAAAGAAGTGAGGTATCTATAATGATTCTAAAGTTTTTGCATAGTGTTGGACACTTGGATGATTTGATCCCCTTTGATGTCTGATTGTCTGATCCATATTTTGTTTAGCATACTACTTAAGTTGCTTAATTAGAAACTGTTCAACAAAGTATGTTCACGATAAAAGCACTTTTGAACTTCTGTTTGGGAATACAAAAATCTAACAAAGAGAATTGTCTTTTAACTTGATTAAAGCATCTTGTTGTGATTGTACAACTCTATTATAGAATTATTCCGATTTAAACTTTGACTCAAGTTAGTTCCAGGGAAACAGTTCATCTCTAATTCCAATCATCATGGTTAAAACCATTAGTCTTTGAGTTCTGTTTTTCACTCCTTGTTGAAGTTGCTTCCTTTTTGTGTGTTTGTCTGCATGACATTATATCTTGTTTCCAAGGCATGAAGAAGCATCGTCGTGTTAATTTTTGATTATTTTAGAATTTCTTTATATTATTTGAGATGTTGTCTCTAATATAACTAATTGTACTTTAATTTTCGCTACTGTGGACCTTTATGTTTTCAATTGAACAATATTTTATAATTTCGAATACCCATTTTGAAATTCCTGGATCCGCCACTGTTCCGTGACCCTTTCCGGCACATCTCGATGGCGGCGGACATCGCCATCTCGAGCGACGTGTTCATCGGCGACCCGTACAGCCTTGGCAACTTCCCCAACGGCGGCTTCCTGTTCGTGCGGTCGAGCGAGAAGACGATCGAGTTCTACCGCAACTGGCAGGCGGGGCGGTGGCGCTTCTTCGGGAAGCACGAGCAGGACGTGTTCAACCTCATCAAGCACGACATGGCGGCCAGGCTGCAGCTCGCCATCCAGTATTCCAGTTCCTCGACACCACCTACGTCAGCGGCTTCTGCCAGCTCAGCAAGGACCTCGGCTCAACAAGATCTGCACCCTCCACGCCAACTGCTGCGTCGGCCTCGGCGCCAAGCTCCACGACCTCCGCAACGTCCTCGACGTCTGGAGGAACTACACCGCCGCGCCGCCCGAGGACAAGAGGGCCGGCAGGTTCCACTGGAAGCTTCCCGGCGTCTGCATCCACTGAGAAACACACGGCTGATCAGATGGCCCTTTGGCTGTCCGTTCTTCTTCTTCTTCTTCGCGTAAAAAGAAAAGAGGGAGATCGAGAGGTAGCATCGATTCAATTCGTTTTTTTTTTGTCAAAGCTAGGATTAATCAATCTACTAAGTTATAATATGTATATGTATACACAGTTTAGTATGGACACGTATCCCTGCTCTTCCTGTAAACATGGATGTAACAGCTTTTATATATATATATATATATATATATATATATATATATATATATATATATATATATATATATATATATATATATATATATATATATATATATATATATGTTCAGAGTTTTTAGCCGTCTTCCTACATATATGAAGTACGATCCTACATAGGATGCGTTCTTGAGGCAAGGAACACGCGATGCAAGTCACACTGATGACTGATTGAGATGAAGTGTTGTTGTAGAGGAGAGAACCACGTTGTAAACGGGCCAGGTTTATGGGCCAAACTGATCTATTTCTTGTTTGAAAAAGGGCCACAACAGCTGTGAATTATTAGGCCTCGGATGGGCCAAAGCGGCCGCAGGCGTCGGTGCGCTGTGTGAAACTTAAAGGGGCTAAAATGGGCCAATAGCATAACCGAACAAGACCCAACACAATAATAATGTGTTTCCAGTACATTCACTGTTGATATCCTAAACTCTTAACTTAATTGCGACGTTACGTTCACCTACAAATGCGGTATTTCTATGGAGGGAGCTAATTGGGCTAAGGGCATGTACGAAAAAATCAAATGCCGATAAGCTACTTTGAAAAAATAACAAAAAAAAATCGTTCTATTTACTTGTTCCAAAAAACTGTAAATTATAAGTTGAAAAGAATAAGGCCACTACCTAAGGAGGGGGCATAACACAAGCCCCAGAGGATGACTCGATTGACATTTTCTGTCACTTTGGAACAACATATTTCAGTACAAGTTCAGAAGAAACCACGCCATCTCTTTCGAAATTTCTGTATTCCAGACTTGCCCGGTTGAGTTTATAAGCTAGTAAACAATCAGTAGTACTAACTAATTGAGCGTGTGGAAGAGCGACTGTCCACCGAACTAGGGAGATGTTGCCGAGAGTCGGAAGGGGATGGTGGCGGCTGAACAAGGCATTACGCGCGCGCATAAATACTGAAGCGACTTTGAGTAGCCAGCTACATGGCCATCTTTACTCTTGATCGACGTGAAGATGTACAACGGCTGCCTTGAATCCTTCCGGTGGTATGCATCCAATTCGGTTTGTTGCTGCTGTGGCCTACTTCTTGGCACTAGCCATAACTCTCAGTACATGGACACTTATGAATATATTCGTTATGGGTCGGAATATCATCTGAAGTCTGTCCTGACTATTGAGAGGCTGGTCATACATAACAGGAACGCCAACATCGATCGAACCTTGCCAACAATCCAACTGTATCGATTTCGCCAAATGAAGTGGAGAGTGCACTGTTAATTAGTTCCTACAACTGTGTAGTCAATGCTGGCTTATGTAGTGATGGACTTGTTAACAAGTGACAAAAGAACCCAGTAATTAATTAATCGTTCAATTGAGGTTCAGGTAACTCATTAAGTAGTGAGATCAACCTAACATGTTGATCTAGTAGTACATCAATTGAATTGAATTGAATGATCAATGATGCGTGGCACTTCCAGCCACATTACAAGATTCTCTGGAATCAATGGGCAAGCTGAAGTACGTACTATGCATCATTTAATTAGTAGTATTGCAAACCTTCCACATGTAGACTGGTTAGACTCCTCCAGTTCCATTTATAACTTATACCTTATAATATATTAACTAGTTTTTAAACGATGTGTTTTTAGGTGGAATCAACAGAAAAATTATAATATAAAGTATACTAAGTTCAGCTATACCAGATAAAATCGCATGCGACTATTTCTCTCTATGTAATATTGTCTCTCGCGAACAGCCAGGATTCAAAAATATAAACCATAAATCATAAGACACAGTTCAAAAAAACACTCCGTACCCTAGATAAGACCTGGCCAAAAGAACACGGAAATTTCATAGGAATTTCAAGCCTTAATGCTCGTAGAAATCGAAAACAAATCCCAACGTCCAGACAGGTCTTAAGTATGCACCGTCAATCACGGTGGAGGAAATTACCTCTCGAGTCAAGTCGATCCTATTTTCGAAACGTAGGAGAAACTGCAAGTGAATCGTTTTCAGTGGGTTTAAATAACACGTACGTACGGTGAGAGAGACGTATTGCACCTGATTAATAGGCAGCCATAGTTTAGACTGACTCGCTCAATGCATGCCGTTCTAAACGGTTTCTATTTATGATTATTTTAATCTTTTCTTGGTTTTTATTTTTTATTCCTTTACATTAGCTGTATTGATATATTTTTCATATCTAATTACATAGAATAAGTTAACACCAATTATAATATGAAATAAGCTATAAACGTCAGTTTATAAGCGACTTGGAACTGACACTGATCGGACCGAGATGGATGGATAGAGGAGTACCGCACAGTATGTGGTAGGTGCCCAACGCGCACGCTAGCAGCTCGTTCAATTCGTCGGTCCTAATTAATGGAGGAGGAGAAGTCTTGTGCGATTTGATCTCTTGGAGTCGGTCAATCTGATCCGTCCGCATGACAGCACCAACTCTCGATGCAGATCAGCTGGCTAGGCGGTGTACATGCCCGGCCCTAACGAAAACTGACCTCAATATATACCATGCATTTCATACACGCCCTTCCATGCCGATCGATCCATCCCGATGTAGCAGCGAAGCTTCCAAAGCACACAGTAGAATACTAACTAGTCTATGTACTGTGCAAATGCTGTTAGTACAACTTACCCTTTTGAATCTTTGGTTTTTGGCTTTTTAAAAATCGAAATAAATAGAATAACTTCTTAAAAGTAATCTTCAAACGGTTTTCCGAATGTAAAACCATATGAGTTGTCCGTATTGGTGTTTTTGGCGTCCATTGCTGCCTCAAAAACCACAGATAAAAACCCTCAGTCGTAGATAGAAGTCATCAACCATAGCCAAAAATAACCAAACCTACTGCTACTTGTAATTTGTACTTCAATGTGTTTTAGTTTTACTAGCTAGCTATGAGCAGGGTTAACAATTTCGACAAAATTTCATCAAAATTTTGGTTTTTCGTCGGTTTTGTTACCCAACGAAATAACCACCGTTCGGTCACAAAATTCGTTGCCATTTGAATTTACAGGCCGGCCGGCTGGCTATAGGCGAAATTCCGAAATTTTGTCTATTTAACTCCTTTCACTGCCTTCCGAATTTATTTCAATCCAGAATAGTTTTCCCTGGCTACGGGTAATCATACGTCTGCTCTTCGTCTAGTTCGTACGGATTCCAAGAGACCGCCGGAATGGCCGGGGCATTTAAGGGTAGGGAAACGCAGCCACACCTAGTAGTTCTCTAACTAGCTAGTACACCATCTGTGCTGCACAATTAACGAGTGCTAGACAAGCTCCCGGCCGGTCGTCGATGGCGAAGGTCGCGGAGGCCACAGGCCGGCAGGTGGCGTCGTTCGTCCTCGGCTCGGCGGCGACGCTCACCGTCGTGCTCCTCCTCCAGTACCGGCTGGCGGAGTTCAGCCTCACGAAGGCCGAGGTGCAGTTCTCCGGCTGGAGAGATCACCGGGAAGGACCATCATCATCAGCAGCAGCAGCTTCAGCAGCAGCAGAAAGACAAGCGATTGCAGGGGGTGCAGGAGCTGACCAACAAGTCGAGGCTATGTTGGAATAGTCCCACATTGGTTGTGGAAGGGCAAGGGACCTAATTTAAAAGTGGGGGAGTCCCTCACCTCATTGGCTAGCTTTTGGGGTGAGAAGGCCCTTACGATCCAACAAGTGGTATCAGAGCCCAGTTCTAACATCTCTGACCCAATGGACACTAGTGTGTGAATGTCTGATGGACTGTGACTCTGAGGAACCGTCGGTGTGTACGGTGAAGGAACCCTGAGGGACCGTCGGTGTATGGTGAAAGGGCGGTGAAGGGCTGAGGGACACCAATGTGTGAAGGGGAGATTGTTGGAATAGTCCCACATTGGTTGTGGAAGCGCAAGGGACCTAATTTAAAAGTGGGGGAGTCCCTCACCTCATTGGCTAGCTTTTGGGGTGAGAAGGCCTTTACGATCCAACAAGTGGTATCAGAGCCCAGTTCTAACATCTCTGACCCAATGGACACTAGTGTGTGAATGTCTGATGGACTGTGACTCTGAGGAACCGTCGGTGTGTACGGTGAAGGAACCCTGAGGGACCGTCGGTGTATGGTGAAAGGGCGGTGAAGGGCTGAGGGACACCAATGTGTGAAGGGGAGATTGTTGGAATAGTCCCACATTGGTTGTGGAAGGGCAAGGGACCTAATTTAAAAGTAGGGGAGTCCCTCACCTCATTGGCTAGCTTTTGGGGTGAGAAGGCCCTTACGATCCAACAAATGTTGGAACCTGCCCAAGATCAAGCACAGATACACACGGATATTTGCCGAGCGACGAAACGCACGCTTTTCATTTTTTTCTCAACGTGTTCACCTGAGCAATACAACGTGAATTATATAACCAAAGACTCCAACGGATGGATCCGGTTTTCACGTGATCCACTCACAACTCAAACCTGAACATGCAATCCGCTAGCTACGGAAATAACTGACGCTGACTTCATCCCGTGCGCCTCCCTAACAAGCCTGCACCTGGACGCGAGCACGAACTCGGGCGCCGCCGCAGACTCACACACGCACGCACGCCACGGCCACGAACACATGGCGTGGTTTATTCTAACAAACTCCCCCTAAACCACGACACCACCGCGCGTCCTGCCCTACAGGAGCGTCGGTTCATCGTCGGCGTCGGCGAGCAACGCCTCCTCCTTCCTTGGCTTGGTGCACTCCCTCGAGAAATGGCCACGGACGCCACAGTTGTAGCACTTGCCCTTGCCGGAGCTGCGTCGGCGCCTGCTTGCGCCCGAACTGACGCTGCTCCCCCCATCATCGTCGTCGTCGTCTTCATGGCCGCCGCTACGGCCTCCCTTCCTGTCGCCGTCGCCGTGGCGTGCGTCGCCGCTGCGCGTGCGCTCCTTCCCGCGACGCTGACGTCGGCGCGCCTCCCACTGCTCTTCGGTGAGCAGCAGCTGCCCGGTGTGGTCCGCGGTCTCCTCCACGCCGGCTCGATCCTCCGCCGCACGGAGTCTCCCGACGAGTTCCTCGATCGTCATCGTGTCCAGATCGAGCAGCATCTCAATAGACACCGCGATCTGGTGGTACCGCGGCGGCACGACGCGTAGGAACTTCTTGACGACGCGTCGTCCTCCATCGATTCCCCAACTCGCGCGGCTTGGCGACGAGGGTGTTGAGCGGTTGGCGAAGTCGTCGATCGATTCGCCCTCCTTGAATGCGACGAGCTCGAACTCCTTCAGCAGCCTCGTGCGTTCGCCTCCTTCACGCGCTTGACGCCGAGCCGCATCTTCTCCACCGCCTCCCATGCCTCCTTCGCACTCTTCTTGTTGGCGAGGCCGGAGTGCATGTCCGTCGGCACCGCGCGAAGGATGGCAGCCAATGCCAGCCGATCCTCGCGGCGCTCGACCTTGCTCGACTCCACCGCACCCCACAACCCCATCGCCTCCAAATTTACCTGCATCACAAGCGCCCACTCGTGATAATTGGTGCGCGACAGCATCGGGAACACGAGCGACGAACTCATCTCCTTGACGCGCTCCACCACGACCGTACGCGGCGAGCTACTGCCATCACCCTTCTCACCATCACCGGCCATCTCCCTAGTGCTCGAACACCTCGCTCTGATACCAAATGTTGGAACCTGCCCAAGATCAAGCACAGATACACACGGATATTTGCCGAGCGACGAAACGCACGCTTTTCATTTTTTTCTCAACGTGTTCACCTGAGCAATACAACGTGAATTATATAACCAAAGACTCCAACGGATGGATCCGGTTTCACGTGATCCACTCACAACTCAAACCTGAACATGCAATCCGCTAGCTACGGAAATAACTGACGCTGACTTCATCCCGTGCGCCTCCCTAACAAGCCTGCACCTGGACGCGAGCACGAACTCGGGCGCCGCCGCAGACTCACACACGCACGCACGCCACGGCCACGAACACATGGCGTGGTTTATTCTAACAGGCTAACGTCACAAAGGCCACTACAACTACTGCCGCTCTAAGTTATCTTCCCAGCACAGATCATGAAGAAGAGGTTAATTAATTTTCAAGCTAGTTTAATTCATCTATGGTAGTTGTACGTGTTTATTCATGTTGGAACAACAGATCGCATCAGGAACTTCAGGGTGGCACTTGCCTTTTATTACCAAGTACCAGTCAACTCACGTATTTCCATTTGGCGCAAATTTCATAATTTTCTCAACTTTTTACGAGTTATGACTACTGAATTCATCAGAACTTTTGTTGATTTAACTGTAATGTATTTCATCAAGATCTGTTTAAATTCCTAACACGTGTTCTCGTTCGTCCCCAAAAAAACCCTACTACGTGTTCTCGTTAGAAATGTAGAATCAATGGTCATTCAGAATTGAAGTAATATAACTGCTCTACATCAAAAGAAATCTTCAGCTGGTACGATAGAATTTTCTTCTTGTTGGTAGTGTTAACAAGAAGCAAAATCCATCTAATAAACCAAGTAGCTAGTACTAGCCAGGATATATAACTAAGCTTTGTCCGTCATGGCAGGCGGTGGAAATGGAATTCCGGGGCTTGGCGGCCGCGGTGGGGCGGATAGCGACGGACGACGGGACGGTGATCATCACCTGCGTGAACCACGCTTGGGCGGCGCCCAACTCGCTGCTGGACCTCTTCCTGGAGAGCTTCCGCATCGGCGACGGCATCGCGCACCTCCTGGATCACGTCCTCATCGTGGCCATGGACCCCTTGGCGCTCGCCCGGTGCAGGGCCGTGCACCCGCACTGCTACCTCTACACCATGGACGGCGTCGACTTCACCTCCGAGAAGTTCTTCCTCTCCAAGGAGTACCTCGAGCTCGTCTGGAGCAAGCTCAAGCTCCAGCGCCGCGTCCTCGAGCTCGGATACAACTTCCTCTTCACTGTACGTGTCAGCATCATCCATGAATCTTGCTACTAATTAACATGCAGCTAGCCTTTAAAACTGGACACACACACACACACACACACACACACACATATCTGAATTTGTAAGAATTGCTCTCACTTATATATCTTTGTAGGATGTTGATATCATGTGGTTCAGAAACCCGTTCAAGCATGTGACAGTCTACGCGGACATGACAATCTCCAGCGATGCCTTCTTCGGAGACCCTCACAACATCAACAACTTCCCCAACACGGGCTTCTTCCATGTCAAGCCCAACAACAGAACCATCGCGATGACCAGAATCTGGCACGAGTCCAAGGACAAGTACCCCGGCATGAACGAGCAGCCTGTGTTCAACGGGATCAAGAAGGATCTTGTGAAGAATCTGCAGCTGAGAGTGCAGTACATTGACCCGGCTTACATGGGCGGCTTCTGCAGCTACGGCCTACGGCAAGGACCTGAACAAGATCTGCACGATGCATGCGAATTGCTGCGTCGGTCTTGGAGCTAAGCTCCGTGATCTTAGGGGTGTTCTTGATGACTGGAAGAACTACACCAAGATGCCGCATTGGGCCAAGCACGCCGCTAAATGGACCATCCCGGGTGCATGCATTCACTGATGACAGCGTACGTACAGAGTTAATTAGTTGCACGCCGATTTTGTTGTCGTCGGCAAACTTTTTTCCCCGTTTTCTTTTTACTAGTCTTGTCTGTGTGTTACATCAGAAAACAAAACCTAGAAAGAAATATTATGCTGCAGCTTAGAAAGAAATATTATGCTGCAGTTATATATCCTTCCTGAAAGGAATAAAGTTTAGTTTTGCTTCGTACCTCTAATATTACAGACAGCCAAATGTATACATAGAATGCTATATTTTACTACGGATAAAAAAAATCATATTATCCCAACATGTCGAGTTGATATTATCAAGATCGACCTGCCCGACCCACGGTATTAGCTCTGCCTCCACACCCAACCAAATCATGCCTCTACGTTTCTCAGCTCTACCATGCACATAGTAGAGCTCTATTGTTTTATTTGTTGTAATTAATAAGATAATACATACAGAAGTACAACACATGACAACACATGACGCTGGTCACTGCTTGTATTAAAACATGTATGCACGAAATATAGGAGGTCCAATAAGGGGAAAAAAAGCGCCCTTTTGAAGAAGTTGAAGAATGAACGTACAATGTACATGATCTAGTAGCATAACCACCTATTCTATGAGTGTATCGGGAGCCTCACATCCTCAGGAGTAGGCACTGCCAGGGACGGTGACCAGCAAAGAATTGTAGTCTACCTCTGTTGCTTCACTTGCCTTCAATGAAAAAATAATGGGAATTAACACATAGTCAAGCAAATCTGTCAGCGTTTTAGAATAGCAGTGAAATAGAACCAGTGTGTTTGAAAAAGATAAAAGAATTGTACGACTGTCCAAAGCAAGCTGTTTACTACACGATGGACTGACTTCTAAAGGTGTCATCCACAAAAATATCGTTCTGTGTCATGTTCAAGTACAGGGGGAAAAACTATCTTTTAGCATTTCAGTAAGACAATCATATTGCGAATAAGAATTGACAGATGATTTTCCAAGAAAAATGGTTACATATTTTTTCCCTTTTATTTTGCAAAAAAGGTTCAAAGATACTTGGAATCTAGAGAAACTACCAACTTCATCCTTCTGCTGATTCATGGCATTTTTCAGATGCTCTTTAGCCTTCATTCTTAGTTCTTTTCGCTCCTTGTGCTAAGCTCTGGTGACCTCATAATGACAAGCCACACATAAGAGTCCTCATATTCTCGAGTGTGCATTCCCCTGCTAGAAATCAGATAAATTAGGACATAATGTTAACAGTTAAGAGTCAAGAATAACAACATCTTCTGAGTCATCAATATCAGATTGATCATGTGATTCACACCACAAATCGTCGTACAATCTCCTTTCAGCAGCCATAGCATGCAGTAGCTTGTATTGGGCTAAGCGCACTCATTATATCATTATTTCCACCCAACTTTCTTGGCCCGGATGGCAATGGAGCCCCATTCCTTGCCCGTTTCTGTTCTGCAGCTAATGTAGCTTGCCGAAGACATGGTGATGGATGTATTGAAAATCCACCCAATCGTTTGCCTGTACCATCAAATGCTTTTCCTGGTCCAGTAATACCCTTTGAAACAAGCTCTTCACATTCCTGAATGATTTTTTTTATAAGCAACTGCGCTTGTCACGATAAAGAAAAAAAAAAGGCAAAGTGCAAGCAAAACAAAAATTGCATCTCACAACTCTTACTAACAATTACAAAAACTGAAATTGAATATAATCAATATGTGAATAAACAGAGATGTGTGGTAGAAAGTTTGTGTTATTTCTATTAGGGAATGATTCTGTTATAGCATCCAGCTCCAGTAGTTGACAGTGAAGTCCTCTGTACAACCAAACCACATAGGAACATTCTAAACGTTGATTTAACCACTGCATTTTGAACTGTTGTGGTGAGGTCAGCAGATAGCTACAAAATGCGATATTTTCTGATGAATGAACAGAGGGACTACTAAGTTAGATACTTCCGTTAATACTAATTCAATTCAGGATAAGCCCACTTGGAAACAAAACGCAGACAATATTGTCATCTGAAGCTTACTACAGTTACGATTTACAGGACAGCTAGAAGAGGAAATTAACATTAAGGTCATAATTAGCATCCAATTTGCATATCAAAATGTGTTATGACTACTTATATATGTTTACTGTTTCTTATAGACATAAAAGTGTTTCCATCTCTGATATTTCTTTTATTAAAGTACTAGGTAATCATTACAAAATATCTCACACAATAAAACTGGGAAAGGTGCTTGTGGGAGGTCAAAACAACATTAACAGTTCACTACCTCAAAATCCTTCACATCCCACAAAAGACAAGCTTGAGTTGTTAACAGTGCATCATGCAACTTCACACAACCAAATAACAACACTAATTGCTATAACCTGAAAACTGCATGAACCGACAGCTATTAGAGCTCAAGCACTGAATGAACCAATCTCAGTATATGATTTTATCATCATCGAGCAACTGTAGTAAACAATTAATGTACCAAATAGCAATATGTACCAAATAGCAAACTAAATAAGCTACTGCAGTAAACAATGTACCATGTAATATGTACCAAATAGCAAACTAATTAAGCTACTGCAGTAAACAATGTACCAAATAGCAAACTAATTAAGATACTGCAGTAAACAATGTACCATGTAATATGTACCAAATAGCAAACTAATTAAGCTACTGCAGTAAGCAATGCTCACAATGCTCAAAACCCTAGTCCATCACAGAAAGTGCTCACAATGCAGTCGGTAATCGAGGGGAGGTGGCCGGCGAGGGGCTCGACGGAGGCGGCCGGCGAGGGGCTCGGGGAGGCGGTCGACGAGGGTTCGGGGAGGCGGAGGCGACGAGGGCTCGGCGGAGGTGGTCGACGAGGGCTCGGGAGGCCGAGGCGACGAGGGCTCGGCGGCGGCCGCGAGGCTCGGGAGGCGGTCGACGAGGTTCGGGAGGCGGAGGCGACGAGGGGCTCGAGGAGGCGGAGGCGACGAGGCTCGACGGAGGCGGCGGCGAGGGCTCGAGGAGGCGGCCGACGAGGGTTCGGGAGGCGGAGGCGACGACGGGCTCGGGATTTACGGATCTAGATCGAATAAGCTGCGCGGCGCACGGGAAAACCCTAGCGGAGGGTATATATAGGAGGTTATCACGACGGTTCTAACTCAAAACCGTGCAGTGATATTAATATCACGACGGTTCCAAGTCTAAAACCGCTTTGTGATAGTATAAATATCACGACGGTTCTAAGTGTATAACCGTGCGTGATAGTCATATTATCACGAGCGGTTTTAAACTTAGAACCGTCAGTTTTATTGATATCACAGACGGTTCTAAGTTTAAAACCGTCTGTGATAAGCCTTTGCGACTGTAGTTATTAAGACAACACCAATAACCACAGCTGCATTCATATACAACACCAACCAGCTGCATTCATATCAACCATCACTTGTGCATCACACATATACATAAATGCCAATACTCATATACATTTTGTCACACATTTTCACATATACATCTCAAAATTGACTACATCACACATTTTCACATATACATCTCAAAATTGACTACATCATAAATTTTCACATATACATCTCAAAATTGTCACACATTTTCACATATACATCTCAAAATTGACTACATCACACATTTTCACATATAGATCTCAAAATTGTCACACATTTTCACATATACATTCTTATTGTACTTGCTTATTTCCTTTAAAAATTAGCCCTTCATCATGATCAATGCGTACGTAACTAGTTTCGTCACGTTGTTCATCGTCGACCCTTATGCCATTTCCAAAAGGAGGTAACTCGTCAAATTGATTGTATTCCTCCTCGTCCACTACATTCTCCACTCCGACAATTCTCCTTTTTCCATGAAGAACTACATAGCGTTTCTTATTTGCCGGGTCGGTTACATAGAAAACTTGAACAACTTGATTGGCGAGTACGAATGGTTCGACTTTGTACCCGACACGTTGGAGGTCCACGGTCGTGACACCGTACTTGTCAACCTTCACCTGTGGGAGATGCACCCAACGGCAGCGAAATAAGGGGATCTTGAAAACCACATAGTCGAGCTCCCAAATCTCTTCTATTAAGCCATAGTACGAGTTTCTCGACCCATCGGTCTGAATGCATCTATGCGGACTCCATTGCTCGTTAGTGTTCTTGACATCCCGAGATCTGCGTATAGAATGTGTACCCATTTATGTCATATCCTTGCCATGTCACAACTGTAAATGTCGGCCCTTTTGCCAACCATCTCAGCGTCTCACTCGGCGAGCTCCTAGCAATTTGCTCCTTCAACCATTGGTTGAACCAACGGTTGTGTTGCCTCATGATCCAAACATCCGCCGCTCTGGATTACATTGCGAAGCACATCCTTGTCTTTGGTCCACATAAGCGCCACTTCAGGTCATGTGTTGCAACACCGTGAAATGGGCTTGAGTATACGTGTCCATATCCGGAGTGATTGCTTTCCTTCCGATAGTTCCGAGACCCTTCACCTCCCTTCATGGCGAGATTGAGGACACCTATCGGTTGAATCGAGCCATATAATCGACACAAAACTCAATCACCTCTTCGCTTGCATAACCTTCGACGATGCTGCTCTCGTGAGAAACGATTCCGTCGTAGGACTTGAGAATTCCCATGAACCTCTCAAATGGGTACATGCTGCGTAGGAATACGGGCCCACACATTTTTATCTCCCACACAACGTGAATAATGAGATGGACCATGATATCGAAAAACGAAGGAGGGAAATACATTTCAAGGTGACATAGAGTCATCACCACCTCGTCCTGCAGAGCATCTAGTCCTTCGGGATCGATGACCTTATGAGCAATTGTGTTAAAGAAATAACATAGCCTCATGATTGTCTCTCGGACTTTGATCGGCAAAATATTTCTAATTGCAATAGGGAGCATCTGTGTCATCAGCACATGACAATCATGAGACTTCATGCCATTTAACTTCAAATCTTGCATCGAAACAAGTTTCTTCACGTTGCCGGAGTAACCAGACGGAACTTTCACACCATGCAAGCACTGGCACAGTTCTGTTTTCTCAGCCTTGGACAGAGTGTAACACGCAGGGGGAAGGTACGTTCGTCCATTATCAGTGCTTGTCGGTGCTAACTCAGGCCTGATGTCCATGTCAGCCAAGTCAAGCCGTGCGTTGACACCGTCCTTTGTTTTATCACGGATGTTCAGAAGAGACCAATCAAGCATCGCACACATTCTTTTCTACGTGCATGGCGTCGATGCGATGTTGAACATCTAGGTACTCCCAATAAGGTAAGTCCCAAAATATTGATCTCTTCTTCCAGGTGTTCTTCTCATGAGCCCTCAATTTACGTCCCTTTCCGAGGACAACATCTAAATCCTTAACCATATCATAAACCTCGCGTCCCCTTAAATGCCTTGGAGCTGAACCATCTTCCTTCTCTCCGTCAAATTGTTTCTTCGTCTTGCGGTATGGGTGAGCCCTCCGAAGGAACCGGCGGTGACGCATGTAGACGGTTTTGCGTGAGTGTCTCAGCCACACACTCTCGGTACCATCTAAACAGTGAGTACAAGCTTTGGCACCTTTTGTACTATGGCCCGATAGGTTACCAAGGGCAGGATAATCATTTATGGTGCAGAACAATAAGGAGCGCAGAGTGAAGTTCTCTCGTTTGTACGTATCCCATACCTGTACCCCTTCGTTCCACATTACTTTTAGATCTTCCACCAACGGTGCTAGGAACACATCGATATCATTCCCAGGTTGTTTTGGCCCTTGGATAAGTATCGACAGCAAAATATACTTTCGCTTCATACACAACCAAGGAGGAAGGTTATAGATGCAGAGTCACGGGCCATGTGCTATGTCGGTGCTCATACTACTGAAAGGATTCATTCCATCTGTACTCGGTCCAAACCTTATATTCCTTGGTTCTGCACCGAACTCGCAAAACTCCTATCGATGTTTCTCCACCGCGCGGAATCAGCAAGGTGTCTTATCATTCCATCCTTCTTGCGCTCCTCCGAGTGCCAACGCAACGATTTGCCTCCTTTGGATTTGCAAAAACCTTTTCAAACGGGAATTATAGGAAAATACCATGTCACCTTAGCAGGAGGTCCTTTCTTCGCCTCTGTTCCTCGCCATCAAGCGATTGATTGTTACGTTTGTATCGGGATGCGTTGCACACGGACATACATGCATGTTTGCATACTCTTTACGGTAGAGGATACAATCGTTCGGGCATGCATGTATTCTTTCTACTTCCATTCCCAACGGACAAAGAACCTTCTTGGCTTTATACGTGGTTTTAGGCAACTCATTTCCCTCCGGAAGCATGTCCGCTAAAAGACCTAGCAGCGCCGTGAAACTCTTGTCCGACCAACCGTTGCTTGCCTTCAATTTCAACAGTTCAAGCACGGCCGACAACCTCGTGTACTTGCATCCCGTGTACAAAGGTTTCTCTGAGTCCTCCATCAAGCCACGGAATTTAACATACTCTCTCATCATAGTTCTCTTCAACATCGCGAAGCATCCGATCCAGTTATCATCATCGTGCAACCTATCCGAATCCGACCCACAATCGACATCAGCCGGCGGCATGTCATTCAGTTCACAGGCGATGTCATCCGGGGGCATATCATTCACTTCACCGGCGATGTCATCCGGCGGCATATGATCATTCACTTCGCCATGACTGGTCCAACACGTATAATCCTTTTTGAAACCCCTCCAAATCAAGTGCGATTCAATTTGCCTCGGTTCTTAAACATCTTCACATTCTCGATCGGTGCATGGACAGCACATATATATCGCCCCTTATTCAACATATCCTCCTCGGCGGCTCTTATAAAAGCAGAAACGCCATTAATGTACTCTTCACTCACACGGCTCGCGGCATACATCCAGCTTCGGTCCTACGTTACGTACATATATAACAACTTAGTATTAAAATCTAGATTAACTAATTATAACTACATATATACCGGCCACATTTATTATATTGAGACTTTATTTGCTAGATTCATATTACAAACACAATGACTATTATATAACCAACAATTTTGCAAATTAACCATCTTCAATAACCACTCATGGATTACTTAGAACTAAATTGTAATGCAATTAAAGAAAAAATAAATTGCATTACTAACCATATCTAGAACAACCAGCAAAGTATGAATCTTCAAAGCTCAATCTCGCCTCTTCCCACCAAATTAACAAGGCACGAAATCGCCTAGCTTCCTCCCGAGTGAAAAGTGCGCAGCGATGGCTAGATCTGGATCGAAATGAAGACAGATGCGATCGAGCGGCGCAATAAATGCCTCATCGACATTATCACGATGGTTTTAATAAAAAACCGTCGTGAATTATCACTGACGGTTTTTAATTATTAACCGTCAGTGATAACAAATTATCACAGCGGTTTTATTTAAAACCGCTGCGTGATAATCTGGATTATCACGAGCGGTTTTTAATACGGACCGTGCGTGATACAACGTATCGCGAGCGGTTCATAGTTAATAACCGTCGTGATAATCCATTTTCCCGCCACAAATACCACAGACGTCCTCCAAATTACAACCGTCTGTAATAGTGCTCATTAGAGACGGTTTCACAAAACCGTCTGTGATGAGGCGTCTACTATTAGGCTTTCTGTAGTAGTGATTGTTGCTGTGTTAAGATACATTAGAATGTTAGTTTAGGAGGAAAGTAGTCAATGTAGGTCAGTGAAATTGAATGGCTGTCATTACCGTCTTGCTTTGTGTGTTTCATTCGCCGACTTATGTTCTGGGCCGTGGTGAGCCAACCATATGTTGGTCCAACTAGTGTTCTCTGCTGATCTTGATGGGCCAAATTTTCAATTGTGCCAATACATCTCGGCCCTATTTAGTGTTGTTGAACAACTAGTTAAATGTCAACTAAGAAACAAAGGCATGTACAAATTAAATTCGCCGCAGCATCGTCAACTTATCACATGGCAAAACGGCATGGTCTGCTAGACGTGATGTGCCCGCCGCCGCCTGTGTGAGCGCCCACAGCCACTGTGTCAACGCCACTGCAGACGGGCAGGGGTACCTTTGCAACTGCTCCCACGGATACTCCGGCAATCCCTATGTCACCGGGGGATGCACAAGTTTGTTGATTTGCCCGTAAGCATTATTGCCTATCTTTGAAGCTATTATATATTGTTGTTGTTCTGTAATACGAGCTGTTAAACAGACTTCCCTTCGAATATTTACCATCAATATATATGCAGATATTGAATATGCTCTTTTTGGTTGAGACTTATAGTTTTTGGCTGCGGCTTGCGGCTTTTGGGCTGTTCGTGTGAGAGATTATAGAGTAACAGAAACTCACGTGCGGTTTTTGCCGATATAAATGAAGTCGGTACAGTATGTACTACAATTAACTATTAGACCCCATCTTTAAAAGACACTCCGTTTAAAACCTAGATAATGTAGAAAAGTCAAAAGCAGAACCCAAAAGCTGAAAAAGAACAAGCCCATTAACAAGTGCGAGCTCCAGAAGTCAGATCCTAAGAGATACAAGAAGCAATATCCTTGTCAAAGTGGTAGCACATCTGTGATACGAACAGTGATTACTAGTGCGAATGCACCTTTTGTCCACTTACGAGACAAGGATGGGCAGGGCAAGAGAGATGCTTGATGAGATATTAACATCTTTCGCGGACATAGGCCATGTTCTTTACGGCTTTTAAAAATGGCTTTTGGCTTTTGCTACAATACTTAATTTTTAAACGGGGCATTTTCTCAAGATGGGATCTACAAAGTTAATTGTAGTACACGTTAGAAGTCTAACATCTGTATCAACTAAAATTGCAAACGAGTATCTCTCTTAATCTCTGTCGCAAACAGTTAAAATTCAAAAATTTCAGCCATAAGCCGTAGCCGTATCAAACAGACCCATAGATTGCCTCGAGAAGGTTGGCACCATTGCGGTTCAATGTCTCAAGGAATATGTGGGTGAGAGGCCCACCATGGCACAAGTCGTGGATGATCTCAAGCTAGTGAAATTAATTGCAAAACCTAGCAGCTTAAACTAAGCGAGGGCAGGGGCAGATCTAGAATGAAGCTTGCATATGCCTTAAAATATTTAAATGTAAGACTATTAGCATCTAGAGATCACACAACCAAATTCCAGAAGTCTACAAATAAATCCATCTAACGTGTATAGAGCCCCGCATGTCTCCAAATAGTGTTGTAATTGCCGGAGCTCTAATCGCTAATGTCCTTAGTAATCATATTTTGATCCTTATCTCACTCAAGATAATTAGTCCATAGGATTTTCTTAAAAACAAAATAATCGGTATGAAGCTATTTTAAGATACGAGAACAGTTATATATGAACTGAAATTTGGAGTGCATATAAATTCATATTCAAACTCAAAAATTAATGCAATTCGTAATTTTATATAAGTTTAAATTCGGAATAAAATTATATTGGATTTTAAATTCAATTTGGAATATATACATATACAATTGAAATTCCGAATTGATAAAAATTAAATCATAATTAAATTATTATAAAATTAAAATGTAGTCCCAATCATGTTAAAGTTTGATATGTACAAGCTAAACAAGTTGATAGCCTTGGAAATTCTATCTAAATCCAATTAAAATCGGTACAAGTTTGTGTGGAAATAACAATATTTAAATTATGACTAGTGCACTTAATTAGCATCTTTTCCAAGATGAGGTCACCAAAGTCGGGCCCATGAGGTGAGTTGCTGACCTTTTCCTTCCGCAGGGTATAAAGCTTCCTGATGAAGTGTACAAGAAAATTTACGAGTGGAAAAGTGAGCGCCAGGTATGCGGAAAAAACTGCCATGGGAGGGCTCCCCAGCTGTTGATTTAGGCCCCCTCATTTAGACTTAGATTTTTAACAGTCGGTTTATTTTTTACTATTTTTAAATTTCATTTTCTGTTTTTCAGTTTTTTTTAGCTTTTTGTCAGTTCTTTTTTCTCGTATTCGTTTTTATTATACGTGCTAGGCTAACCCATATTTTCTATTTTTAAATTTTTTTAAAATTTAATTATGTCAAATAAGCTACCATCAGTTACAGTATAATTTCAGCTAGCTACAGTTAAAATTTAACCATAAGCCACAAAAAAATCAGCCTAACCGAGCACTACTTTAACGTTGATTCATTTCCAGAGAGTTTGCTCCTGTATAGAAGAAAAAACTGCCATGGCAGGGCCTCACATAGTCTCTCCATCTATCTTGCATATAAAAAAACTAGCTGACGGAGGTGCTTAATTAATTAGGTGATTGGCGTTAGCTGATGTAGCTCCGGTTCGTATCCACAAAGCGTGTGGTGGAGATACGGAGCCCGGCGTCAAAGTAGACTGTATAATCCCATCGCTGGCTGGAAGACTGAATGAGCTCACGGGAGAAAATTTTGCCGTCACGCACGAAGAAAATCCAGCAGCTCGTCCGTCACCATCGGCGGACGAGGGTGTTCACAGAACCAAAAGATTTTATTCAGTATCCATGTATAAATTGTAAAACAAGTGTAATATTGATGAGGACATCACGACAGGACCGATTACACGAGCGCGAGCTAAAAAGATTAATCAACAGGTGAACTCGCTCTTAATTAAATTTGGCTTTAATTTACATGAGAACTAGCTACTACCTAATGCTAGTATTTTAATTGTTCTCAGGTTTGTACGGGTGATAATTAACAACGAGAGTGGTGCAGAGGAAGGCAGCAGACAGCATTAAAAGTTTTTATTGGAAAGCAAAGAAAGAAATACCAAGAAGAAAAAAATGAGAAGAAAACCATACAAGAATTGTGCACATCCTGTGAAGGCATACTTCTAGTCATAGATTGTATGCAGGCTCACGTGAGAGAACTATTCCAAATGCAAGATTTGTGTACAAGCCGAAGCAAACTTCTAGTTGGTCTACATGCATGCACGTGAGGAAAAGCCAAGGCATTAGGCATGGAGTCAAATAAGAATGCATGCATCCAGACGTGGCCCTGCATGGATTAAGGAGCACTTAAGTTATACTAATCAAGGAAGTCACGTGTATTCTCACGGAGGCTTAATTTCCAATCTATTATTTCTTTGTTTTACTCTCACGAAGGCCTGCGTGCCGAACTGATTTTTGAGTCGGGTTGGGTTTCCGTTTCGTGGCCAGGAGACCGAACCGCGTGCAGATAAAAATAGCCGAATCGTTTTTTTTTTTGTAAAGGGGACCACGAACAGAAACAGAAAATAGATCTATTATTTTGAGAGAGCTTTTTGCTTGTTCCTTCTAGGGTTTGACATATGAGTGCAACCTAGAGGGGAATCGGGCATTCTTCCCCGTCGTTCTTGTGATTCCTTGTGATTTGCCGGAGCGACGACACGCCTACTTGGTGGTCAGGTAGACGGGATCACAAGCGTGTGGTTGGGCGAATTCTTTTGTTGCAGGTTGCTGTTCTAACAGTGGTTGGCGCCATCGATTCGTCAGGTTGCACGGATCCAACTAACTTCATCGATCCTACGCCGTGAAGATCGGGCAATCCTCCGCATCAAATATGTACTAATGGCATATAGAAGCACTGAAAATTTTGTATATCGTGGTAGCAATAAAGTGTTACGAAGACAAGTACTTTCTTTGCATTTTTCGTAGCCTCCTCTGTGACCGTACATGCTGTACTTGTCATTTTTGGAAGTATAAGGTGTACTTTTGAAAGGTATGAGCTGTAATTGATAAGGCCAATGACAGTGTAATTGATAAGGCCAATGACAATGGCTGATCGGCACTTGGTTTAGCGACACCATCGTCTAAATAGGCAGTTGTTGTTTGTAAATTTGCATGTCTTGATCATTCTTCTTGACTTCGTATTTGATCAAAACCTTTAAAACCAACCATACATCCATCTAACCTAGGAGATAGATATTTGCTTTACAATTTAGGTGCCTACCATACTGCCGGCCTATCACACCACTCCAAAATTTAGAACATAACAAGTAATCATGCTCCAAAGCGATCAGTCTTACGATGTCGTCTCTCTTGTCACGAAAGTAGCAGCTAATTCTAAAATTTCATTGTTGGCTCCAAAAATTGTGAGCTATAGCTCACAAGTCTCTCTCTCTCTCCTCACTTACTGGGCACAGGTTATTCTGTTGTGGGTTGGGCCTCCTCACCTCACGCACCCGCCAAGTGACTCACAATGGTGCTCCAAACCTAGCCGCTCCTCTGCCTCTGGCTTCTTGCCTTCTTCCTCCTCAGGATGGGATCGAGGCACCGAGTAACAGAAGTAAGACCATGGCAGGCAGAAGAAGAAGAAGAGAAGGGGGTACCAGTAGTGAAGGCTACCTCGGGCGGTCACCCAGCTTTACCCGATTGCTGGCTCCACCCCTGGTTGTAGATCACAACATGCCATCCAACATAGTATTGTGGCAAGTCAACTTTGAAGGTCGTTAGCTCAAAATCAACTAAATTATTTTATCCCCGTATGATATATTATTATGTATTCATCCTAGTTCGGCCTGTAGAAGAGTATACTTTTGTGAACTATGGTCGGTACTTGGTGCCAAGAATCATTGTAGAGAGATGGACAATAATGCTGCTAAGTTATTCCATTGATGGATGGTATGTCAAAGTTATTATTTTATTATTCTGACCGCGATCTTATCCCTTGCTTCCTTTGACACTCTATAGCTTAGCTTAATGCTAGTTATATATCTCAGGATGGCCAGCTGATAGGGGTGCTTAGGCTTATTTTCTACAGGATTTACTATTGTTTTACATACAAAACACAGTACTACTCAGGCTTAGCTAGTGTTTCCTGAACATGGCTTCCGTGCTATTAGTTATGACTAGCCATCAACCCATGCAGGTGCATGCATGGGCTACCATATTTGTTATTCTGTGTGAATTTAAATTCATTATATACTATATAGAAATTTGGACATGCCCTGTTTTGGACGGTGACAGTCCCTGGAACATGTGTTTGTTGTCGAATGTACGGTTGTTCTCTAAGGCCATCAGAAATATATAGTCATCCCGTAAGTCTCTTGGTAGTTAAAATTTTTCCGTCCATCAATCGGTTAATATGCATGACTTAATTCAGAGTCATAAACTGACGCAAGTTAAATTCTTTGATCGGAGAAATGCTGGCTGTACTCGAGTGGATTTACGATGCTGTTTACCCAAGTCTATAGTTCTGTGCAGTTACTGTTTATTTATTCCGGCATTCTGATGCTAAAATTTATCCCCGTATCACCTGTCTTATTTGGTATGTTATGCTGTTTCCATTGCAGCCTGGAGCTCCATACGCTTCGCCTAGTCCATCACCCAACCCGAGTCCTAAACCCTCGCCATCTGGTGGAGGCAAGTGGTGTGTCGCTAACGTAGGCCGGTGGCTACGACTGTGACTGGCTGACTGCGACTTCAAGGGCAGCGGCGTGGTCACCTCCAACCACCAAAGTAAGTTCATAACAATTGTATATTTTGTTCAATTATAACCTTTGGGTCGTTTGGTATTATAATCCCAATTTTAATCATATATCGACCATCATCACATTCACATATTCATTAGCATAAGCTGTACCTGCTGCAAGTTGACTAGCTAGCTGCGTCTGCGTGCCATTTTTTCTTTATTTTTTTTTATGATAGTAGTTTTTTTGAGCTCTTTATGAGAGTAGTTGGAATCATTTAGAGCATATGTTCATGTGCGACTGTGCATGTGCTTGCTTGCGTTAATAGTTGACGTTGCTTTGAGTCATTAGAGCGCAAGAATTTCACAACAATTTTAGAAAATTAGTGTATTTTTCACAGGTTTTCTACCATATCCTCACTATTTTGAAGCACATTATACAGCGGCAGCACCTATATGTGGAACTTAAGCTTCTTTTCGTCTTTTTGGACTTGAGCTTCTGGCTTCCGGCTTATTTTCCACTATTCCTAAATTTTGTCTTTTTCGGACTTTTTGGTTCTTTTTGAGCTTTTTTGGTAGTTTGTTTCGTGTTTGTTTGCATTATACGTGATGGGCTAACCCTTTTTTCTATTTTTAATTTTTTTAAAATTTAATTATGCCAAATAAGCCATCATCGGTTACAGTATAATTTCAACCAGTTACAGTGAAAATTCAGCAATAAGCCACTAAAATTCAATCCAACCAGGGGCGGATCTAGCGGTGGGGCGGGCGGGGCTCGAGCCCCCCCTACCGCTACCGGACCCTTGGAGCCCTCCTAGAGCCCCCCCTAAATTTTTAGCCATGGATGTATAATGTAGAAGGGGCTGAGGTCGAGCTGAAGGTACTTCAGCCCCTCCAAAAAAATTTCCTGGATCCGCCACTGAATCCAACTGAGCACCACCTTAAGAGATTGAATATTTTTGTTAGATGTGTTTGCTAGTGGGTTCATTGAACAATATAATGCATGCACACGTACAGATGGGCATTTTTACCATGAACAATAATTGGTACGACTTTAATTTGCATCACAAAATTTGAAGTGTCCATGTACACTAGAAAAGTCCCAAATTATTGTATACTAGTAAGGTGTCCGTATATTACAACGGTGTATCAAAAGTGAATGATACATATCATCAAACGTGAATGTGATCCAAAAACGTACTATGAGTATCAATTTTCTATGGAAATGTACGATGTGGGGAGGTTGATGAACAAACTCCCCTTTATATTAGTATAAATAGAGAAACCTGAACCCTGCTCAATTTGGCTTATATAAGCCGGCTTATGCTTATGGCTTCTCGCTTTTTAATTTTGTCTTTTTCTAACTTTTTGGTTTTTTTACTTTTTATTTTTTTTCTTTTTTTCGTATTCCTTTGTATTGTTCATGATGGATTAACCTGTTTTTTATTTTTAAATTTTTTAATTTAATTATGCAAAAAAGGCACCAGTAGTTATAGTGCAAAATAAGCTAGATTGACCCTATTGTGTCCCACTCATTTCGGCTTAAATTTCTGTGTTCTAGTTCATTATTCCTTAATTTCGTCTTTTTCTGACTTTTTTTTGGGGCTTTTTTGCATTTTTTTTTTGTATTAGTTTGCTTTGTCTGTGATAGGCTAACCTATTTTTTCTGTTTTTAATTTTTTTTAATTACGTCAAATAACTCACCATCAGTTACAGTGCAATTTCAGTCATAAGTCGGCTTATTTCACCCCAAAAGAGCACTAGTACGTTTTTTTAGGGAACATACTACATATCAACCGTTTCCCTAGCATGCTGGGCCCACCGAGCTGCGGACGAAGACGTCAGTCTGCACACTAGCGGACGGAGACACTCCCGGACTACTTGTCAAATCCATCCACTGCATCCACATCACGCCCACTGGTTCCTTCACCTCTGAGTTAGAGCAAGACGGAAGAGACCCATCCATCCCTCCAACCCCAATTCTCTGTCTTCGCTCGTGATCATCTTAGGCCAAAGGGTAGGAGGTACGTTGTTTCTGATCCCCCGAGCTTCTCATGGTTGTCTCACCGGTTTTGCAGTAAAATTCTGCACTCATAGCTCTGTTTTGTTGTTAGCAATTAATGCTAGTCTTTTCTTCTGAAAAATAAAGAGGCTAGCTTCTTGTAAATTGATTACTAGTATTCTTCTCCTCCTTGGTGATATGTCATTCGATTTCTAGCATCCGTAATATCTTTAGCCAAAACTAATGACAAAGATGATGTTTGATTTAACTTTGTTACAGCAAAAAGGAGCAAACCTGAAGTAATGGCGATGGTGCTGGATGCTTTTGCATCCTACCTCCAAAATATGCTCACCGAGATGGCGAGAGAAGAGGTGGCCATGCTGCTCGGTGTCTCTGGCGAGATCAACAGGATGGGTGTCAAGCTTGGGGACCTCAAGAACTTCCTCGCCGATGCAGAGAGGAGACGCATCACTGACCAGAGCGTGCAGGGGTGGGTGAGGGAGCTCAAGGGCGTCATGTATGACGCTACCGACATCCTCGATCTCTGTCAGCTCAAGGCCATGGATCAACGAGGCCCATCCGTAGACTTAGGGTGCTGCAACCCCTTGCTCTTCTGCCTGCGGAATCCCCTCTTCGCCCACGACATTGGCAACCGCATCAAGGCACTTAACCAGAGGCTTGGCAGCATGAAGGAGCGGAGTGCCGCCTTCAGCTTCGTCAACCTCGGCTCCTATGAGGAGCGTAGCAGCACGGTGCATGCTAGCCGCGAGACAACGGGGGAGCCTGTCCGGTCAGGCGTTGTTGGGGAGAAGATCGGAGAGGACACAAGGGAGCTGGTGGAGATGCTGGCAGAAAAGGAGTGCAATAGCAACATCATGGTGGTCGCCATCGTGGGCGTCGGTGGGATCGGCAAGACCACCCTCGCCCGGGAGGTCTTCAACGACGACACCATAAATGATAAGTTCGACAAGAGAATATGGCTAAGCGTCAACCAAGATTTTGACAAGGCTGAGCTGCTCAGGACAGCCATCACCCTTGCCGGTGGAGACCACCGTGGCGAGAAAGCAATGACCGTGCTTCGACCAGCCCTTACTGCTGCCTTGACAGGGAAAAAGCTCCTGCTGGTGATGGATGATGTGTGGAGCCATGGAGCATGGGAAGATGTGCTTGAAACGCCCTTGGTCAACGCTGTTGCTTCAGGCAGCCGAGTCCTTGCTACCACGAGAGACGAAAGAGTCGCTCGAGGGATGAAAGCCTCGCGCCCCTACCACCATGTCGACAAGCTAGGGGATGAAGATGCCTGGTCCTTGCTCAAGAAGCAGGTCTGTTCCAATTAACTAGTAGTAACCTCTATTTTATTTATTTCTTAACAGCACTAGCTAGTTACCTTTGTACGCACCGCACATAACGGCATATACAATAGTTTGTCTCTTAAGATTATCTCTAAGGATTTCACCTCGTCTAAAGACAACAATAGAAACAATATCTCAAACAGTAAATCATTTCTCTAATCATTTTATACTATTTTCACCATAATTTCCTCCTCACACATTCTCACTATTTGCATTGGTTTGTGGTCTCAAGTCATCTCTTGTATAAGAGAGAGTATATTATCTCTCCTCACTTACTCTCTCTTTAATATAGAATTTTACTCATTTAATATAGCTAAGAAATAGCTAAGATGATACCAATGTGCCCTAACTCGAGCTGTACAATATACTAACTTCAATTACTCGTAGTACTTCCTCGATCTGGTCACGAACGAAGATGTTTTGGGTTATGTGTTATTAAACATTATCGACTTTGGTACCCAAAACGATTTTCTTTTGTGACTAGAGGGGGTATTTTTAGGGAACATATACTATTACTCTATCAAAAAATATAAGGTGTATTTTTTAAATAGTCTTATCCACAAATGTAGGACGTATTTTATATTTTAATGCAAAATAAATGTGTTGTTTTCTCTATACCCTTAATAAATATGCAGCTTTACTTTGTATTTTCTATGTTATTGTATTGAACATAGCACTTAGAGATAATAATTCTTGATCTATATATAAGACAAAATGCGCCATACATTTGTGGATGGAGGAAATATACTTTATGTTCTCTAGGATCGTCCTATTTGAGTCTGCTAGTTTGGCTGGCCCATACAGACTTGTCTTGTGCGCCGGCCGTACCACTGTCCGTCCTAATTGCAATGTTACGCATAGCCCATTCATATATGGCGCGAGTATTATGCTTCTTAATTTCTCAGTGCAAGTTAAAGATAAAAAGGAGATCGGTCGATTCTACAATTCATTTTGACATTCTACAATTTCACGGTACGAGTGTTATGCATGTTCGCAACTTTAAATAATTAACGCACAATTCTACAATTCACTTTGACATTCAATTTAGGTGGTACGGACGTAAACCGACTGGCCTTTTATTAGTTTCTTAATTTCCTCGAGAATTGCCATGTATTAACCCTATTGGTTTAAGCTGCTTTCAGGTAGTCTCAAGTGAGCTAGATGAACCTGAAGTTGATATGCTAAAGGATATTGGAATGGAAATTATAGCAAGATGTGGTGGTTTGTCGCTTGCTGTCAAAGTAATGGGGGGGCTCTTGTGCCAAAGGGAGAAGCGGCGACATGATTGGGAGAAGGTTCTGAATGATTCCATATGGTCAGTATCTGAAATGCCTCAAGAGCTAAACTATGCAATATTCTTGAGCTACGAAGATTTGCCTCCTTATATGAAGCAGTGCTTTCTTCACTACTCTTTTCTCCCAAAAAATACAAAGTTCTTTGTTGATACAATTGTTAGCATGTGGATTAGTGAAGGGTTTCTTCATGCAAACACAGATCAATCAGAAGAATTAGGAAGAGAGTGCTATAAGGAGTTAATATTGAGGAACCTTATAGAGCCAGATACAAGGTACGTTGATCAATGGGTTTGCAACATGCATGATGTTGTTCGCTCATTTGCTCAGTATGTGGCTAGAGATGAAGCACTAGTAGCTCACAGTGGTGAAAATGATATTATCAGTAAACTTAGTTCACAGAAATTTCTTCGGTTGTGTCTAGAAAGCAAAGGATTGGAGTCAGATGAGTTAGAGTGGAGTTTTTTACACGCACAGAAATCACTAAGAACACTAATATCAATTGGCCATATAAAGGTTAAGCCTAGTGATTCGTTGATTGCTTTATCAAGCCTGCGAACTCTGCATATAGAATCTGCAAATGTTGCTGCATTAATTGACTCTCTGTATCAACTCAAACACTTGAGGTATATGTCCCTAAGATACACTGATGTATCTAGACTACCGGAGAACATCGGTGAGATGAAATTATTGCAGTACATTAGTCTTCGTGATTGTAAAAGTTTGGTGAAACTTCCTCATAGCATTGTAAAGCTAGGTCAGTTGAGGTTTCTTAACCTTGCAGGCACAAGTGGTATACCTAGGGGATTATGTGGTCTAACAAATATAAGGAACCTAGGTGGATTTCTGGCCCACATGGATGGTGATTGGTGTAGTTTGGAAGAGTTGGGGCCACTTTCCAAGCTCAGGCTTCTTGCATTGGAGGGTCTGGAGAATGTATCTGCTGCCTCGTCCGCCACAAAGGCCAAGCTTGGTCAAAAAGTGCACCTTAGCCATCTGATCTTACGCTGCACCAATAGATTGGGAGATGATGGGCTGGTCAAAGAGGGAGAAGGTGTCTCTGAGGAAGAGCAACGACGAATTGAGGAGGTGTTTCATGAGCTCCGCCCACCGCCGTGCTTAGATAACCTTGACATCCACGGATATTTTGGTCAGCGACTCCCAATGTGGATGATGTCGACAGCAGCGGCGCCCCTCAGGAGCTTGAGGATTCTAATGATGGAGGACCTGGCCTGCTGCACCCAACTCCCCAATGGCTTATGTCAGCTCCCCTGTTTGCAGCTCCTTCATATCCACCGCGCTCCAGCTATTGAGCGTGTGGGTCCTGAATTCCTGCAGCTCTACCATCACCATAGTCATCATCCTTTATCCCAGGCGGCTGTTGCGTTTCCGAGATTGCACACGATGAAGTTACTAGGAATGGTGGAATGGAAGGAGTGGGAGTGGGAGGAGCAAGTGCAAGCCATGCCTGTCTTGGATGAGCTTTGGCTCGATGGTTGCAAGTTGATGCATGTTCCTTCTGGCCTTGCCTCACATGCAAGGGCTTTGAAAAGCTTACACGTAAGCAATGTGCAGCACCTCAACTCTCTAGAGAACTTCGCTTCTCTCGTTGCGCTTGAGGTGTATGAGAACCCTGACCTCGAGAGGATCACTAATCTCCCCAAATTGCAAAAGCTTGACATCAGCTGTTGCCCAAAGCTGAAGGTTTTGGAGGGGATGCTTGCACTCGAGAGGCTCGAGCTGTGGGATTTCGACATGGAAACACTCCCGGGATATCTACAAGATGTAAGGCCAAGGCATTTGCTGCTGGACTGCAGCCTAGCAATGCTTACTTCCATAGCCGAGGGAAAATCTAGCCCAGAGTGGAAAACGTTGAGTCATATCCAACATGTCAAGGCCTATGCACATGATGGAGACAATCAGAGGGAATGGTATGTACGCTACACAAGAGATCCATACAACTTGGAGACAAATATCAGCCGCTTGACCATATCGGGAGGTAAATTAGCATAGCTGCTTCATTTTAATTTGTTGCCTTGCTCTGTTCATTTAATTTGTTTCCTTAATTTCCACTTGTTGATTCCATCTTTCATCCTTAATTTCTCTCGACAGCATCAGGGGATGAAGAGGAATAGGAGATATACTCCGATCGGTAGAACAGGGGCAAGAATATCCGTCCGAGGCATGCTTGCTTGCAGAAAAATGAAGTGGCCTCGATCATTTTATTTCCCCCAACTTCTTCAACCAGACCAGGACCATGCACTGATAGGCTTGTTCCTACTGAAAATGAAAACAACAAACAAAAACTGCCTTACAAGGCTCGCCCAAATGCTCGTTGCATAGCCTCTCAGACTTGTGCATGAGAGGAGCGAATTCAAGCATTGAGAACAGCTAGCTCAATGGATCGTAGCGAGAGAGAAGTTTTTTTAGTACTAAAACTTATCTCTTGGTAGTAGCTATTCAGTTGGTCTCCAGAGAAAAAAAAAGATTTTAGTGTGTACTGTCAAATGTAGGCTGTGAGCACCACGAAAGAAAGTTATTTTCTTTATTTTTGAAAAAATTGCCATTTGTGGAGCCTGACATGTGGCTGTTGTTGATAAATGCCACCAAATCACATCTAGGCACTGGCACTGACAAACCAACTCTTTTAAACAGGGACATAGCCAGTGCTAGAATGCTCAACCAACATATTGTGGGGCTGGATGGGTGTCAGTGCTAAGTTCCATTTCCACTGTTAAGTCCTCATCCCTGAGATGTTTCATATGTTAAGGATTTGAACAGATATCCATTTGTTGTTGTGCTATGGAGTAGCTAGCATGTTAAGACCTTTAAGAAAGGTGGGTCAACAAATCTGAGGATACCAAATGAATTGAATGTGGGTTTAGTTTTTTAGTTAGCATTTAGAATTACTTTATACTACTATGAAAGAGCCTAAAGTTAAGATCTATGCAATAAACCAACCTTTCGGGAGCTTTTACTCTCTAATGTTTGAAAATTATACTGACACAAACTTTACCTATACTTCCATCCTAAGTTCCTAACATATGCCAGCTACTCACCTTGTCGTCTTACAGACTAGCTAGAGGGATCCTCTTCAGTTTGTTGCTCAGAGAGCGGGTGCACACATGTTGCAGTTGCTCCTTTAAGGCTTGCGATTTTCTGTGTTTCGTTTGACGAATAAAGGAAGCCAAGTGGTCTTTCTAACCTCAAATACCTGTGTTTTCATGATTCTCCCTACTTGTTTTTAATACTAGACTGCTTGTGAATTGTACTGTCTATTTCGGTTGTGAGTTGTGACTGTAAGACATTTGTGTGATTGCTATTGGGTTCTGGTACTGTTAATACATTCATGTGGTTGCTCAATGTGTAACTTATCCGGTTGCAACCTTGAAATTCTATGAACACGAGTGTGCTTGTTTTCTCGTTCCGTCTTAGATATGCTCGGGCGATCTGTGTTTGTGCCTTTCCACGAGATATGATCTCCAGGAAACTGGATTATATGTTCCGTTTACTAAATATGAATTAAACAACTCCGATGCTATATTCAACCATCTGATTTAGTTTATTGGCTTATAAGGATGACATATTGGTGCAGACAAAAAAGAGCATATTCAGATGTGGGAGTAAAAAAAGAAGTACGAAGAGATTAGCCTATTCTTTTTTTTTAAAAAAAAATAGAGATTAGTCAGGTGAAACAACACCATGGTTAAGCTCAGCAAATCTCGTACCAACACTCAAGTCATTGGAAACGAATGCTTAGAGAACGTAACTTGTCGGCAAACAAGCATCCATCCTCTTACAAACAAGCAACACCCTGTGTCCATGCAGTCTGTGCCGGCTGTTGGAGGAGGATGGCGGTGTTATGCTTTGATGCTGGCGACGACGATGAAGGGCAGAGGCGGTGGCGAAAGCAGCTCGGCTCTGATAGTTAACGAATAAGGGAAGGCGTATCTGTGGAAGTACCCCTTCTCAGTGGAGAAAGCATATTTTCTGAATTACATTTTCGAAGAAGGGGAGACGAACTCATACAGGAAAAAGGTGGACTGGAGTTTGAATTTCTCGGATTTTCAAAAGGAAAATTTTAAATTTCGAAAAAATATTAAATTTTAGGTTTTTAAATTTACGGCCTTTACAAGTACCTTCCTTACTGGAAAGTGGTGAGTCCAAAGAAAACTGCCTTTGCTGGTATTCTGAGGTAGCGAAGATGCTATTTAGAGGACGCCCTCGACCTTCCTATCTTGTGTACTCACCAGTAAGGAATTCCTCACCCATGCTATTTAGAAGATGCTATATAGAGGACGCCCTCCACCACGCCGCCACCATTGCCCCTTCCATCCGTGGCTCCGCTGAATCGCCGCAGCAATGGTGCAAAGGAGTCGCCGCCGGATTCGCGCTGCCACGCCGCCGCGGTCCACTCCCATTCCCTTTATCTCCATCTTCGCGACCAGTGTGAAGTGGTGTAGCGGCGCGACGCCCGTTGCTTGCTTCGCACAAAAACCCTAAAGGATTTTTGAGATTTTAAATATATTTTTTATCCCTAATTGATTGTTTTTACGTTTTCAAAAAAAATTCAATTTGATTTTTTTGGTTCAGAATTTTTTAAACGATTTTTTTATCCCCAAGTGATATTTTTGTTCAGAAAATTGTCTGAAATGATTTTTTCTGTTCCATTTTTTCCTTCTGAATTGAGTTTTTTAATTAAAAAACCAAATATTTTTCTCAATTTACTTTTTAATCACAATTTTCCTTCTCAATTTTTTTCTTTTGGTATTTGGTTTTCCTTTGCCTTTTTTTAATCGCGAATCGCATTTTTGTTGAAAAAATTTACATCTGGAACAAAATAGAAAGTGGGCTCGGATGTGTGGACCAGAAAGAGGAAGGAAGTGTGGGATTCAGCTCGTTGGCCCATTGGTGGAAACGGCCCCGAAATAGAAACAGAAATGGGAAGCGGGCCGTGCCGTTCGCGCGCTGGCGTCCCAGCGGACGGCCGCTTAATAGCAACACCCCTAAGGTAGAACATAGTAGGATGGCACTATTCATTGGGCACGACTATACGCCGCATGGGCATCAGCAAACCACCAGCCGGCCACCCCCAACCACCTCGCCCGTGATGAGATCCTTTGAAGTTGCATCGGCAACCAGTCGCGTCGCGAATCGAGCCGTCCGATCGGAAAAGAATGGCCCGGATCGGTTTGCTACGATAAATTTCTTGTAGTCTTGTAGCAAAACCGATCGGGCTATTCTTTCCGATCGAACGGCTCAATCGCGACCTCTGTTGCCGTATGCAACTTCAAAGGATCTCATTCCCCCGGCCCAAGGTGCGAAACCAGCCCATGAGCAAGATATTTTTCTTCTTTAATCCAACCGAGTGTCCGATCCAAAATCCGTTTCAACCACTATGTTCTTTACATCAAGATATTCAAAATAGGACCCCACTTACATATATTTCAATTAATAGTAATATCATAGGTCATATGTTCTAGTACATAAAAGCAAAATGTTCCATGCATTACTTCCTAATATTATAATAGTTCATGGACGATGTTTTGATGTATATCTTTTTAATTAGGTAGAGGGAATGAACTAGATGTTGGATGTTTACATAGGTAAAATAAAATGTTCTATGTATTACTTTCTAATGTTTTATTAGTTCATTGATGATGTTTCACAACGTATATGTGGAATTGGATAAGGGAATGAATCGAGTGGGTGTTAAATGTTCCAATGGGTAAAAAGAAATGTTACATGCATATGGTTTGATGTCCCAACAATTCAACCACGATGCTGTACGCATTAAGTTCTAAGGAAGAATAGGCCAATGATTCACGTGTTTGGTTTGAACGTTCAAACAGCACATGACGATGTTCCAATAGTTTGTTGGCGATGTTTGGAAAGAAATAAAAAATATTAGTATAACAAATCAAACATGCTTGTGGAATAATTCAAAACTATTAGTGGAACAATAGTACAACAAATAAAATATGTTGGTTGAACAAATAAAAAATATAAAACAGTGGAACAAAGAAATAAACATGAGGAACATAAAAAAGAGACCTACTACAATATTCGGCAAAATGCTGCAAGCTAATAGAAGAAGGAAAAGATAGGAAGGAAAAAAAACCATTCTCTACTGCTAATTACAAAACTGTTGGAACTACATAACAGTCTCATCCAAGCAAGGATAAATCGTCAAAGAAAGGCATATAAGCATAACTGTTAGCATTCTCTCTCTAGGTTCCATCTGTATAGACACCAAAATAGAATGTGACAGGAAGGAAACTGCACCGAACACTAAAGTAGAATGTGACAGGAAGGAAACTGGATACAAATGTAGAATGTGACAGGAAGGAAACTGCATCGAAGCGAAGTAGACATATTGGGGTGGGTTCTTCTGCGAGTACCCAACACAACCAAGTAACTCCCTAGGACCTGGTTCATCCGTCAGAAACGCGTGAAGATTGCAAGAGTTTAGAGCCTGATTGGATCTTCACACAGGTAAATCTTTTGAAATTTTGTTTGATTGATCAATCTAATCGTAAGAGTAAGTAATAATGTGTAGGAGTTCTTGCCAGCTGGCTTCTAGTGCAAACAGAGACGGCAAGGAAGTAAACAATACAATTTCAATCATCTTTCATAAGATGCAATGATTGTCCAATATATATGCCGGGTTCTTTTGGGTTGATAGTTTATAGTTTATGGCTTAAATATTTGAATTCTGGTTGTTCGCAAGAGGTATTATACATAGAAAAATAGTCACTTGGCCGGTACAGATGAACTCAGTACCCTTTTTATTACAATCTTCCTATTGACCCCGTCTTAAAAAACCACACCGTTTAAAAACTAGTTATTATAGACAGTACGAACATAAACTGGCTTTAAGCTAAACCGAACCCACGCATATATTAGGAGGTATGTACACGACATCCTATAAATTCTCACGTTAATTCATAAAAAAGGGAATGGTTTACACCGTTATTTTGGTGGGGTCAGATTATAACCAATACAATTATTTTTTTTAGTTATAGACATTAAAGTTGTATATCAAAAACAATTGTAACATAATATTTATGGTTGTTAGAATTATGATCCTGAATCAAACTGGAGACGCTATGGTAGGATGGTATTTTACGATCGAATTGTAGAATCTAAGATCCTACTTGATTCTATGAAAAATACATTTTTTTTTTATTTTTGCCATTATTCCAAGATTGATATGTGTGTTTGTTTGGTCATTTGTCACCTAATTTGATTAATTATGTCTACCTTATTCACGACTAGAATGGTGGCTTTGATTCCACGTTACAACAACATTGTGATTACCTAACTATTTTACACTAAACAGTGAAAGAAACAAATAATCAAATTAATTTTTATATTTCAAACCTCCGGATATTAATGTTTAAACTATTAACCACTTAATATTTACCATACAACTTGAATTGGAGGTTAGGACACCATCAAACAGCTAAAGTCTTTCATAAACTGAGAAGATGTGTGATTTGACAATGATTCTATTATGATCCTACACGGTTCTACAACTAATATCATGATTCTATTGTGATCCTATCAGATATACAAGGTGTGATTTGAGTTGTATTAGTATAGGTGGGATCATACGATCATACAATATTGTGACTAGGATCACGATTTTAACAACCTTGATAATATCGAGCCACATAATTGTGTGTGTAATTCCACTAGTTGTAGCAAACATAAGCCAGCAATTATATTATTGGAATTACACGTGGCTACCAATAGCGGCACATCAACTGCCAGGATTAATTATCGCCACGTCAATTATTGAAAGTTGTTCAATTACCCAACTTGAGGACAATGCATCAATTTGAAGCAAATGATAGTATGTTAGAATAGGACAACAATATAGGTAATGCTCATTCTGACGATGGTCAATTATTGGCACAATATACGATCTTCCCTTGCCATGATCGACTCAAATAACCAGGTCATCTTGGTGTTATTGAAACAATTTATTCATGTAAAAATAAAAAAGTTAATTTTTGTAAAAAGAATAAAAATAGATTATTAAAAAATCTTCTAGTGGAACAGCTCCATTTTTGGAAGGTAGTTTCCCTATTTCTTTCTCCCTGTCCTCCTCGTGTTCCTGTCAATGTGACTGCTCTAGGTCTCCGTCACATCGATAGGAATACAAGAAAAATAGGGAGAAGAGAACAAGAAGCCGCGTTCCCATTTTTGACCCCACACCCTCTAGGTCCATTTCGTGCCCATACATTTCTACCATCGTTGTCTAGGTCTGTTTCGTGCAACTATCCTTTGAGATGACCTTTAGAGAGCGTTGTACTGTGATACTTCTTATCATGTACAGTAACTCTTGGATAGGATTAAATACTATAAAATATGGTATGAACATATGGAGTATTAACAATGAAGTAGATGGATCTCGATGAGAGAACTAAAATAACAACGGCCAAATTACCGTGACAAGATAAAAAAATCTGATGAAACCGATCGTAAATTTCTTAAGCACAACATCAAGAGAGTACAAAGAATTATCGCTTTCAAACATTTAGGTTCCTCGGATTCTTGGTTTATACTAGAATTTGGTGCTAAATAATAATCTAGTCTTTAATCCTCTTATACACCTCTACTTTAGATGAGTTTCTCTTGCTTAGCTTTTAGCTTTGCGATTAATATAAGAATCCTCGTAACGCTCTTCTCTCAGTCCTTGTAGGATTATGATCACCCTTTCTCAACAGTTTTCTACAAAGAAAATTAGGATTATGAGCTGACATTCAAGTGAACAATTTTTCTTATTTAACCATTTTCTTAAATTTTTATTAATGGCTTCTCGTCTAACTTATCTCTAAATCTGATCCTTCGTGTGCAAAACAAACACTACCACACGCTATGGGTAAGTTTAACGCTGAGCTAGAAAATGACCCTTTTGATCACGCCATTGGTCGTGGTGTGGCAAACTAACTGCCATGGTGTGGTAAGCTTTGGCCATGCCACAAGTGGTATGGTGGTGCTGTTTTTGCCATATCATGACCAACGGCTTTGTGAAAATGGTCAAATTTAGAAATAAGTTACAGAGTTATTAATAAAAATATTTGCAAAGAAGTTATGGGGTTATTCATGAAAATATATTAGAAAAGGTTTAAATAATAATAATTCCATTCAACTAGTCCGTAAAAATACGATATTCCTTTGTCGTTCTTGAAATTTGGACACTGTTGGACCCATAGCCCACCGAAATTCCTTTTTTGGCCCCCCAAAGCAAAAAATTCCAAAACTGGACCCCATTTGAGCGCGCGTTTACGGGAGGGGACACGTGGCCATCTGTTCATCCGGTCGTGCGATGCGTGACGCACGACGGCCGCTAACCGCGCGCTTGCGCGCGAAGCTCCGCCAGCGCGCGACGCCTCGCGTGACGCGCGTCCCGCGCCGACCGACGTCGCGCGCCCGCCGCCCGCGCGTCCGCCCGCCGGCCAGCGTCCCGGTCCAGCGATCGCACGAGCGCGCGTTGCTCCCGACCGCATGTCCCCGACGCAATACTCGTGAATATTTGTATGGTTTCGCAATTTTGTAGTTATAAACGAGAAAAAATAGATAAAATTGCAATAATAATTTATGTTCATTGTTAGTTGCAGATATAAAAAAAATTTGGATAAATATTTTTTAAAAACGATTAATCATAGAACGATCGTTTCGTAAAGTGGTAAGTGATATTTAGGGTTTCGTATGGTTTTTAGGTTTGCAATCACCATGTTATTTGTATGTTTTGTCAATTTTGTAAATGTAAACTCGGAAAGAATCGACCAAGTAGTAATAAAAGTTTATATTCATTATAACTTGTAGATGCCAATAAAATTTTGGTAAATTTTTTTAGGAACAATTGACCGTAGAATGATCGATACAAATAGTGGTAAGTGACTTTTAAGGTTTGCTTTGTGTTTTTAGGGTTTGCAATCTCGTGATTGTTTTCAGTTTTGGCAATTTTGTAGTTATAAACTGGATAAAAATCAGATAAAGTTGTAATAAAAGATTATGTTCATTGTAAGTTGTAGATGCATAAAAAATTTTGGTAAATTTTTTGTAGGAAAGATTGACCGTAGAACGGTCGATACATAAAGTGGTAAGTGATATTGTGAAGGTGAGTAACATGGAATGCGATACATAAATTTTGGTACATTTAATATTGTTAAATGAGGTGCTACGTGAATCATGGAATGCGAAAATACTAGATATTAAATTTCATAATACAGTTGGGAGTAACATGCCGCGTAGATTTTTATTACATGCATAACATATAGCATGATATGCGACTAACCCACCCAACTGCTCGTACGACCTACTGTGTGGACCGGGGCCACTTTCCCTTCCTTGCCCGCTCGGCGTTGAACTCCTCCGCGGCCTCTTTTGCCTTAGCCGCAATTTCCCTCTTTCTCTCGCGCTCCATCTCGCGAGCCTCCCGATCCTACGCTGCACGCTTCAAGATGAGCTTGCGTCTCGCGCTGTATACGCAGGGTGTGCTCGTGCTTGCGGCGCTCCTCCTCCAGCAACTCCTTCTCCTTTGTGACATTCCACTCCTCGAAGTCGAGGGTCCATTGGTCCTCAGGGTGGATCTCAAGATCGATCCATTTGCGGTAGGCACATAGGGGCTCGGAGGCTGTAAATAAAGAGAGATATTGTTAGTGCGTGTTGTGAAGGAGAAAAGGTAGGGAAAATGGTGCATGTGGTCGCTTCTGCAGGCCGATAGGTTGCGGTGTCAAAGCGGCGGTTGGGGTAGTCATTTGGAGTAGTTTGCGCAACCCCGCATCGCATACCTAGGCGATGCGGTGCTTAGACTTGAAGAACTTGCACACGTCCCGCACCAACAAAGGGAGGTGTCTCCCCTCGTGTGGTAGTTGTGGCGAGCGCTCGGTGGGGACGTCGGGATGGGGTTGTTGCTACGCGGGCGCTCTGGGGACTTTCATCGTAGCACGATGGGCTTGTTCTACCGGGCTGTATCGCCCTTATTTTCTCATCGCGGGCGGCATCGCGGGCTGCGGTGACCGTGCTATGTCACGGGTCTCCTCCCAATCCTTCACCATCTTGTCCCATTGCTTCTTCTTGCCTTTGTCCATCCCGGTTGGGTGAGGAAGCGCGATGGAGTATGGGGTTTGGATGTGCAATGTTCGCTGGGAAATGGAATGCATACCAATTTATAGGGGCTGTTTGTCTCTACTAAATGCGTGTAAAGATGGTCCGCGTGGTCGTGCGGTGAGTAAAGATGGGAGTGCTGCGATATCACCAAAAAGGCCCCGTTTTGTCATGTCACTGCCCAAAGCTGGCATCTTTTGTCATCCCACTGAGCAAAGCTGACCTCTTTTGTCATATCACTGAGCAAAGCTGCCCCGTTTTATCATGTCACTGCGCAAAGCTGGCATCTGTTGTCATCTGACTGAGCAAAGCTGCCTCGTTTTGTCATGTCTCGAGAAAGCTGCCCGTTTTATCATGTCACTGCGCAAAGCTGGCATGTGTTGTCATCTCACTGAGCAAAGCTGCCCCGTTTTGTCATGTCTCTGAGCACAGCTGCCATGTTTTGTCATCTCACTGAGCAAAGCTGGCCTCTTTTGTCATTTGGTGAGGACAATCTGCTCTCTTTAGTAATGTCACTTGCCCAAAGTGGCATCTTTTGGCATCCCACGAGGACAATTGCTCTCTTTAGTAATCACGAATTGGCTATACTCATGCCTTTTGGCATTGTTTAGGTGTTTAGCTCTCGCCAATGGCCTCTTATCTCTAAATACAGAGCATCAGTGCACACTCAGTCACCCAAGCTAGAAATGATGTCCTACTTATTCAAGCCACGGGGCCAAGATGATGGCCTCATTCGGTAAGAGGTGTTATTTGATCCAATATTAAAATTTATTTCATTGTCAATATTATGTACATCTGTCCCGGTATGCATTTTATGCTTTCTTATGTAATGCCTTTTGAATGTGATGTGTATCATTGCACTTGGGACTTTCAGGGAATGACTTATTGTCTTTGACACTAGCTCAGGGACTGAAAATGGATAATTGATGAGATAGGCTCGTCCCCTGAAGACCTGCAGGAATTTGTGCATTCACTCTCTTACGTGTACGTAGAAAATTGTACCACACGTCATTCTACCAAGTTAAAGTATTAGCCTAATATGTATATGTCGTAATGGCCTAGCCAGAGTCATCAAGCAGCTCGGTAGGCGGTAGCTCAACAGCAGCCCGTTTTGTCTAGTCACTGAGCAAAAGCTGACCTGTTTTGTCTAGTCACTGAGCAAAAGCTGACCTCTTTTGTCATGTCACTGAGCAAAGCTGGCCCTTTTTGTGAGGTCACCTCAAAAGCTGGCATGTTTTGTCTCCTCACTGAGCATGGTGTGGGGTCAAGATTTGTGTTGTCTGTGGTCTTTGTGCGTGAGGCTACCCCCCACACAGCCTATAAAACGGAGCCATCCCTCACATACTCCCTGGCCATGTTATCAGTCACCTCCTGAGTAAGTTGTTCACAATCTGTGTAGTTTTATTTCGTGCTCACTCCCCAAGACTAGGCAATGAGTCAGCTCAGCACGTCTTCATGGGCACCCACGGTGATGTGCCCAAATTGCAACTTGGTGGTTAGACGTAGGACATCACAGACGGCCAAGAATCCCGGCGACACTACTACAAGTGCCCCAATCACTCGGTGAGTCATATTGTTTCGGGTTCATTCAAATCGTGGTGGTATGTTTAAAAATCTTCTTGTCATGGAATCGCAGGAAGCTCATGGTGGTTGCCGATTCTGGTGTGGGAGGATGAAATGGGAAATAGGAATGACAGTGTTCGCCGTGAGAGAGTTGTCGTGGGGGGTTGCGACCCCGTCGGGATGCACATCGTTTGACAGACTAGAGTGGAAGATAAATTTAATGTTGTGTGCTATTTTGTTTCTTGTGTTTATTGTTATCCTCAAGTTGTAGTGCTGGAGGTTATCCTCGTGTATGTTCGCAATGTTTTATGCTATCTTGTCGTCAAGCTCTTTTGGTAATGTTTTATGTACGGTTGTGTTGTATTTTAGTTCTTGTGTTCGTTGGTGTGTTGGTGGTTGTACTACTTGCTACATGTCATGTCGTGAAATGTATGAGTTGTTCGTGTTGTCTTTGCTGATGCCTTCTCCTCGTATATGTTGGTAATTTTTTATGGAATTTTTTGTACGGATAATCCCTTTTTTATTTGATATATACATTGGTAAGTGATATTTTTATGTTACTAAGAATTAGTGTACCAAGAGTATGTTAATATTGTTAAATGACTTGCTATCTGAATCATTGAATGCGAACACACGAGATAATAACCTTATGTGAATAGAAATAAACTTCATAACATGCCGCGTACAATTTTATTACATGCATAACATATAGCATGATATGCAACTAACCCACCCAACTGCTCGTAACATTTTGTCTCTTGGGTGTAGCGTGGTTGTTTCCCCTTTTTATCGCGCCTTGAAGATGGCTCCGCTGCATCCTTTTTCTGTCATTCTTGGACTTGAGAGCTGCCTCCCGAGCTTGAAGCTCTTCCTCCTGACGCTTGATGGCTGCTTCACGCAGACTTAGCTGCTCCGCCTCCTTTGCAGCTCATCCTCCTTGCCCTTCATACGGTTTGGTCCACCCTCACGCGGCGCTCTTGCTCACGCCGCAGCTGTCGTTCCACCTCGCGAGCCTGAGTCATCTTGACAAAGTATTGTCCTTTGTTTTTCACCTCCACTGCCTGGTTATGTGGCCATGTCGACGACACCCGATCCACCCATTCGATGAACCTGCAAGCCTATGTGTGGCATGGTAGATGTCATGGATCAAGTTGAAAAACGACAACGGGAAACAAATGATTTAGTTGTCGTCGTTACCATGAAATCGTCATCCAGGTTTGGACACTTGAAGAACCTACGGCCGTATTTGGCTCGCTCTTCTTGATCCGTCTAGACTCCCAACATCGTCCTAAAGCCGCAGCGGCACTTGGGGCGCTCATGCCACTCCGGCACTCCAAATGGGTCGGACCTCCAGGAAGACATTGTTGTGTAGTAGTATTGTGAAGGCTTGAGGAGGAGATGTGGTATGGAAGACATAGGAGGCCTTTATGTAGGCAGGTTATCTGGTGCAGTGGGCATAGTCCATGGAAATGTCCCTATGTAGGCTTTTGAGCTGTATCTGTATTTATGAAACAACAAGGAAAGGTGACATGAAAACTCACCGGAAAGGATACATGCCTATGGCGTGAACACTCATTTAAAGGCTACGACCTCGCCCTATTTGGTTGGTTTACGTAGCGATAGGCTTTTGAGTAGCAATAAATGTTCCTATGTAGGCTTTTCGAGTAGCAATAAATGTTCGTATGAAGGCTTTTCAGATCGTAGTCTTTATGTAGGCGGTTTAGCTGGCATGTGTTGTCATCTAAGCGAGCAAAGCTGCCCGATTTGTCATATCAACTGCGTAAAGGCGGCATGTGTTGTCATCTCACCGAGTAAAGCTGGCGCTTTTGTCTTGTCTCTGGGCAAAGCAGCCATCTTTTGTCCCGCCATTCGATATAAATAGCATGGTAGAGGTCCCATGAAGTTGTAGCGAGAAAACCACATAAATCGAACAAAGAACATACCATGGCGGAAGATGAGGGCGATCGGATATGGGTCACGAAGGAAGACCTTCCCTTGGAAAGGAGGAGATGTTCGGACCACGCATGCGCTTGCTACCAAGCGGCGTGCGCAACCAGCGTGGCGAAATGCGGACACAATGAGTGCGTGGTCGTGCGAGGTCTGGAAGGGCGAGCGATGGCGGCGCCGTTTCTTCCGATGCCCACGCTCCGGGTAGAAATTACTAATAGTACATTATTTATTGCTTATGGACCCTCCATGTTTCTGTCATTTTTCGCGGATGGCGAAATGCGACTTCTCCCGCTGGATCGACCCTCCTCATGAGCGGTATATTGACCGTTATGTGGCTACTTTATGGGACCGAATAATGGACTTGGAGTACCGAATGGAGATCACAATGAGGAGAACAATGAGCTCCGCCAACAGATGCAGCGAGAGGGGAAATGAGGAGGTTGTCAACATAGGAAGCTCTTATGATCCCACATGTTCTGCGCGAACCCGAGCTGCATATGTGCGTGCCACTACCACGATGGCCAGCCCGTCAGGCGGCCTCTCGTGATTCTCCATGTGGGTGCCACGAGGCTCGTTTGGCATGTAGGCCATGAGGGTGCGGAATGTGTTGATGTTGTGCGGTGGGACTGTTGTGTTGATGTTTTGGGTGTAGAACTTTCCATAAATTCATGCAGTATGTGCAATGTATGTGTTGTTTCGTGTTGTAAGTGCATGACGCCTTCATTTTCTGTGACCTTCATATTCTCTGCCCTCTTTCCATAACGATGTAATGTGCAACGTTGTTAAGCATGTGATGAATTGGTTGTTATGTACGTGGAGTTGTTATCACAAGGCAAAAAAAATTGTCGTCAAGCTATGTCTTCTCCCGCTACCCCGTGTTGTCATCTCTCAGTTGGTTGTATGCGGTACTAAATCAAAGAACTTAGAGCAACCCTTTTATACTGGAAACCATCTTTGAACATCAAACCATCAAGCACTTGAAAAACATCACAAATATTACAAAAGCACAATTTAAAAAATTCATTCATCATCTCGTCGTCGCCGCCTCGTACGGCGCATATGATCCTCTGAGAAGGTGAACCTACTAGGGGAGCGGGGTGCATCGCGAAGATCGTACTGCGAGGGTGTGGCGGCGGCGGCGCGGTACAACTCTGTAGACAGTTGCGACGGCTGGTCATAAAGCATAGAGCTCACCCAATCGGAGGAGGTGCCTACGTCCTGCTTAGATGGTACAACTGAATTAGACAATGGAAAGTACAAAAATTGTTCATAATGAAATACACACGTTTAGTGCATACCGGGGTATGTGGCTGGTGAAATGAGGATGTCGACGGGAAGTCCCCCATGTACTCGTGCGATGTCATGCCTTGATAGGTCGGCACAACCCACCTGTCCGGGTCATATAGGTTGGTCTGCACCTGTCCCGGGAGATACGAGGGCATCTGCCCCTCTGGTTGGTCCGGCGAGTCAGGGGCGCTGTCTGGAGTGGGCCCCCGTCGTCCTGGAGAGCGCGGTCGCTCATCCGTCGCCCTCCGTGATGACGATGCCCGTTGCGACGTGCTATCCCGTCGCAATTGCTGCAAGACGAACATGTGGTTAGACATAAATGGTAAATGAGTGCATGAACAAATAGTTGCGAATTGTCGAACCGCCGGGCCAAAGCGCGTGGAGGCGGCGGCCGTAGCTTGGCGACTCTCGGACAGCCCCTACGGTTCGTGCGGCGATGGCGACCTCGTGATGGCGTCGCCCTCCGTAGCTGCGTGCTATCTGTTGCAATTGCTGCAAGTCGAACATGTGCGTGACATAAATGGTAAATGAGTGCATGAACAAATAGTTGCGAATTGTCGAACCGCCGGGCGAGCGCATGGAGGCGGCGGCCGTAGCTTTGCCGACTCTCGGGCGGCCCCTGCGTTCGTGCGGCGATGTCGACCTCCGTGATGGCGTCGCCCTCCGTAGCGGCGTGCTATCCTGCCGCAATTGCTGCAAGGCGAACATGTGGTTAGACATAAATGGTAAATGAGTGCACAAACAAATAGTTGCCAATTGTCGAACCGCTGGGCGAGCGCGTGGAGGCCGAGGATGGCCGTGCTGATCCCGGTGCTTGACGGAGGCGCGGAGGAGGTGGTGGTCCCTGCCCGTCCGCCACGCGTGTAGCAACAACGTCATCTCGGTGGCGACCACAACTCAAGCCCGTATCGTACCCCTTGCCATTTCGATGATGCGCGCATATAGCTTACCCACCGAGATTCGGTATTGGACTTCCTATGTCGTATAGCCTCATTAGCCTCGATGTCGATACGATGTATCCGGTCCACTGCGATGAAACAAGCGATCGGTTCAAATGTAATCCTGCATTGCGTAATGACACGATACTCTCGTATCGCCTCGTCGACCGTGCGCTAGATGACGGTGCGGACCTTCTGTATAGCCGCCCGTGAACGGCATGAGGTGGAGGCGTGGGGCTCACCGTAGTAAGCCTACGGCGGGTGCGTGGAGCGTACCGATCAAGGCACGCCATGCGGCGCGGGTCGTCCGGTCGTGCGGCCGTGTCTCATCCACAAGCATCGTATGCGCATGGTCGGACCACATGTCCGCCCACGTCCGCCGTGTGGCTCTCCGGTCTTGATCGCTCGCCTCTCCTCGATTGCTGCAAGTCCATTGAGACATTACACAATCGATGCATGCGACATTGTGATGAATGCATAATTAAATTTGGGGTGTCTTGACATACGGTGGAACTCCTCCGCAAGAGGCGTCCGCCATGGGAGGGACATCTTTGTACAGCCCGAATCGTCGCATGACTCGGTGTGGGCTGTGCGGCTCGGCGCGATCTTGAACACCAAGTGGCGGTCGTCATCCAGTACCTCGATCTCGCTCGCCTTGGTATGACAACCCGTGGGGGCGTGTTCGCATGCTTGTGGGAGACCATGGCCACCGGTCTCGTCGCCAAGCGCCGAAGCTCGAACCTCGGTGGAAATCCGAGTACGCACGCCTCGGTCTCTCCTCGCCCACCTCAACGACCATGCGTCCAACGTGTACCCATTGTGGGCGCATCAATGGGGTCGTCACCACCATACAAGCTGCGGATGAGGTCATAAGGGTGCACACGACGACCAAAGTCGGGCACGCCAGCGGGAAGTGTTCCCATGACCACAATCGAAGGAGAAGGTAGCGGCGGCTAGGATCGGCTCGGCGGCGCGATGCGGCGCGGCGTCACACAAGCCTCGGTATGTGGAGCTAAGGACTGCGATCCCGGCTATCTGTGGTCGCTGCGACCGGGCCACCATCCGCCAGGACTCGCTAGCGGTATGTAGCTAGGCTGCACGGAGTCTCGATCGTGCTAGGGAACAAGGCGTGCCGAACAGATATAGCGGTATGCAGCGAAGTGCGTCGCACGCGACCTCATCTGCGTCTGCGGGACGGGTCATGAAGCGGCGAAGCCATCCATGTGGCACCCACTGCGTTGTCTCGGATCGCATGGCCGAACCGGTGACCAGACGGACCTTCCAATCTGCGCCTTGGGTGGCACCAAAGCGGCACCACGGAGGGTAGACCTGTAATCATCGTGGCGTCTGCGGCGTAACCGTCATCTCCCCACCGGAAGTGGAAGGTGTGAGTCTCCGACCTCCATCGATCAACGAGAGCGACAACGATGGCGCATCGTCTTTGGAACCCATGCGGTAGATCCAACATGCAGGCAATGGGCGCGACCGGTGTCCCGCGATGAGTGGGATGTACCGAGGTCGAGCGCCGATTCTCTCGGGGCCCCTAAGGGCGAAGCAAGGAGGCCCACGTGCGGTGCCGACAACCACACATGGCATCGGTGGTGCTCGTCCCAGCGGGCTCTAGCAGCTCGAACGCCATGTCACGCCAAAGAAGGATAACAAGTTAGTGTACATTACAACAAAATGTGCAACAAATAACAACATAACTCACAACAAATGTTATGACAGGAAACGTCACGGAATGTACAAAAACATACGTAAAATGTGCACACGAATATGACCCACACGACAAGAAAACATATGGAATGTGCGAAAATATACATAACATGGTAATGTGCAATACATAGCTACACCATCGAGCCAACAATTAGCGTACACCTCTGAATAATACATTACATATGGATTGTGGTTATGACTACGGGCGTTGCTTGATGCCGCCTGTTTGGGCATCGGCGAGGAGTGGCCAAAGGTCTTGCATAGCCTACACTTCGGCGCCGAACACGATCCCCTCGGCGGCTCTCATCCATGTCGTTGCGGATGCGGCGGCTTTGTCGTCTTCCACGCCCGACATGCTTGATTGCATCGTTGGGCACCCACTTTATCTCCCGGCCATAATTCCACTGTAGTGCATGTCTACCCGTAGGAATGGAACTCTGCACTCCAGGTTGCATACAAGTCTTGCATGTCGTAGTACTTGGAGATGTCTTGTGTCGGCCTTTGGTTCCATACAGCGCATGCCGCGTACACATGGGAGCATGGCTTGTGCGGAAGCCGGGCTTGTTGCACCGCAAGATGCTTCATCACCAATCGTGCATACACGCTTGCGCTCCCCTCTAATTTGACCCATGACATACTTCGCCTTAGGCGGACCTCAAACTTCCTCCTTAAGCCATCAATGGGTGAGCAATGTGGGTTCGAGCCTTCTCCATCTTCCCGTCCATGAAGGCCTGCATGACCTCGAGTATTGCTTGTTTTCCTCAACGTGCTTCTGCGCCATCCTCGGCTCTATTCACAAAGTACCCGACGGTGCGGTTCAGTCTCGCCACAATTGCCGTGATCGGCGAGATCGGCGCCCTTCAATACACCATTGTAAACCTCGGACATGTTGGTTGTCATGATCCCATACCTTGCCCCACCGGTGTCGTGCAACAAAGACCACATTTCCAAGTCGTGCATTGGGTGAACCCATTGTGAGAATACCCGACTCTTGTGGAGCCCCCTCCACGGCCCTAACTGCTGCATGCACATGCTCGTAGCCTCTGATCGAGCCGCCTCGCAAGGCGTCGAACTTCCGCTTCAGTTCTGCATGCATAGCTTCTTGAACATCTTCATGAGGTCCTTGCTACGGAACCTTCGTGGAAGTTCGCTGCAATATGCCTCATGCACCGCGGTTCTTCACATCAATCCACGGGGCGGGGCCTCGTCCCATCTCGCAACGTTCGCAACGCAGACATCAAGCTGCATTGCGGTCGGAGATAAGGCACACCGGGCTGTCTTGCACTCGGCATTCTTCAAATTGCAAAGAAACCAAAGCCGCTATCTGTATTCTCGCTCTCCACAATTGCAAATACCACTGAGTAGCTGGTCATTTGCATCGGCTGCAATCTGCGGTAAGGATAGTGCCCTTGTACTTGCGGATAGGAACGTCCCATCTACGGTTAGCACCGGGCGGCACCACCGAACCCTTGTATCGCTCGATGGAAGGCCCGAACACTCTGTCAAGAATGAAACGATTCGGGCCCTCCGTAGGATGGACCCTCTCTGCTGTTTATGTAAGTGCAGGTTTGATTGTGCAATTTGATCCAGCATTCTTGGGACCAGGTCGTGCGCCTCCTCGTCGTCCCATACATACCGTGCAGCACCTTTCGCCGCGCCACACCTTCTTGTAGCTCACCGTAGCCCGCCTCGTTCGCTCTGCGCCATCGAACCTTCGGGTAATTGACACATCCGCTGGGCGAGTGCGTGACCACCTCCGCAACATAACGTGATGTCATGTTGCGGTGTCTATGTCTTGCCCCGCAAGCTCGCAATCGTGATCTTGCAGCACCGTTATCCGAACTCCGTGCCAACGCCCTTGTACCGTTGTGCACGGACTTTGCCACCACATGACCCGTCCACACACTTCACAACGTCGTGTCCGCTTTGACTTGTGGACCCGATCGTCCGGCTTATGTTGGCGGCATGTCTAGCAATAGCTGCTGGACAGCACTCTTATTACGGAAGCACCGCCCCGAAAAGAGTGCGCCTCGCTGAACCCCATTCTCCTCCTCCGCTGGCGAGAACTAGGGCTGCCGCTGCGATGTCGTCGATGCGGGCGACACGTCGCACCGTTCGTGGTCACAACACGACCTACCACCCCTCGGTTGCACCTTCGCCATCCTCGTCCTCTCCGAGCTGCTGTGTCAACCTCCTCATCCTCCTCGCTGTCCTCTTCTTCCACCCGGTCCCCAAGATACTCATGATACAATACGGGTGGCCCACCACCTGTCGTGCACACCTTCGTTGGGCTGGAAATTCTGCGCACGCCTCCTGTCGTCTTCATCACCCACTTCCTCGCCCACATGTTCTCCCGCAGAAGGGTCTTCATGACCGCTGGCCACTTCATCTCCACCAGCGGCATCTGAACCAACCATGCCTGATGATTCTGCCCTCTCCACGAACTCGACATACACCATTGGCCTCCCATATATCGCAGCATCAGGGTTGCGCACGACCTCCATGTAGTTCGCCCATGAGGCGTCATTGGTCACCTTCAGAAGTTGCCATATGCTCCCCCTTCCGTCATCCACCATTGAGGCATAGACTGCCTCGATCCGTAACTTATTCTTTGCGGTCTGTCGATCGAATGCTGAACGGACACACCTCCGTAGCTCGGACAAGCTCATGGCGCTCGACCGGTGCGGATCACGGTCCGCTCGCAATTTGACAGTCCGCCCCATACGGCCCATCACGTGCGAGACCACTCCCATAAAACACCATCAATTGTTCAATGCCACCATTGCGTACCTAACATAAGTGCATAATCAACCATTTTAGTACACGACATGTAACAATCGTACCATCTAATTAACAGATTTCGATTAGTATATGTTTTGTATTTCTAAATCTACGATGTATTTGTAACTATTTTACTTTCAAATTGTACCATACATCAAATTAAATATTCATATCATTTTATTTCCATACTACGGTCATTCACTAAGCACACTAATTATACAAATTATCTCTAATCTACAAATTTACCACCTACAAATGCTCCAACATAAATATTTACTTTTTCAACACATACACATTATTTACACTACAATCTTTTCTAACTTTTACTTAATATAGTATTTATGTAGCTCTACTATAACTTTCTATGACTGCTATTATATTTTATTTCTAATCTACCAAATTTATTTGTAATTTTTTTACCACATACCGCACTGTATGTAGTTCTTCCCTAAGCGTACTAATCATATGCTTCTAATCCTACTACTATTGTTATCACCTACAATTGCTCTAACATAAATATATATTTTCTCAACATCTACACACTACAAATTCGTATTTTCCACCTAACTGAAACTACTCTACAGTACGTATGTTCACTACAAAGGAAAACACTACATACACTACAATACATTATGCCTAACATATGCATGATTTGCTATACATACATAGCGTATAAAAGATTCGCATAAAATAACAGTAACACAAGATGGCTTGCTTAATTAAAGGCTAATGACATACATAAAATGATAGTTGCACGGGCACAAAACTTACCTTTTCTTGAAGCTCACGAGACGATCTACAACTTTTGTACTTGCCAAATCCGCTGATTCCAAACGAAAACAACTGAAATCTTACGGCTTTCGCTCCTCACTTTTCTTGATTCCTCCTCGCGCTCGCTCGGTCTTCACTCAAAAAAGCAAATGAGCTTCTGGATGTCCATACACGCGTGAAGCTCGGTTTTATCTCTGCATTCATCCATGAGTGAGGGCCATGCGAGCTAGGTGATGACGCGTGTGTTACTTGTCTTCTGGGGTGAAAAACCAAAAACGCTGCTGCGCCGCGCGCTGAGCCAAGCGCGCGGTCGGGAATCAATCCCGCGGTCAAATCAACGGCCACGCGGTCGGAGGGCGATCGCGCGGTGGGCAGCGGGCGCGCGGTCGATCGTGCGCTCGGGAGGAGGGACGCGCGGTCGCGGCGCGATCGCGCGGTCGGCACGCGAATGGCGCGGTGGGGAGCGGCGCAGGCCGGTCGTGCGGTCCCCGACCGCACGACCGGGCCACGTGGCGGCCTGGGGTGATCCCGCGGTGGGAAGGGGTCCAAAAGTGGAATTTTTTTGTACAGAGGGCCAAAAACGGAATTTTAGGTATTTTAGGGTCCAACAGTGTCCAAATTTCGCCGTTCTTAACTAAATAACCCGTCAACTCTGACCCTTTCAAGGCCAACCTGTGAAGAGCCAGTACTTCTTGGTTTGATGAGACAAGTCCATATCTGCGACTCAAAAGTCAAAAGTTCTGATAGGATGGCAGAATGTGACACGAAGGAAGAAACTGCGACGAAGCTTAGAAGAAACAATCGGTATGGCCTGCTTGTTCTTGGCTTCTATCTCTTTTTTTTTAACTATTTTTAAATTTCATTTTTTCATTTTTTGGTTTTTTAGCTTATTATTTTTTCTGTATTCATTTGCATTATACGTAATGGGCTAACTCATTTTTTATTTTTAAATTTTTTTAAATTTAATTATGCCAAATGAGCCAATATCTACTATAATATAATTTCAACCAGTTACAGTAAAAATTCAACCATAAAACATTAAAATTTAGCCCAACTGAACAACACCGGAAGCATATAGCATCCACATTGATAAGCATTGATGAGCAGAGAATCAAAGAGTTGGCTCATACTGGGAGAACCACCTCAGCCACGTAAAAGAGTTGGCTCATATTGGGAGAACCACCTCAGCCACGTAACTCCTGGGACTTGGTTCGTCTTTCAGAAACGCATGAAGAATGTCCCGCACTCACAGGTATCTCTTTTAGCACCAAACTTGTTGAATTTTTGTTTAATAGATCAATCCAATCCTGGAAGTGCTTAATACTGTGTAGGGAATTCTTCCCAGTTGGCTTCTGGCCACACGTCGAGTGGCCCTTGCCGGTGTGGTGTTGGTGCTAGACGCGAGTTGAAACGTCTGTTTTCTTGATGTACTTGGGTCTAGTTTTTGCTTTACTTTGTTTCATTCATTGGTGTCAAGTTCCATCGGTTAAACTGGTGCTTTGTAGAGTTTCTAGTTGATGCAAGATGTAATTGAGAGCTACTATGCCATGCTATACCATTCGGATTGATCCGAACAGTATAGCATCCAACCAGCGTTGCTCTACTCGTCTTCTTCTCTGCCGCTTTCCTCCACTTTCTCTCTTTTCTCAACGCCACCCTCCTCGCCTTCTTCTTTGGTGCCGGCCCAGCTCCGCGTGCCACTTCCGCCATCCCTTGCCCTCTGCACCACCATCTGTGGCCGGTAGCGCTGTCGCCGCCTTGCCGCGCAGCCTCTAGACCCCCCTCGTCATGCCATTTCGCCCAACCTAACTGTCACGAGAAAGAGCATGAGAGAGAGAGAGGGGGGAATGGTATACCATCAGAACAGTATACGTTCGCTAGTTTTTCTCGATGTAGTTGTAACTGTACTTTCTTGCCCCCAATCTTTAATACACCCGCGGCACAGTGCACTCTAAAACGAAAGTAAACAGTCCAGAGACAGCAAGCAAGTAAGCAATAAACTTTTAGAAACAAGCATATGCCGAATTCTCGTTATTGTGCATCTCCTCTAGGTGTCCGGGCTTGCCATTTTCCATTTGATTAAGTATTGATACCTTTTATTCTTAATTTTAATGTTGCACAAATATGGATTGCAAGCCCCAAATTTGATCTCAACTCATGTGAACTTCAAATAACTTATAAATTACAAGACGTAAGGGGAAACTTTGGGTTGACAAGAACGCAACGGAACAGTTGACTGGCAACGCTTACCATTTCCTTTGTTGTGATCCATCTTTCTTACCACGTACTCAATAACTAGCTATCTGTTTCTCTTCATGCATACGGCTACGCTAGTAGCAGAAAGCATTAATGCATCACTTGGTTCATTTCATAGGATAGTCATGCTAGAATAGATATCAAGGAAAATACGAAACTAAGCGGCCCGACACTGCCATGTTAGCCAATCCAATGTTATGTCTGGCAAATGGGTTTTTCAACACAAACTCAAGCACGATGGCTCTCTTGACTAGTACAAAGTTCAGCTTTGTACTCCATGGCTTTTCTCAACAATCGGGTTTCAATTGTGGTGAAATCTTTAGACCAATCGTTAACTAGCAACCATTCACTCTGTACTCTCGGTCACTCTTTCCCATGACTAGCCAGTTCATCGGTTGGATGTCCACAATGCCTTCTTGTATGGCACCCTTTCTGAGATAGTGTATTGTCAACAATCCTCTGGCTTCACTGATCTTTGTAAACTTGATCATGTTTGTTGTCTCAACAAATCATTGTATGGCCTCAAGCAAGCATCGTGCGCCTGGTTCAGCCGGTTTGCTTCGCATATTCTCTCGCTTAGCTTCGTCGGCTCCAAAGCTAACCCTCTCTTTTTATATTGTCCCGAGAATTTCATGTTGCCTATCTTTTACTCTACATCAACGACATCGTCCTCACCGGTTCCTCCATGGATTTCCTCTGTTGGATCACCATTGGCCTACACCGCGAGTTTTCGCTCAAGGATCTTGGTGAACTCCATCACTTTCTTGGTATATCTGCCACCTGTACTCCTCATGGGATGTTCCTCTCTCAGCGGCAGTATATTCTTGATCGTGCTGGTATGGATACCTGCAGCCGCTGCAGCACGCCCGTAACACTAGCTCCAAACTTTTGGCATCAAGTGGCGCCCCCGTTGCCAACCCTACTGAGTATTGTAGCTTGGCTAGTGCCCTATAGTACTTAACATTTACTCGTCCAAAAGTTGTTAGATCAAACCTTGCCTGCATATCTAGGTCTAATCGGGTTTACTCCCTGAGTCTAAGGTCCAAACGGGCAGAACACAATTAAGCCCATGGGCTATCGCATGCAAGCCCTAAAGAAATAGACTTATAAGTAGTATTGGGCTTTTTCCTCCCAAAAGACTAATCTAATGGGCGAGGTCACTCTCACATTTATAAGTTTTGCTTTTTTTTTCTTTCCACAACTGATGTGAGATTATTCCCAATATTTTCCCCCTCACACATCGGTTGTGTACTTCCACAACCATAAAGTCCAAGAAGATATTAGGCACCTGGGCTCTGATACCAATTGTTAGATCGGACACTGGCCACATACCTAGGTCCAATCAGGTTTACTCCCTGGGTCTCGGGTCCAAACGAGCTGAAAAAAATTAAATCCATGGGTTACCATATGCAAACCCTACAGCAATAGACTTATAAGTGGTATTAGACCTTCTCCCCCAAAAGACTAGTCCAATAGACGAGGTCTCATATTTATAAGTTGTGTTTTTTCTTTCCACAACCGATGTAGGACTATTCCCAACAGAAGTTACATGCGTTGTTCAATAGGTATGTCTCCACATGCATGACCCGGGGGAGCCACATCTCAACTTGATCAAACGGATACTTCGTTACCTTAGTGGTACCGTTGATCATGGTCTACAACTGCATCGGTCCTCGCCTTACTCTCTCACTGCCTACACCGATGCTAACTGGGCTAGTTTTTCGGACGCCCGCAAGTCCACTTCTAGCTACGACATCTTCCTCGGTGACAACCTTATGTCCTGGTTCTCCAAATGTCAGAACAACATCTCCCGATCTAGTGCAGAGGCGGAGTACCGTGTTGTAGCCAATGCTGTGGCCAAAGCATGCTAGCTCCCCCAACTCCTCATCGAACTTTGTCATCCTCTTTGTCGAGCCACCATCGTCTACTGCGACAATATCAGTAACGTCTACCTCTCCATCAACCCCATCCAATACTAGCATACTAAGCATGTTGAGATTGATCTCCACTTTATGCTCGAATGGGTTGCTCTTGGCGACATCTGTGTTTTGCATGTTTCGACATCTTTGCAACACACCGACATCTTCACCAAGGGACTATCGACGGTTATTTTTTCTGAGTTCTACTTCAGCTTGAACATTGTCCGCCCTGCTTAGGAGAGGGGGTTGCCTGAATGGTACCATGCATGGCATGCACATTCGCCATCCACGCATGAGTGCCCCCTGATGCCGTGCAATACCCAGAAATCCAACTTGCTATAGCTAGCTTGTCACTAATTAAGGCATGGATCTCCATCTTTGGTTAGTCAGAGCTGATTGCTCATGTAAACATTATATATACTGATGGGTATCAATAGAAACTCTTGAATGCGTGAAGTCATTCCGCTATGTGTGAGTACGGCACTCTTATCACAATGTACCTTTCTCCATTTTTTTAGGTTATACCCAGGCTACCCTACTGTGCAACCTAGCTGTCCAAACTCAAAGAGCAATGGCTGAGGCTGTGATTCTTTTAGCTGTGAAGAAGATTGGCATTGCTCTAGGGAATGAAGCAATCAACCAGGCTAGTTCACAGTACAGAAAGTTCGTTACACAGCTAACAGAGCTTCAAGGTAGCATGGGCTGCACCAGGAGGGAGCTCCGGTTGATGCACGAATTTCTTTGTCGAATGGATGTACGCAACCGCAACAACCAGACATACGAAGTCTGGGTGGAGGAGGTGCGAGTGCTTGTACATGGGATCGAGGACATCGTGGATGAGTATTTGTATCTTGTTGGTCAGAAACACGACACTGGATGGAGTACCTATCTGAAGAAAGGACTCAAGCGACCAAATATTCTGCTCTCTCTAAACAGGATAACTTCATCAGTTAAGGAAGCAGAGGTCAATCTTGTGCACCTGTTTCAGGCCAAAGACCGATGGGTTTTGACAGTGACCGGTGGGAATGCCAGCGATAACTCAAGTTACATTGTTGAGAGGTCCCAGCATCTGGCAACCACTTCACGTTCCATCAGCGACGAAGATCTTGTGGGGGTAGATGATGATAGGAAAGTACTGATGCAGTGGCTGGAAAATGGTGGGTTAGAACTCTCAGTTATAGCGCTACATGGGATGGGAGGGCTTGGTAAAACAGCTCTAGCTGCAAATGTCTACAAGAAGGCGAGGAAAAAGTTTGAATGCCATGCCTGGGTCTCCATCTCTCAAACTTATTCCAGAAAAGATGTTCTGAGGAACTTAATTGAGGAGCTTTTCAAAGATAAAGTGGATGTTCCAACTGACATTGCCACCATGGGTGCCATAAGCCTTGAAGAGACACTGAAGAGTTTTCTAGAGCAGAAGAAGTACTTGATCATATTAGACGACGTTTGGACTCCAGAAGCATTCAGTGACTTGTCTGGAGCACTTGTTCGTAATGACAAGGGAAGTAGGCTGGTAATCACAACACGGGAAGGTGATGCTGCCAAGCTTGCTTCCAAGGGACATACCCTAACACTGAAAACTTTACCAAGAGATAAGTCATGGGAGCTGTTTTGTAAAAAGGCCTTTCCGAGAGATACAGACCATGAATGTCCTGCGGAGCTGAATGCTCTGTCCGAGGAAATAGTTGGCAAGTGTAAAGGCCTGCCTCTTGCTATTGTCTCTGTTGGTAGCCTCTTGTTTGTGCGTGACAAAACTGTGGAAGAATGGAGAAGAATTAATGACCAGCTCAGCTGGGAGATAATCAATAATCCAAGGTTGGACCATGTCAGGAATGTTCTGCTTTTGAGCTTCATATACCTTCCGACGTACCTGAAAAGTTGTTTCCTATACTGCAGCTTGTTTCCAGAGGACTGTCCTCTTAAAAGGAAAAAACTTGTACGGTTGTGGATAGCAGAGGGATTCATCGAGAATAAGGGTGAAAGCACACTGGAGGAAGTGGCAGAAGGCTATCTAAAAGAATTGGTTCACAGAAGCATGCTGCAACTTATTGAAAGGAACTCATTTGGTAGGATAAAATCATTCAGAATGCATGATGTCGTACGTGAGTTGGCAGTAGATTTGTGTCGGAGAGAATGCTTTGGTGTTGCGTATGAGGACGGTAAACATGGGAGATCCCTCGAGGAGAATGATGAACGTCGAGTGGTAATACACAAATCCCATAAGGATCTTTATCGGTCAGTTTTAGGTGTGTACCGCCTTCGCTCTATCATTGCGTTGGATAGGAGTGTCCCATCGTCCACTATTCTATCTTCAGTAACTGAGAACTCCAGGTATATGTCGGTCCTAGAGTTTAGTGGAGTACCCATTAAGACGGTTCCAAGTGCTATTGGTAATCTATTCAATCTGCGCCATTTGGGTTTGCGTGGCTCAAAGGTGAAGCTCCTCCCCAAGTCTATTGAAAAGCTGTCTAATCTGTTGACACTGGACCTTGCTGCATCTGACATACAGGAGCTGCCAAGAGGGATTGTCAAGCTGAAGAAGCTTAGGCACTTGTTTGTCGAGAAACTGCACGATGCATCCTGGAGAGAATTTCGTTGCTGTACTGGTGTGCACATCCCCAAGGGTCTCGGGAACCTGACAAGCCTGCAAACGCTACAAGGACTAGAAGCGGATGATGAGTCTATCATGCATTTGGGGGAGATGAGGCAACTGAGAAGCATCAGGGTATGGAATGTGAAGGGAGACTACTGTGGACGCCTATGCAAGTCTCTACTACAGTTGCAATTTTTGTCCAGCTTGTTCATTGTGGCAAGCGATGAAGACGAGGCTCTCGAGCTGAATGATTTGAACCCCCCGCCTCTCAACCTTCAAAGACTATTCTTGAGAGGACGGTTAGCGAAAACACGTTGAAGTCTCCTCTCTTCCAACATGCGGCTGGGCAAAGTTTGTATGAATTGCGTCTATATTGGTCCCGATCGAGACAAGACCCCTTGCCATCCCTTTCTCGATTGTCTAATTTGTCAGACCTACGATTAACAAGAGCATACACTGGAGAGCAGCTGGTATTTCTCTCCGGGTGGTTTCCCAATCTGAAGATACTCTGGTTAAGAGACATGCCTAATCTGAATCGACTGGAGATACAACAAGATGCCATGGCAAGACTGGAAAGATTAACACTAGCCAATCTCAACAACATAACGGAGGTCCCAACTAGCATCGAGTTCCTCATTCCCCTCCAATATCTAGGCTTTCTGGAAATCACCCCTGAGTTCCTAACGTTGTTGCACCAATGTTCTAGAATTCGAGGTTTGCCGTGGCGGTATTCTCTCCGAGACTGCTGATCGTTGATGGTCTGACAGGAGATGTAAGTGCCTTCAACTGCCAGCTACTATACGAGCACTAGCTCTTCATCTTATCATCTTAACAACACATGAGTTTGCTTTAACATCTTCATGTCTTATTGGCAGAAAAATGTTTTAGAAGGGAAGGGATACATGGATCATCATCGATCCTCTCCAATTATTGGTTGCTCAAGGCTGGGGCCGAAGGCTTGCCGTTTTCTGTTTTCGTTTCATGAATAAAGGAAGCCAAGGGATCCTTGCAACCTCAACTACTTGTGTTATCAATATTTTCTCTATCTGTTTTTACTACTAGACTGCTTGTGAATTGTGATACCAATTTCGGTTGTGACTGTCAGACATTTGTGTGATATTGGCTTTCTGGTATATAGTTGTTCAGACATTCATGTGGTTCCTACAAAACGTATCTTGTTATCACCTTAGACATCTATCTATTATATTATTAAAACAAAAGCAAAAGAAGCTACCCCGTTTGCTCACAAGGCGTATAAAATATTACCACGTTAATGGATATAAAAAGAGAAAGAGCTATAATATTGATTATGGTGGATCCATATTACAACGGTCTAAATTAAAAGAAACAGTCCATATCCACTTTGATGATGTTCATTTTAATAATTTCATTTCCACAGAAAAGAAGGCCCCAAGTGTTTTGATGCATCTTTGTGGCGAAGGGTTATTTTGGATTGGATTTGTTTTTTTTTGTTTTTGGTGGGGTGGGGGGGGGGGGACCAAAAGTCTCACAAACCATTTTTTAATCATGGGTGATAAGTGATAAGCTTTTTCTGTTAAGGAAACGATCATCGAAATTATTTGTTATTGTGTATTGTGAACATGAATAGCAACTATTGTGATGTATTGCACCACGACAGTTGATGCAATTTTACGGCTTGCTTCTTTCACCAAAGAAACACAGAGATGACTGTTTAAGTTGTGGCAGAATCCAGACTTCAATATCTGGTTTGCTTGCATAAAGACAACCTACAAAACTCCTTGACGAACAGCACTCCAAGGAGAACAATTTTCAGAACCAGATATTCTTTAGACAGGTGATTTTCCAAGCGAGCTTAATTCAAGCATTGAGAGCAGCTAGCTCAATGGATCGTACCGAGAGAGATGTTTTTGAGTACTAAAACTTATCTCTCGCTACTAAAAAAAATCATCTATTCGGTTGGTTTCTACAGGAAAACAGATTTTAGTGTAGTACTGAAACAGAACCTAATCCATTGTCTATGTTCTTTTCAGTTTATGACTTATGGTTTTCACCGAGTAAACAAAAGGATAGTTTCTTCGCCGCTATTTTGGAGTGGTTTATCAGGACACTCTTTTCAAAGTGATTTATCGATTTATTGATATTCGATTCATTCACACAAATGATTGCATTAAGATTAAGAGCCATCAGTTGAAAAGAACGTCCGAAGATGAGTGCCTTTTACTAGGCTCGTTCGGTTGGATAAAAAAACGGATTGCATGGCGTTGGGTATTGTAACATGTTTAAGAAAACAATTAACTCCCCAAACGAGCAGAACGGAACGGTTCGGTTTTCGAATCCCATTTCATTTCCACTCTGATGATGTTCATTTTAATAATTTCATTTCCACAGAAAAGAACGCCCCAAGGGTTTTGATGCATCTTTGTGGTGAAGGGTTATTTTGGATTGGATTTGGTTTTTTTGGTTGCCCATATTGGGTTTTCGGTTTATGATTTTTAAGCTATTCATAAGAGAGTACAAAAATTCGTGTGCCGTTTTGACTAATTTAAATAAGTCGCTATAGTATATATATTATAATTAACTTGTAGACATTGTCTTGAAAAGATACTTCGTTTAAAAACTAGCTACTATAGGAAAAACCACAGACAGCTTTTAGAATCCGAAAAGAAGATGCCCATTAGTCTTTGGTAGCTTCACATGTCTAGTGCTTTTGGGTCTCTTCCATTCTGCTTCATGGTCTCTCCCAATTTGAAGTAGGTAGGTATTCATTTTGCCATTCAGCAGTCTGTTCAACTCCACTGATTTGGTTCTCTTTTATGTAGCTCAATGCTCATGTCTTGAATATTCTGGTTCGCTTGGCGGTACTTGTATTGTCAAATGTAGGCTGCAAGCACCAAAAGATATCACTTTTATTGTGCGGCTCCCTGGATTGTTTTTGCTCCAAATATTGTAGAGCCAGAAGAAGAGTGCATTGATCAATCTGTTTTCGTCATGCATCGTGTTGTTCGCACATTTGCGCATTATTAACTAACTGTTGACAAATTGATAGTACTAACCTTGATTCCCAAAAAAGAAACTTTCTAAGAAACAAATCATACACTCATGTATTTTAGTAAAATAGATAGAACTAGCCACCCCATAGCTAAACATAAAATGATAACCCTATGCCCTAGCAATGGTGAGAACTTTTTGCTAACTACAATACTCAAGTTAAATTAGGGAATAATTTGGAGAATCTAATAAAAATTAACTAGGATGTAAATGAGACTATTTAATATTTGGACTAGTTCGTATATGCATAATTAATATGGTTTGCGCAATCATCTAGAAGGCTAATTACTCAAACCAATAGTAAGGAAATATGACTACGGTTAAATATCCAAACCTAATAAAGATTACACGTAATTATAATGTATGCCTTAGCATTTAACGTACCGCCATTAAACAAAATCTCCATAGCAAGTTTAATTAAGTAACTATATTAATATATGAACTCGTATGACAAGCCGGGATAAATAAACTTGACAAAAAAATAATAATAGTGCTAAGCGTAACAATAACAAAGGTGTAGGCAAATAACAATGGTGCTAGTGATTAAATCTTAACATTTAATTTAGTAAACGATAATGTTGAGTATGAATAAATGTAGCAAGCTAGGACCCAAACCAATGGGTCTTAATTCAAAATAAGTTATGCCTAGTAATAACTAAGTGTACATAAAATGTCGCACCACAAAATGCTGTCAACCCGAATTCTAACATCAATTCGGTAAGCTAAAAATCGTATATATCACTTTTATATAGCATATGCCTTGAAAATGAGCGCTCGACAAAATAATGCTCCGCTAATCTTGCACACTAGATCATTGGTTTAACTTAACTCATGAAACTTCCTTGATGACTACAAAAATAATAAAAGAAATTGATAACAAAAAGATCAAGCCATCGTACCCTACCGCAGATCTTGCCTCAAATCACTTGAATCACCCATTAACTTATAATAAATCTAAATTGAGTTTATTCGGAGTTATTTGGATCTTTTGAGTTATTTGCTTTTATTTGGATTCAGTCGTTTGTCGTGTAATTAGAAACCGGAGTTCTGAAGATTCCACGAAGCGTGGTCGGAGCAAGAGAAGATAAAGAATAGAAGCTCAAGAGAAAGCATCGTGTGAGCTCAAGTCCGCGGAAAACCGCACTAGGCGAGTCAATACTTTGATCATGTTGAACCTACATTTTATGAAAATTACTTTTATTTAAATTATCAGATTGCATGCCGTTATTTTATGTGGAAGAATATGTTTGATTTAAGATTCTAGATATATGCCCATTGTTCAACTTGATAGTATTATACCTCCTTGGAATACTTGGATATGTGAGCCTTGTCACCTTAGTGAAAAATTATTACGGATAGCTTTCAAAAATAAGTTTTTAATTATATGACGTGCTTAGCACTGCTTAGAAACTCGGGGGCACCAAAATGCCCCAAGCATCACTTTTAAACACGAGAATCTGATTTGGACAGTCATGAGGGGAATGACTGGTATATTTTGACATGGTTATTTTATACTCCCAAAAATCCCAACTTGCTTAAATATCTGAGCGGATGATTTGGGGGTTGGTATATGGTGCAAAGGAAGCACAAATTATGGAGTGTTGTAGAACCGCTCAGGTAAATCTAAGGACCGAATCTTGTCATGATATCCTGTGTAAAATTGTACAACCACAAGTCTAAAAAATACAACATCGCTAAGTAAATTTATCGAAACCCCCGGACTCATCTCACCGGTAGTGGATAGGTGTGGATATGCAAGGGCAAAAGAAGGCCTAAAGTGACACCGAGAGGAGGGTGAAGTTTTCCAGTCGTACTAGCGTTGAGGGGAGTGGAGCCCGAATAACGCTACTAACCGTGGGGAACATCCCGTGCAACGTATGGGACCCACCACTAGTGGGTACGACCCATAGGGTGAGATGACAAAAAGGACTAGATAAGTTGAAATGTCACTGTGATGGTCTGCTCAACCACATGACTAAGGAATCGTGTGGGACAACGAGTAGACTGTCTCTTGTGGTGAAAGTGTACAAACTCTGCAGAGTCAAAACTATTCGAATAGCCGTGCCCATGGTCAAGGTCGGACATAGGAACTTAACCAGATATAGTTCTATTTCAAAAACTTTGTGGGTGGTATTGAAAAAGTGAAGGGCTGCAGATAGTCCTAATTTGAATTGTCCTGGGTGTCGCCCCAATGATATTGTAAGCGGTTATAACACTGAAAGATAAGCATATGGTGTAGATGCCATGTAACGGTGGATCGAAATCTGGATCACATTTATGGATATCGCATTCTTTTCATACATTATTGTAACATCCCAAAAAGGGAACTATTGTAATTTCGAAAATCTTAAAACATTTTAATTGTTTCTCCTGAGTTTCTCCAAAAGTTTTTAGTGTTATTCGAATTCTCGAGTTGGTTTCCTTGCCAAAGCCCGATCACTGGAAATCAAAATCTTAGAATCCAGAACCAAGGTTGAAAACTAAATTGAGAGGATTCCAAATCCCCTTGGAATATTCAGTTTCAAATATCGATTTACCCGAGACTCAAAACCAGGAATAGAAATTGAAATCAAAACAAAATCTCTCTTCCACCCAATTCGTATATCTGAAGATTTAAATTCGGGATATCAACATTTATTTCTCGTGAACTCGATGATCTTAAAATTTAATTGTTAAACCAAAATTTGAACCAGGCTTTCAAATTAAAAATCTACTCGCAAATATCAAAATTGATTTACTGTATTTTCCAAAATGCAGAATATGCTAAAACCCCCTGTTGGGCCAGGCCCACTCCTTTTCTTCCCCCGGCCAGGCCGTTTTCTCCTCTTTTCCCAGCCCGTTCGGCCTCTCCTTTTTCCTGGCCTTTGGCCCAAGCCACCGACGCCTCCCTTCTTCCCCATTTCTTCTTCCTCCTCCCACTGCTCACGGCGCCACCGCCCCGGGCCGTCGGCCTTGCCCGCCAGCCCACCGCTCTGACCGCGCGACCCCACCCGTCTGACGCGCAATCACGACCCTACCACCGGCCTAGCTCCGAGCGCGCTGATCCCTACCCCGGCGTTACTCCTCAGCGTCGCCTCCGCCCAGCATTACTCCGCCTGCGCGTCTTCAATGCCGGCGTTACTTACCCCTCGCGGCGCGCCTTCACTCCCTACCACCGGCCTAGCTCCGCCCCATCATACCTAGCTCGGCCGCGCGTCGTCTCCCCCCTCCTTCCCGCCGTGGTCCAGCTAGCACCGCCCCCGGTTTCGCTCGGCCTCGCCCCGGGTTCACCCTCGCCCAGTTGCCACCCGTGCGCGCCGCCTATAAGAAGCCGGCCGAACCCCCTCCTTGATCCTCTTCCCCGTTGCTCTGCTCCCTCGTGCCCAGCCGAGCTGCTCAGTTGGTGCCGCCGTCGCCCCTCCCTGTCCCGACCGCCTCCGTCGAGCGTTCCGCAACTCACTCGCGTCACGGCGTGCGCCCGAGCGTCCTCTGCCTCTCCTCCCATTTAATCGAGGAATCGACGCCCGAGAGCGCCGCGCCCGCTCCTCCTCCGTCTCCGACCGGCCATCGCCATTCCCGCCGCCGCCTCCACCTCGATCGGCCCCGGGCCGATTCCACGCGGTGGGAGCAGCACCTCGGCGCCCTGCAGCCTCCCTCACCGTTGGCCGACGTCCTCCGCCACCGGAGCTCTCCCGCCACGGTCGCCTCCCCGCGCCGTCGCCCGTGCACACCGCCAACCCACCTCGACCACCCTCCGGTCAAATCAAGCACTCCGGTGAGTCTCTCGCACCCTGCCCGTACCCATGCTCACCTCATCTCTCTCCCTCTTTCTCTCCGGCCACCGGCGCCCAACTGGCTCCCCTCACCCGGCCGCCTTCCATTGCCACCGCCCACTTTGGCGTCATCTCGGCCGGAGCTACTACCACCGAGAGCCTCCTCAATGCCTGGGCATTCCATTTTGGTGGCCATCGTCGCCTCCCCGACGGCGCTTCGCCGGCGTCGCCGCCGCTGCCAAGCCTCGGCCTCCCTCCCCTGTTTCACTGCTTCTGCTCAGTTCAGTGCCCAGCTCAGCCGACAGCTCCCCTCCCTCTGTCTCTCTCTCTCTCTTCTATCATGTGGGCCCAGCCAGCAAAGGCTACAAAACTCTGCATCTTTTGGGCTAAATAATGGAACCATGTACCATGTTTATGCATACATTAAAATAAATTGTGATGAACAATAAGAGTAAGAAATCAATTGTAAACTCACAATGGAAAAGATTGATACAATTAAACTAAAACCTAACATGAGTTAATTATATTCCAATTAAGATTAATGTACTAATCTCCGCGTAAAGCTAAGACAAGATTACCCATTGTCTATTTTCGGGTGGCAAGAAATCGACTTGGACCTAATAAGTATTGGCGTCAAACTCTAAATTATGAAACCGATTAAAAATTCCCCTTTTTAAACCAAGGATACCAGAAATCTACTTCTGAATAATTAAAGAGGCACCTCTGGGGCATTACAAAGATAATCCTAACGTTTACTCTAAGAACTCCAGTAATAACGTTGATCCTATCTCAAGTAATGTAGATATTATCCTTCATCTGTTAATTCAAATTTATTTATGCAAACTAAGTAAGGCGGTTTAACGAGATATGGCCAAATTAAATATTGACCATAAATTACTCATCTCCTGTACAACCCCCACATCTTGAAATCAAGAAGTTCTGGCTCTCTTTACTATCTTCGTTGAACTCTTATAGCTGTCCATAAGTCCTGCTTGACTCATGGAACTTCCTTAATAAATGTAAATCAATTAAAAGAAAATCATCAAACAAAAGGTCGAGCCTCGCCTTTTCCCCAATCGGCTATGCTTGGCCACCTCTTTTTCCCAAACAGATAATCCCTGGAGATACTACTTCACTTTTGACCCCTCGCTATCCTAAAAGTTTCCCTCACGGTAAAGCTAGTCAGACAACTCAATCTCACTCAAATCCAGCTACGGCCGTGTTTGAGGCGCATTAATCCAAATCGTCTCCTTATCCTCAAAATCATAATAAATGTATAATCTAAATTTAATTGGGCATTTATAGTATTTGGTTTTATTGGTCTTTCTTTTCTTTGCTGCGTATTACAATTTGAATACTTGACGAGGCAACGGATTCGAACAGCAAGACTGGGTAAAAGCGAGGACCAGTAATTCAAAGTCATTGATTGAGAAGGCTTTGAGTTGAATCAAGGCCATGGTAAACCAAGCAAGGCAAGTCATCACTTTGATCATATTGATCCCACATTTATGCAAATTTATGTTCATTTAAATTATCAACTTGCATGCCTAATTTAATATGCAAATGTATGTCAAAACTTAAGGTAGCTACATTCCCACTTGTTGTTGTATTAAATTTAATATGCCATTCCTTGACACTTGGATCACTTACCTTGTCACCATAGATATTAATGATAATATTTACTAGCTATAGATTACATTAAAAAGCTATGCTAGTCCGGTCAAGTCCAGGGCATTTGTTGCCCTGATCATCAATCTTTGAAAACATAAAAACTTGGTTTGGGACAGTCATGGGATGTACGTGGCTGAATATGTTGATACAAATGTTTTATGCTTCTCAAAACTCTCAAAACCTATTGTACCTGTCTGGGCGGTTGGTGGGAGTGGATGGTGCTGATGTCGCACGAGAACTTGTGGTTTGTGGAAAGACCCGCCTAGGCAAATTAAGGACTGAATCTTGTGACGGCCCCCTTGTGTAAAACAGTACAACCACAAGTCTATATGGGTATGACCTAGCTGAGTAACTTGCCAGGGTTTAGTTTGGGTAACACCAGTGGAGAGTGGGATACAGGGGTAGACTGTATCCATATGGCGTAAGAGGGGGCCTCTGACTGTGGTGGATTTAGCCCTTCAGCGGTGAAACCTCAACGGGTGGTACCCAGCTAGATCAGGGTAAGGTAAATGCTTTGTGATAGATTATCTGGGCCTCATGCCTTAGGAAGCGTGCTGGCTATTAGGATAATTTATCTCTTGTGGGTAAAGTGTTCAGCCTCTGCAGAGTGTAAACTATTCGAATAGCCGTGCCCACGGTCAAGGGTGGACACAGGAACTTACTCGAGATAGTTCTATTTCCAAAAACATTTGTGGGTGGGATAAAATCAGTCAGAGGGACGTACTCTGAGTTTTGAATTTTCCCTGGAGGGAAGTACTCCGGTGGCAAAAACTAGCAATTGAGAAGGTAATCATACACTGTAAAAGGTGGATGTAACCTACACTACAATTATTATCGCATTCTCACAATCAATTTCATAAAATCTGTTTTCAGTTAAAATTGCTAAGTCTCAGGAGTTTTACTTATGGTAATTCCAAAATAATGCTTTTAGCAACTAAAAGAACCTCAAGCCTCCCTTGACAGCTTTGCATCTATTATTTGCATCCTGTGTGGTGGCTTGCGAGTACGGTGGTACTCACTCTTGCTTAATTACCAACATTCAGTCAGAAAGAACAGGAATGTCAAGCCCCGCGACGCTGAAAAAGGGTCGACAGAGCTGGAAGACGAAGAGGCTATGGACTAGGTCGCGAACCCCAGTTGGCTGCCTGTGGGCAAGTCCTGAGGGTCCCACCTGTGTGGAGTTTCCGCTGCTGCATTTTATTGTTTTCGGCCTAATCGGCCCATGGGTAAGTATTACTGTATTATTTACGCTTCCGCATTATATGTTTTTGATATACAGTAATGTATCTGTGAGCACTATCTACTGATCCAGGGAATAGTGCGGTGGAATCACAGAGGATCTGGGTTCGCTAACCCAGGGTCCGACAATTATGATTTAGTTCAAACTGCTAGGTCTCAAGAAAATTCCTATATATCATATTTCAAATGCAATTTATGGCAAATAAAATAACCCGAGCCTTCCTTTGATAAGCCATGCATATTATCTACTTGCATCCTGTGTATTGGCTCGCGGAGCGCGGTGGTTTGTGCTCACCCTCGCTCTCACAATCAATCCAGAATTCAGAAGTCAGATTGCTACACTACAGCAATACACCTGGCCGTGATGATGAAGAAGATGGAGTGTCAAGAATTAGGTCGCGAACCTTCAGTTGGCTGCCTGTGGGCATGTCCTGAAGGTCCCACCTGTGTGCTTCATTCCGTTGCTACAAGTTATTGATTTTGGCCTATTCAGCCCATGAGTAAGTCTACTATTTTATTTATGCTTTCGCATTATATGTATTTTGATGTCTATTACTGTAACAGTGAGCACTATCTACTGATCCAGGGAATAGTGCAGATAATCACAGCGGATTCCGGATTATAAAATCTGGGTCTGACATGTACATAATTGATGTTTTTACCGTGTTGTTCGGAAACTTGCCGGTTTCCCCTAATGCACGTTGAGGTTAGCCTGAACAAATCGGACCGGCTCCACGAATTAAGCCGAAGCACCTCGATCACTAGTGGTAGCTCTTCCCCGCTCTGGGTAGGTGAGCTCCAACCTTCACACAAACGTCGGGTCTTCTCACAATCTCCTTTGAGAAGATCACCGATCAAGCCTCCGCCAAATCATCCAAGTGCCGGCAAGCACCAAGAGTAAAAGATCTGGGCTTCACTTGATTTGCAAAAGAGTGCTAATGATCAACTAATGAATGCAATGCACTATTTTGCCCAACCACCTCAAATTTAAAGCTCATGTGTAAACTAAGGGTGGAGTGAATGCTCTATGCTCAAGAAATGTTCAATGGGTCTCTTCTTCCAGTCCTAGAGCAGTGGTACGGGTATTTATACCTTTCACTTACCAAAATTAGCCGTTTGCAACAAATTGCAGAAAAATCAGGGTGAGCGGAACTACTGCTGGTTTGAGGCCAGTAGTACCGCTCCCCTATCTGGCGTGGCAAAACGGCTATGTCAGAGGCTCTGTAGTGATCGTTGGAAAGTCGGCGCGGTACTACCGCCGTTGTAATTTCCGGTACTACCACTCTGGGGTAGTTCCGCAAAGTCAGCGCGGTACTACCGCTTGAGCCAAACTTCCAAAAGTCCCAAACTTGGCGCTCTCTTGCAAAAAGGCTCTGCTCTGCTTCCGGTCTCCGGAAGTACCGCTCTGGATAACGGAACTACCACACCCTACGGTAGTTCCGGCGTTGAAATTGCCGGTACTTCCGTTCCCACAAAATCTAAATTGCATCTGGAGGGTGCTCTCTGGAAAAAGGCTCCGCTTAGGTTCAGGAGCTTCCAGTCGCCGGTAGTACCGATTTTACTAGCGGAACTACTGCCCTACGGTAGTTCCATCGTTGAAAACTGCGATACTAACGCTCTTCCAGATAGAGCACAGTTTTGGTTTTAAAGCTAATTTTTGATGAATGCATGCTTCTAATTTGATCCAAATGGCACATAATTTTTGCTATCAAGCTAGTTGCCATGATCCCTCTTTATGGCACGATTATCTAGCCTATAATCCGGTCTTCCACCTTTTCTCCTTAAGATCGGTAAAAATAAAAGGGATCATATTCTAAGTATACCTTTTCCTTGAGCCATTTTGGGTCTTCACATTTATCCTTTGGCTTGCATCTTGTCACCAACATATAGACTTAACATTTGCAACTCATTAAACATGTTAGTCCCATATTCACATAAATTCATTAATTACCAAAATCATTTTTAGGGGCCTAGATGCTTTCAATCTCCCCTTTTTTGGTAATTGATGACAACACACCTTTTATGTGGAAAATAATGTTTTTGAATATACCACTTGTTTGGTAACTAGTTGTATATTCTATTTTGACTTTAAATGAGAATAATTCTTGCAATAAACTTTTGTCTTGGCATTTGGTGAATTATTTCCATTTTAAAATCCAAGAGAGGAGAAACTCCCCCTAAACATGTGCATTTATATAAAGAGGATAGAGACATCACATATGAGATAAGATGCATGTGACATAGAGATATTATAATAAGGAAATAAATGGACATTAAGCGATAAAGTCATTACAACCAAAAGTCATCCATGAGCATAATGTTCATTACAACCAAAGCATCTAAAGATAAATAGTTCATTACATCCCAAAATCATGACATAAATAAATAGATATGAAGTAAAGCCATCCTAGCCCAACTACCCACTCTTTTCCCCCTTTGGCATCAAGTACCAAAAAGAGTCACTCCTGAGGTCCGGGAGGAGAAGGGTCGCGACGGCCGCGTCGAGTGTAGCGCTGGGGCGACGCAGAAGGCTAGGACAGGGACTGCTCTATGGCTGCAACTCTGCCATCCAGTAAAGTCATCCTCCGCCACGCCCATTAAGCCGTGCCGCAGCTCGTCACGCAAGACGGCCGCGATCGCGCCCGCAGTCGGCACAAAGACGCCCGTTTATTAAGCGGGCCTTACCGGGTCGTGCCTAAATGGCCATGCCGTCGCCGAGCCCATGCCGTGCCAGCCCAACACGGCCCATTGGCCACCTATGGATTTAACATAGCATGCGACCGTACAGTAAAAATAGATGTCTGATGTGTCTGAAAACGATGGTCACTTCAAGGGCTAAGAGCTTGGCTTGTGGCATTTTTACGTAGGATTTTTTCACTGTAACGATAGTTAGTTTTTTATAAGTAAAAATAAAACTAATAATAAATTTAGAAAATTAAAAAAAACACCACTAAAAATTTACAATAATAAAATAAAGGGAAAAAAATCAAAAATAGATAAAAAGCAAAAAATCCAAACTTTAGAACCTTTTCATCTTCAATACTAGTTTATGTGGAAAAGAACTTTTTACTTTTAAGATATGTTCTTAACGCTTCCACAATCAAATATGGTATTATTTCAACAGTACTTTGATCCCACTTCTCAACATCGGGTTTTTAATAGACAGAGAGAAGACGGCTTTTCAAGAATACATTTTCGCAAATGGAAAGCGAAAATGGTTAAGAGAAGAAAGAGTATTCGGCTCGGCTGAGAAGTTTGAGGAATTTTTAGACCTATCAAATGAGCTCCCAAAATTATGAAATTTTTTATGGAAACTCCTGACACAGTGTAGATTACTGTGTAATCTTTTTGAATTTTATCTATCTCAAATTTTTCTCAAAACAATCTTTCAAGGTGTCTGTTTCACTAAAATGTCATTGTTTTAATTTGGTAATTTTCAAAAATGAGCTCAAAAGTATTCAAGTTTGTATTTTCAGTGCCATAAACTTATTCTTGAGTTTTTGAATTGATTTTTGCTTTGAATTCTTTCATGTCATTTTATGGATCATCTTTTCATATTTGATTTTGAATTCAAATTGAATTATATCAATTTCATATTTTTCCTTTGCAAAAATTTGCGTTTGCAACTTATTTTTCCAAACAAACTCTAATAAAAGCCAAAGGTTTCCAAACAAACTCTAATAAAAGCTAAAGGAATAAGATGCATGTAATAAAAAGTTTTAAATTTTACTATTTTTAGAATTCCCTAGAATTCAGCATGTTACAGCTTGCCTCCTGTATCTAACAAAAAGAGTTCCTCCACATGGCATAATGTTTCCTTAGAGCAACTCCAGCAGTAGCCCTTAAAACAGGGCCCCTACTTTTCATTTGAGGGCTCCCCCTACTTTTGAGGGCCCTGTTTTCTGGGCTGCACTCCAGCAGGAGCCCTCAAAATAGGGCCCCTACTTCTCAATTCTCTCTATTTCCTCACACACTATATGCATATGTATGGGACAAAAGCACAATACACAATAAAATATTTATGATTTCACAATGAGAGACAATATTTAAATATATGAATTCAAATACGAATATTCAAATTTGTTCCGAATTTAAATTGAAAGCACAAAGTTCATCACATAACATTCAAATTTGTTCCGAATTCAAATATGAATTCAAATACGAATATTCAAATTTAAATTCAAATTTATTCCGAATTTAAATTGAAAGCACAAATATGAATTCAAATACGAATATTCAAATTTAAATTCAAATTTGTTCCGAATTTAAATTGAAAGCACAAAGTTCATCACATAACATTTAAATTTAAATTCAAATTTGTTCCGAATTCAAATACGAATATTCAAATACGAATATTCAAATTTAAATTCAAATTTGTTCCGAATTTAAATTGAAAGCACAAAGTTCATCACGTAACATTCAAATTTAAATGGCATCTTAATCTGACCCTGCAGTGCACTGGTACACTAGGACATGACAGGTTGTTCAAAGCGAGCAAAGGTGTCACCTAGGCGGGTTGAAGAACTGTTTGATGAGCCAGATGAAAAATGGATGGTGATATCAGCAAATGAATGTCTGTCGTGTTGGTCGTTTAGTTTTCTGCTGATGATTGATGTTAGCTGTGGCGTTACACACCGATTACACGTATTCTGCTGATGATAGGGCTAGAGTTCAGGTCCTGCAGTCATCGAAGTCCTATGTTTCCTCTATATCAAAAAAAAAGGCATATGTTTATTCTCTGCCTCTCACACTCTCTCAGAGATGACAAATCCAAAGTGAAACGAGGAGAACTTGGATCCGATGCAAGCAACAACATCCTGAGCTTGTCTCCGGCGAGACTCCGCTGGATGCCGCCGATTTCTCCGATGTGCAATTTACCTTTCTCCTCTCACCAGTGGCGGATCCAGGAAAAATTTTAGGAGGGGCTGAACAAAAGCGATACAGCAACATAACTCCACTATACCCCTCCTACATCATACATCCATAGCTAAAAATTTATGGAGGGCTCCAGGGTTCAAGATGCGGTAGGGGCTCGAGCCCCCCCACCGCTGGATCCGCCCCTGCCTCTCACCCTCCCTCCCTCTTCCTTGACTCAGACAACACACAGTCAGGTGGAAGTAGAACATCTAGCTCACTCGTGTGGGCCCGTTTCATCCAATTCCACCCTCATCGATCTCCGGGCTCCAGAATTTGGATGATTTTTTTTCCAAAGAAAACACCCGGAGATGATTATCAAAACCCATTTATAAAATATAATAAAATAATAATATTATAAAAGTGAATGCATATCATTTCATGTATTCAATCCAAAAATTAAAAAAGATATCGATAGCCATAAGTTTAGATAATTTGAGTGCATATACGCCTAAACTACATTACACTGGTCAAATTTTAATTGTTTGCCATGCAATGTAAAGAGAGAGAGAGAGGATTGTTTGACGTTCTTTCCATCCCTGCGAAAGAAGATGGATACTCGAAGTGTGCATACGTGTAGGAAAAAAAAGAAAGAAAGGAAAAGAAAAGAAAAAGAATTGATCCCTTCGTTGCCCAGTTGCCCTGCCAAAAGGTTAAAGCTAGCTAGAAACATAAGAATAGGGGACATGTAGCATGCCAGCAATGGAGGTCGATGCAGGGGAACAAACTAGGCATCTTAACCACCTACCTATCTATCTAGACATGTATAGGTACGTTGCTTTGCTGGCGTTTCAAGAAAGGTACGTAGATTAATCCGGCTCGCTAGCTAGCTAGCTAGTTTTGTGATCGACTGACTACAGATATATGGGGGCATCGCTAATCACAAACCAAAGGTACACCCCTCTGTTGCCTAACAACCAATCCTTTCCTTTCAACCCAGCTAGCTTGCCTGAAACCAAGAAATTAAGAGAAACAGCTAGCAAGTAGAGAAGGCATGGCCATAGTCCTCGATGCTTTTGCATCCTACGTCGCCGATCTGCTCAAGCAGATGGCACAAGATGAGGTCGGGATGCTGTTCGGAGTTTCCGGTGAGATCGACAAGTTGGGCACCAAGCTTGGGGACCTCAAGAATTTCCTCGCCGATGCTGATAGGAGGCGCATCACCGACGATAGTGTGCAGGAGTGGGTGAGGGAGCTCAAGGGCATCATGTACGACGTCACCGACATCCTCGATCTCTGCCAGCTCAAGGCCATGGATCAGCGAGGCGCATCCATAGACTTGGGGTGCTGCAATCCCTTGCTCTTCTGCCTACGGAATCCCCTCTTCGCCCATGACATCGGCAGCCGCATCAAGGCGCTCAACCAGAGGCTTGGCGACATCAAGGAGCGGAGTGCAGTATTCAACTTCCTCAACCTCGGTTCCTACGAGGACCGTAGCAGCAGGGCGCATGCCTCTCAACTATCTGCCAGCCGCGAGTCGTCAGGAGAGCTCGACCGATCGGGTGTGGTCGGGGAGAAGATGGAAGAGGACACAAGAAAGCTGGTGGAGATGTTGACAAGAATTGAGGGGGGAACCAGCCGTGAAGACAACAAAATGATGGTCTTGGCTATTGTAGGCGTCGGCGGGATCGGCAAGACCACCCTCGCCCAGAACATCTTCAACGACGAGACCATCCAACATGAGTTTCACAAGAAGATATGGCTGAGCGTCAACCAAGACTACAACGAGGCCGAGCTACTAAGGAGAGCCATCATCGAAGCTGGGGGAGACCACCGTCGTTCTGGAGATGCAAAGGCTACGCTTCAGCGAACCCTCAAGGATGCCTTGAATAGGCAAAAGACCTTACTGGTGATGGATGACGTTTGGAGTGAACAAGCATGGGAGGCTGTGCTTAAAACACCATTGGTCAACGCTGTTGCTCCAGGCAGCCGAGTCCTCGTCACCACGAGACATGACACGGTCGCCCGAGGGATGAAAGCCAGGGAGCCCTACCACCACGTCGACACATTAGGGCCTCATGATGCCTGGTTATTGCTCAAGAAGCAGGTCCGTATTTTTTACCTGCAATTTGAGTGGCCAGTCCAGTGATTTGAGCTACATGTAACTAGCAAGATTACTCAATTTTTTTGACCTTCAGATCTTCATCAAGATTCACGCTTAATATGGTTCAAAGAAACTTCCAAATCGAAAGCTTTCAAATGATCTAAAAACTTCCAACTAGTTCAAAAAAATTCAAATGATTCGAAGAACTATCAACTAGTTAAAAAACTTTTGATTCAAAAGCTTTCAAATGATTTGAATAACTTTCAACTAGTTCAAACAACTTTTGGTTCGAAAACTTTCAAGTGATTTAGGTTCAAAAACTTTCAATTGATTCGGAAAACCTTCGATTCAAAAAACTTTCAAATGATTCCAAAATTTCAACTCAAATCTTCACTATTTTCATTTAGAATTTTTAAGAAATGATTTGGGGAGACAGATGAGATTCATTGAAGGCTGATTATTTCAAAATTTGAGTACTTTTTAATAAAATAGTACTCAAGTGCTCCCTAGACAATTCCTTAAATCTATCGGTTTAACTGCTTGCAGGTAGTCTCAAGTGAGCTGGACGAACCTGAGGTTGATATGCTAAAGGATATTGGATTGGAGATTATAGCAAGATGTGGTGGTTTGCCACTCGCTGTCAAAGTAATGGGAGGACTCTTGTGCAAGAGGGACAAGCAGCGACATGATTGGGAGAATGTTCTTAATGATTCCATATGGTCAGTATCCGAAATGCCCAATGAGCTAAACTACGCAATATACTTAAGCTATGAAGAGTTGCCCCCTTATATGAAGCAGTGCTTTCTGCACTACTCCCTCCTCCCTAAAAATACAGAGTTCTTTAATGATACAATTGTTAGCATGTGGATTAGTGAAGGATTTCTTCCAGGGAACCCAGATGAATCAGAAGAATTAGGAAGTAAGTGCTATAAGGAGTTAATATTGAGGAACCTTATAGAGCCAGATACAACGTACGCTGATCAATGGGTTTGCAACATGCATGATGTTGTTCGCTCATTTGCTCGATATGTGGCTAGGGATGAAGCACTAGTAGTAGCTCACAATGGAGAAACTGATATTTTTAGTAAACTCGATACACAAAAGTTTCTAAGGTTGTCTATACAAACCAAAGGATTGCGATCGGATGAATTTGAGTGGAGATTTTTACAAGAGCAGAAATCACTAAGAACACTAATATCAGTTGGCTATATAAAGATTAATCCAGGTGATTCTCTGTTTACCTTTACAAGTTTACGAACTCTGCACATAGAATCTGCAAAATGTGCTGCATTGGTTCAGTCTTTGTATCAACTCAAGCACTTGAGGTATTTGTCCTTGGACCAAACTGATATATCTAGATTACCGGAAAACATCGGCAAGATGAAATTCCTACAGCACATTAGTCTTAAAGGATGTCGAAGTCTGGTGAAACTTCCTAATAGAATTACAAAGCTGAGGCAGTTGAGTTCTCTTAATCTTAAGGACACAAGTATAAACAGTATACCTGGGGGATTCCGTGGTCTAACACATTTGAGGAAACTACATGGGTTTCTAGCCCACGTGGATGGTGACTGGTGTAGTTTGGAAGAGTTGGGGCCACTTTCCCAGCTCAGGATTCTTGGATTAAGGAACCTAGAGAATGTATCTGTTGCCTCATCTGCCGCAAAGGCCAAGCTTGGTGAAAAGGTGCATCTTAGTTATCTGATATTATACTGCACCAACAGATTGGGAGATGATGGGCTGGTCAAAGAGGGAGATGGCATCTCTGAGGAAGAGCAGCAACGAATTGAGGAGGTGTTTCATGAGCTCTGCCCTCCACCTTGCTTGGATAATCTTAACATTGAAGGATATTTTGGTCGGCGGCTCCCAATGTGGATGATGTCGACAGCAGTGGCGCCCCTCAAGAGCTTGAGGATTGTAACGATGCATGACTTGGCCTGTTGCACCCAACTCCCTGATGGCTTGTGTCAGCTCCCCTGTTTGCAGTTCCTTCAGATCGACCGCGCTCCAGCTATCAGGCGTGTTGGGTCTGAATTCCTGCAACAACTCTACCATCACCATAGTCACTACCCTTCATCCCATGCAGTGGCTGCATTTCCGAGACTACGTGAGATGTATTTAATAGGAATGGTGGAATGGGAGGAGTGGGAGTGGGAGGAGCAAGTGCAAGCCATGCCTGTCTTGGAGGAGCTTGTTATCGATGGTTGCAAGTTGAGGCGTGTTCCTCCTGGCCTTGCCTCCCATGCAAGGGCTTTGACAAGGTTATATGTATACAATGTGCAGCACCTCAACTCTCTGGACAACTTTGCTTCTCTCGTTGAGCTTGAGGTGTATCAGAACCCCGACCTCAAAAGGATCACTAATCTCCCCAAACTGCGAAACCTTGACATCAGCTATTGCCCAAAGCTGAAGGTATTGGAGGGCATGCTTGCACTCCAGAGGCTCAAGCTAGAGGATTACGACATGGAAACGCTCCCGAAATACATGCAAGATGTAAACCCGAGGCATTTGGAGCTAGACTGCAACCTAGAGTTGCTCACCTCTATAGCCGCGGGACAATCTAACCCAGAGTGGGAAAGGTTGAGTCATATCCAACAGGTCAAGGCCTATGCAGACGATGTAGACGATTCAGACGATGGAGACACATCTGCAGACGATGGAGACAATGGAGACCATGCAGATGATGGAGACGATGGAGACCATGCAGATGATGGAGACAATGCAGACGATGGACACAATCCGAGGAAATGGTACGTGCGGTACACAAGAGATCCATACAACTTGGAGACAAACATAAGCCGCTCTTCCATATCTAGAGGTAAATTAGCACACCTGCTTCATCTTAATTTGTTGGCTTTCTCTGTTCATTTAATTTGCTTCCTTAATTTCTATTTGTTGATTCCATCTTTCATCCGTATGCTAGTCTAAATACACTTCCTACTTTTCCTTCTAGTTCTTGAAAGAAATATTTCCAACATTTTCGTTTTGCTTGACTGTGTTAATAGGACATACGAGGAAGGGGGAGAACGCAAATTGAGCGGCGACTTTGTCGTTCTTTTTCTTGCTTCAGTTCATGACTTCACCTGCCACGTCTTCAACCAGATCGTGCATGCAGAATACCACTAGCCCTTTGAACATTAAATATTGTGATTTGTGATTTTGATCTATGATAAATGAAGGACAAAAAATGGTACTAATGTCTAAAAGATAGAGAGTTGATAACGGTTAGTTATGAACTAAGGAAAACTTTACTAAGAGTGATGCCCCTAGGTGAAATGCCATCCAAGATACTAGTATGAAGTTGCATTGAGAGGTAGGTTCAATATTCAGCTTGTAATGAAGGTGCTTCAACTCATGTCTCTCCCTTTTCTATAGGAAATTGCTGGGTCATTCAGTGGCATGATTTGGGCAAATCAGTAACTATGCTATAAATTCCACAAAAAAACCTAATACGTTTTTACCAGATGCCTGGTCATATATATATATGATATAGCTGTTTGCAGGTGGAAGCTAGCCGACACTGCTTCATTCAGTGTATGGAGCAACACAAAGTCTCACAACTTGAGAAGCTTTTTCTATTTAGGAAACGGTCATCGAAATTATTTGTGATGGTGTATTATGAACATGCATTGTGTATTTGTGATGTATCGCACCACGACAGTCGATGCAATTTTACCGCTTGCTTCTTTCACCAAAGAAAACATTGATGACTGTCTAATAACTTGCGACAGATCAATTGATTTGATACCTGCAGTCAAGACTTACAAGTTGCCAACTAACTGAATAGTAAGCCTCACTTCAATATCTGGTTTATTAACATCAAAATGGTTAAAAAGTCAAAACTGTGGTTAACGACGGTACAGACAAGGGCTCCTCAGGTACCCAAGCGTTATCGATTGCCACTGCGATTAATTCGACATGTCTTGACTACATTGGACACAGAACGATTAGGTAGACTTTTTGGGTTGCTGTGAAGAGTCTGCAGAGATCTTCAGCTTCTCAGAATTTTCCTCGATATCATAAACCTGAAGAATGTCCCTCACTGGTTCCTCCAATTCTGTTGCGAGGTCATGCCAGACTACATAAACCTTGAGTTCTTCTCTCATCCGATCCACTGGCTGTGATTAGAAAACACACATCACAATAATAACTGAAGTAATCATAAGTGACAAATGATCAATTGATGCTCACCTCACATTCTGATTCAAGGGCAAGCTTGAAGAAGCCCAGAGAGAGAGAGAGAGAGAGAGTTCTTGGAATCTGAGAGGCTTGCAATGTAAGTTGCTAGTTAATTTTGCATTGACATAACACCAGACAGTCAGATGCTTAGTTTTGAAGCAATAATCAGAACATCTACACATTTGTACTCTGGCCTCTTGTTTTCCCACAGAAACTTGTTGAAATATTGATAACTCAACCTTTTGATGGCGAAACCTCCGGAACAAACTAATTTGGGACTACAGGGAAAGACACTACCTTAAGATCATAGTATAACTTTTACTAAGGAAACACAGATCCATGTGAGGACAAAGATTGACATAAATATGGACCGACACTTAGCGAACAATTCTATGGCGCATGACCAGTGCAATATCAAGTTCCTACACAAAAGCACACTTGGTGGCTTACAAAATGGGGTCATCCATACATGAACGGACAATCAGATTCAGGAGATTTTCTTCGTGGTGTCCTTGATGACCTCATCCACGTTGAGCTGCTTCATTGCTGTGAAGGGGCGTGGCATGTTCTGCATGTCAATTGTGTGCTACTTAAATACAATGCAAAGTCATGGTGCATCCTAAAATAATGTAGTCAAAACTAAATGGAATAGCATCGCAAAGAAACGGTGTAAACAAGCAGACATATAGACCTCATTCAGTAGTATTGTGCAGTGAGTTTGATTTTTGGACTGGAGTGCAATATAATTGATTTAATAGATCGGCTAGTACGAAACATCAAACAGGATTGCAAAGAGTCATCAAAGCCAAGTTTTTCGGTTATAGCTAGTTTTCAAAGGAAAGGAATGTTATAGCTAACTGAGTTGTATTATATGATTCAGAAATCCAGAGATATATAACAAGATTACCAGAAGTGATATGAAAACTTCACGACCTTCCTCATGTATCTCAAGACACCCACGGCGTGGCTGAGAATTGGACAAAACAAAATAATGCCACTCAAGAAAGGCAAGAGAACAAAGAAGCCTTTTAAGGGTTGATAATCACGAAATCCAGTGTGGTGAAGTTCATGATGATATGAAGTTTTAACACAATGGAGATACCTTTTCGTGGTTGATTATCACAGAAACCCCAGGAACAGCACTTTCGAGATCATCCTTCACCTTCAAAGCTCTGGTCTTAAACTGTCTGCACTGGGTGCTGGAGAAATGGACACAGAAGCAAGTGATAAGAGGAAACTACAAGCAGAATGCAACAAGAATTATTCAATACAATACAAGGATTGATAAGAAATACTAAGATTACAGAAGGCTGGACAATGCTTGTGGAACATTCAACTAGGCGAAGAGATTAGAGAATATTCTTTGAAATGTCAAAGTAAGTATGTTGATAACGGAATTATTTTCTTAACAGGAATGATAGCGGATTTATTACAAAACATAATCAATCTTCACTAAAATGCAAATGGTTCTTTGTTCTGACATGTGGGTTTAAGAATGTTTAATTTCACAGCGATTTGTTGCAACCTTGCTACTGGGCTCAATGCTAATGCAATCCTCTATTTTCAGCACCTATTATATTTTTTTCCCCAACAAGTCGCATGAACAACAAGGTAAAAAAATCACTCAATTAAAGTAAAAAATATATTAGCCGAGTATAGTGAATACAAACATATTGGACTGATGTTAAAAGCACTGTTTGCTTTATGCCATGTAAGGCAGGCGGCACTGTAACTACACAACGAAAACAAGAAGCCTAAAAACTCCCACACCCTTTTCCATCAAAAACAGTAGTTTTACCTGTGGTCGTAAACAGTTGCTGCATCCACCAAACAAAACACTCCTAGTAGCCTACATTAGGAATCTTAAGAAAATCTATCTCCAAGATACTCCAATCCCCAAACAGTCCATTCATCCGAGAAACAATAAAGAGTGTATTTTGCTTGTATTTCCCCTTTGTTAAATTACAAAAACGGAAATGAGGTTTTGTACCTCTCTTGTTACCCAAAAGAATTTGTCTTCTGTTGAAATAGGTGATTTGCTTGCATAAAGACAACCAACAAAATCTCCTGGACGAACAGCCCTCCAAGGAGAGCAATGTTTAGAAACAGAGAAGGAAATGGCCCAGTCTTCTTTAGGAATTATCTATTCATGTCTTGAGAACACAGGTGACTCTCCAAGCCAACTTTCATTAACATCTGGGCTACAATACACTTGCAGGTGATCCGACAGAGGTGAATGCGGTAACTACCAGAGTGAAACTACATAATTTGCGGATGAGCAGGTCAAAGTTCGGACACTTCTTTTTTTGTAGGCTATCCCCCCTAAAAATCTACTATAGAAATTGGGGATTTGCTTGCATAAGGACAACCTACAGAACTCCTTGATCACCTGCACTCCAAGGAGAATAGTTTGGTTCAGAAACAGATATTCTTTAGACTGGTGGTTCTCCAAGCGAGCTGAATAGACATCTGGGATCCAATACAGTGACCGGACAAAGGTAAAGACGGTAACTGCTTAATTTACAGATGGGCTGGTCGAAGTTTGGACACTTGTATTCTTCTTTATGAGTAACTTCATATACTCCAACCTGTGACTCCAATTAGACTTCTTCAGACTTCATATATTTCCTTCTTCTCCCTCCTATTTCCATTTTCCTTTTTTTGTTACACTTAACTACAGATTAAAAAGGTAATTAAATTCAATATGGATAGAACAGTTTCCTCTCGTTGCTCACAGAAGCAATTAAACCGCAAGAGATCAAATATCTATTAGTTTCCATGCCAAACAATCTGCAAGCGCGAGCAAACCTAAAAAGAAAAGAAGAGAGTTGCTAAATATCGCAGGCAGTATATGTCTCCCCAAAAATTAGTTACCCCAAAGTTGCCACCTTTTTTATCAATCTAAACCCCAAAATAACACAAGAAATCTACAATTTCATCCATCCATTAATCTCACAAACCCCCCCCCCCCCACTAAATCCCAACCTTAATCTCCGAATCACCTTAAAATCGTCCAAAATCCCAAAAAGAGAAGAAAAACCTCATCCGCACACGCACGCACTCACCAAGCCTCGACGGCGACGCGCTTCCCGTCGCTGGCCACAGCACCGCCATCCTCCACCTCTGCTGCCTTCTTGGCCCTCTTCCTCCCGTTCTGCTCGGCCGCCGGCGCCACCGCCTCCTTCTTGGCCGTCTTCGACGGAGCTCCGGAGGCCCGCTTTCCGGCTTCCTTGCTCCGCGTCTTCCTCGGCCACCCGGCCGTGGCTGCAGTCGCGGCCGGAGACTTGCGCTTGGGAGGCATCGATGGGTGGGTTCTGCGCGCCGCGCCTTGGACTCGAAAGAGTGGGATTGGGCCTTTCCACCCAACAGCCTGTAAAAACCCATGTGTTTGTGTGGTGTGCTGCTTGTTAGCACACGTCCGTACGTCCAGTGCTGGCGCATATACCATGACGTGTGTCCGCTGCGGACCCACACGCACCATGCGTCATATGCCCACGCCCCTGACCCGTACGCGCCCGTGTCCCGGTCCCCAGGTCTTAAATGGGCTGCGCACCTCACGCATTTGAGCCCACGGGCTGCAAGCAAGCCCTTTAAGCAACAACCTTATAAGTGGTATTGGGCCTTCTCCCCCCAAAAGACTAGTCCAATGGGTGGGGGCTCCCTCACACTTATAAGTTGTGCTTGCTCCTCTCCCACAATCCATGTGGGACTATTCCTAACAATCTCCCCCTCACACATGGATTGGCCACTTCTGCAACCATGAGGTCCAAGGAGATGTTAGGCACCTGAGCTCTGATACCAAATGTGAGATCTGGACCTGGCCGCATACCTAGGTCCAGCCGGGTTTTTACTCCCCAGGCCACAGGTCCACATGGGCGGAACACAACCAAGCCCACGGAGCAACGGAGCAACAACCTTATAAGTGGTACTGGGCCTTCTCCCCCCAAAAGACTAGTCCAATGGGTGGGGGCTCCCTCACACTTATAAGTTGTGCTTTCTCCTCTTTCACAACCAATGTGGGATTATTCCCAACACTGCTTCTTGGATTTCTTTTCTTTTTCTTGGACTGCATGACATGTTGGATTTCCTTTTCTTCTTCTTGGGTTTTCGCGAAAAGATAGTGGCAGTCGATCTCTGTTCAGATGTTGGAGCTGCTTGCCGGTGAGGCCGAGCAGCCAGCCGTGGTCACCGCGTGATAGCTCCGTCCTTCAGATGTGGGAGTAAAAAAAAGGATAAGAATGAAAAGATTAGCCTATTCCTCTAAAATGGAGATTAGCCAGGTGTAGCAACACCCTGGTTAAGATCAGCAAATCTCATACCAACACTCATGGAAACGAATGCTGTTACAGAAGTACTCGCTGAATGGAGCAATGCCGTTTCTAAGTTTGCTTCATTTGGTATCGGCTCCATCCCATCCCATCCTAAATTACTATGCATGCATTGCAAATTTGATCTTCGAACCAGGTAATTCTCTGTTTTGTTTGAACTATATACTGTGGTGTGCATGTGGAGTAGCCTCTCCGATCAAAGGAATGAGGTAGCCAATAGCTAGTTGCTTTTCGTGATGCTTAGGGAAAGTAGTCCATGTGGCGAAGATAGGGACTATGTATTTTTCAGCACTATGGTGGGACCCACCAGTTATTGAGTCAAGAATCTTATGCATAACTCAATTCAGAGTCATAAACTGACACAAGTTAGCACGGAGGGAGTACATTAAACTGACACTATTTTTGCTGTGTAGTAGTACGTTGTTGGTACTAAACTTATTATTCCATTCTATTTGGAAATGAAAGAGAAAGCAAAAGGCATTTACGAGGCTCTCTTCGTTTCTTACTTTTCACTGTTGTTGCTCTGCTCATCGTGTTGGTGGTGACCATAGATTCTGAGATCGGTCGATGGGTAACAAGTTTAAGAGTTCACCATGGAGAGCGATGTTGTGTCGTGTTACTTTCGGTTCCTGCGCAAGAAAAAGGGGGAAGCAGCTATTGCCTCAAGGCATACAAATTAATGGGGAAAATACTACTGAACAAGGCTTGCCTGCCTCATTGCAGCGGACAAGAAAGGGACTGCAAACAGGGCCCAATTTGGATTGGATGATTTGGGTCACTCCAGCTTTAATTCCTCTCGAAATACTTCATCTGCGACCCACGATTAGGATATTATTTGGGCTGAAAAAACATAAATAAATGAGAAAGTCTATACAACATTCGACTATTTTTGAGAACAAAAGTAGTCAGATTGATCTGAGGCGTTAGATGGAGATCCAACGGATCTACTCATACAAGCCCCCCTCCAAAAAAAATGACCCCCTCCAAAAAAAAGATCTGGGGCGTTGGATCTGCATCTAAGAGCTCAAAATCTGACTGCTTTTGTTCTAAAAAATAGTCGAATGTTGTATAGACACTCCCTAAATAAATCTGTTTGGGCTAATTAGGATAAGAAACAAAGCTACTGAACCGGGCAGTTTCTATGTCTGTTTCCGGAGAGTTGGGAGCTAGGCGCCACACACCGTCGACGAACCCTCCTCTGCCGAACGAGCAGAAAGCAGATTGAAATCATCCAGTCAGTCACCATCCAACGCCGCACCGGCTTCACCGGTGGCCAGTTTCTCCACGTGACAAATACGAACGGTAGCCACCATGCGGATGTGGGCTCCACACATCGCCGCCCGGTGGTTACTCCTGGCTCTATCCAAATGCAGTTTGACGGGGGTCCTCCCGTGCCATCATCACACTTCTGACTCCAGCTGGAGCTGGACTAGATCACACCGTCACCATAGTGGTTGATCGGCACTTAACTTGGCGACATCTTCGTCTACACATATAGTCGTCGTTTCTAAATTTACATGCCTTGATCATTCTTCTTGACTTCATGTTTGATCAAAACCTCTGAAACCAACCAGGCATCCAGGCATCATGTTCACGCCTACACCTTCCTCCTCCTCCTTGAGCTTGAAGCGAGCTCGGGCAGACACCATGTTCACACTGGCCGAGCTCCTGCCTCGCCGTCGTCGCTTAACGCCATCGTCGGCCTGTCTCGGGGGTATTATTCCCAAAACCACCACCACCCTTAGCTTCCTCGCATCGCAAGCATTCCATTTTCCCCTTTCCCTGTGCCTCGCTACCACCCCTTCGCCGGCACCGTGCCCACGCCGCCGCCTCCTGTAGCCAGCAGCCCTCCCCCTATCTGTAGTTCTCTGTAGCAACGGAGGAGGAAGACAACTACCGGCTCCCCTCTCTCACCCAATGACATATGGGTCCCACAACCCATATTTTCCTTTCAAAAGTAAAAAACCAAGCTATGAGTCCATGACAACATAGTCCCACCATTAATTGGCATAAAAATAATTCAGAAAACCCTTTCTGAAGGACCCACATGTCATTCACATGTCATTACTTTGTTTTAATATTATTACTTGCATGATTCGGTAACGTATGTTAAATGTTGATGCCTATTTAATCCCTGTCAATTATTACTTTGTTAAATCCATCCTTGATTGATTGATAATAACTACCTTAATCAATTGCCCTTGGTAAATCATTAGGGGCCAGGAGGTAATGGTTATGCTAAGACTTGCTTAGTGATTAGGGAAAAAATTGACACAAACATTGCCGTCATGGTATGGGATTATATTTTTCTTGAAAGTAGTGTGGTGACATGGTTTGCCACCCGAAAAAACGAAGCGGCCTCAATCATTTTATTTCCTCAACCTCTCCAACCAGACTAGGACCATGCACTGAAAGGCCTTTTCTTGGTACGGGCGCACCGCCCTTTGTACTTTCGAGATTTTTCGCAGCACATCACTGTTCCTCTCGTCATCATATTTTTTTTATTTTTAATCTATGGTACGGTAGAGGATGCAAAAAAAAAGAGAGCTAGAGCGAATTAAGAATATAAGTATGAAACTATTGCGATGCCAGATTACGTACTCAAAAAAAATGTAAGGGTCACAAAACCTTACTACTTCCTCTATTTTTTTTATAAGGCGTATTTTGTTTGGACACAGGATTAAAAAACACCTAGAACCAACGAAATAGTAGATATAAATGTGTCTATGATGATTATGTCTTGGTAATAAGAGAGAGGATAGTGATTAGAACTTGTGTTTACTCACAAATGTTGATCAAGCAATCACTGCGCCAGAACAACTCCCATTCTACCCCGTGTATGCATAACGTGACTTTCTTGCAAAGAGAGAGGTCTTACTCATAAATGTTTGGTTAGGGGATTTTCTTCGTGGATCGATGTAGATTTGGCTGCAGTTGGCTGAATGAGGCTTCCCTGTCCTCTCCCTCGTGTTTTCATCCGTGTCCCCGCAATCAAACGGCTGGGAAACAGCCACGTGGCAAAAATAACAGCTCACATGATTTTTCTTCTCACTCTTGTGATCTTGTTTTGATGTTTTTTATTACTGTTAATAAGTTTTATTTATATCTTTTAAAATAATAATTAATTATATTTCTGATTGAGGGGACACGGATCATTCCCGTTGGCCTTGTGGGAGAGAGAGGCAGTGCAAGCGAAACGAGGCGAGGAAGATTAGATAAATAATGCCCTCGACTAGTTCTCACTGCGTTGATCAGCAATTAAGCTGGGAAATCAGATTTGGAGATGCTGAAGCATAGTAGTAACGGTAGATTATTAAATGTTGCAGGTGTTAATTCAAATGAATTTTCGTTTGTTTGCAAGCAGCAAGTAGGGATCGACGTGGAAACAATTGATCGTATCTTGTTTAACTGCTATATTCCCAAGTCTATCTGGTGCTATTTCGGAGAAATTTGGGACTGGAATTCCTTTCCCCGTCGCGTCCAGCGGGCACAGCGTCTCCCTTGGTCCAGGTCAAGCAACGCAAGTCACGGACAGAGAGGAAGTTAATTGCTTGCAAAGAGTCAAGTCTTTCATTAATTAGGGACGACGACACGCAAGAAAGGCAGCAGGGGCTGTCCCGTTTTAGTCCGAGCGTGGGACACCACTCCAGAGGACTCTTTGGTCCGAGCGTCAGGATAGAGACAGTCAAGCGTGCACGCAAGTCAACAGGAAAGAAAGCCGAAGGGCCCGCTCCTTTTACTTCGCGCAAGCTAGATTTTCAATATCATATTATAACTAGATTTTAAACCTATGACTTCACCACTTTAAATGAAATAAAATAAATAAGATATCCATAAGCATTTGATTATATGGGAGCAATTTGTAATTGTCTGTTCTGCTTGAACTATATAGTATGGTGTGCATGTGCCGTAGCCTCTCCGATCAAAGGACTGAGGTAGCCACTAGCTAGCTGCTTTTGTGTGAATTTAAAATTATCATATATTATGTAGAAATTTGGACAGGCGGACGGTGACAGTCCATAGAACATGTTTGTTGTCAAATGTGCAGTTGTTCTGTATGGCTATCAGAAATATATACAGTCATCTTGTAAGGCTCTTGGTAGTTAAAATTTCCTGTCGATCAATCGGTTAATATACATAACTCAATTCAGAGTCATAAACTGACGCAAGTTAAAAAAATTTATTAGAGAAATGCTGGCTGTACTCCAGTGGATTTACGACGCTGTTTACCCAAGTCTATAGTTCTGTGCAGTTACTGTTTATTTATTCAAGGGCACCGGCGTTATCACCTCCAACGATCCAAGTTCATAACAATTGTATATTTTTCCTGGTCTACATCCATCAGCACAACGCGAGCTGCAAGCCACGGCAGCGCTGGAGGGTTGTTGATGATACTGCCGGGCTTGCGCCTCATTCTTCTCTATTTTCGTCTGACGGCCATGCTTCTTTCTTAGTTAGAAGAGCTACAGAGGGAGTACATTAAAATGGTGCATCCCATTTCTAGTATGCATTTGGTCATGTTACACTGTTTTTTCTGTGTAGTAGTACGTTGATGGTACTAAACTTATTGTTCCATTCTATTTGGAAATGAAAGAGAAAGCAAAAGGCAGAAACGAAGCTCTCTTAGTTTCTTACTTTTCATTGTTGTTGCTCTGCTCATCATGTTGGTGGTGGCCATAGATTCTGAGATCGGTCGATGGGTAACAAGTTTAAGAGTTCTCCATGGAGAGCGATCTTGTGTCATGTTAATTTTGGTTCCTGCGCAAGAAAAAGGGGGAGCAGCTGTTGCCTCAAGGCATACAAATTAATGGGGGAAATACTACTGAACAAGGCTTGCCTGCCTCATTGCAGCGGACAAGAAAGAGACTGCAAACAGAGCCCAATTTGGATTGGATGGTTTGGGTCACTCCAGCTTTAATTCCTCTCGAAATACTTCATCTGCGACCCACGATTAGGATATTATTTGGATTGAATGTGTACTGAAGTGTTTGGGCTAGCTAGGATAAGAAACAAAGCTACTGAACCGCGCCGTTTCCGTGTCTGTTTCCCCCGGTCCATTTCTGGAGAGTTGGGAGGCGACGACCCACCACCGGCTACTACTCCAGCCCCACCCTCCTCTGCCGAGCGAGCTGAAAGCAGATTGAAATCATCCAGTCAGCCACCATCCAACGCCGCACCGGCTTCATCGACGGCCTGCTTCTCCACCGCGACAAATACGTACCGTAGCCACCATGCGGATGCGGGCTCCACATATCGCCGCCCGGTGGTTACTTCTGGCTCCATCCAAATGCCGCTTGACGGGGCTGTCGTGCCATCTGTACATGCTTGTCGTTTCTATATTTACATGGCTTTCTTCTTGACTTCATGTTTGATCAAAACCTCTGGAACCAATCAGGTTTCCATCCAAAATTTTAACCTGGGAGATGGATATTTAATCAGGTGCCTACCACCCGGTCAGCCTATCACACCATTGTATAATTTAGAATAAAACAAGTAATCATACTTTAAAGCAATCAGTCTTATGACATAAAATCGACATCAATGTTCTGTCGTCTCTCTTGTCATGTAAGTAGCAGCTAATTCCGAAATTTCATTGCCGGCTCCAAAAATTGTAAGCTATATGTTAGAATGATCTCAGGGCATTTGGCCCAACGGCCAAATGCCCCTCCCTGTTCGCATTCGATCGGGCGCCACCAAATAGGTGGTGGGCCCCATCGCATCGCGCAATATATAAAGGGTGGGGCCGGCGGCTCTAGTTACGAGGTTGGCCTGAGCCGTACATCCCCACCGACACACAAACCCTAGACCGATCTAGAGGGGGCGCAGTCAGCGACGGGAAGCTTCACCGGAGCCGCGCCGCCGCCACCTCCGCCACCGGATCTACGCCGCTGCCGACGCCATCGTCCTCTTCTCCGACCGTCGCTGCCTGTGCGCAGACTTCACCGCCGAACCCGCGACGGCTAGCTCCTCCTCCACGCAATCAGACGGTCGGTACCCTCTCCCTCTCCCCCTTCCCTCTCCCTCTCCCCCTTCCCCAAGCGCAGAGAAATGCAACAATGGTATCAGAGCCATACCGGTTGCGTCGCCCGGCCGCCGGCCGACCTCGCGCCATTCCCGTTGCACCGCCAGCCGTCGCCGCCGTCGCCGCCGCGCGCGCCCGCCCGCCATTGCATCGTTTGGGCGCGCGCTCTGCCGGGAGCGCCTCCTGGTCGCCGGCCCACGCGCGCGAGCCTCCGCTGCCTTGCGTCCGCGGGCCGTCCCGATCCGTCCGCTCCGGCCGCCATTGCCCGTCGCGCGCCGCCGCTGAGCGCCGCGCCGACCATCTCCGTCTTGCGGGCGCCGCTTGTTGCCCAGCCGCCTCTCAGATCCGCAAATTTCGGGTGGAGGCCGGCTTTTGGCTAGGGTTAGGTTCTTTTTTGGGATTTATTCCCACCGCCCACACGCTTGGCCATTGGATCTGATCCGACGGCGCACATGAATTTTGGGGGGCGGCTTTTTGGGCTAGCTGTGTTTTAGGCCGAGCGCGCGAGTGGGCCATGTGCGATGGTTTTGGGGCGGCATGTTTTTGGGCCGCGGCTGCATAGAGTGGGCCAAAATGGCCATTTGCACAGTGAATCCCGAATAATGAATTTAATTGTTTTACAGAAGCAATTTGAATGAAATTTGAACCAAAATCTCTGTAATTTTTTGCACCAACGTGTTAATTTTTCAGAGATTAAATGTGTACAATATAATGCTTCTGTATAATGCAACAATTTCCGCTGCAAAAGTTAATGTTGATTAATTTTCATTATTAAATTCGAACCAACGGGAGAATTTAATTTTGGAAAAATAGATATAATTTTCAGAGATTTATGATATTGTTATTTTCTGACCAACGTTGGTAATAACAGTATTATAATTTTTTAATTGATGATTTTATGCATTATTTCTATTTCTGCCCCACGGTGATGTAGATTTAATGTATAGATAAAATTGATTTAATTGTATGTCGTATTTTTGACCAACGTTGGAAATAAGGCATATAATTTTGCTGTTACGTTCTCACTTTATTTGAACTAAATTTTTAGGCGGATACAACTTGATGGGTTGTATCAGAGAGATCCCCACTCTCAAAGGAGATAATTATGGAGAGTGGAAGAAAAAGATAGACTTAGCGTTTATCTTGGCTGAGGTGGACTGGGTCCTCACTACAGCACGTCCCACTGAGCCTATGGCACCGGTGAGGGATCAAAATGAGGATGATACTGCTTGGCAGAAAAGACAGAGGGATCATGCTCCCTTACAGATGTCTTATGACCTTGAGCATAAGAAATGGACCACAGCCAACAAGAAATGTATGGCTGTGATAAAGAACACAATTGAGCCTGCAATTGTGGGCTCAATCGCAGAGTGTGACACTGTCACAGAGTACCTTGATAAAATAAAGAGTCAGTTCACTGGCTCTTCAAAGACTTATGCTACACAGCTGATTAAGCAGCTTGTGACAGAAAGGTACTCTGGTAATGGCAGTGGCATAAGAGAGCACATACTAAGGATGAGCAACTTGGCATCCAAGCTTAAACCAATGGATTTGGCTCTCAAGGATGAGTTCCTTATTCATTTGGTTTTTGCTTCCTTGCCGAAAGAGTTTGACACTTTTGTTGTCAACTACAATATGCAGCCCGAGAAATGGGACTTGGATGCATAGCTATGTGTGTGCAAGAGGAGGAAAGAATTAAATCCTCACATGGTGGTTCTATCAACTATGTGAAGGATAACAAGAAAAAGAACTTCAACAGTAACTCCTCAAAGAACAAGGGAAAAGCCTCTGTCCATCAGCCTCAACAAAATAAGTTTGTCAGAGACAAAGATCGGTGTCTTCATCAGAAGAAGACAGACACTACAAGAAGAACTGTCCTGATTACTTAAAGATGATAATGGCAAAGAAAGGTGAGAACATTATTACCTATATAAATGAATCCATGTATGTGCAATATTCGAAATCCACTTGGTGGATTGACTCAGGAGCAACTGTTCATGTTGCTAATTCTTTACAGGGATTCCGTTCGACGAGGACTACGCAAAGAAAAGAAAGATGCATTAAAGTTGCAAATGGAGTCCAAGCTGAAATTGAAGCCGTTGGCAATCTTTCATTAGAGCTAGCTGATGGCTTCAATCTTTTACTTAGAGATGTTCTTTATGTACCCTCTTTACAGAGGAATTTGATTAGTGTTTCAAATCTGGACAATGATGGTTATGATTGTCATTTTGGAAATGAAAAATGTGAAATAATGTTTAATGATAAATGCATTGGTCTTGCCATAAAACAAGACGAGCTTTATTTATTGTCACTTCGTGAAAATGTGAATTCCGTATGTGATGTAAATGAGCGTATATCCTCGCCTGTGAATGCGAACAGAAAACGAAAGAGAACTCATAATGAATCGTCGAAATTATGGCACTGTCGTTTAGGCCATATTTCGAGGGGGAGAATAGAAAGACTAGTTAAGAATAAAATTCTTCCTCTATTAGAGTTCTCAGACTTAGAACAATGCAGAGAATGCATTAAAGGAAAATATGTAAAGAAAATTAAGAAAGACGCCAAAAGAAGCACAGGAGTTCTACAAATTGTTCACACAGACATTTGTGGTCCTTTTCCTGTGAAAAGTGTGGATGGTTATGACTCGTTCATAACATTCACAGATGATTACTCCCGTTTTGGATATATTTATCCAATCAAAGAAAGAAATAAAGCCTTGGATAAATTCAAGATATTTAAGGCTGAAATTGAAAACCAACACGATTTAAAGATTAAGATAGTCTGATCTGATCGTGGGGGGAGTACTACGGTCGACATACCCCATATGGACAAGTTCCTGGACCTTTTGCAAGGTTTTTACAGGAAAATGGCATAGTGGCCTAGTATTCTACACCGGGCAAACCTCAGCAAAATGGAGTAGCTGAAAGACGCAACCGTACCCTGATGGATATGGTGCGAAGCATGATGAGCTACTCCACACTACCATTGAGTTTATGGATGGAGGCGTTGAAAACCTCCATTCATATTCTCAACAGAGTGCCTAGTAAGTCGGTGCCCAAAACACCGTACGAGATGTGGACAGGAAGAGTTCCCTCACTAAACCACTTACGTGTGTGGGAGTCTCACTGAGGCTAAAGTATTTAACCCAAACCTTGGGAAGCTTGATCCCAAAGCAGAAGTTGCCATTTCATTGGCTACCCTGAAAAGTCAAAAGGGTTTCATTTCTACTGTCCAGATAGATATACAAAGTTTGTAGAAACGAGACACGCTGTCTTCTTAGAGGATGAAATGATGAGAGGAAGTATGGTAGCTCGTGAGATTGATCTTGAAGAGAAGCGGGCGTATGCGCCCACTCCGATGATTCAAGAGCCATTCTTCACACTACCTGTTGTCGCTGCACCGACGGTGCAAGACACTGTGGTGTCAGCACCTGTTATTGTTCCTCCCGTGGCAACAATGAATGATAATGAGGAACCTGTTCTTCAGGATCCTATAGAACCTATTGCCACGAGATGAGGGGAGCAACAAAGACCTCAAATAGAAGATGTACCAAATGAGGAGGCCCCGAGGAGGTCTCAAAGAGTAAGAAGATCAGCTATTTTTGATGATTATCAGATTTATCATACAGAGGAATTTCAAATGGAGGATGATCCCACCTCATTTGAAGAAGCCATGAAGAGCGAAAATTCCTCAAAATGGCTTGAGGCCATGGAAGAGGAAATGAGGTCCATGAAGGCTAATAAAGTCTGGGACTTGGAAATTATACCTAAAGGAGCCAAAACAGTAGGCTGTAAAATGGGTCTACAAGACAAAGCTTGACTCCTAAGGGAATATAGAAAGATACAAAGCGCGACTTGTGGCAAAAGGCTTTACGCAAAGAGAAGGGATTGATTACAATGAGACCTTTTCTCCAGTCTCATGTAAAGATTCTTCAGAATCATAATGCCATTAGTAGCACATTATGATTTAGAGTTACATCAGATGGATGTAAAGACGACATTTCTTAATGGGGATTTGGAGGAAAATGTTTACATGGCACAACCGAAAGGTTTTGTCATGGAAGGAAATGAAAGAATGGGATGCCGCCTAAAGAAATCGATTTATGGGTTAAAGCAAGCTTCAAGACAGTGGTACTTGAAGTTTGACAGTACAATAAGAAAATTTGAGTTTAAAGAGAATGTAGAGGACAACTGTGTTTATGCAAAGTTTAAAGATGGGAAGTTTATCTTCCTAATCCTGTATGTGGATGATATCCTGCTAGCTAGTAGTGATGTTAGTCTGCTACTGGAGACAAAGAAGTTTTTGTCCTCAAACTTTGATATGAAAGATCTTGGTGAAGCTTCGTTCGTTCTAGGGATCGAAATTCACCGGGATAGAAACAAGGGGACATTGGGACTGTCACAAAAGGCATACATAGAGAAAGTCTTAAAGAAATTTGGTATGCATAAATGTAGTCCTTCACCTGCACCTATAGTCAAGGCGCGAGATATGGGGATTTTCAATGCCCCAGAACCAAGATGAGATCGATCAAATGAAAGCGGTTCCATATACTTCAGCTGTCGGAAGCTTACAGTATGCTCAAGTATGCACACGCCCTGACTTAGCATTTGTTACCGGGTTACTTGGTAGATTCCAGAGCAATCCTGGAATAGAACATTGGAAATTGATAAAGAAAGTCTTGCGTTATTTGCAAGGAACAAAAGGCCTCATGATGACATATAGAAGATCAGATTCACTGCATATAGTGGGGTATACAGATTCTGATTTTGGGGGAGATGATAGAAAGTCTACATCCGGATATGTATTCACTCTCGCTGGAGGAGCTATATCGTGGAAAAGCTCAAAGCAAACCGTCACTACATCGTCCACAATGTATGCCGAGTTTGTAGCATGTTATGAGGCTACGGGCGGTGAACGGCTAAAGAAGTTCATACCGGTTTAAAAGTGGTTGACGACATCAATAGACCACTTAAGTTGTACTGCGATAATGAACCCGCAGTAATGTATGCCCACAACAATAAGTCAAGTGGTGCTGCCAAACACATTGACATAAAGTACTATGTTGTGAAAGATAAAGTTCGGGATCAAATTATAAGTCTTGAGCATATAAGTACCGCAAAGATGCTAGCGGATCCGCTTACTAAAGGCTTACCACCCAACGTGTTCAGAGAACATGTAGCCGGCATGGGTTTAAGGGAGAGCCTATGATTCCTGGACTAAAAGATGGCCCAAAAGATTAAAGTAACTATTTCAGAACAGAGAGGTGTATTGTAGCTGTTAAATCTATCGGCGATTGACCGTGACGATGAGACATGCTCTATGCACTAATCTGTGATGGAATGAGTAAAGTCAAAAGTAATTAAAGTTAAAGTATAGAGGAGATCAAGGGGGAGAATGTTAGAATGATCTCAGGGCATTTGGCCCAACGGCCAAATGCCCCTCCCCTTGTTCGCGCCCTGATCGGGGGCGCCTAGCCCAATAGGCTGGTGGGCCCCGTCGCACTACGCAATATATAAAGGGGTGGGGGCCGGCGGCTCTAGTTACGAGGTTGGCCTGAGCCGTACATCCCCACCGACACACAAACCCTGGACCGATATAGAGGGGGCGCAGTCAGCGACGGGAAGCTTCACCGGAGCCGCGCCACCGCCACCTCCGCCACCGGATCTACGCCGCCGCCGACGCCATCGTCCTCTTCTCCGACCGTCGCTGCCTGTGCGCAGACTTCACCGCCGAACCCGCGATGGCTAGCTCCTCCTCCACGCAATCAGACGGTCGGTACCCTCTCCCTCTCTCCCTTCCCTCTCAGATCTAGATTCCCCAAGCGCAGAGAAATGCAACACTATAGACACAAGTATCTCCCTCCTGATGAGGACATCACTCCTTCGGATGCAACCGCTGATCCTCCTACCGTTATGCAAGGTCCAATGACCCGAGCTCGCATGCGGCAATTAAATCTAGAGGTGAGCTCGTTCTTAAGCGATCCTTTTCATAGTTTTGAGAATAGATTGCTACCTAATGATGTTATCTTGCTTAGGAACATTGGAGAGGGTCATGAAGCACATGGAGAGAGGTGTGGAGGCGGAGAAGACCAGCAAGGACGTCCAAGTCAAGCCGGAGGCCCAGTCCAACTCGAGTTCGAGTCTGCCTCGGCCTTCAGGACCAGCCTGCAGTAAAACGGACGTCCAGGACGCATACGGACTCCGTTTTCGACGACCCACATAGCATGGAAAGATAATTTCATAGGCTAACTAATGGCTTTGGTTTGAGGTCCAAATTCCACCGGAGTCAACAGGAATCGTCGAAACAAGTCAGCGTCCAGAATCTGCCAGGTGTTGTGTCACCGCTTTTGGTCCGTTGGGCGTGTATCGCCTTAGAGCCCGTTAGAAGCGCGTCAGGGTTGTGACGACCCTTAGACCTTATATTAAGTCGTCACCACACATGTTAGGGTTGGGTTTTGCTTTAGATCAATCTGTCATTGAACAGCCGCCGTTTTTGGTCGTGAAACCCCACTTTCGTGATCTTAATCATACATCTGCAGATTGTCACTTCTTTGGGCTGCGTTCTTTTGAGTTCTTGCTTGTGTTCTTCGTTTCGCAGGCAGGGATTAGCCTTCTTGGCGAGGTCAACCGGATTAGTGACACGGTTGATAACCAGAGGAGTCGTGGTGCTAAGGTTGCAGGGATCGGGTCTTTTGATCTGAAGCTGGATCGGTGTGTCGCGTTCCACCAAAACGAGAGTTATCATCACCTGACGGAAGATCGGGAACCCCGCCCCTCATCAAGTGGTATCAGAGCTTCGGGTTTACCGTCAGGTTCGCATCTATCCCCTAGTTCGAGTGTTTCGCCTTTGTCCCATAGTCCACTGCCATACTCGTTCATTTTTTTTCCTGTCCTAAAACGTTCCGTCCCATAGCCTTTGCATAATTCAGTCTCATAGTCCGTCGTGTTGAATTTGTGTCCTAGGTCGAAGTCTTGTTGCTGGTTAGTTTGTGTTTGAGTCCAGTTCGTGTGTTTTCTCCCACCGTTTCCATCAAACCCTAGCCGCCTCCGCCAATTTTCCGCACTTTCTTCCCGTTTTGTCCTCTAACTCGGAGGCCCTTCTTCAAACGGCCATAACTTTCTCATACGGACTCGAAATCAGGCGATTTTTTTTTGAAATTGGGTGAAATTAAATTTTGCATCCGAAACTCCCCACTTCATTAGGTTCGGCGAATTTATTTTGCCCAAATTCGGCCTGGAAAGTTGAGTACTCGAGCTCCGAAAGTTCATCACCGAATTTACAGCACATTCATTATTTTCTGTAGGCCACACCTTACATCCGATTGAAGTGAAACTTTGTGTGGTTCCTATTTTTGCGCTCTACTCTGTGAAAAAAATATCAAAAAAATAAAAAGAAAAAGTCAAAGTTTCCCAAAAAAAACAACGACAGCCCAAAAAATAGAAAAAAAAGAGAAGGGCAAAAGAGGAACAATATCTAGAGGAGCACATAGAGAAGGGCAAAGTGAGATGTGTTAGCGTGTGCTGTCTTGATCCTTGATTCAAATACTTTTGCTGTCCATCATACTTGTTTCACCACCTTGTTTGTCACACACCTGGTACTTGGAACACCTTAGGCCAGCAACGAAAATAGGTATTTGGGACTATAATTCAGCATTGCTATCTGTTATTGACTTGTGTGCCACATATATATATATATATTCTCTTTGTGTGCCTTCCAAGCTCCACATATTCTTCAGATCAAAACAGAAAAAGACCCTTGCAATCTTGGTGCCACTTCCTCACAGGTATCACGAACCAGCCGCCGGTTGTACCATCCACTGCTTGCATTGGTAAGAACTTGGTAAGACGTGTGTGAGGGTGTGATTCCACCAACCCATAAATAGTTGATAGGGCTTTTATTTGATAACTAATCATGCCAAACGACGAGCCTGCTTTGAAAAGTGACTTGCAGGACCTGAAGGAGCAGATGCTAGCAGAGGTGGTCAAGCTAATGGATGTAGTTAAAGACGCCATGAAGGATGTCGGCTATTCGCTTGAGAGTGTGGACAGGTGCATGTCCACACTGACCGGGAAGGTTCAACAGCTTGAGACCAACCTTCCAAAGACCAGCGACGTCCACAAAGAAGAGGAAGACGACGAGATCCACGACGACGATGTTGTCTTCGGGGGAGATGGTAAGGTTGATGAGAGGGCGACACGCGAGAACACCCTGCGTCGACGCATTCAACGCAATCGTACAGGTATGAGAGGTAATGGAAATCAGTGCAATCGTGGTAATGTTAATAATGATGATCCTTATGCTAAAATTAAATTCACCATACCACCTTTTTATGGAAAATATGATGCTGAGGAATATCTTGATTGGGAGATGACAGTAGAACAAAAATTTGCTTCCCACCTTGTACCTAATCATCATAAGGTTAGACAAGCTGCTAGTGAATTTAAAGATTTTGCTATAATCTGGTGGCAAGAATTAGCTAATTTGCATCTACAACCTGGGTCATGGGATAGACTAAAGGAAGCAATGCGTGATCGTTTTATTCCTCCTTCTTATAAACGTGATTTGCGTAAGAAATTGCAGCGCTTAGAGCAAGGTAATATGTATGTTCAAGAATATTATGCAGAGCTCCAAAAGGGCATGATTCGTTGTAGGGTAGTAGAGGATCCAGAGGATAAAGTGTGTCGTTTCTATGGTGGATTGAGGCGTGAAATTCAGGATATTGTTGATTATAAAGAATTTACTACTACCAACCATTTGTTCCAGCTTGCTATGCTTGCAAAAAAAAGAATTGCAGGGACGACAGCAGCAAAGGAGCAGAAGCAACTTCAGCAGCTCCTTCACGCCCAAGACGACAACACCGCCAACGAAGCCGTTCCCTTCGTCAAGTGCTCGTCCTCCAGCTCCACCAGTGAGCACACGTTCTTCAGCTCCTTCACCTTCGGCCGCACGCACCATGGAGTCCGTAAGACTCGCTTTGCGAGAACCGCCAAGAGTGCATCATCTGTGGCTTCCACCGGCGTTCTTCTTCCATCCATGCCACCGCTGCCATGGACTTGGTCACGTGCGAAGGATTGTCCTAGCAAGAGGGCATACATTGCTACGAAAATGGAGGCTATATTAGCACTTCGATGTAGAGGAAGACATTGTTGATGAAGTCGCCTCGGACGATGATCATGATGAAGATGGTCTTTCTTTGGGCATAGACGACGCAGCAACTATCGAGCCATCATTGTACAATGAGTTCTCGGTACACGATGGAGAAAGCAGAAAGCTGCAGTGCCATAACTTGTTTCAGATTTTTTTCGTCATTAAAAATCGGCGTGCTCGAGTCATCATTGACGGAGGAAGCTGCAACAACTTGGTGAGTTCTGATTTGGTTAAGAAGCTTGAATTGACCACGCGACCACATCCACATCCGTACCATATTCAGTGGCTCAACGACTCGGGTAAGGCAAAGGTAACACAAACAGCCCGGGTGCATTTTACCCTTGGTACATATTCTGATTTTGTAGATTGTGATGTGGTACCGATGCAAGCTTGTTCTCTTTTATTGGGTCGTCCATGGGAATTTGATAATGATGCTACACACCATGGTAGAAGTAATAAATATACACTTATGCATAAGGGACAAAAAAAATACTTTGCTACCTATGACCCCTGCACAAATTGTACAAGCTAATAGAGAGAGAGTTGCTAGTGAAACTAAGCAAGTTGATGCTAAAACTGAAAAACAGCAAGGAATTAAATTGAAAAATCCTGTTATGCTTACTACTAAATCTGATCTTGCAGAGATTAATGATGTGTGCTATGCTTTGATATGCAAAGATGCTTTATTTTCCACTGATGATATAGCTAGCACTTTGCCACCTTCTGTCTTTTAAAACCAAGTTCGGCTTATATGAGTGGTTAGTAATGCCTTTTGGTTTAACTAATGCACCTAGCACTTTCATGTGTTTAATGAACGAGGTTTTACGTCCTTTCATTGGAAAATTTGTGGTGGTTTATTTTGATGATATCTTGATATACAGCAAGTCTTTAACTGAACATCTTAATCATCTACGTGCTATTTTTGATGCTTTGCGTGCTGCACGTTTATTTGGTAACTTCGAGAAGTGCACTTTTTGCACCGAACGATTATCGTTTCTTGGCTATGTTGTGACCTCGCAGGGAATTGAGGTCGATGAAGCCAAGGTGCACGCTATACAGAACTGGCCAACACCCACAACCGTGACACAAGTGCGGAGCTTTCATGGACTTGCAGGATTTTACCGCCGCTTTGTGAAGGATTTCAGCACCATTGCAGCCCCATTGAATGAGTTGACAAAGAAGGGCGTTGCGTTTCATTGGGGAGAAGAACAAGAGGCGTCCTTTGCCCTTTTGAAGGACAAGCTTACTAACGCGCCATTGCTGCAACTTCCTGATTTTGGTAAGACTTTTGAGCTTGAATGTGATGCTAGTGGAGTTGGCATTGGTGGCGTTTTGATGCAAGAAGGTAAACCCATTTCTTACTTTAGTGAGAAATTGAATGGACCTGTTTTAAATTATTCCACGTATGACAAAGAATTGTATGCTCTTGTTCGTTCATTAGAGACATGGCAACATTATTTATGGCCTAAAGAATTTGTTATTCACTCTGATCATGAATCACTAAAACATATTCGAAGTCAAAACAAACTGAATCGTAGACATGCTAAGTGGGTTGAATTTATTGAATCTTTTCCTTATGTCATCAAACACAAGAAAGGGAAGGATAATATTATTGCTGATGCTTTGTCTAGACGATATACTATGCTGTCCCAACTTGATTGTCGTATATTTGGGCTTGAAACAATTAAAGAACAATATGTTAATGATGATGAATTTAAAGATGTGATGGAAAATTGTAAAGAGGGACGTACATGGAACAAATATGTGATACATGATGGGTTTTTGTTTAGAGCTAACCGCCTATGCATTCCAGTTGGTTCTGTTCGTCTTTTGTTGTTGCAGGAGGCACATGGAGGAGGATTGATGGGACATTTTGGTGCCAAGAAGACGGAGGAGGTGCTGGCCACACATTTCTTTTGGCCAAGGATGAGACGAGATGTAGAGCGGTTCGTGGCTCGGTGCGCCACATGTCAAAAGCTAAGTCGCGTTGAACCCACATGGTTTGTATATGCCTCTTCCCATTCCTTCTATTCCTTGGGCTGATATATCTATGGACTTTGTTTTGGGATTGCCAAGGACTAAGAGGGGGAGGGATAGTATTTTTGTGGTGGTTGATCGTTTTTCTAAGATGGCACATTTTATTCCTTGTCATAAAAGCGACGATGCTGTTCATATTGCTGACCTATTCTTTCAAGAAATCGTTCGCTTGCATGGTATGCCTTCTACTATTGTTTCAGATCACGATGCAAAATTCTTGAGTCACTTTTGGCGCACTTTGTGGAATAAATTGGGGACAAAGCTGCTGTTTTCTACAACTTGACATCCCCAAACTGATGGACAAACAGAGGTAGTGAATCGAACATTGTCCACCATGTTGAGAGCGATCTTGAAGCGCCATTTGAAGATGTGGGAAGAGTGTTTGCCGCATGTGGAGTTTGCATATAATCGGGCGGAACACTCAACCACCAAGGTAAGTCCCTTCCAGTTAGTGTATGGATTTAACCCCCGTGCTCCTATTGATCTTTTGCCTTTACCTACCACTGAGAGAACACATCATGATGCTAAAGAGCGTGCTGAATTTATTCTTAAATTGCATGAAACCACTAAAGCAAATATTGAAAAGATGAATGAAAAGTATAGAATTGCTGGAAGTGAAGGTAGAAGGGAAGTTAAACTTGTACCGGGTGATTTGGTTTGGTTGCACTTGAGAAAAGATAGATTTCCAGAGTTGCGTAAGTCTAAATTAATGCCAAGAGCTGCTGGTCCTTTTAAGATAATTGAGAAAATAAATGATAATGCATATAAACTTGAGTTGCCACCCGAGTTCGGGGTTAGTCCCACCTTTAACATTGCAGATTTGAAGCCATACTTGGGAGAAGAAGATGAGCTTGAGTCGAGGACGACTCCACTTCAAGAGGGGGAGGATGATGAGGACATCACTCCTTCGGATGCAACCGCTGATCCTCCAACCGTTATGCAAGGTCCAATGACCCGAGCTCGCATGCGACAATTAAATCTAGAGGTGAGCTCATTCTTAAGCGATCCTTTTCATAGTTTTGAGAATAGATTGCTACCTAATGATGTTATCTTGCTTAGGAACATTGGAGAGGGTCATGAAGCACATGGAGAGAGGTGTGGAGGCGGAGAAGACCAGCAAGGACGTCCAAGTCAAGCCGGAGGCCCAGTCCAACTCGAGTTCGAGTCTGCCTCGGCCTTCAGGACCAGCCTGCAGTAAAACGGACGTCCAGGACGCATACGGACTCCGTTTTCGACGACCCACATAGCATGGAAAGATAATTTCATAGGCTAACTAATGGCTTTGGTTTGAGGTCCAAATTCCACCGGAGTCAACGGAATCGTCGAAACAAGTCAGCGTCCAGAATCTGCCAGGGTGTTGTGTCACCGTCTTTTGGTCCGTTGGGCCGTGTATCGTCTTAGAGCCCGTTAGGGGGCGCGTCCAGGGGTTGTGACGACCCTTAGACCTTATATTAAGTCGTCACCACACATGTTAGGGTTGGGTTTTGCTTTAGATCAATCTGTCATTGAACAGCCGCCGTTTTCGGTCGTGAAACCCCACTTTCGTGATCTTAATCATACATCTGCAGATTGTCACTTCTTTGAGCTGCGTTCTTTCGAGTTCTTGCTTGTGTTCTTCGTTTCGCAGGCAGGGATTAGCCTTCTTGGCGAGGTCAACCGGATTAGTGACACGGTTGATAGTTTCACTGTAACTGATAGTGCCTTATTTGAGGATAATTAAATTTAAAAAAATAAAAATAGAAAAACAGGTTAGCTCATCATGGACAATGCAAACGAATATGAAAAAAAAACAAGCAACAAAGTTCAAAAAAACCAGAAAAATAAAATTTAGAAATAGTAAACAAAAAATGAGAAATGAGCATGCCTTTATTTGCTTCCCCTCTTCAACCAGCATAGGACCATGCACTGACAGGCCTTTTCTTGGTACGTGCGCACAAGCCCTTTGTACTTTTGAGATTTTTCGCAGCACACCACTGTTCCTCTCGTCATCATGTTTTTTATTTTTAATCTATGGTATGGTAGAGGATGCAAAAAAAAAAGAGCTAGAGCGAATTAAGAATATAAGTATGGAACTATTGCGATGCCAGACTACGTACTCAAAAAATGGTAAGGGTCACAAAACCATACTACTTCCTCTATTTTTTTTTATCAGGCGTATTTCGTTTGGACACGGGGATTAAAAGCGCATAAAACCAAGAAAATACTAGAGGAAAATGACCATAGTTTCTATGGTGATAATGTCTTGGTAATAAGAGAGAGGATAGTTGTCTTGACAATGGCTGCATCCACCAAACAAAACACTCCTAGTAGCCTACATTAGGAATCATAAAGTAGAAAAAAAATCTATCTCCAAGATACTCCAACCCCAAGCAGTTGAAGCTGTACCAGGCCCATTAATGTACCAGGATCACAGAACCTGTTAAAGCTGCCAAGGTAAACCCAGTAAGGCCACATCCATAAACCGGTTTACTACTTGTACATACAACTAGCAAGAGTAACAACCTCGCTGAGTGATGATTTACTATTTGTGCAAACCCAAGCCCATCCACACAAACATCCAGGTCGGTTTGGAGCTTGGCCCGGTGGGGTGGCCCCCCATGGTACAGTGGCTTTGAATTCCATGGATACGCATTCCAATTTTCATTCCAAGCAAGTCAAAAATATAAGCAAGCAACATAAAGCCTATCATTTTCCTCCAAAGTTGGTGGCTTTTAGCTTTTGCTACAGTACCTAACTTTCAAACAGAGTATTTTCTCAAGACGGGGCCTACAAGTTAAACAATGTATACGTTAAAAGCCCAACATCTGTACCATCTAAAATCATAAGTGAGTATCTCCCTCTCTATAATCTGTACCATAAACAACTAAAATTTAAAAATTTCAGCTAAAAGTCATAAGTCGCAGCCGTTGCCAAACAGGCCCGGCAATGGCAAGCACCACTTACTCGCCTAGTTGTCCGGTCTGGACTGCACAACAAGTACACGCTAGAGCAAAAATATTACCCACCACGTGATTCCGACCAAGTGGTACTCATTTTGATTGAAATAAACTGATTTATGGTTTATTTTGTATTATAGCTACTGTGGTTTTTTTATATAATTAAATATAAAAATAAAAAATTTAATCTATTACGGACAATGTAAACGAATACGAGAAAAAAGAAAAGGCAAAAAAGCCAAAAAGTCAGAAAAGATGAAATTAAGGAATAGTGAATTAGAAGTCAGAAGTTGAAGTGGAAATAAGCAGGGTGCGGTACGTCCGAGCCCATCGCGCGCCACCGGAGGACAGTCGAAATACTTTATCTGCGACCCACGATTAGGATATTATTTGGGCCGAACAAAGTAAATCTGTTTGGGCTAGCTAGGATAAGAAACAAAGCTACTGAACCGGGCCGTTTCTGTGTCTGTTTCCCCCGGTCCATTTCCGGAGAGTTGGGAGCTATGGCGATCAATCTTACAACATAAAAATCGACATCAATGTTATGTCGTCTCTCTTGTCATGAAAGCAGCAGCCAATTCCGAAATTTCATTAATGGCTCCAAAAATCGTGAGCTATAGCACGCCAAATTAAGTCTTAAACTCTTAGTTGGAGTAAGCATCTTCAACATCAACTTGCCGAACCCACCCGTGCCAAGTCAACTTTAAAGGTCGTTAGCTCAAAATTAACTAAAATACTTTATCCCCATATGATATACTATTATGTGCTCATCCTAGTTCGACCCGTAGAAGAGTAAACTCTTGTGAACTATGGTTGGTACTTGGTGGCAAGAATCATTGAAGAGACACGGACAATAATGCTACTAAGTTATTCCATTGATGGATGGTATGTCAAAGTTTTTATTTTCTTATTCTAACAGCGATCTTATCTTTTTCTCTCTTTCCTTTTTCACTTCTCTTAGCCGCACCTATAAAACGACCCTGCCAAGCCTCGCCACCACCTTTCCTAACTCCCCTACACCTTCCTCCTCCTCCTTGAGCTTGAAGTGAGCTCGGGCAGACACCATGTTCACGCCGGCCGAGCTCCCGCCTCGCCGGCCTCCCCTTTCTCACCCAATGACATATGGGTCCCACAACCCATATTTTCCTTTTAAAAGTAAAAACCAGGCTGTGAGTCCATGACAACATGTTCCCACCATTAATGGTTTAAAAATAATTTAGAAAACCCTTTCTGAAGGACCCACATGTCATTCACAGTAGGTTTTCCTTTTATTCCCGGCCAATCCGGACCATGGAGTCCACCAGTCAGAAATTGACAGGTGTCCTTTTTCTTTTCTTTGATTTTCCTTCCCGCGAAACTTTCGAAGCTCCATTCTCCCTTATACGAACTCCGATTGATATAATTGTTATTTCTAAATGCAATTCTTATCCAAAAATTTGGATTTAATTTAGATCTTATTTAGATTTATTTATGCTCAATTAAATTTATTTAGATTTAGTTGTTTTTTGTGTATTAGATTCCGAGGTTTCATAAAAATAGTCACTAACCCTGATCAAGACCAAGCAACCAAGCAAGGAAAATCCTTATGTTGATCATGTTGAGCCTATTTTTCTAATACAATTACTTTGTATTAATATTATTACTTGCATTATTCGGTAACGTATGTTAAATGTTGATGCCTATTTAATCCCCGTCAATTATTACTTTGTTAAATCCATCCTAGATTGATTGATAATAACTACCTTAATTAATTGCCCTTGGTAAATCATTAGGAGGTAATGGCTATGCTAAGACTTGCTTAGTGATTAGGACAACAGTTGACACAAACATTGCCGTCATGGTATGGGATTATATTTTTCATGAAAGTAGTGTGGTGACATGGGTTGCCACTGGAAAAAACGAAGCGGCCTAGATCATTTTTCCCCAACCTCTTCAACCAGACCATGCACTGACAGGCCTTTTCTTGGTACGTGCGCACCAACCCTTTGTACTTTTGAGATTTTTCGCAGCACATCACTGTTCCTCTTGTATCATGATTTTTCATTTTTTTTAGGCTTCGCTAATTTCAGCAATAGTTTCTGATTTCTGTTTTTAATTCACTATTCTTTATTTTTTCTATTTTTTTTGGCTTTTTGGATATTTTTGTCTTTCTTTTTTTTTCGTATTCCTTCGTACTATCCGTGATGGGCTAACATATTCTTTCTATTTTAAAATTTTTAAAATTTAATTACGCTAAATAAGCTATCTCAGCTATAGTGAAAAATAAACTAATTATAGTGAAAAAAAACTATAATCTATCGCCAAACTGATCATACAAAAAAAGAGAGCTAGAGCGAATTAAGAATATAAGTACGAAACTATTGCGATGCCAAACTATGTACTAAACAAATGGTAATGGTCACAAAACCTTACTGCTTCCTCTATTTTTTTATAAGGTGCATTTTGTTTGAACGCAGGGATTTAAAAGCGCATAGAACCAAGAAAATACTAGGGAGAAATGACCATAGTGTCTATGGTGATAATGTGATAAGAGAGAGGATAATTGTGTGAGTGTTTACTCATAAATGTTAAAGAGAGAGAAAAGATAAAGGAGGGCAAAAGAGAGAAAAGATCATTAAACCTATATGCACGTTGTTGCAGAGGTGGTCTACACCTAAATCTATTCGGCCTGCCGGGCAAAAACCAATAAAGCATATAAAAAGACACATATATCTCTGATATAGTACATCATTGTGAGGGTATTATTATAATCAGGCAGGCCTCATGGTCATGTATATACACCGTGTAGGCAAAGGAGTGCTCTAGGCTAGTCCATTTTCAATACTTGCCCTACTAGTTTTCTCTCCTACTGTTTGATCTGTAGCCACAACATACGTCTTACAATATATACAGACCTATATTTAAAAAGACATAAAGGCCCCGCTTAAAAGGGCTTATTTTGAGTGGCTTATGGCTGAAAAGTATTATAGCTAGCTGAAAAGCACTGTGGCTGACGGTGGCTTATTTGGCGTATCTAAATTTTAAAAAAAATTAAAAATAGAAAAAATATGTTAGCCCATCACGGACAGTACAAATGAAAAGGGAAAAACCGATAAAAAACTAAAAAAAACCAAAAATCAGAAGAAAAAAACGAAATTATTGAATAATAAAAAATAAATCAGAAATCATAAGCTTAAACTGAAATGAACTGGCCAAAGACTCGAACTGGAAAGTGGATGTGAGAAGGCACGCGAAGAAGACCATTTCCCGCCAATAGGGATTGGGCCGTTCCACCCACAGCCCGTGAAAAGCCTAGAAACTCTCACACCCTTTTGCGTAAAAAACAGCTCGAGTTTTACGCGTAGTCATAGAAAATGGCTGCATCCACCTAACAAAACATTCCTAGTAGCCTACATTAGGAATCATTAAAAAAAAATCTGTCTCCACGATTCTCCAATCCCCAAGCAGTCTATTGATCCGAGAAACAATAAAGAGCGTATTTTGCTTGTATTTCCCCTTTGTTGAATTATAAAAACGGAAATGAGGTTCTGTGCCTCCCTTGATACCCAAAAGAATTTGTCTTCTGTTGAAATAGGTGATTTGCATGCATAAAAGACAACCTACAAAATCCTGGTTAAGGATACAGCACTCACAAGTAGCATAGAATTCACGATTTCCTAAAGTTCAAGTTGAAGTAAATAAACAAAAGATCACCTTACTATTGTAGTACTATCGGTGTGCTGTGTTAAGGCAATCTTATTGTTGTATAATTTGATGCTCATACGAAACAAAATTTACAAGGTATCCAAAAACCTCAATGGAGAAATATTGATATGTCAATCTTAAGCAGTGCTACCCACAAGAGTAGCCAGCCAGCCAGCAGATGGTACATATGGCAATGCACCCGGATCCTAGCTACCAAAGCCCATCCACACAAACATCCAGGTCGGTTTGAATTCCCTGGATACGCATTCCAACTTTCATACCAAACAGTAACATGTGAAGTTTGAGTATCTGAGGGGGAACAACAGAAGAGGCCAAAATGCTAAATTATGAAGTGACTATAAACAAAGCAAGTCAAAAATATAAGCAAGCGACATATATGAATCCATGGCAATGGCAAGCACCACCTACTCGCCTAGTTGTCCGGTCTGGACTGCACAACAAGTACACGCTAGAGCAAAACTATTACCCAACCCGTGATTACGACCAAGTGCTACTCACTTGGATTGAAATAAACTAGTTTATAATTTATTTTATGTTGTATTTGGTTTATTTTGTATTGTAGTTGTTGGTGATTTTTTTGACATAATTAATTTTTAAAAAAAATTAAAAATAGAAAAAAACATGTTAACGTATACGAACAATGCAAACGAATACGGGAAAAAAAGGAAAAAGCCCAAAAGTCATAAAAAAGACGAAATTAAGGAATATTGAACTAGAAGCTAGAAACTGAAGTCGAAATGAGCGAGGTGTGAAAGGCGCGACGAGCAAAGGTTGAGATGCTTGGGTGGTTGGGTTAGGGGACGTCGATTTGGCCGTCGTTGGCCTTGGCCTTGGGGGGGGGACGACTCAGGCAAGGCGAGAATATTAGATAAATAATGCCCTCGGCTAGTTCTCTCGGCATTGATCAGCAATTAAGCTGGGAAATTAGATCTAGAGATGCGGTTGCATAGTAGTAATAGTAGATTATTAAATGTTGCAGATATTAATTCAAATGAAATTTCGTTTGTTTGCAAGCAGTAAGGAGGGATCGATGCGGCGGCGCGTCGTCGCCGAACAGGAGGAAGCCAGAACCGAATCCACTGACGTTGCGTAAGGCAACGTCAGAGTGCAGTTGCATCTGAACCGCCCGGTGAGAAATGAACGGCTCAGATCTGGGTCTGCTACAGTAAAAAGTACTGTAGCTACAGTAATTTTTACTGTAGCAAAACAGATTTGAGCCGTTCATTTCTCATCGGGCGGTTCAGATTTTGCAACTGCACTCTGACGTTGCCTTACGCAACGTCAGAGGATCCCATTTCATGGTGGTCCGCGCAGTCGAGGCGGGTGGCCTGGATGCATGGGCGGATCCACAGGGTATGCCAGGTGGACCACGGCATACCCGGGCCCCAGCCGGTTCGCCTGCCGCACGCGCTGACGCGCCCTCCATCCTCAGCGTACGGCCGCTTATTTGGCTATTTGCCTTCCAGTCTTCGCGTGTCACCCGCAAGCGAGGCCTCAGATCTGCCGCGCGGTGGACCATCTGCTTGCGGCTGTGCTTGGGCACACCCACGCTGGCTTGTTGTCGGCCACCAGCTCGCTGCCGGCGAGGTCCTCCACCGCCTCCCGCAAGCGCCACCTTCCTTTTCCTCCACTAGCTCCCGGCCTCCGCTCCTACGTGCGCGCAGCAGGGAGCTCGATGCCGCCTCTGGGTTGCGCAGCCGGCCATCGTGGGGAGGAACTAGCTGGGTTTGGCTTTCGTTGGAGAGGTGAGGAAATGGGAGGCTGCCTCTTTGATGGCCGTGAGGCACTCAGCCTTATCCCCGTTTCACTCTGTGGTTATTGTGAAATGACGGGGCTGTCCCTCCGTTATCTCCAATGCTCCTTTTGTACACTGTGCAAGGTCCCCTACGTGGCCTTTGCACTGTTCCTTTTTATTTTCTTTTTTCTGGTAGTACATGCATGATGCCGATGGTATGGTAGCTTGAGACTTTGAGAGCCTTCTTCCGCTCTTGCTTAAGTATGTAATGTTTTTCTCCGAATTTGTATCTTCATGTATTAGGCATGCCATGGTTGAATTGCTTCCGCAGGCCCTCAAAATCGCCTCAATAAGCTTTCTGCGCTTCCACGAGAGATTCCTTGCTCGTAGAAAGCATTTGCTAATCTTAGAAAGATATTATCATAAGGACGAGCTGTATCCAATGTAGTGCACTTAAGCGATGGTGCATTCTCGAGACTGTGTTTTGTTAACTCAATCATGCTCTTTGCGGAGCTAAACCCAGTGATCATCACATTCTTGAGATTGTCAAGCCTAGGGGTGAAAACGGGTCGGATTCGGTTGGATATTGCTGTTACCATATCCTAACCCATATTTTTTCTCCGAATTCAGTACCAATCGGATTCGGTGCCGGATCGGTCGGGATTAACCCAATTCGTCTGCACCCCTACTTGTTTATAAGGAATGCATGCAGTGCAGTAAATGGAGTAGGACGCACATAGCTGATGTGGAAGATTTTATTTTACCATTGCAACAGAAAATAAAACATCAAATAGTAGCACTAACGTGAAATCAAACTTGAAGACATATCGGATTCGGACGGATATTCGGATTCGGACGGATATTGCTATTACCATATCCTAACCCATATTTTTTTCTCCGGATTCGGTACTAGTTGGATTCGGTACCAATCGGATTCGGTGCCGGATCGGTCGGGATTAACCCGACCCGTTAATCCCGATCGGTCGGAATACCGAATTACATACAAAAATTTTGATGCGGCATACCTTTTGATAAAATCCTAGATCCGCCACTGCCTGGATGGATGCTGAGGGTTCGGCAGCAGGTCACTACTACCTCGACATATGGTTGTGGATGCATGCTTAAATACTAATTCACTACTACTCGCTGCCTTGATCATGATCAGCAATTACGGCGGGACATGAGATTCGGAGATGTGGTTGCGGATTGCTGGTAGCAAGGAATCAAATCGAAGGTTTACTACATATATAGTGCAAACATACTTAGGCAAACGACTCCTGCAAATTCACTCCAGACCAAATCATCACAGACAGACAAAGGGCAGGCAGAGGTACATAGGTACACACACATGAACCAAACTAGACGCCTACAGGGCATGTAGGATATGATGATAAGCTGCAGCAGCACAACGACGGCACCAAGAGCTAACAAACGACGGCACCACACCGCATGCGTGCGTGCATGCTCGAGCCATGGTGGTTAAGCACCAACCAAATGGTCTCCTTATTATCCACTCACTCGTAAGACACACTCACACACAGATGAGATGATACATCGTAGATGTGCCTGCCTTCCCCAAGCTTGCTAGCAGTTGCAAGGGTTGCACTTGCAGTTGGAGCCGCAGCTGCAGCCATGGCCGGTCTCGCCGGACTCGGCGGCCTTCTCAAGCTGCGGCTTCTCCGGCGCGACGCCGAGGACCACGGTGGCCTGGCTGCTGCTGCCCTTCTCTTCCAAGTCAGGGTACATCTTTCTGCAACCAGCAAAATCAAATTAATTAGCACAAGAAATTCCTCACTGCTACTGAAATACTAAATAAGCTGACATACCCGCACTTGCAGCTTGAGCCGCAGCTGCAGCCTGACCCACAACTGCAAGACATCTTCAGAGATGAAGGGAGAAGAAGAGCTTAGCTTTTTGAGATGATGAGCACAGTGCCAAGGCTCCACTCCTGCGCCACTATTTATAGGACTGAATTAAGGCAAACAAGTGTACAAGATAATGCTACAGGCTGTCCAGAATTAGTCTTTAGGACACTTGACGGATATTCTGAATAGAGTTCTCTACGTCTGTGTGTGTGTTGAAATGTGGTAGCTTTCTGCTAAAGTAACAATGCGTGGATGACTTGTCTTCCCTTCTGGATTACAACAAGTTAATACAAGACCACTACCTTCGTAATATGAATTGAAGCCTAATAAGTAATAACAATAGATTAGCAGGACAACAAATCAAATCCATGGAACTCCTTTATTTGACGGTAATTCTGAATAGAGTTCTGTACGTCTGTGTGTAGTATACTGTGTTAAAATGTGGTAGCTTTCTGCTAAAGTAACAATGCGTGGATGACTTGTCTTCCCTTCTTCTGATTACCACAAGTTAATATAAGACCTAATAAGAGAACACTACCTTACGTCGTGTTATGACTTTCGCAACTTCCAGCCGACAAGAAATGGGCCTTCTTTGTTCCTTGCCATTTCTTTTGCCTCAGAGCGAGTAGCTTTCAGATAAAAAAAAAGGAAATATTTCATTCAGTATCCATGTATACATTGTAAAACAAGCGTAATCTGTACTAATGGCATATACAAACATAGAAAATTTTGTATATCGTGGTAGCAACAAAGTTTTATGAAGACAAGCACTTTCTTAGCCTCCTCTGTGACCCTACATGCTATACTTGTCATTTTTGTAAGTATGGGGTGTACTTTTGAAAGGTATGTGCTGTAATTGATAAGGTCAATGACAGTGCAATTATAGAAAACTTGAGAGTACTATGTTAGTTGTAAAATCGGAGATCAGATCATATCAGATCACAGCGAAAAGAAAGCAACATATTTTTAGCAACTTTACTGTTTCAACTAATTGATACATTGAAACAGGTTATCCAAATGTTCCAAATTTGAAGGATTGGTTTGTTCACAGCTTGGCATGCTCTTTCAGAAATCACTTTGTGAAAAGGAACAAAGGGACGCTTCTTGCACTAAAAAGAATTGTTGGCGCTTCTGAATGGAGCTTCTTTTTGTTCAGAAGTTTAGATTTGAGATGAACACAGTTGTCCAATGGGCTGACCCACTGTTGACAGAAAAATATGTCTCACCGAATTTCCTTTTTAATTTGGGTCGAGTATTGGCCTAGTGGATTCCTAAAACTGAAGCTGGAAATTTTCATATACCAGTGTCTTTTTTTGACTGAACTACAGCGGATCTTGCGGCCAGCCTGAACAATTTATTAAACTATGAGATTTGCGACGGTGATCGGTGTAGTTGGAAGAGTTGTGGCGTCTTCCCCAACCTCAGGACTTCTACTTGGGTTACAATGCACAAGTCATTTTCTTGAGTCGCATTTGTCCAACAAATGCTGACCCCATTTGGTTGCTGTGACCTGTCGGGTTTTAAAGTTTCAAAGCTGGCCCCATTTGGTTGCTGCATTTCAATATCGGAGTCTACCAGAAGATAAAGGCAAGATGAAATTTGTCAGTCACTCCTACAAATCGGGAGGTAAAATCAACACAACCGCTTCATCTTAATTTGTTCAGTTACCTAGCTACGAGACGGCCAGCTACAGTTTGGCCGGAGTTGGAAGCCTTCAACACGAACTCCCGGATGGACGGACCTAGAGGCCGACATAGCTATAGCAAAAGGATCGAAAGATGAAATTTTGAAAACAAAATATCCTTGACTCTCTGCTGCTGGATCATTGGTTCCTTCACATCAACTCAAAAAAATTGAACTGAGAATCACTCGCGGCTCAACGCCTTCAAGACGAACTCCCGGATGGGTGTCATACCTAATCTACGTTCTAGTCCATTCGTAATTTCTATTACCAGGAAAACTTTATGCATGCATGTATTCCATGATGTGCTAGTAACAACCCCAATAAAGTACTACATGCATGCGCGTATGTATGTGCTTGCTGCACCATACATGTATATACTTGCTTTCGCCGGTCTTCGTATCTTTCAACAACATGCCTCTGTGGATGGCTGCACCTGCCTCGTCGGCCCATAAAGCCCACTCACGTATCTCTAGGAAACCTTTGGATTGGCCCAGCTCTCTGCTCGTCTGAGGTACAACCTGTAGTGATTTCTTCTTGCAGAGGTAAAAATGTTTGACCATGAGGCTGCCAGTTATCTTCACGTGATGCAAGCGGCAAACTGAAACCACTTCTTTTTCCCCCCTCATTTCACCATTGCGATTCAGAATGGTAAAAAGGGAACGCTGCATGTATCGCTTCCCAAGGTAGTCCCGTACATGTCTTAGTTTGCTTTTCAATTTTCTTTTTGTTGGCACGCCAAAGATCTACCTCCAAGTCATCACTAGCTGCTTATTTTCCGTTTGTTTGTATATGAAAGACTTCCAAGCCGTCATCGTCGTCTTTGTATCCATCAATTTCAGACTTTCAATCTGTCAAGAGAGTCATAATAAATATGAAAGGGACACTACTTGAGTAAGTCCAGTGCAAGGTTACTTTCTTGGAAACATTTCAAAGTTCTCGAATAATAATAACTAGTTGATCATAAATATTTCAAAGCGTACGTGGTATTTGATGGAGGGGATTATTAGCCACGCAAGCAACACTCCCACTGTCGTGCGCTTCCACTACTGAAAAGACTCCCTTGAAAAGTTGCCAGAACCGTCGTTGTATGCTTTGATGTGGAATCTAAATTATGTGTAGGAAATATTGTCAAAATCTGTATATATTACAAAGTCTTCTTCGGCGGCTTAGCCTGGCAGATCGAGCTAGACATTTCTTTCTTTTCTTGCTATACATATAAGGTAGCACTTACATTGTTAGCCCTCTTGCAATCGTGTCCTTGTGCGTAAGCGCCCTGTAACACAGAGCTTGTCCATTTATACTCAACCCATTCAATGGAGCTCAAGTCCGCTCTGCAAGTCCGAACAGTACTACTGATCCAACTGGTGCTTTTCAACACAGAACTTGGGCCTTAATCAGCAGTACTACTGATGCAACTGCTACTTTTCAACGTTGGGTTACGGAAACCAAGAGATCATGTATCGTTATTAATTATTACTTAGATATGCAGCGCAGCGAGAAAAGAATAAGATAGTTGGATATAACATAACGTGCGACGGTACAGTAAATATAATCGATGGCTAACGTGTCTGAAAAGTACGGGCATACTTCAAAGGGCTGAGAGCTTGGCTTGTGGCAGTTTTACGTAACGATAGTTAGCTTTTTATATGTAAAAAAATAATAATAATCAGAAAATTAGAAAAACACCGCTATTTTTTAGAACAATATAAAAGAATAAAAAACCAAAACCCACAAAAAAAAGCAAAAAAAAAACAAACTTTAGAAGCAAAAAAGCTGAGACAGCGGGCACACACCTTCATCGCATCGTCATCTATGAGCAAAGCAAATCTAGCACCTCCATTCTCTGTCCAAAGCAAAGTTAGAGAGAGCTGCGGTGCGATGCACGCACGTACGGAGTATGTATTCCTTCTATAGCCTCTAACCAAGGATGGTGCTTAACCTCTAAACTATTTTCTGGCTTTGATCTGGCTAGCTATATAGAATTGGACTCTAATATTGCTTGTTAGATAATAAGAACCTTTTCATCTTCAAAAACTAGCTTATGTGACAAGAAACTTTTTACTTTTAAATTATGTTATTTACGCTTCCATAATCAATATGGTATTATTTCAACAGTATTTTGATCCTACTTGTCAACATCGGGTTTTTAATAGACAGAGAGAAGATGGCTTTTCAAGCATACGTTTTCGTGGATGGAAAGCAGAAATGGTTAAGAGAAGAAAACGTATTTGGGTTGGTTAAGAAGTTTGAGGAATTTTCAGACCTATCAAATGAGCTTCTAAAATTATGAAATTTTTTGTGGAAGCTCCTGACACAATGTAGATTACTGTGTAATTTTTAAGAATTTTATCTATCTTAGATTTTTCTCAAAAAAATCTTTGAAGGTGTCTGTTTCACTAGAATGTCATTGTTTCAATTCAGTAATTTTCAGAAATGAGCTCAAAAGTATTCAAGTTTGTATTCTCAGCGCCATAAACTTATTCTTGAGTTTTTGAATTGATTTCTGCTTTGAATTTTTTCATGCCACTTTATGGATCATCTTTTCATATTTGATTTTGAATTTAAATTGAATTATATCAATTTCATATTTTTCCTTTTCAAAAATTTGTGTTTGCAACTTATTTTTCCGAAGAAACTCTAATAAAAACCAAAGAATAAGATGCATGTAAAAAAAAGTTTTAAGTTTTACTATTTTTAGAATCCCCTAGAATTGAGCATGTTACAGGGTGCCTCCTGTATCTAACAAAAAAAATTCCTCCACCTGGCATAACATTTCCTTAGTCGAGGAATTCTATCAACCACTTCTCCAAATCTGGAGGTAAATCGACACAACCGCTCCATCTTTAATTTGTTTTGTTAGTTTAGTTTGTTTTTATCAAGTTTCTCTGTTTGATTTCTTCTGTCATGCGTACGCCAGAATGCGAATTTGTTTCCTATCGCCAGGCATTGAACGTGGTAAACGTGAAAAGCTGTAGACAGCTGGAAAGGTGCACATATAGCCAGGCATGGCATGTGGTGTCAGTGGGCACTGTCCTTGCCGTCGAGCATGTGTGGCTAACTGGCTCCCAATCGAGCAGAGCTCCATTAACACTCTTAACCCATTCAATGGAGTCTAAAGTCAGCTCTGCAAGTCCGGACAGCCCATTCAGTGAATGCTCAGCACTTGATGAACACCTCTCATTCTGCATTGAGTGCAGTACTGCCTCCTCAGGTAAACCGCATTCATGTTTATACTCCGGTGTTGCTGAACCTAGTGAAGTCTTCTCGAGGGTACCTGACACATTAATACAGTATGCATTCCTCTCAAACAACATATAGCTTAACATTACCCCTTTGCCGGCACCATTGCCCTCATCCAGCAGCCACTATGATGCAGTGTGGGTCGTTACTATGTGGCTCGACCTTCGGACAACTGACAACATAGCTGCCACCTGTGAGTTCCCACCATCCAGATTTGGAGCTGCGCCCTTCGTCGGCCACCGACCACCTACCTGCTCACCACTGCAAAATTCATCTCCTAACACTATCTGTTCCGTCAGCATCCAGATATCACGAATTGAGGAGAAAGAAGACGAGAGCTGGCAGCATCAAGAAAACATCACTAATTAAGAGGAGGAGGAAGCCAAGAATTGATCTCTACACAAAACCCATCCAAGTATTCAAGAAATAAACCATGTAATTGAGAACCGGGAAAGAAGCTAGGGGACGGCGAGGACGCAAGTGCAGCAGCTCGGCTTAGGCGGCGGCGCTGGTACCAGGACGCCAATGGAGAAGGGGAAGGCATTTGGTACCAGGACAAAGAGGGTAAGATTGGTATTTGGCCTATGGTCTCGGTTCCCGGCTGTCCGGTACTCAAACGGGCTATCTCCGCTTGCCTATGCATGTACAATGCGGCACTTAGAGAGACGCTTGTGAATCAAAACCGATTTTTCTGCTATATAGGATAGATAAGGTGTTTATTTTGAAACATCGATGCTTAAATAAGCACCGTGCTTAGCAGTGGTTATGTGTATAACTATATCTAATTAATAGATAATATAGAATCTATGCACCCATAGAAAAGATGCTTGCATTGGAGGAAATAACTTTTGCATAGGTGCTTGATGATATAGCATCTTCTCTCTTTAAGATTCATATATAAGATCTCTTGCATTGTACATGCTCTAATTAGCTTTGCACAGCCGCACGTCCTTGCCGATACAAGCATTCTCTGGTCCCCCTTCCCCTCCTCGTGCTATGATCAAAACGACTATTAGCACCAGATGTTGATTTCAACATACAGCGTTAGATATATTACGAAAACGTGTATTGTACAATTCTGTACCATGTTTAGTTATACATGTACCACTCTATTTGGACCCGTCGCAACGTCGTCCATTCCACCAGCTAGCCGCACTGTTCGATGAAATGCAGTCCATTATTAGGGATTCTAAGACGCGCGCGCACGATCGGCGGTGCAAGGAAACAAAGTCACGGTGGGTGGATAATTACTTGTTAATTTGGTCAAAATCTGTTTAATTTACATGTTCTGAATTAATACCTGAAAGGAAAGAACAGATGGATCCCCTTCTTGCCCAGGCACGAGGAAAAAGGAGCAAAAGAAAATTTGTATCCACGGCAATGGCGACGTGGCGGCAAGGGAAGAAAGGCATCCTAGCTATCTGTTGCTTTAATTTGCCTGTGTTTCAAGAAAGAGATCACTTTTCAAGTGCGGCTCTCTGGCTTGCTTTTGCTCCAAATCTTACGGGTATTCAAATTGGTTTCCTTCTGGCTTATATTCGAAAAGCCGAAGCAAAAGCTGAATTGAACACTTCGACTTTTGAAAACGGCTTCTCTAAGGCCTCATTTGAGATAAATTTCACTTCACTAGTGAAGTTGTTTTTTTTTAGCTTCACGCAGCGCTTCACGGTGAAGCTAAAGTCGCTTTTGGAAAACTGTTTGGCAAAACAACACCACCAATGACCTCATGCATGGTGAGAGAGGGCAATTGTCCAATATGCCCCTGTCTACCTGACTTGTTCTAACATTTGGAGTTGTATGTTTGTATATGGTCATATGAATTAAAAAATAATATATTTGAATGAGTATGAATTAAAAAATTAAAATAAAAAAAATTAAAATCAGTGCGAATGGTAGAGAAGTGCGAACGGGAGGAGAGGAAACAGGCGTGGAGATCCAGTGGCAAAGTGCTGTAATTTCAGTCAACTACAAGGGCATTGGATTCCTAGAATTGCGAGCCTGAGGGAGAGAGCTGTGAAAAGCTACTATTTTCAGCTTCACCTCACCTCATTCCCTTGTGAGAGCATGATTTAAGGAGCTTCATCCATGAAGCTGTTTGCAAAAAGGGTGTTTGGCAAAAATACTCACAATGACTCATGAAGTCATTGGTGAAGCTGTACCAAACAGGCCTAAGTCGCTTCCAAAAAACACCGTAGGATCGTCGATGGCAATCGAGAGGGTGAATGATTGCAGCGCCTAGCTAAAGCTTTTCTTAAATTTTATTAGCATTTTTAAACCTGTAAATCCTAGAAGCACACACAAAAATATCTAGCCACAATGCATGCAAAGCAATCTTTTTTTTTTCCGACGCAGCATGAATCACCAGCTTTATGACTTAATGCAAAGAAAAAAAACCTAATTAGCCTTACCAAATTACCTTGCACTAATCAACTTTTCTTCTCTCCTCATGCACAAAAGTCACGGCATCTACGGACTAATCACCTATCTAATTCCCATACAAACTGTCGGCCGCTACTTCTATGCATTGATCAGAAAACAAATCAGCCAAAAACTTCAACTAACCATCCAAAGCCTAATTAGCACTAATTCCATCACGACTAGTCACAAGTAAAATTATAGCAGTCTAATCACTAATTTCAAGCATGCAAACTCACGGCCTTGAAGACATCACGTGATGATCCAACTCCTTGATAGTACTAACCTTTATTGCGAAAAAAATCCATCGATTATTTGCAGACACTGGGGAAGGATCAGGATCAGTTGAATTAGAGTGGAATGCATTACAAATGTCACCAAGAACATCAAATATCACATGCAATGCTCGACTTTATGTGCCAACTCAAGCACCTGAGGCGCTTGTTGTTAGCTGAGGCAAATATACGTACGTGGGCTACCAGAAGACATAGGCAAGATGAAATTTTTGCAGCTCGTTAGCATCCTAAGATGTGAACATCTGGTACAACCCCCTAAATAGAATTGTAAAACTAGGGCAGCTAATATGATCTTGACCTTTGTGGAACAAATGGAAAATGAACATCTTCCCAGATTAGGAGGTTTGACTTAAGGGTCTGGAGAGCCACAAAGGCATCTTAATCTGACCTGAAGTGCACAACCGGCTGTGATCATTTGGGCTTGACTTAAGCTTCCTGGCTTATTTTTCACTATTCATAAATTTCGTCTTTTCTAAACTTTTGACTTTTGTTGAGCTTTTTGCGGTTCTTTTTTCCCGTATGTGTTTGTATTATACGTAATGGGCTAACATATTTTTATATTTTTAAATTTTTAAATTTAATTATGCTAAATAAGTCTCATCACCATGATGTTTTTTCAATAACTACTGATGCTTTTCAGCCATAAGCCACAAAAAAAGCCTAAATGATATCAGCAAAGACACGACAGGTTGTTCAAAGCGAGCAAAGGTGTCACCTAGGCGGGTTGAAGAACTGTTTGATGAGCCAAGATGAAAAATATATGGTGATATCAGCAAATGAATGTCTGTCGTGTTGGTCGTTTAGTTTTGTCAGATCAAGTTCTATTTGCTTTTGTAATGGTGATAGATGTTAGCTGTGGCGTTACACACCGATTATACGTATTCTGCTGATGATAGGGCTAGAGTTCAGGTCCTGCAGTCATCGAAGTCCTATGTTTCCTCTATATCAAAAAAAAAAAAGGCATGTGTTTATTCTCTGCCTCTCACACTCTCTCAGAGATGACAAATCCAAAATGAAACGAGAAGGAGATCAACTTGGATCCGATGCAAGCAACAACATCCTGAGCTTGTCTCCGGCGAGACTCCGGTGGATGCCGCCGATTTCTCCGATGTGCAATTTACCTTTCTCCTCTCACCCTCCCTCTCTCTTCCTTGACTCAGACAACACACAGTGAGGTGGAAGTAGAACATCTAGCTCACTCGTGTGGGCCCGTTTCATCCAATTCCATCCCCATCGATCTCCGGGCTCCAGAATTTGGATGATTTTTTCTCCAAAGAAAACACCCGGAGATGATTATCAAAACCCATTTATAAAATATAATAAAATAATAATATTATAAAAGTGAGTGCATATCATTTCTTGTATTCAATCCAAATATTAAAAAAAGATATCGATAGCCATAAGTTTAGATAATTTGAGTGCATATACGCCTAAACTACATTACACTGCTCAAACTTTAATTGTTTGCCATTCAATGTAAAAAAGAGAGAGAGAGAGAGAGAGGATTGTTTGCCGTTCTTTCCATCCCTGCGAAAGAAGATGGATACTCGAAGTGTGCATATGTGTAGGAAAAAAAAAGAAAGAAAGGAAAAGAAAAGAAAAAGAATTGATCCCTTCGTTGCCCTGCCAAAAGGTTAAAGCTAGCTAGAAACATAAGAATAGGGGACATGTAGCATGCCAGCAATGGAGGTCGATGCAGGGGAACAAACTAGGCATCTTAACCACCTACCTATCTATCTAGACATGTATAGGTACGTTGCTTTGCTGGCGTTTCAAGAAAGGTACGTAGATTAATCCGGCTCGCTAGCTAGCTAGTTTTGTGATCGACTGACTACAGATATATGGGGGCATCGCTAATCACAAACCAAAGGTACACACTCTGTTGCCTAACAACCAATCCTTTCCTTTCAACCCAGCTAGCTTGCCTGAAACCAAGAAATTAAGACAAACAGCTAGCAAGTAGAGAAGGTATGGCCATAGTCCTGGAAGCTTTTGCATCCTACGTCACCGATCTGCTCAAGCAGGGGGCACAAGATGAGGTCGGGATGCTGTTCGGAGTCCCCGGCGAGATCGACAAGTTGGGCACCAAGCTCGAAGACCTCAAGAACTTCCTCGCCGACGCCGATAAAAGAAACATCACCGACAAGAGTGTGCAGGGGTGGGTGAGGGAGCTCAAGGGCGCCATGTACGAAGCCACCGACATCCTCGATCTCTGCCAACTCAAGGCCATGGATCAGCGAGGCGCATGCATAGACTTGGGGTGCTTCAACCCCTTGCTCTTCTGCTTGCGGAATCCCCTCTTCGCCCACAACATCGGCAGCCGCATCAAGGCGCTCAACCAGAGGCTTGGCGACATCAAGGAGCGGAGTGCAGTATTCAACTTCCTCAACCTCAGTTCCTACGAGGACCGTAGCAGCAGGGCGCATGCCTCTCGACTATCTGCCAGCCGCGAGTCGTCAGGAGAGCTCGACCGATCGGGTGTGGTCGGGGAGAAGATGGAAGAGGACACAAGAATGCTGGTGGAGATGTTGACAAGAATTGAGGGGGGAACCAGCCGTGAAGACAACAAAATGATGGTCTTAGCTGTTGTAGGCATCGGCGGGATCGGCAAGACCACCCTTGCCCAAAACATCTTCAACGACGAGACCATCCAACGTGAGTTCCACAAGAAGATATGGCTGAGCGTCAACCAAGACTACAACGAGGCCGAGCTGTTGAGGAGAGCCATCACCGAAGCTGGGGGAGAACACCGTCGTTCTGGAGATACAAAGGCCACGCTTCATCGAACCCTCAAGGATGCCTTGAACAGGCAAAAGACCTTACTGGTGATGGATGACGTTTGGAGCGAACAAGCATGGGAGGCTGTGCTCAAAACACCATTGGTCAACGCTATTGCTCCAGGCAGCCGAGTCCTTGTCACCACGAGACATGACACGATCGCCCGAGGGATGAAAGCCAGGGAGCCCTACCACCACATCGACACATTAGGGCCTGACGATGCCTGGTTATTGCTCAAGAAGCAGGTCCGTACTTTTTTACTTGCAGTTTGAGTGGCCAGTCCAGTGATTTGTGTTGCCTGTAACTAGCAAGATCTACTCAATTTTTCGACCTTCGAATCTTCATCAAGATTCATGCTCAAAATGGTTCAAAAAAACTTTCAAATGATCCAAAAACTTCCGACTGGTTCAAAATATTTCAAATGATTCGAAAAACTGTCAACTAGTTAAAAAAAATTCTGATTCGAAAGCTTTCAAATGTTTGAATAACTTTCAACTAGTTCAGACAACTTTCGGTTCAACAACTTTCAAATGACTTTGATTTGAAAACTTTCATTTAGTTCAAAAAACTTTCAAATGATTCCAAAATTACAAGTCAAATATTTGCTATTTTCATTTATATTTTTTAAGCAATGATTTAGGGAGACGGATGAGATTCATTAGATGCTGATTGGTTCAAATTTTAAGTACTTTTGAACAAAATAGTACTCATGTAGGAGGAAGTAGTTAAAGAGACTTGAAGAATTGAAATGTATCTAAAGTGTTGGCTTTGGATAGGAGCGAATAAAAGTTAGCGATCCACGTATCGGAATAGTGACATAAGAATCTTTAGGGACGGTGTTTTACCCTCTTGGTTCAGATAGCAGAATGTATAGCTTAAGGTTTTAGTCTTGTTAGTTTTATTACAAGGCTTTCATTTTTTTTTTGAGATTTTATTCCTATTCTACCCTAGTTTATTTGGGATAAAAGACTTTGTTGTTGTTGTACTAAGTGCTCCCTAGACAACTCCTTATATCTACCGGTTTAAACTGCTTGCAGGTAGTCTCAAGTGAGAGAGATGAACCTGATGTTGATATGCTAAAGGATATTGGAATGGAAATTATAGCAAAATGTGATGGTTTGCCGCTTGCTATAAAAGTTATGGGAGGACTCTTGAGCCAAAGGGAGAAACGACAAGGTGATTGGAAGAAGGTTCTGAATGATTCCATATGGTCAGTATCTGGAATGCCCCAAGAGCTAAACTACGCAATATACTTAAGCTATGAAGATTTACCTCCTTATATGAAGCCGTGCTTTCTGCACTACTCCCTCCTCCCTAAAAATACAGAGTTCTTTGATGATATAATTGTTAGCATGTGGATTAGTGAAGGATTTCTTCAAGGAAAGCCAGATGAATTAGAAGAATTAGGAAGCAAGTGCTATAAGGAGTTAATATTGAGGAATCTTATTGAGCCAGACACAAGTTACACTGATCAATGTGTTTGCAACATGCACGATGTTGTTCGCTTATTTGCTCAATATGTGGCTAGGGATGAAGCACTAGTAGTAGCTCACAATGGAGAAATTGATATTTTTAGTAAACTCGATACACAAAAGTTTCTTAGGTTGTCTATACAAGCCAAGGGATTAAGATCGGATGAATTTGAGTGGAGATTTTTACAAGAGCAGAAATCACTAAGAACACTAATATCAGTTGGCCATATAAAGATTGATCCTAGTGATTCTCTGTTTACAAGTTTACGGACTCTACACATTGAATCTGCAAAATGTGCTGCATTGGTTGAATCTTTGTATCAACTCAAGCACTTGAGGTATTTGTCCTTGAACCAAACTGATATATCTAGATTACCGGGAAACATCGGCAAGTTGAAATTCCTGCAGCACATTAGTCTTAAAGGATGTCAAAGTCTGGTGAAACTTCCTGATAGAATTACAAAGCTGAGGCAGCTGCGCCATCTTAGCCTTACAGGCACAAGTATAAATAGTATGCCTAGGGGATTCCGTGGTCTAACAGACTTGAGGAAAGTGAGTGGGTTTCAAGCCCATGTGGATGGTGATTGGTGTAGTTTGGAAGAGTTGGGGCCACTTTCCAAGCTCATGAATCTTGGATTAGAGGGTCTGGAGAATGTATCTGCTGCCTCGTCTGCCGCAAAGGCTAGGCTTGGTGAAAAGGTGCATCTTACCCGTCTGGGATTATATTGCACAAGTAGGTTGGGAGATGATGGGCTGGTCAAAGAGAGAGAAGGAGTCTTTGAGGAAGAGCAGAGACGAATTGAGGAGGTGTTTGATGAGCTCTGCCCTCCGTGTTGCTTAGATTATCTTGACATCGAAGGATATTTTGGTCGGCGGCTCCCAATGTGGATGACGTCGACAGCAGCGGAAGTGACCCTCCTTAAGAGCTTGAGGATTCTAATGATGGATGACCTGGCCTGCTGCTCTCAACTCCCTGATGGCTTGTGTCAGCTCCCCTATTTGGTGCAATTTCAGATCCGCCGTGCTCCAGCCATCGAGCGTGTTGGGTCTGAATTCCTACAGCATCTCTACCATTACCATAGTCACCACTCTTCATCCCAGGCGGCGGCTACGTTTCCGAGACTACGCGAGATGTACTTAATAGGAATGGTGGAATGGAAGGAGTGGGAGTGGGAGGAGCAAGTGCAAGCCATGCCTGTTTTGGAGAAGCTTCTTTATCGAAGGTTGCAAGTTGAGGTGTGTTCCTCATGGCCTTGCCTCCCATGCAAGGGCTTTGAAAAAACTATCTGTACAAAACGTCCAGCACCTCAACTCTCTAGAGAACTTTCCTTCCATTGTTGAGCTTATTTTATTTCTCAACCCTGACCTGGAGAGGATCACTAATCTCCCCAAATTACAAAAGCTTGTCACAATCATCTGCCCAAAGATGAAGGTGTTGGAGGGTGTGCCTGCACTCCATAGACTCGTGCTGGAGGACTACGACATGAAAATGCTCCCGGAATACATGCCAAATGTAAACCCAAAGTATTTGCGGCTAGATTGTAGCCTAGAGTTGCTCACTTCCATAGCTGAGGGACAATCTGGACCTGAGTGGGACAAGTTCAGACATATCCAGCAAATGAAGGTGTATGCAAATGATGGAGATCATCATAGGAAATGGTACGTGCAGTACACAAAAAGAGATCTCTCCTTCAAATTGAAGACAAATATCATTGTCAGCTCTTCCGGACCTGCAGGTAAACTAATACAACTACTTCATCTTAATTTGTTGGGCTGCTCTGTTCGTTAGGTAGTTTTCTTTGTTTCTTCTTGTTCATTCCATCTTTCATCCTTTATGGTAGAGTCTAAATATATTTGTGCTCTTTCTTCTTTTTCTTGAAAGAAATATTTTCAATATTTTCGTTTCGCTTGACTGTGTTATTCCAGGGGATGATGAGAAATAAGACATAGGAAGAGGGGGAGAGTACGAATTGAGCAGTGACTTTGTCGTTCTTTTTCTTGCTTCGGATCATGCCTTCACCTGCCACATCTTCATCTGCCGCTAGCCCGTTGTGGCCCTGCTGCTCAAAGCGGCTTTCAGCAACGGGCTTGTAAATTTTAGCTTTTTTTAACTTTTCGGCTATTTGTTTTGGGTTTTTTTGGTTTTTTTCTTCTCTTATGCATTTGCATGGTCTCAAAAAGATATAACGGTGTTTTTATTTATTTTTTTCCTATTTTTTCTTAATTTTTTACTCAAAATAAGCCAAACAGTTGCTACAGTGCATGTGATATCTCACAAAATAATCTATAAGCCAGAGTCCCGTAGCCGCTTTGAGCGGGGCAGTGCGATACAGTACGCAAAGAGAAGTGGTCGTATGTGATTTTGGCTAGTACAGCTAAATTCGGCATAGTGTCTACTATAATTAACTTGCAAACCTCATCTTAAAAAGACGCATCTTTTAAAAGCTAAATTCAGTATAGTGTCTACTATAATTTACTTGCAGAGCTTGTTTCGAAAAAACATACCAAAAAAGCCGAAGGCAAGCCGATCTTGTTTTGAAAAAACATACCAAAAAAGTCGAAGGCAAGCCCTGTCGAACCCACCTACCAGCCCCTTGTACTGTTGAGTCTCGTTACTTCCCAAGTTTCTCGCAACATATTACAGTTTCCTCCATTGTGATTTGTAATTTTGATCTATGATAAATGGTGGACAAAAAAATGGTACTAACGTCGAAAAGATAGAAAGTTGATAAGTGCTAGTTTTCAACTATAACTGTTAGTTTTCAGCTAAGGAAAACCTTACCAAGAGTGATGCCCTTAGAAGAAATGCCATCCAAGATACTAGTATGAAGTTGCATTAGGTATGTTTAATATTCAGCTTGTATTGAAGGTGCTTCAACTCATGCCACCCTTTTCTATAGGAAATTGTTGGTTCATTCGGCGGCTGGGGCGCTCAACTCGGTTTGATTAAGCTAGCTTATAGTTTATTTTATATTATAACTAACATATTTTATATTGTATCTGATAGTAACTTTTTAAGTAATTAAATTTGAAAAATAAAATAATAAAAATAGGTTAATCTATCACGGACATGCACACACATACAAAAAAAAGATAAAAAGACCAAAAAACTAAAAAGTCATAAAAAGACAAAATTAAGGAATAATAAACTAGAAACCAAAAGCTGAAGTCAAAATGAGCAGAGAATTAAGGAAACTGTTGTAGGGATGGCCCCCACCTAAGCCCAGCTGGCCTGTTAGAGAGTTGGAAAGCCCAATATGGGACATGTGTAATGACATAAATGCCTCTGGAGGGGAAACTTGTGTATAAGGGTAAAGTTGTAAAAGCATTCCCCTCGTGGATATATATACCATACCGGCCATGGGGAGGAACCCTAAGCCATTTGCTCACCTAACTCCCCACTACCATACCCTCTCTCTCTGTTTGGTCTGTAGCCACGACAGTTGGCGCCGTCCGTGGGGAGCGGCGAAGAGCAAGCCTCAAGATTCATAGGAGGATGGCACCAAAGAAAGCGTCATCACCGGCGGCGAAGAAGAAGGCGGGGGCAGCGAAGCCTCGCGACAACACCCGGGCCTTAGCGTCGGCAAACGGAGGCGGCGAGGGCGAGGTGGCCGCGGTGGCGGCAGGCGCGGGCGAACCCACCACAGTGGCCGACCCCGACGTCGTTGCCACGACGGTCGACACCGCCCCACGAGCGGAGGGCGGTCCTACCGCGGAAGCGGCGGCAACGATCGGCGGCCGCCGCCGGGTGACCGGAGCGGCGGTCGCGGTACCACGCGGTGCGGTATCGTGCCCCGCCGTGCAGAGGCGTCAAGCGGTCTTGGAGGCAACATGGACCACGCCACCACCACAGGTAACCCAGGAACCCCGGTTCAGACCGTGATCCCCGCTATTCCGACCATGCAGCCAGGTACATCGGGTGCCTCGGCCACGACTACGGTGGAGAACGCTCTGCTGGCGGCCCTTGGCACGTTCCAACGGGAGCTGACGGATCTCCGCGGGGCTGTGCAGGATATGCAAGAGGCTCAGAGCCAGCAGACCCCACCGGTGGCCGCACCGGAGCCCACGCCAGAGCGCGCGGATAGCCGACGCCCCCACGTCTAATCGTGCCCCGCTGCGGCACGTGGACCCAGAGTCCCCGCTCTCGGCGGGCCTGCAGCAGACAGCGTGGCCGGAAGGCTTCAAGTTCCCGAGCGCCATCGAGTCGTACAAACGTGACACGGACCCGCGGGAGTTCGTGCGGGTGTACGAGACCGCCATCAAAGCCCCCGGTGGAGACGACACCACGAAGGCGAAGGGGCTCGCCCTCACGCTGCAGGGAGTAGCGCTCTCTTGGTTCTTTACCATCGAGTCGAGCTCCATCTACACGTGGGAGCAGATCCGCGATCGCCTCTACAACAACTTCCAAGGGAACTATGTCGAGCGCGTGGACGCCGATCAGCTCTTCGCGGTCAAGCAAAAACCCTTGGAGAAGCTCCGGGAGTATTTCAAGTGGTTCGCGAAGGTCCGCTGCCAGGTCAAGGACGCAATGACACAACCATCGTCAACGCGGCAGTACAGGGCCTCCGCCCGGGACCGCTAGCCGAGTACAACGCGCGGAAGCCAATCAAGACAGTGGCGAAGCTCTTCGACAAGATGGAAGAGTACGCCCAGGCGGAGGAAGATGCGTGGAGGCGCCACGGCGAGGACTCTGACACCAACCAGGCAGGGGGCGGAGGCTCGCCAAAGGAGGTCCCCTCGAAGGGCAAGCGGAAGCAGGACCCATCCAAGGATACCTCTGAGCGCAAGGATGCGCGGCACCGAGACTCGTCGAGCGACAAGCCCAGACGCACCCAGCAAAAACCTCGACACAGTCACTACGCCCTCGACATCGAAGACGGCGCCGAGGACAGCGCCTCCGCCGGCCGGGGTGGCCGTGGCAGGGGGCGTGGCCGGGGACGCGATGACTGGCGAAACGATCAACACCACGTCCAATGGTGCGAGGTGCATGGCCGAGGCACTCATGATACGCGAGCGTGCACCTCCATCGTAGCGCTCCGCCAGAGCGTCATCAGAGACAGGAACCTCGACGGGTGGCCGCCTGTAGTGGCTCATGTCCAACAACCCCCGGAGGACCCCGGGCGAATCGACGACCTCGGCCGGCATCCCCGAGAGGGCCTCCTGCGGATCCAAGCCCACGTGCAGCAACCCCAAGAAGGCCTCCTACAGATCCAGGCCCTGGAAGGGGTCCAGCGTCGGGTTATAAACGTCATCTCGGGGGGCTCGTCATTGGATTTTGCCTCGGCACGACAGCAGAAGGCCTACGCACGAAGGCTACACCGCGTAGGGGCATACCCGGTGCAAGCACCCCCAAGTTGGGCGCAGCACGAGATCACCTTCACAATCGCGGATGCTGAGGGGTCGAATTTCGACACCAGGATCCCATGGTCATCCAGGTCGCCATTGCGGGGTGCGACGTCAAGCGTGTACTCGTGGATGGGGGAAGCTCCGCGAACATCTTGTTCGTAGCGGCCTTCGACCAAATGGGGATTCCCCGGAGCCGCTTGGGTCCCTCCGGTGTCCCGCTTCAGGGCTTCGGGGGACAGCCGCTGAGAGCACTGGGCCAGGTATGCTTACAGGTTTCTTTCAGCCAAAACAACAATGTGAGAAGCGAGGACGCCAACTTCGACGTAGTCGGTATAGCCTACCCCTACAACGCCATACTGGGACGGCCAATCCTCAACGTCTTCGGGGCAGTCCCCCACTATGGCTTTCTATGCATGAAGCTTCCAGGCCCGCAACATATCATCACAGTCCGCGATGACCAGAACACAGCCCGACGCATAGAGCAAGGCGCCCGAGGCCCGCGGAGTGAGGTCCAGCGGAACCCTTGAAGCGAGGCACTCGAGGCCCGCGGAGCGAGGTCCAGCGAAACCCTTGAAGCGAGTCCGGCAGCACAGGGACCCTACAGGGGTTTCAGACCCCAGCGCCAGAGGCTCCCCGGACGTCCGCCACCCCTGCAACAGAAGTCGTTGCTGCCCCAACCCTGGAGCGGCTCGTGGTCAGTATCCCCCTTTACTCTCTTTTGTAATCGCTCACCCGCGCAAACGGGAATTTAATAAAGTTCACCGTTTGCGAGTTTAGTTTTATTTCCTCTAAGATGCGCGGGGTCCTGTCTCCGCGCTCACGGGTGTGAGTATAAACAAAGACGTGGCGTCGAGTTCCGCCTCCGCACGCGCCAGTCTACGTACTCTAAATAAGACGTAGCGTCGAGATCCACCTCCGCACGCGCCAATCTACGGACCCTAAATAAGACGTAGCATCGAGGTCCGCCTCCGCACGCGCTAGTCTACGGACCCTAAATAAGACGTAGCGTTGAGGTCCGCCTCCGCACGCGCCAGTCTACGGACTCTAAATAAGACGTAGCGTCAAGGTCCGCCTCCGCACGTGCCAGTCTACGGACTCTAAATAAGACGTAGCGTCGAGGTCCGCCTCCGCACGCGCCAGTCTACGGACTCTAAATAAGACGCAATGGGGGACGCCTCCGTGTGCGCCAGTCTACGGACTCTAAATAAGACGTAGCGTCGAGGTCTGCCTCCGCACATGCCAGTCTACGGACTCTAAATAAGACGTAGCGTCGTGGTCCGCCTCCGCACGCGCCAGTCTACGAACTCTAAATAAGACGCGGATGTTGTCCCTGTGCACTCTACTGAGTATAAACAAGACGCGGAACCCCTGCGCACGCTCGGGCTCCACGCCCGTGCGTACTCTCCGGAGTATGAACAAGTTGTGGTTGATGGTCCCACGCACTCCACGGAGTATAAATAAGACGTGGAGCCCCCGCACACGCTTGGGTCTCGTGCCCATGCGTACTCCCCTATGTATAAACAAGAAGCAAAGCCCCCGCGCGCGAGCGACGTTTGCACGCACCCTCCAAGGCACAAACAAGCGATCGATAGCTCCGTGCGCCCCGTGGGTCAGGCATAGGGCACAGCAGAGGCTCGCCCCAGACCGCCGCCACTTCGAAGGGTAGGAGACGACGCCCTCGCGCATCTACTTTGGCTAGGCGCCAGCTCCGCTGCCGCCACTTCAAAGGGTACGAGACGGAGCGCTCGCGCGTCTACTTCGGCTAGGCGCCAGCTCCGCTGCCACCACTTCGAAGGGTACGGGATGGAGCGCTCGCGCGTCTACGCCGACTGGCGCCCGGCTCGCCGCCACCGCCGAAAAAGCACGGAGCGCTCACGCGTCTGCCCGACTAGGCGCCGAAGGTAGGGGACGGGCGCTCGCGCGTCTCGCCGACCAGCGCGCGCTCACGCCGTCACCGAAGGGTACGGGGCGGGCGCTTCGCGCGTCTGCCGACCAGACGCCGGCTGCTGCCGCCACCGAAGATAGGGACGGAGCGCTCGTGCGTCTGCCGACTGGCGCCCGGCTCGCGCCGCCACTTCGAAGGGTAGGGGACGGAGCGCTCGCGCGTCTACTCCGACTAGGCGCCAGCTCCGCCGCCGCCACTTCGGACGGCGAGGACCGAGCGCTCACGCGTCTACTACGGATCGAGAGCATGGGCAATCTATCGCAGGACAGCAGGACCGTAAGAAAGAATGGAGACGCGGGCGACACGCTTCAACTAAAACCCCCTCCCTTCTGTATTCATCGGAATATGTTTACAATGGCATGCAGTACAGGCGTACAAGTACCCTTGGGAGCTCGCAACCGCTACTCGGCAGGCTCTTCCTTAACGCGTGTCCACGCCGAAACCCCGCCCAAAGAAGTCCGGTCGGCCCAAAAATCCAATGACTCCTCGGCCCTCCACCAGCGTCGAAGGCGCCGTCGAGTCACCAGATCAGAAACAAGTAGGTGGCCCCGGGCGGATAGCTGCTCGGGACACGCGGGCACACAGATCAGAACATCGGTGAGGCAACGTCAACTTCTATTTTTATTCATAAAGCAAACACTCGTGTTACAACACACGCCAACACACGAGAGCCCAGGCGTCACACCTGTGGGTTCATGTCGCCCTCCGAGGCTTCAGCACCGTCGCCGTCCGGCGCGGGACTTCGTCCAACCACTGGCCAAGGTTACCCCCACGGCCCATGGTTTGCCGAAGCTTGACCTTCGCAGCAGCTTCCCCGATGTACTCCCAAATCCGCTCATGGAAGAACCGCACGGCGCGGCGAACGGCGTGCACGGCGCGGCGAACGGCGTGCACGGCGCCAGACATCACTCCGGCCCCGGCTGGCATCTCCAAACGGGGGTCGGCTAGCCCGTCGATGTGTCCGCAGCCTCGGTGTCGTAGGAGCGCGCACATCAGGCACGACGTCACGTAAGAGCAATGGATGCAGAAAGACGTCGCGGCATTGCGCGCAAGGTTGGCCGAATTCCCGATCCGCCGAAGTGTCCGTGACAGCTCCTCGGGCCCGAAGGAGAGGGGCGGCACTTCGGCAATAAGACCTTCGAGGGTGCCATCTAGGGCCAGCATGGCATCCCACGCAGCCACCGAAGCCTCGCCCAAGGTCCGATCTCGATCCGCCAGAGACGCGGCGAGATCACTCTTCTCCTTCTCTAGTGCGGCGATTTGCTGAAGCAGGCCATCCCGCTCTTCAGCGGCCTCTTGCCGCGCCGCCCCCGTGGTTGACAGCCGTGCCACCGCCACGAGCGCCTCAGCACCAGAGATCGCCTCGGCACGCTCTGCCTCCAGGCGACGAAGGCGCTCATCCTTGGCGGAGTGCATCCCCTCAGCTGCGTGCAAAGCCTCTTCGGCAGCCCGCAACCGACCCTCTAGCGCCCCACGCTCGCGGAGGTGAGCCGCCTGCAACGCCTGCACCAGAACGAGGGTCTGTACGATACAATGGTCAGTAAGCGTCTAAAAGAGGCCACATGTCGTTACGGGGTAAGATGCTCACTCTCACTCCAGACACATCTAGCACGTCCTCGAGACGCTCCGTCCCATAGGTCAGCAAAACTTGCTGGTCAACACTCGCGGCCGCGTCTTCCACGACCCCGCGCCACGCTCCCAGCACCTCCGGCGGAGGGACGAAGTCTGCTACGTTGGGGTGTGTGGCGTCCACGGCGCCAACTCCGGGAGCGTCGGGTGCCCCTCCCGAAGGAACGACCCCGCGCCCCGAGAGCTCCGTGTCCTCCGGGATGAATGCCGCTGCAAGAAGGCATGCTGGTTAGAATCCTGTGAGCGCGCTGAAGAACTACATCAAGATGTGTCCGGACGGCCTACCCTCGGTGGCAGCTAGTGTACTTCGCTGGAGCGTCTCCCCAGCCCCTGGCGAGGTAACAGGGGTACCGGCGCCCTCGGTTGACCCCGGCCTTGAGGGACGGGGAACTTCTCCACAGGGCCTAGCACCAACCGCTCCCGCTCCCCGGCAGCCCCAGCGGTGGCCGCCTCAGCCCGGGAAGGGGCCGGTAGAACACCGGCCTGTGCGACTTCGAAGTCGGAATCGGAGTCCCATGGGCTCCCAACACCGGTCGCTACACCGAACCCCCTCGATGTCCGGTGAATAGAAGGTCGTAGGCAGGGCCGCTTCGCCTTCGGCGAAGAAGGTGACGACCTTGCCTCGACAACCACTGCAGGGGAAGGCTCCACAGCAGTAACACCTGCAGCCGAGGACTCCACCCCACCAATACCCGCAGAGGACAGCGATGGCACGATCGCTGCCGCAGCTGCGGACTCCGCTCCGGTGTCGCCAGCAGACGCCAGCCCCGCCCCTGCTGCCGCCATAGGCAGCGAAGCCTCCTCCTCTCAGTCGACCACGACCTCCTCCTCCTCTCGGTCGGCCACGGTGTATTCTTGGTCCCTGGCCCCGCCCGGAGATCCACCGTCCCCTTCGTCCACGCCCATCTCTAGGTCTGAGTCGGCGTAGTCCGCCGAATCGGACTCGGCCCCCGCCGTATCGGTGAAAACAGCGGCAACTGCCGTGCCCGGCGCAGCCACAGAAGCCCGAGCCCCCCCCCCCCCCGCGAGACGACGCCTTCTTTCTTTTGGCACCGCCATCCTGGTGTCGAGGCTGGCTCAGAGCTGGGCGCGCGCGCTCCAGCACGCGAACGCCCAGGGCCTCGCACAAGCGGTTTATCCGCCCCAGCCCCGCCGTCGCGATCGCAGCCGTGCGCTGGTCGTGTTCCCGGGTTGTATATGGCCCAAGGAACACGTTTACCGCGTGTTCGACATCCTCCAGGCGAATCCCTATTCGCAAAGAGTGAGTTCAGGCATGGCACAACAAAAAAACACAAAAAAACAACTCGAAATGGCAGAGATTTACGAAGTCTGGGGGCACCGGCAGGGAAAACACAGACGGGCGGACATTGTCTTCCCGAACTTTCCCGGCGGGGAGGCGCCAGTCATGGGCGAGCAGGGCCACGCCGTACATGACGAACTCCTCAGCGAGGTCCCGCATGTTGAGGCGGGCGGCAATCCCCACGAGCCTCCGTGCCCTCCGCCTGTCTTCCCTGTTGATTGACACCCCGGGCGCGGTATTAAACGCCATGGGCCGACCCGAGCACTCAAGACCGCTGCCGCTCGCCACGTGATGGTAAAACCACCGCTTCATCCAGTTCGGCTCCCACTTCGCCCGAGTCGAGTTGGCGGGGAAGATCTTCCCGCACGATGACCGCAAGACGAAGTTGACACTCCCGAAGTTGGAGAACGACCTGTCCTTCCGCCCCTTCGGTTGGCACCGCGCGTCGTGGAGAAACGCGAACATCCAAGCGCTGGGCCAACACCCCTCCGAACGCAAGGCCCAGCTGTACACGGCGAGGCGGGCCAGCGCATTCGGAGTCAGCTTCGCCAGCTCCAGTCCGAAGGTCCGCAGCACGTCACCAATAATTATAGCGGCGGGGATGCGAAGCCCAGCTTCAAAGTAGGCGGCGAAAACGATCACCTCCGACTCCCCGGGCCACGGTTCCGTCTAGTCGCCGGGAGGTAACCGCACCTCCTGGTGGTCTGACAGCTTCCCCTCGCGCAGCAGGGTACGGATGGTCTCCTCCGTCGCGAGCGTGGAGCCCAAGACGCTGGAACACGGCCCCTCCTTCTTCGTCGCCACCCACCGCTTGTCCACCGTGGTGGAGCTACGCTTCTCAAGCGTGTACTCCACTTCCACCGGCGCGGACCGCCGAGAGACGACGTTACTATCGGCCACCGGGATGAGTTCTCCGCCGGGCACCATCACTATCCGGGACCTAAGCGACGAGGGGCAGCGCGGCGGCAAAGGGGGCAAGAAGAGCGGGAAAAGCGGACTAGAAGGTGCGCGAAGCAGGCACAGACGCGGTGCCACGGGCTATTTAAAGCCCCCTCGCCTCCCGCACCGCAGGCGTAACCGACGGGAACCGAGCGCGGAGACGCGTACGCGGCGGCCTCACCTGCAGCGCCATCCAACCACTGCCAATCAACCCACGGGATACCATCTGGCCCTACGATCTAGGATCCGTGCGAAGGCTTCGGGGTCCGCCCTGGTCAATCCCGCGTAGCGACGGCAGAAGGCACCTCGGCATCTCCGCGGCGGGAAGCCGTCCCCGCTAGGGCGTCGACTCCGCCGCGGGAGAGCCCGATGGCCGGGGACGGCTTCGACGGCCCGCGGGCGGGGACTACACCAGGCACGAAGACTCCATCAAGTAATGCAGAAGTTCATAGGCCGTGGGACGGAGGGGGCCAAAGGGCTCGGCAATATGGCTTCGGCCTGTGAAGCCCTTCACCATGAGAGGCTCCTGTTGTAGGGATGGCCCCCGCCTAAGCCCAGCTGGCATGTTAGAGAGTTGGAAAGCGCAATATGGGATATGTGTAATGACATAAATGCCTCTGGAGGGGAAACTTGTGTATAAGGGTAAAGTTGTAAAAGCATTCCCCTCGTGGATATATATACCATACCGGCCACGGGGAGGAACCCTAAGCTATTTGCTCACCTAACTCCCCACTACTATACCCTCTCTCTCTATTTGGTCTGTAACCACGACAGAAACAATCATCGAAATTATTTGTGATTGTGTATTATGAACATGCATAGCAGCTATTTTTGCGGCTAATGTATGTAGGCAGTTTGATGATACGAGGTAACAGTTTTTTTCCCTGCGCGCATTTTCCTTCTTTACTAATTCATCGGCCCATAGTTCAGACCGCATAATGTTGCCAACTTGCAGCGCGCAGGTATTACTTCAGAGTACTGCAACCCGTGGATTCAATAAATGAACCACTGGCATAACAACTGCGGTTGATAGATAACGCAGGACAAATGTAAGCGCGATCATTTGACTAATGCGCCTAGTCGACCTCCTAAATCTTGGGGCCAGCGCCGCTGCCGCCAGCAGGGGACGCCTCGTCCTCGTCCATGCCACCGGCCATATCGGCGCCGGCACCCTGGCACATATTGGCGATGATGGGGTTGCAGATGCCCTCGAGCTCCTTCATCTTGTCAAACTCGTCGGCCTCGGCCAGCTGGTTGCCGTCGAGCCACTGGATGGCCTGGTCGACGGCGTCCTTGATCTTCTTGTTGTCCGCCGCTGGAAGCTTCGAGGCAATCTTCTCGTCCTTGATGGTGTTGCGCATGTTGTAGCCGTAGTTCTCCAGCGAGTTCTTCGCCTCCACCTCCTCCTTGTGCTCCTCGTCCTCAAACTTCTTAGCGTCCTGGACCATCTTCTAGATCTCCTTGCTCACCCTGCCCTTGTCGGTAGTGATGGTGGTCTTGTTCTTCAGCCCGGTGGTCTTGTCCTTAGCAGAGACGTTCAGGATACCGTTCGCATCAATGTCGAAGCAAACCGCATCAACGTCGAAGCAAACGGTGATCTGAGGAACACCCCTGGGGGCAGGCGGGATGCCGGACAGCTCAAACTTGCCGAGCAGATTGTTGTCGCGGGTCCTGGTCCCCTACATTGCACGGATACTTCACAAAACTCACGTATCGGTATCGAATACTGTACCGGATACGGATACTCCCCCGATACGCGCCGATACGTATCCTGCACGTATCGGTGATTTACTGATTTTTCAAAAAAAAAATTCCCGATACTTTGCCGATACTTCCCCGATACTTTTAAACCTAATATTCCCCACCCTACCCTAAAGCCCCCGTGATCCAACCTACCCTGGACCACCGCCGCCGCACGCAACAAATCCCCTGCGCGCCTCGCTCGCTTCCACGCCGCCTCGCTCGCTTCGCCGCCCAGCCTGCCGCGCCTCCTCCGCCTGTCCACGGGATGCCGCCTCGCCTCGCCGTTGCCTCGCCGACCGCCTAGCCTGCCGCCTCCTCCGCCCGTCGACTCCTGCCGCCTCGCTCGTTGCCTCGCCGGCCGCCTCACGCCTCCCTCCGCACGCCACCTCACTCGCTGCCTCGCCTGCCGCCTCGCCCGCCGCCTCGCCCGTCACCTCCGCCGCACCTCCGATGGTCTCCTCCAGTCCGTGGGAAAGGGGTGGGGGAGGAGTCGAGTCCGTCCGGTCGGGGGTGGGTGGGAGATGTTCACGAGCCGGCCGACGGTGCACCCGGTGGAGGCGCCGCCGCTGACGGATCCGATGGAGCAGCCCACGAGGGTGCTCATGAAGGACCTGCCCGGGATGCCCGGCACGCCCAAGGGGCTCGGCCTCCGCCTCGCGCAGTTCCTCTTCGCCGGCGTCGCGCTTGCCGTCATGGCCTCCACCAACAACTTCCCGTATGTCACCGCCTTCTGGTTCGTCTCCCCTGCCTGGCTCTACGTACCCTTCTCCCCTCCCCATATCAGTTTCTCCTCCTTCGCTTTATTTCACTTCATTATCCAACTGCTTCTTTAGGATTTGAGCATCGCGTTACATTTGGTGAAAATGGTTAGTTTACAAAGGGAATATGATGTGATCTGTGCTGCTTAGTTAAGTGTGTATGTGTACGCTTTTCAAGTTGGGTACCGTGGGAAACTCGCTGCTGACACCTCTAGGTACATCCTGTGTTGGAATCTTATAGCTCAATTCAGCAATGTGTTTAAATCCTCTAGGCACATCCTGCCAGATCCAATTTCAGGTTTAGATCCTTGATGAACTCTAGCTTGATAGGAAGAAGATTAGTATTAGGGAGAGGAAGTCACTTTGTCTTAGCTGTGTACTGATTTGCTGGCTTGTGGCTCTCATTTATAGGCAAGAGATGAAGCTCTTGCGGGGTCACATGACGTGGTGGGTGTGATTTACAAAATCCTAAAGATCCTATATTCCATCATTGAGGTTGCCCTAAGATTAAACTTGATTTCCCTTGGCTCGCGCTTTATGTTACAAATTATAGAAGGGAATAGTCAACTTTACTTATACTAGATTCATAATGCATGTACTCTTATTTCTTGTCTGCTTTGTCTGCAAGTTGACTCCACTGCTTTTAAGTAATAGCACATTCATTTTGACAGAAAACGGTAGAGCAGTTTATGTATGTAGGTTTCGGTTTCTCAATTCCTTATAAGAATTCATTAATTTCTTATTTTTATCTTTACTATATATATATATATATATATATATATATATATATATATATATACACACACACACTCGTATCACCGTATCGGTGTTTTTAGGAAAATGGCGAATCGCGGTATCACCGTATCGCGTATCAGGGTATCTGGGCAACATAGCTGGTCCCCTCACCCTCGTAGACCTAGATGAGGACACCAGGCTGGTTATCGGAGTACGTGGAGAAGAGCTGCTCCTCCTTGGTGGGAATGGTGATGTTCCTCGGGATCAAGACAGTCATGACACCTCCTGCAGTCTCCAAACCGAGTGGGGGGTGAAATCCAACAGGAGGAGGTCCTGGACCTTCTCGTTGCCCTCTCCGCTCAAGATAGCAGCCAGGACTGCACCTCCGTAGGCAACAGCCTCATATGGGTTGATGTTCTTGCAAAGCTCCTTCCCATTGAAGAGAAGCTGCTGCACCCTTGGAATCCTAGTGGAGCCACCAACAAGGACAACATCATGAACAGAGCTCTCGTCCATCTTGGCATCCCTCAGGCACTTCTCCACAGGCTCCATACACTTCCTGAAGAGATCCATGTTGAGCTCCTCGAACGTGGCTCGGGTGATGGTTGAGTAGAAGTCAAAGCCCTCAATGGTGGTCTGGGCAGTGGAGGAGAGGGTCCTCTTCACCCTCTCGCAAGCTGTCCTCAGCCTCCGGAGAGACCTGGGGTTGCGAGTGATATCCTTCTTGTTCTTTCTCTTGAACTCCTGGACAAAGTGGTTGACCATCCGGTTGTCAAAGTCCTCACCACCAAGGTGAGAGTCACCAGCTGTGGCCTTGACCTCAAAGATACCCTCCTCAATAGTGAGAAGAAAGACATCAAAGGTACCGCCTCCAAGGTGAAAGAGAACATTCTTCTCACCAATGCTGCTAGCCTTCTTGTCAAGACCATAAGCAATAGCGGCAGCAGTCGGCTCGTTGATGATACGCATAACATTGAGACCAGCAATCACACCAGCATCCTTGGTGGCCTGCTTTTGAGAGTAGTTGAAGTAGGCAGGAGCAGTGACAACGGCATTCTTGATGGTGGTGCCAAGGTAGGCTTCAGCAAAATCTCACGCATCTTGATGAGGACCATGGAGGAGATCTCTTCAGCTGCAAACTGCTCCTCACCCTTGTATTGGACAACAATCATACCCTTGTCGCTAGGTCCAGCAATAACCTTGAAGGGCCAGAGTTTAATGTCACTCTGGACAGGAGCATCAGTAAATCTCCTGCCAATGAGACACTTGGCATCTGCAGAGAACTGCTGTCAGTACTTGCAATTCGAATTTATACTACAATGATACACGCAAAGTTGTAATAAATAAAGAACATCAACAATATAAATCGACCTAGACATGTATAGCCAGAGAAACTTGACTAGTTGCTATGCCGGGACAAACACCAATAACTTCTTTGCGAGCAGAATACAAGCATTTAAATCCAACATATGGCAGGAGGCAACATCAACAAACATTTAAGACTTATGGAGAACCACTTATAATAAAATAAGTTAAGAGCTGTTCCCATTCTTACAACTGAAATAAGAGATTAGCTTGCACGATTGCTAGATCAACATACTGTCCAGATTCATATGCATTCTGATCTAGAGCCCAAAAACCAAAGCATAAGGTAGGTTATGCTAAGCAGTAAGCGCTACCAATTTGACAAACTAGAACATGTAAACGGCTATATAGTAACTGGAGGCTCATCAGGGAGCAACCAGTGTCGCAAGGTCCGTTCCCCCTTGTTATATGCCATATTTCGAGACGCATGGTCACAAAAGAATACCATGTGTCAGATACCAGATGGCATTAGAAACTACATAAAGTTTCCATATGGATTAAAAAGAATCATCCATAACATTTAACAACCTCAGCCGAAAGATGGTGATTTGTTTGGAATAATCACTGTAAGTTCAGTAAATGGGTTTATTTACATCACAGGTTGCACACTGTTGGATTCAAAACTTCCAAATATGCAAATCAAACCTTTTTGGAAAATAGGTTAACTGTTGCATAGCTACTGTTGCCCCAAAAATAAAAATCAATGAATGACGTAGATTGATCATCATCTGAGATGCAGAGATGTGGAATGGATAAAGCATCATCACTTCTCCCTCCGAAATTTCTTTAAAGCTAGACGACACAAATGGCATATCCTTTTTCAGCAAGGCAGCATTTAACACACTAAAAATACGATATTCCTAAGCAAGTACTATCGCAACAGATAATTGCACAATGATGTTAAGCTAATGAACTAGGATCCCGCATCCAAGAACATCTAAGTAAGCAGGCAAGTAAATTATCAGCACAAAGACTTAAAAGTGTTCGCTGACGTCGATTGAACTAAGCATCCAGACAGATCCAATTAGTAAATCCTGGCACACTAAGCAGTAACCATCCACAGATCTAAGTAACTAAAGCAGCAGCAACCACTAAATCACATCAAAACAGACTCAGAATGCTGTACCACTGAAGCAATCACAAGTACCAGAGCTACAGGTCCAAAGGCAGCATACATATCTATGTTCCTAAATAGAGATCGAAGCAGCAGCTAAACTAATAAGCCTCAGCTCCACAGATCTAACATACAGAAAAATAAAAACCAAACAATAAAGCAGGAAGGAGAAGAGATCTGGGGTGGGGAGGAGGGCAGCAGAGTGGCTCACCGAAGACGGTGTTGATGGGGTTCTTGGCGGCATCGCCGATGAGCCCTCTCGGAGTCGGTGAAGGCAACGTAGGAGGACGTGGTGCGCGAGCAGGTGGTGCCCAGGTCGATCCCGATCGCCGGACCCTCGCCTTGCCCGCCATCGGAGTTGCTCGCGAGGCAGTACGGTGGCGGCGGCTAGGGCTTTGGGAGGAGTGGAAGAGGGGAACTGAGGCCGTGGAGGGCGGGAATTTATATTGGAGGGGGCGAGGTTACCAGGGCGGGGCTTGTTGACGTTCGATGTTGATCGGACGGTGGAGGGCGCGCGTGGCGTTGTTGCCGTTCTCATGGATTGGGCCGATCAGCCCATCAAATTATTGTCTTTGGCCCACCTCAGCTGGGCCATCAAATTAGCTGGTTTTCTTGGATTGAACGTTGACCGAGCGAGCCACTCGTTCCTCTCAAAAAGGAGTGGCTACCTCGTTACAACCCAACACTGTACATGATCACTCTAAGAGCAAGTCTTATAATACAGTCTTCAGCTGGCTGTATGGATACTTACAGCCCACTTATCAGCCTACTCATATAGTAATTACAGCCAGCTGAAGACTGTATGACCTACCCCTTCCTCTCACAAAGTTTCTTGGTTCTTGTACTTCAACCGGTCAGTAAGCTTACACCCACCTCTCTCTCTCTCTCCTCCTCTCTCTCTTCCACCTCAGCATACAGCCAGCTTACAGCCTCTTATAATACTTGCTCTAATCTAGTGGAGTAAGCAGCTACCAGTATACAACCAAGTTAAGCAAGCGCACGATCCACGTAATCCAGTACTACCTGTAAGGTTATCTCTTGTTTACTGAGATGGCCGGAGTTGTATCAAATAATATAACTTAAGATATCTGAGAATATGTTTATATATCTTGTATACTATTTATATTTTTCAAGATATCACAAACACTACGGATGATAAATAGGAACAGAAGGAAAATATAAATTGAGAAATGTAATTGAAGTATGAGCTTTGATGGAAAAAATCATTAAGCATAATAAGTTGTTATGATTCTTGGAAACATAATCACTCTCCATCATGCATGAATTATATAGCTACATGCTGCATGCACATGTACCTCTTTAATCTCAAGCAATTTGCTGATTATATGTGCAGCGAATTTTCTTATTAGTTTATATGATATTAGAGTACCTTTGATTAACACAAAATTTCAAGATATCAACAGTGTAGATCTTTCTCTTTTCCTTCGATTAACACATCTGTAATTTTTTATTGGAGTTTGTATAAAACTCAAATTACTAATTTTATTTAATTTATCCCAAATTTTAGTTATATAGGGATTTTACTTTGGAATTAGTATAGAAATCAAATTACAAAATTTCTTTTATTTTTTATTCCGAATTTCAATTAATTTCTTTAGAGTTTGTATAGAAATCCAATTGCTATTTTTTCTTTAATTTTTATTCAGTTTTTGTTGGTATTCGTATACAAATTCAAGTGCTAATTTTTTTTAGTTTTTATTCTGAATTATATTTATTTGTGAATTTTACTTAGGAATTCATATAAAAATCAAATTGTTAATTTAATTTCATTTTTATTCCAACTTTTAGTTTTTTGGATTATACTTGATGTTGACCCTTTATTTTAATGTAGACCATTATAATATGGACTACCATTAATGGTGTAAATATTTATCTTTTTCTCGATTAACGTGATATTTTTTAACCGTTGAGAGTAAACCTGATGGCTTCTTTTACATTGCTTTAATAATATAGTTCTTTTACATTCCAAGCTCATTCTTTAGTTCATTCGTTCGTTCAGTTATTACTTCATACTTGACAAATATATGCAAGCAGTGTACGTACAGACGAACATCATCATCTGCATGCACAAGCTGCTGCAGCCGCCTGTTCTTTTCCTCCGAAGCTGGCGGTTTTTGGCTTTTACTACAGTACCTAACTTTCAAAAGGAGTATTTTCTCAAGACGAGGTCTACAAGTTAAACGATATACACGTTGAAAACCCAACATCTGTACCAATCAAAATCGCAAGTGAGTATCTGTCTCTCCGTAATCTGTACCGTAAACAGTCAAAATTCAAAAATTTCAGCCAAAAGCCATAAGCCGCATCCGTTGCCAAACAGGCCCAAATATCAGCTGTCTTGTTTCTCTGTCCGAAGCCTAATATATGCAAGTCAAGTCAACAACAATACGACGACAAATTAAACCATCTACGTAACGTGAATATTCATCACTCATCAGATCATGCATCCGTAACTCAAGAAGAAAAACACAGAGAGATGGAGAATTGGAGATTACGTGCATAAGCAAAAGCAACCAACCAGAGGGGAGGGAGGAATCTGATCAAGTCCAACGGGTCGCCAAATGATAATGATCAGCAATCCACTGTTGACATACCAATAATCCATCTTTCTCTTTTTGCTTAGTTACATAGATGGTTGGGACCAAATCGACTTTTGCGATAGCAAGAAACATGCATTGCGTAGCATGCTATCTCTTACCAGCTCTGACGGATCCATGTAGATTCAACATGCACAACACAAACAGTGCCTTCCTTCCTCCTTTCCCTCTAAAGTAAGGCTGTAAAAAAAGTTCGAAACTCACGAGCTACTCAAGTTCGATTCGTTTCAGACTTGATTCAAGTTCGGCTCGAACTTTAAACAAGCCGAACTTGAGCTTGATCTCGAGCGTGCGAGTTTCACCAAGCCGAGATCGAATAATTCACGAGTCTCGATTCAAACTTAAATAGTAATACATATTAACTCTTACCGAGCTTACTCGAACCGAATTCGAAATCGACCTTTTTTTATTGTTGAAAATTAGTGTAGGTTTGAATTATTTTGTCTGTTATCGAGTTTACTCGAGCCGAACTCGAACTCAAACTTTTTATTATTGAAAATTAATGCATAATAAATTATTTCAATTGTTATCGAGTTTCAACAAGCTGAGCTCGAGCCCAAATCCAAGTTCGGACCTCAACTCAAGTTCAACTCGAGTTTCTACCAAGCTCAAATCTGAAAGACCAAACTCAGCTCATTTACAGCCTTACTCTAGAGAGAGATTTCTAGCTTGAGATGGTCATGGTGAGTGACCTTAGGCCGTATGTTTTACACTACACACTCTACAGGGTTACTGCTTTCTCTTTTTTTTTATCCTTTACCTGACTTGGACTTGTCTGCATCAGTGCCGTCACCCAAAATTTGGACATCTGGCAGGGCATGAGGTCAAAACTTCTGACTTTGCCACCATACATGATGTGCATTTGCTGATCAGGGCTTGAGATGGTTGAGTTGTCACAGGTTTGGGAAAGGGTCCCTTGAGAGATCCATTCTTCGGTAATCAACTACCTAACCGGAAGGCAAAGAATAGTAAGCCGTCAGGCTCTACAAGACTGTCAGGATAGCACCATATTAGCATGCATGAAAAACAGACCATTTCACATGTCACATATGACCTAAACTAATAGCTCCGACTAAAAGTGATTATTGCTTCAAATGTTCAAGTATGCCATAAGGCATAAGCCATATCTCAATCCTGACCATTCAAGTATGCCATAAGCCGTATCCCAATCCTGAATTCCTGATATCCATTCATAGACACTGGTGCACCTACTAAACTTCAGAGTCACACTAATTCACACCATTAAGTCCTACACAAACTAGACAGGAATCTTAATTAGATGCAGTTGTAGGTATAGGTCAATGTAGATCACCTACACACTTAGCCCGTTCTTTTCGGCTTTTCAACTGGTTTTTGGCTTTAATTTCTATCGGTTGGTATGATTAATTAGACCAATCATCCATAATCCAAAAAAAACGGAGCCTCACACAGTTAGACATCACTAGAAACGACCATCTTTCCCTGACAAGACATCAAATTTTTGGATAAGTCATCGGTGTATCTGTGTATGGCACACACAAGTCACTAAGTGCTAAACAAACGACAACAAAACAACAACTACTTCTGTACAAATTAACTACTTCGAGCACTACATTACAAGGCCAACTTGCAGTAAAAAAAACACAAGCTGCCACTTAGATTAGATGGCTTGTCTTGCAAATTCTGCAGGCTGTTACTTCGAAAGAACACAAGAACCCCCACATGGTCACCTGCTCTGCAAATTGCAATCTGTGTTGGGTGAGAAATTTCGGGGTACATGTCAACATGTCATCTTCATCTGCGTCAGATTAGCATAAAACAATGCGTGTCACCAAGATTATGAACACTTAATTTGTTGGCTTGTTGCCAATGTTAGAGGAGAGGAGCAGATCAGGACGCAGTTGCCATTCTTGCAGGGCCAGCACAGTGTTGTTGCCTTGCTCACCACTTGTCTACTCTAAAGTTGGCACACATCTATCATTGACACAGTGTTGGGTTTGATGTGTTCTAATCCAAGGCTTCACTTATTGGAACAGCATAGATAGAGTAGATATCTACACAGACAATGAGGTCAGGAAAGTCATGCCACATATTACTAAGTAACTGATGTAAATTCAGCTAGTAAAATCGAAAGCGTTGTTAGTTATGGTAGGGCTCATCCAGTCAAGTTAGGATTCAAATAGAAATATATGATAATTCCAGGTCAAGCAACAAGTGGAGTACAACTCAATGGGAATGGCCAAATTCATCTGGAGTCCCTATTAGGATAATTGTATAGCTATTGTTGTACCTTCCTAACTTGCCCCTGTACATGGCTATATATATGAAAGGCACTCACCTCATTGGATGGTGGTGATTTCCCCAAATACCTTTCTACATGGTATCAGCAGTCCGGGCTTGATCTTCTCTCTAGCCGCGCCGCATCTCCCTCGCGCCGCCTCTCCTCTCAGGGCTGCGCCGTTCGGACGCCGCCTCCTCGGCCGCGCCGATCTCTCCCCTTCCGCTCCCTACTCCATCTTTCCAACCGGCAGCGTCGACGCCCTGTCACGCCGCCGCCACCCCCAACCTTCCGCGCCGTCACTGACTCCCTTCCTCGCCGCGGCTTCTTCCCATGTCGACGGAATCTTCCGCGTCGAGCGGTTCCATGGCTTCCGCCGGCACGGGCTCCCTGCCCCCGTCTGGACCGGACGCCGCACCGCTTGTGTACGTCGCTCCCTACGCGACGATCGCCGTCAAGTCGCACGTACCGGTGACCCTCGAGTTGAAGCGTCCCAACTTCAACCGCTGGTCTCCGTTCTTCCTCTCCCTGTGCGGAAAATTCGGACTTCGCTCCCACGTCGACGGCACCGCCGCGGCATGTCTGCAGGATCCCCAGTGGGCAATTGCCGACTCTTGTGTCCACAGCTGGCTCCTCGGTTCCGTGGCGGACGACGTCCTCGGCCTCGCTCTCGCGCCTGACCAGACCGCTCGCCAGCTCTGGATCGCCATCGAAGCCCTTTTTCAAGCCAACAAAGCTTCTCGTGCCGTGTTTCTCGGCCACGAATTCCACTCCATGACCCAGGGCGACCTTTCCATCGACGAGTATTGCCAGAAGATGGAAGCCACCGCCGACGCGCTACGTGATGTTGGCCACGCCGTCCTCGATTCGTAGCTCGTCCTCAACCTTTTGCGCGGCCTCAATCCTCGATTCTCCAGCACCGCCGACAACATCGCTGACTCCGATCCGCTTCCCACCTTCGTCGTCACCCGCGAGAAGCTGGTTCTGAAGGAGCTTCGTCTCGCCAACGAGAACAAGGCCGCCACTCAGACTGCGCTTCACGCCGGCACCTCCTCCTGCGGGGCGTCCTGCCATGCCGCCGGCTATGGCCAGGGCGCTGGTGGCGGTACTACCACAGGCAAGGGCGGTAGTTCCGGCAGCGGCGGCCAGGGCGGACGCCAGAGCGGTGGTGGCAGCAGCAACAATGGCCAGGGTGGTCGCCGAAGCAAGAAGGGCGGTGGCCGCGGCAGAAATTACCAGGGCGGTGGCGGCAGCAACCGCGACTCCATCCCGCCGGCCGGGCCCTGGATGTGCTTCACCCCGTGGGGCGCACTGCAGCAGCACTGGCGTCCTCCGTAGGGCGCGTCGCAGTAGCCGTGGCGATCTCCGCAGCCCAGGCATTCTGGGCGCGCACCCGCAGGCCCATACCGCCTTCGCGCCGCTCGCCTCTCGTCGCACGGCCGATGCTCCTCGCACAGCCAGCAGGTGTTGACGGCCGATCGGCCGCCTCATCACCGCCCTGAACCAGATGGCGCTTCAGGGCGCCAATTCCTGGGTCCTCGACACCGGCGCAACCGCTGACATGTCGTCATCGGATGGTATACTAATCTCCCGCCTACCTCATTCCAATTCTTTCATCACTGTAGGTAACGGTAGCACCATTCCGATTTCCTGTCGTGGCACATCCACCTTGTCGGTAGCTGACACTTCCTTTTATCTCAACAATGTCCTCATCACTCCCGCCCTAGTGCGCAATTTGCTTTATGTTCGCCAGTTCACTCGCGACAATAATTGCTCCATTGAGTTTGACGCTTTGGGTTTTTCTGTTAAGGACCAGAGAACGGGGCGCGTGATTCTTCGCTGCAATAGTAGCGGGGACCTCTACACCATCCCTTCGTCCTCACCATACAGTTGCAGCCTCGCTACCTCGTCTACGTTGTGGCATCTCCGCCTCGGTCATCCCGGTCCTTCCGCCCTCGCCACGCTCCGGAACATGTCGGCCATCTCTTGTCATAAGAGCTCGCGATCCTTGTGTCATGCTTGTCAACTTGGCAAGCACACGCGGCTCCCTTTCAATAGTTCTACTTCCGTCACCACTGCACCTTTTGATTTACTTCATTGTGATGTCTGGACATCTCCTGTTCTTAGCATCTCAGGCTATAAATATTACCTTGTGTTGCTTGATGATTACTCTCATTATTGCTGGTCGTTCCCGTTATACCACAAATCTGATGTCCAGCGCCATATTGTGGATTTTATAGCCTTTGCTCACACACAGTTTGGCGTCATGCCAAAGTGTTTTCAGGCCGACAACGGCACTGAATTCGTCAACAATGCCACAACTTCCTTCCTAACTAGTCGCGGCATTACCTTACGTCTTTCGTGTCCATACACCTCACCCCAAAACGGCAAGGCTGAACGCATGCTTCGTACCATCAACAACACAATTCGCACCTTGTTGCTACACGCATCCATGCCTCCACCCTATTGGGCTGAGGCCCTTGCCGCCGCTACATATGTCCTTAACCGCCGCCCTTCCTCCTCCGTCCATCATAGCATCCCCTACCAGCTCCTGCATCAGAAGCTCCCGGATTATTCCTCTCTCCGTGTGTTTGGCTGCCTCTGTTATCCGAACCTTAGTGCAACGACACCCCACAAACTCTCCCCCCGGTCAACTCCTTGTGTGTTCCTCGGTTACCCCTCCTCTCACAAGGGGTTTCGTTGTCTCGACATGTCCAGCCGCCGCATCCTTATCTCCCGCCATGTCGTCTTTGATGAGTCTGTGTTTCCGTTCGCTTCGGCACCCTTGGCGGCCTCTGTGCCGTCTTCACTGGATTTTCTTATGCAGGGCCTCACCCCCACGTCGGAAGCTCTGCCTATTGGCGTTGAGCGACGGCGTGCCACCTCGATAGCTCCCTCCTCCGGCGAGGCTGGGCAGCCGGAGGACCAGGATCCGGCGGTCATATACGCTGGCCCCATACTCCCGCTCGGCCAGCCGGTCACCGCCCCCTCGGAAGCTGCTGGCGCCCTGCCGGCAACCGCGCTAGTGCCCACCGACCGGGTTGCCGCTCCGTCTGCGGGCGGGCACCCAGATGCCGCCGGGCGACGCTTCGGTATTGTCTACCAGCGCCGACCACCGCCCTCCTCCATGCTCCCGGCACCATCGGCGCCCGTACCCGCTCCGGCGCTGCCACCACCTTCGCGTCCCACAACGCGTTCTCAGACTGGCAGTCTGCGTCCCGTCAACCGCCTCAACCTTTCCGCCACGACAGCCTCGCCGATTCCGGCGAACTATCGCAGTGCCCTCGCCGACCCCAATTGGCGCGCTGCAATGGCGGAAGAGTACAAGGCTCTCCTTGACAACGGCACCTGGCGCCTCGTGCCCCGACCATCTGGTGCTAACATAGTCACGGGCAAGTGGCTGTACAAGCACAAGTTCCACTCCGACGGCTCCCTAGCCCGGCATAAGGCTCGCTGGGTCGTCCGAGGCTTCTCTCAGAGGGCCGGCATCGACTACGACGAGACCTTCAGCCCGGTTGTCAAACCGGCAACGATCCGCACCGTCCTCAGCATCGCCGCCTCACGCGACTGGCCCATTCACCAGCTTGATGTGAAGAACGCCTTCCTCCACGGCCACCTGGAGGAGACCGTATCGCCAGCGCACGCCGGCCGTCGACCCCATCGCTCGACTACGCTCGTCTCTCGCAGGTCCTTGTACGGGCTCAGCGAGCTCCCGATCCAGAATCGCCGCCTCGACATCCGCAAAGACGGTTTCACTACGCCCAAGTCCGATGCATCTCTCTTTGTTTACAAAGATGGAGACCGTGTCGCCTACCTGCTCCTATACGTTGACGATATCATCCTCACGGCGTCATCACCGGCACTGCTCCAGCACATCACCGCACGCCTCCACTCGGAGTTCGCTATGACGGATCTCGGCGACCTGCACCACTTCCTCGGCATCTCTGTCACACGCGACAAGAACGGCTGCTTCGCCGCAGTCGATATGCCGTCGACCTCTCTCGGCCGAGCTGGCATGTCCGAATGCCACCCGACTGCGACACCCGTGGATGCCCGAACGGTTGCCGGCTACCGACGGCAACCCGTCGCCGACCCTCCGAGTACCGCGACCTCGCAGAGCACTTCAAGATGCGACCTTGACACGCCCGATCCGCCTATGCCGCCCAAAGAAGTTCGCTTGTTCATGCATGATCCCCGCGAGCCGCATCTAGCGCCGATCAAGCGTATCCTTCATGACGCCAAGGGTTCACTCTCTGTTGGTCTTCTCACGGGAGTCGATGCATCGTTGATCGATCATTGCCTACTCCGACGCCGATCGGGCAGATGCCCGACACGCGCCGCTCCACCTCCGCTTTGCGTCTTCCTCGGCGACAATCTGGTATCCTGGTCATCCAAACGTCAGACCATGGTCTCCCGCTCCAGCCACAAGCGAATACCGTCTTTGTTCTCATGTCGTGGCCGAGTGTTGTTGGTCGCGCAACTCCTTCAGAACTTCACATCTCGGTTACCTTGGCGACGGCCGCTCATCAGACAACGTGAGTGCTATCTACATGACGGCCAATCATGTTCATCATCGTCGCACAAAGCATATCGAGATCGACATCCACTTCGTTCGTGAGAAAGTTGCGTTGGGACAGGTTCGCGTGTTGCATGTCCCCTCCGCACACCAGTTCGCGGACATCATGACCAAGGGTCTCCCTGTACAGTTGTTTACTGATTTCCGGACCAGTTGTATAGCTATTGTTGTACCTTCCTAACTTGCCCCTGTACATGGCTATATATATGAAAGGCACTCACCTCATTGGATGGTGGTGATTTCCCCAAATACCTTTCTACACAGATCAATATGATAATGTGATGAGTGTTCTGACCAAACATGGCACTGACAATAAAAAGTGCTTAACTGCCAGAACAGCAGTTGGTTTCCGTCCATTTATGTACTTCTGGATATTCCAAGCAGGACATGACAGCTAGCTCCAAATGTATAGATTGTGAATTTCCCTTTGTGTTTTCATCCTAACTGCTATAATCAGAATATAATGTAACCTGACACTGCTGGTTGATTAATCCACATTGCAATCATATTTCCAAGGAATAGCTTATAGCCTATGGATTTTGATTGAAGTATACTGCATGTCTGATGTTGGTCTAGGAATCTTTTCTGCACCTTTCAGATAAAATTTGGCTGTACAATTCAATATAATCAGAGAAAGAATGCATGGAGAAAACAAGTATGACAAGACTTGTGGTTTTGTGGTGTGCAGACTGTGCACCATGGTCTTAAAACTCAAAAGAAGCTGGATGAAAAGACTAACCAAAGGTAAAGTGGGCGGCAGCCACTTCTTTCATCACACCACATGACGGCATAATTACAGCAGTGGGAATATAGCACCTTTTCCCTGACGGCTTTCACTGCGGTAATATAAAAAAAAACTTCACTTTGGACTTAGAAAGGACTAGAAAACCTTAGCCAACATCAGGTAAATTGATGATGGTATTGCTTAGGTTGTTCTCTCTGCTCCCTTATTGTTCTAAAGGCACTATGAATAAAGGTGTGACCAAAAGACAGCTCAAAAGAACTCCAGAAGACTTGACAAAAATTGCAAGGAATTTGCATTGTGAACTAATTAAAGTTGGTGACATGACTAAGGTGTGACTGCATGACTGTTAGAAAGGGATCAATATAACTTGACAGAAGTTGCAAGGAATTTGTATTAGGAATTTGTACACGGGAGATAATACAGTATAAAGTTTCTCTCCATTCCTCATGTTCTGATTGATCAATGCACAGTAGTATTTTCTACAGTCTACATACAGCTCACAAAAAAGGAAAAGGAAAGCATCTGCCTTCACAGCATGTCACACCGGTTTAAAATCTTAACAAGATAATTTTGATCTTAAATTCTGTATGTATTAGTATGTTTTTTCAGCTTCTAAAAACTATTTTTTACATTTTTTATAGTAACTAACTTTTAAATAGAATGTCTTTCTAAGACGGGGTTTACAAATTGATTATAATATACATTATAACGACTTCATTTATATCCACCAAAACTACACATGACTTTCTATTACTTTATAATCTTTCTCACGAATAACCCAAAAGATATAAACTAAAGCCAAAAAGTAAAGCTATGCACATCCTTCATACAAAGGGTGCAATCAACCACCTAGAAAAGAACAGCCAGAAAGCTAGAAAGCTCCATTGAAGCATTACACTAAGCTAAACATTTTGCCATTTTATCTTTCTTGAACAAATAAATGAACGACTTCTCTAGTGATTTATCAAGATTGTCTTTTCGAAATAATTTATTGGTATTCGACTCATTTACACAAATCCTGGCACTTGAATTAAAAGTTAATAGCTGTGGACATAAGCCACACAGAAATGAACATAACCAATAACAGGATTACCTGCTGCAATAACAAAATTACTGTAAATAACTTACATGTCACAAACTACACATGAAAGAAGAAAAATATATTGATCTAGTTATCAATTCCTCATCATGTTCATTATATATACATCCAATGATCCAATCTTTCAATTGACATGATCAGAAGACCATACACCAAAAAAATTACAGCACAAGAGCGAACACTGCATCAAATAGGTTAACAAAGCCACCATTTTCAACAATTCACTGATCACCACCACTGCCGGGAGGCGAAGGCAAGGGGATGACCCGGTTGTTCTTCCCCACCACGATCGTAATGTACCCGCCGTCCTCCTCGCCGGCCGCCGGCGACGGAGGTTGTTGCGGCGACCTCCGCGCCCTCATCGCCTCCTCCGCCAGCGCCCGCCGGTACAGCTTCTCCTCCGCCTCTTTCAAGAACTGAAACTTGGGCGGCGGCGACACCGCCACCGCCGGGCTGGCCGCCGTGGTCTCGAACAATGGGTTGTACGATTTCTCCATCGCCACCGGCGGCGCCGGCGAGGCAGCCGGCGTCAGGAACGGCGTCTCCGAGCAATGCAGCAGTTCGCCGAGGCTCCGGCTCCTGCCGCACCTGCTCCGGCCGTCCTCGGACTCGAGGTCTTCCTTGGTCTCTTCCTTGATGGTGAACAGCAGCCGGGGCGGGCCAACGAGGCTACCCAGCCGCATCAGCTGCGCCTCCACCGTCTCGTCGTCATCGTCGACGGCCACGGCCACCGCACCGTCACCGGCGTGCGGCTCTTGAGTGTAGGTGGAAGCGAGGGCGGGCGGCTTCTTGAAGCAGAAGAGCTGGAACAGCTCACGGGAGGAGGACGAGGGAGAGGACTCCGCGTCGGAGATGGTGGCGGCGCGGCGGCGCTGCCGGCGCTTGTGCACGAGGAGGTAGTAGAGCTCGGCGGTGAGCGCGAGTAGCAGCAGGGCGGACACCACCGTGAGCCTGACGCCTAGTCTGCTTAAAGCTCTCATCTTTCCTAACAGTCTCTCTTCCCCTTGTAGACTAACTCGGAATCACCATTAGAGGAAAGGAGCAAGAAAGCAAACAAGCAAACTGAAGAAGAAGAAGATGCATAAAAAAGTTGCTTAGTTGCTAAGCACAAGCAAGTCAGATTCTTCTCTTGCTCAAAAGCTCAGAACTTGCTCCAGAGACTCAACGCACAGAAGCAAAGTTGAATCTAAAAGGTTCAGGACTTGCTCACCAATATTAGATTCTGCCACCTCTATCTATATCTAGCGCTATGGCAGAACAACGAACACTTAGAAGCAACAGCAGCAAGTCAGCAACAACCACAGGAACAGAGGAACCTGCTACGAACAGTGAAAAGTTGGGGCCAAGGAAGGGAGGACACAGAGGGAAGAAGATGAAGAAGAGCTGCAACAGTGGAAGCAATCAAAGAATAGGGAAGGAGAAATGAAGAGCACAGTTGACCCAACCCAGCCCAGGGGGAAGGAAGAGGACCAAAGACCAAAGGCACAGAGAGAATGCACCAAAACAAATGCTGCAGTGATTTGTATTGGCGATAAGGTAAGGAAGGGCTCTGCGTTCAATGGAGGATAGAGAGAGAGGGAGGTGGGAGAGTAGGAGACGGGAGGCCTTCACATCACATGGGGGAGGTGGAGATGGAGTGAGACTGTGCTGTTTGCTTCTGCAAAAACAAAGCAGGATTGTCTCAAGGGAGAGAGAGAGAGAGATCATAAAATAAAATAAAATAAAGCTGGACTGGAAGGATTTATGGATTGGATTGGACAAGATGATTAGCTTAGGTGAGCTAAGCAGGGTTAAGGAATCCATTTTATTCTAGAAAAATCAGTTCTTGCAATTCTTCTCTGATGATGTTGGTGGCCTTGTTTGAAATTTTGATCGTTGGAAGTTCCAATCGACTCCAAGATCCTTACCAATTAAGAAAACTGACGCCAAAATTTAGTACTAGTTTCACTGATATGCATAAGCAGATCACATGGCTTTGCCGTCACAGTTATTCTGGGATCACTGAGCCCCTGCTTTCAGTTCAATGCACATGCACACATTATCTCACTTTTTTCCTACCTTTTAGAGCTTAAAGCTTTAATCCCCTCGGGCCAAGTGCTATCATATGTACACTACTTAACACATGCTAGACATAACCCAGTGCACTAACGTGATACTAGTAGGCTCAATCCATTGCACTGGACCCTTCTGGTCTTTTCTATCTACAAGATATTTCAGACATTGCAAAATGTTCTGGAAAATGAATGTGCGTAGCTAGCTAGTAGCCTAGTAGGTGAGAAGAGGCGTCCTTGTCTGGTCCTGAGTCTTATACATATCACCTTGTTTCACAGACTTATACATACCACCTTGTCTGGCCCTAAACATTGCTGAGAAACAAACAATATGTCTGTTCATTCTTCAGCGTTTTCTCACCAACCTTATAAATACAGATGTATACAACCATGCATACAAACAAAGAGTATGTAGAATATTACACATTGTGGTCCTATGTATCTTTTCATTCTAGAATGATAGACTTCCTGATACAAAGATGTATGTATATGCAAGATTTTATCCTTCCTCTGTAACAAACTTATAAACTAGCATGGGCCTAACCTTTACTTGCATAAAGATTAGCATAAGTGCAGTATACTAGATTCCAACTGGTAAATTTAAAATACATATACCGCTACATGGTCTATTTAGCCGTTGCACCGCCGAAAGATATATCTTTTCCTTTTTATAAAGATAATCCATCAAAAGTCAGGGTGAATTGAAAACTACATGACCTGCATGGAGCTCATTCCTTATATATATAGTTTTTCTTCTTGCAAGATTTATCTGTTTTTTCTTTCCTACAAGTGATGCTGTTAGCTTCAGATGCTCAATGGTGAATCCCAGGTGGAATGTTAACAATGATGCAATTTGGCACACAAATCTTAAGACATAAGATTCAAAAGCTGGCTTTTACAGGCCCGTCATTAGCAATGAACACAAGTGCATAGTGCATATGCCCATCAATGTGGGCCTGTTCTTTAAGTCAAAAGTTTGCGGCTTTTGACTTTTGTTACAGTACCTAACTTTCAAACGGAGTATTTTTTTTTTTCAAAACAGTGCCTACAAGTTAAACGATCTACACGTTAAAAGCCCAACATCTGTACCAGCTAAAATCGCAAGTGAGTATCTATCTCTCCGTAATCTGTACCGTAAACAACCAAAATCCAAAAATTTCAACCAGAAACCATAAGCCACTTACCCCCAACTGTTAGTAGTAGCATATCACAGGACCACACGAACACTAATACAGATAGGTAAGGTTGGATGAAGGGAACAGATGATCCATATATGATTTTTTTTTTCATTTTTTTAGATCCATATATGATTTTCATTTTTTTCCCTTGTATTATCTACGCTTAATTGCGAGGAGACAAAATTCCAGATTTCCAGGCCATCAGACAGAGAGGGGCCAGAGAGCAAGACAGGACAAACGCTGATAGCACAAAAACACTATTAGGAAACACATGGACACACCAACCATCTTGCTAGCAATCTGGATGCTAATGAAGGAGGGCTGTTAACTACATATGTCTTGCCGACAGGTGGTCCCGGCAACGTGTGTGGCCCCACATGCCAGGCAGACGGTCTGCTGGTTACGCCTTTTTTTTTTTGCAGCATGTAGCAGCAATCATTCTGAAATTCTGGTAAAAGCTGCTAGCAAATGGAGGGTTGTTCTTTTTGGCTGCAGCTTTTGGTTTTTAGCTGTGGCTTTTGAGTTTTAGGTTGTTTGTACGAAAGATTACAAAGTAACAGAAACTCACATGTGGTTTTTGCCAATATAAATGAAGTCAGTAAAGCATGTACTACAATTAACTAGTAGATATTATTTTTAAAAAATACTTTATTTAAAAATTAGTTACTGTAGAAAAGCTAAAAAGTAATTTTTAGAAGCTGAAGGAACAAGGTCAGAAGGATGACAAGTTAGAAGGGCTGTGAAAAAGCTGAAAGCAAGTTGGAATTTGCGTTGCTGGAGATGACTGAAGAGCGGGCAGGAGATGTGCTGTGTAGCTTGTGGCCTCCCTCCCTCATAATGAGCAGCCAAAATCTATGCGGTCCATAAACTTCTCCATCTCATCGTGCCAGAACCAAACCATCATAAAAAATACATAAAAAGAATTACTAGCACTAACAGTGGTACTACCAGTAGTTCCAAATCCATAGATGAACTAGCAACTGTTTTTCATCAAGATGACAGGTTCACCAGGAATTCAGGACGGGTCTGAATATTCTTCAGAGCTGAAAATAACAACAAACGGCCAAAACCCATCAATTTCTTCTTCAGTCACCGATACCCTTCCTTGTAAATAACCTTTTGGTAGTGGAGGTGTCAAAAGAAGGCTAGAGGTGCATCTGCTGTACTATCTTTTTGGCAGTGGGAAACATAAGAAGGGGAGCATAAGGTCATGCTCGGGTGGGCTGAAAAAGAGTAGCTTATGTTTGAAATTGCACTGTAACTGGCTGAAATTACACTGTAGCTGAAGGTGACTTATTTAGCGTAATTAAATTTAAAAAATTTAAAAATAGAAAAAATATGTTAGCGCATCAAGGACAACGCAAACGAATACAGGAAAAAAAGAACCGGAAAAAAGCTCAAAAAAGCCAAAAGTTTAAAAAATAGATGAATTTTATGAATAGTAAAAAATAAGCCAAAAATCAGAAGTTCAAACCGAAATAAACAGGACGTAAATACAATACAGTTGGACAAAACAATAGATAGTGGTAATGGGTTCTGCGATGTATTGCAGTTTTGCGAGGAGGAGGATCGAGCAGCAAAGGTGTGGAGTTGTGGTGGAGGCGTCGCGGCCACGATTGACCTTTACCCAAACCTTCAGGGAGACGAGACAGCGAGACGAGCAAAGAAGCAACATCAAGCTCGTCACCATGGACCGTGCGCCCGTCTGATCAGCTTTGCAGAATAAATTTGGAGCTGCCTATAGCGCTGTACTGTCTGTCTGGGCCACCCATGTCTTAATTAATTTGGAGCTGGCTATACACACTCGAGTGATTGCATAGGTGTAATTCGTCGATCAGAAGCTAATCGGTTGCTGATTACCAGCATAAATCGAACTTGGTCGATCTCCGTTACTCAAACCTGTGTAGATGAAATTAAATTGTTTACGTTGCTAGCAGAAATCAATCTATCGCACACCAGTAGTCGCGATCGATCTCTACGCTGGGCTTAGCTTCAGCTTCATCCTAAGTTTGTGCTTGGATTGTAATTATATCGACCATCTTGAATGTTTGAGGTATAATTGGTTGATCATATATACATGGTGTAACTCGTGTTCAAGATCGATTCGTCCTTGCCTTGCAGTACTATACAGGATCGGGGAGGGGGGATACATGGAATACATACGTACATATATATACATACGTACATACATGTACTAGAGAGAGATGATGACAGTGTATATATTAGTGTCGGTCAGTACGTATCATTGTCAGTACAGTACACTGGTACGGAATGGATAGCTACGGCTACGCTGGAGGGAGGAAGGCACCAGCTAGCTAGATTTCGTTGAGCCGTTGACAGGCTTGGAACCATGGATGGATCACACATCCTGGACCGATCGATACTGCAAAACTCCATTAATTAACGGCAACGAAATCGGACAACCTGGGACAACGCAACCAAATCCTACGTATACCTACCTACTCGCCGGTAAACAATGCCTGTCTTTTCGGCTTAGATTTTAAACAATTTCTCCGCTGTCTTTTTTAAACAACTTATCGAGACAATCTTCAAAATGACTTATCAATGTTCATTCGTTTGCACAAGCGCTTGTATTAAAACCATCAACCATAGCCATAAATCATAAATCGAAGCCAAAAAAAAAAACACCCGAAGTAGAGCAGGCCGGACCATGCACCTCGCGGTATCATATCGTATCATTGGGCCGGCCACCTTATCAATCCTACGCACGTACCAGCACCGTTTTTCTCTATCACACAATATGTAACTATACTAGCAGCGGTAGCGCGGCACCACCGCACTAACTACTATGTGGACCAAAGTAAAATGCCGACAATTCGTGGAGAGCATTTCTACAAAAAGCAAGAACTCATACGTAATTCTAGAAAAACCGAAGGTCTATTCTGCTAAAAATCAAGGACTCGTACGTAATTTTGAAAAATCGTGGGCCGCTATCAAGCAAAAGGAGGGCTTCCCTGAAAAATCTAAGGGCCCATGTAGGATCGGAAATAGCAACAGAGGGGGGTGAATGGTGCCTTTAAAAATTCACCCCTCAAAGTATCCACAAATGAATCTCCTCTTCGATAGCTATGAAAAACTATGAAAGGGAAGATTCATGCTCTCTGGAACCTCAAACATGCAAAAGAGAAGGCAAGACATAAGATAGCAAAGGACTGGAAAAAATTCAGAGCTGTTCCAGAGCTGGCCGGTCAGACTGCCCTAGCCTGGCCGGTCTGACCGCCGGCTAGAGGCCGGTCTGACTGCCATTCATTGTCCGGTCTGACCGGAGGCTAAAATACGGTCTGACCGCTAGGGTTTTCGGTTTGACCGGATGCCTGAAAACAGAGCAGCGGTTGCGACTGAAATTCTTCACTGCACAGTATTTACAGAGAATGCAGTTTACAGGGAAATTGCCAAGAGTTTTGCAGCCCTTCTTGGATCAAAAGAACTACACTACACTCTAAACAGCAAGGAGACCACAAGAATCAAAAGATTTCATCATCAGAGCAAGGATTCAAGATGTTAGCTAGAATCTGAAGAATACCCTGAGATATGAAACCGAAAGCTGAATCTCTAGTCATTTTCATGTCCATTGACCATGAGCCTTTGCAATTCAGCTGGAGAAGGTCTCACAACTAGAAATCATAGCCTTAGAGCAAACATTCTAGTGAAAATCAAAAAACCCATGGTTGCCCTGACACCTAACCCATGCAATCTCCTTCCTCCCTTGATAATAATGCAATTGCATTTTCCCAAAGCACCTTCGTTGCACCCTAATCACTCTGGTGAAGTCTATTTTTCTGAGGGCATTTCTTGAGAGTTCTAGTGACGAAAGCCACCACCGGTTGTAAGGCCTCTCTCAAGGATAGCCATCTTGGGAGCTGCTCGGCTCAAACCGCCACTGCCACCGTGAAAACCATTCCCCGTAGATGGTCAAACTACTCCCCACCTCGTCATAAACTCGTCGGAATAGCTCCAAGTCACGGAAAAGCCCGCACCCTTCTCTTCTGCCGCCCGCCACCACCACTTATGTTTGTGCCTCCCAAAGTCCCAAAATGGAATCTCTGTCATACCAGGAACCCGTCCGTACTACTCTCGCCCACCAGAGAACCCTACTGTGTTTTACCAGTGCCTACCGCTCTCTGTTTTGCCCTAGAGAAGATGGCTGAAGGTAGGGGTGCAATCGGATCGGATTCGAACGGATATTGCTTAAACCATATCCTAACCCATATTTTTTTCCCGGATTCGAAATCGGATTCGGTAAGACCGGATACGAATACGAATTCGGAATATTCGGAGTTTCGAATATGGTATCATCGGAGCGGATATATATCGGTTACGGATCGGAAACGGATAATATAAGCGGATATCACGGACGTACAAAAAAGAACATTTTCAATAGTGTCTTCTCATTAAAATTAAGGAAGAGCCTCGAACAGGATAGCTAGCAAATTTATCAACAAAGGGCTCATAAATTTCGGAGTCCAGATGAGTCATAACTGCATACAAATTAGTGATGAAGCAAACGGAAAAGATAATATGCCATACAGCATTGCATAAATCTGCATACATTAAAATGGTGAAGTCTGGGTGTTCCTACACACATTGCATAAATCGGCATACAGCATCGCGCACACATTGCAGCAAAAGTAATGCCTGGTTATTTGGTTAACGTCCACTGCAGCAAAATGGACAATGCCTACTTATCTTCCAGCATGGACGTTTGCAGCAAAATGGACAATGCCTACTTATCTTCCAGCATGGACTTCTCCATTGCAGCAAAACGGTCTTGAAGAACTTACACGGAAATTGGTCTTTCTTCTCCTGTAACATATAAAATCAGTGATGGCAAACACATTATCGAGTCATCTCTTCAATAGATGTCAGTTTGGAAGTGCCACATGCCTTTGAATCGATATGTTAACAGTATATAAATTATTTACGCATAGCAAACACGAATGTCGCCAACTTGGTAAAAACGTCCATTTGTTAACATATGATTGAGCTAAGAAGCCGGCCAAAGTAATCAAGAACAACTCTAGAAAACTTTAGTAGTCCAAATAGATAAGTAGCGCGCAAGCTCTCTTTATCCATTGATCTGAACTTAATGGGCGATCTTGCCAGGAGCATAAAGAGATGTAAAACAATAACAGAAGAACATAGACCCATCAAATGGACTATATTATGGTAATTCCTTTTTCAAATTTCTTTTGCCCAGTCATTGATAGCAGCAAAATGATGAATATAGACATATAGTCCACGGGCATTTGCCATGTAAACTTAGTAACTTACCAGAAAGTTAAGTAGTAAACTTCAGCTTCACTTGGTCACAAGCACACCTAGAGCTCGCCATCACTAGCTACTTCTTCTTCGTCCTACAATTCATCAATGATGGACGCAACTTTGCTAAATAAGAGTACAAATCACCAATACTAGACAATACCTGAAGAATCCTCATATTAGCAACAATGGTGTCAACTACCTCCAAATCACCAATGATAGATGCAACTTTGCTCTTAGAATCTGAAAAAAAATAAGAGAAAACTTCATAGTTAAAAAAGAGACTACCAATACTAGTGTTACACTGTTACATTAAGAAACTAACAATTGATGTTATTACCTTTTCTGGATGCGGCTATCCAATCTTTTGTACATATTAATGCTTCTACCATTTCAGGCTCTAGACGATCGCGAAATGGATCAATGACACGCCACCAAAGACTAAAAGCGATTCTCGGCTATCATTGACACTTGAATAGCCAAAACATCACGTGCAACTCGTGATAGAATAGGATATTCATCTTGTTGATTCTTCCACCATAATAAAATATCAAAGTTTTGACTGGATCTACCAAATTTGAGGGGCTGCTCTGCCATGTATTTCTCCAGGTCATTTGGTTCATCCTCATCAGCCCCATATGTGTCATATAAGAAGTCATGAAGTTCATCATTCTCATTGTCCATAAAGAGATCTATAGCTGGTTTATGATTGGGTGTAGCAGTAGCATTGGCAACAATCTTATTTTTTGACACACTAGGTGCAACAGAGGCATATGATTCATACAATTGCTTGACAACATTGATGAATTCTTCAAGTTCAATCTTATACAGCAACTCACCATAAAATTTCTTCATGTAAAATTCTATTAGTTTTGTCTTATACCTAGGATCAAGAAAGGTTGCCACAGCAAGAGCAATGTTGGACTTCTTCCAGTACTTCTCAAATTTGGCACTCATAGAAAATGCCATATCATGTATGGTGGTATCAGAGCTAGCACACCACTCAGAAATCAAAAGTTTAATCTGACAAAAACTGTGGTAAAACAAATTTGCTGTAGGATATAAAGTACCAGAGAATAGCTCAGTAACATCATAGAATTTCTTTAAGCATTTGCAAAGTGTTAGTGCCTTATCCCATTCTGAATCTAAAGGAGCAATTTTCTCGTACCTACGGCGTTCCAAGCACAAAAGCCTCTCAAAAGCTCTCCTATAACATATGGCATCTCTCAACATCAAATAGGTAGAATTCCACCTCGTAGCAACATCCAGTGAGAGACCCATCTTTGTATCCAACCCACACTCAGATGCACACTTTTGGAATTCCTCCCACTGCAACGGAGATCCCTTTACAGCTACAACAAATGCTCTAATATTCTGAATCAGAGGCAATTGCTTGCAAACCATCTCTAGCAACAAGATTCAATATATGATTGGCACATCTCACATGAAAAAATATACCATCACATATTAGCGGACTTTGCTTTTTAATTTCAGCAAGGACATCTTTTACACACACTTCATTTGCAGATGCATTGTCCAAAGATAAGGAAAATAACTTCTTTTCAATATTCCACCTCATGGCACAGGAAGTAAATGCATCAGATAGGTTAGCACCCGTGTGTCGCCCTTCTACATGCATGAATTTGATAATTCTTTTTTGAATTTGCCAATTATCATCAATCCAATGTACAGTGACACACATATACCCTTTGTTTTGATTTGAAGTCCACATGTCCATAGTTGTGCTAAAGCGACACTGAATGGTTTTAAAATATTCATATAACTTTCCCTTTTCTTGTAAAAAGAGGTCCATTACTTCTTTTCTAATTGTTGTACGGCTCTTGATTGGAAAGGTAGGACGCAAGGATTTGATGAAGTCAACAAAATATTCATGCTCAGCAATATTGAAAGGGTACTCATGCATGATTATCGCTAAATAAAACTTTCTCAAGCTAGCTTCTTGATCATACCTGTATGGTTCAACAATAGCTATGTCAACTTCATTATTCTTTTCTACTGTGAGTACCTGCTGACCTGGGTTGAGATGGTGCTTTTTTTTCAGATGGTTCCAAAAGCATGATGTGCCATTGATGGTCTCACATCTGGCACTATATTTGCAATGGTTGCATTGCGCCCAACGTTCAACAATCTTCTTTCCTTTCACCTCAACTGTCTTTGTAGTCCTAGTGTAGTGATCCCAAACCGGTGATGTGCTCTTCTTCTGCTTCTTTGTAACAGCCTCATCTTCTATATTCTCTTGCCCTTCCGTGCCAGTGCCACTGCCAATTGTCGGAGCACCTTCAGTTTGCATTGGTTCTCCTCCAGATGCAGGTGTAGGTGCTGCAAATGAAGATGAAGGCACACTTCCACTTTCGGATGCCATCAAAATTCACTGAGTACAAAGATGAACCAATCTTAGCTTTATGATTGTACAAAGAAGACAATGAAATAATTAATTAATTGGCCTAGCAATACTAAATCCAAAATGTTAAGGAATTTCTATAGGCCCTGTCATGGTCTTATACCACATATTGCCATTAAAAGACCATCGCAGAATTAAACAAAAATGGCTGTTCGCAAGCACAAATCAACACTATTGGCAAGCACAAATCAACATTATTGGCAAGCACAGATCTAACTTTAGCTTTAAGCAATTGGTAGTATGTGCTAATCACACAATCAAGAGACACATGACACTATTACAGTATGTAAAAACCCTAGTCTGACTCTAAAGAGACAGTAGCCGAAAGAGGAGGCACAGCACAAGGTTGTTCATACAATCATACCCAGGACAAAGTTGATGCACAGCACAAGGTTGATGCATTAGTACCTCGGCGAAGGTTGATGCACAGCACAAGGTTGATGCATTAGTACAGTAGTACCTCGGTGAAGGATCAAGGTTGATGCACAATGGAGACCTTCTTCGGGACCTTCGGCCTGATGGGGATGAACCGAGGAAGGATGCGGCCGACGGCGAACTGCCGAACTGGAGGCCGGCCTTGACGGAGAGGAGCGCCTGCGTCTTCTTAGACGCCTTAGCCGCCGCCAGCTAATCTCTCCGGCGAAGAGGGGGTGGACGGGGCAGATGGAGGAGTACGGTGGGGGCGACCTCCTGAGCAAGGCGATGGGCTCCGAGCCTCCGAGGCGCGCGTGGTGGTGGTGGACTGCGTGGAGGCACCCGCGGCCTTCGTCCTCCACGGCTCCACCTCTTCCTCAAGCGCTCGCTCGCCGGTGCCTCCAGCGGCGGAGCGGCCCTCCTCGCGCTCGCGCAGCCCTTCTCCCACCGCGTCCTCCGCAAGATGGTACTGGATGGGGATCTCCGCCTCTCCGGAAGTCCGGATCTGGACGGGGAGGGGGGACCCGGAGCAGCCGAGCTGGGGAGGGGATCGGATGGGGAACGCCGGAACGGGAACACCAGAGTCCGGAGCAGCCGAGAGCCCGAGCTCACGAGACGATAGATCTGATGGGGAGGCGGAGGATCGCTGGCCGACATCGTGACGCATCGAGGCCGCCGAACAGATTTGAGATTGCCTTAGGGTTAACTGCTGCCGGTTCCGGATATCCGACCGGATAATATCCGAGTATCCGCAAACCGAAGTAATTCGGTCGGATTTTTCCTATCCTGAATCCGGACCCGAATCCGACACGTGATATCCGAATCCGGTATCCGATCCGACCGGATTTTCCATTTTCTTCCCGGTTTCGGTACAAATCGAATTCGACACCGGATCGGTCGGGACTAACCCAACCCATTTGCACCCCTAGCTGAAGGTAGACGAAGGGACGATGTGGCCAAATCCCAACCGCTCACGTGTCAGACATCGGGTGATTAGTGCATGCACATGAATGGGCCATTGCGGCCTGGTGTATCTGGGCCAAGCCGGTTGGCTTGCAGGCTATTTTTTAATTTTAAAAACTGCACACTACATTGTTCATCTTGGGCTGGCCCATCACTATAGCAAACACTGTTCATCCAAGCCCAAAATTCAATAATACCACCATTTCGATCATCTCAATGCCCTGAATCTATTTTTGGCCTCCGTTCCACCAACTAAGCTCCAATGAAATCCAAACCAACTATATTTGATTTTTATTACTTTTTTACTCCCTTTTCTTTTATTTATTTCCCTAGCTTGATTAATTTCAAGCATGGACCTTATGTTATTTTATGTGTTTGCGCTAGCTCCTGAGTCCTCTGAAGCAATCGTGCAAGGATCGGAGCCAGGCATCGAAGTGTACGAGACAGCTAAGTTTGTTAAACAACAAGGCAAGTTATAAGTGTTTGACCATATTGAATCCCGTGAAATTTAAATTATTTAATTACAGTATTTGCATTATTGTTATTTACGCAACATAATTTGATTAAAATAAATATTTAGAATGACATGTAAATTAGTTATGACATACCACAGAAAAAATGTCATGTTCAATTTGAGGCCATATTCACCTTGATAATCTTAGTATTATTTAATTATTGTATAAATAATTGTAGATTGGCTTACTCAAAAATTTTGTACTACTGAGTGACTTGACATTTGGTTAGTAAAATTATTTAAAATGGTTCTAAGGTAAGGGGTGACTCGTGAAAAGCCACTAGATGGTTGGAGTCCACGACCTTACCCTAGGGTGGAGACTTGTGTAGAAGAGTGACATTTCCATCGAGGATGGCAGCCTCAAGATGAAAAATAAGGACTAGAATTTTATGCTGAGTAAAGGACACAGTAATCGCTCAACCACAAGTGTTGACTTGTCAACCCTGATTTAGTAGCTACTCAACTCAATTAAATATCTACATAAGGGTGTGGCACAAAAACGGTAAAACCATACTTAACAACAGTAGGTCCACACAAATCAAGCGGAAGTGTTCCGTCTTAGCCAACGGATACCCGAGATTGTATGGTAAGAACCTATCAAGTAGAGGTTATATAAATAAATAAGCAGTAAAATGACTTGGTTTTCTTAACTCAGTCATGAGGGTTAAGAAATATTGTGGGTAAAACTGGGCAACTCTGCAGAGTGAAATAAATAGTATTCGAATACGTCGTGCTTCTAGTTAATGGAGCTGTGTTTATTGGGTGCTTCCAACAACAAGGCATAAGTAGATTTCTCTGTGTTTTAATCTGAGTAAGCTAAGTAATCAAGTGTTGAAAACCCCCCTTAATTTTGAGGAGTTCTTATTTTATGCTTTCTTGTTTTCAATTGTTTACAAATAAAATTGCATCCACAACCTCTCAGCTCTCATTAATAAAATAGGTATACTCCCATCATTTGAAAGTTCTTGCAAGTAGATATGTTAGGGTTTACTTTTGTGACTTGCTGAATATGGTTGTACTTATTATTTGCTAAACAACAAACAAAAGATCAATAAGACAACGATGAACAAACTGTTGATGAAGTTCCAAAAAAAAAACCCTACTTCGTTGACGTCAACTGATTTTAGGTCTTAGCCGCGCTCAAAATAGCCTGTGGATACTTCTTTTGTAATGTAAGATAACTTTGGACTTGCATGCTCGCTGCGTCAAAACCCTGTTGTTAATCCTTATTTCTGTATTAAAGTCTGGATTTTGTTTGTAAGCTTATGTTGAACTGATGCACATTCATGTACAGTACTCCGCAACTAAACAGTTCTGAGTATTTACGGGGCTACCAGCGCCGTAAAAAATAGAGACATTACACTATCCCCCGTGATCAGCCGTGGCTCCGGCGGCTTCACTGTCGTGGGCGGTGGTGCCCCGGCCGCCGCTTCCGGAGAAGGTGCCGCGAACGGCACTCGGGAGGGACCGCGTGCTCTCATGCAGGCAGCACGCTGAGCTGGCTCCCACTGATTGACCAACAGAGGCCATGTACACACTCGACGCGCGTGCATAGGTGTAATATGTCGACCAGAAGCTAATCGGTTGCTTAATTAGCGAGATCAATCGTACTTGGTCAATCTCCATTGCTCAATCTGTGTAGATTAAATTAAGTTGTTTACATTGCTAGCATAAATCAATCTATCTGAAATACCCCAAATTTTTTAAAATTTTAAATTTTTATGAATTTTGAATTAATTCGGATTTCTTTCCCCTTTTGGCGATTTCCCTGATTTTTCCGCTCCGCCTCATCCTCGCGTCATCCTCTGCCCAGTGGCCCCACCGCGTAGCCTCCCATCGCCTGCCCTTCTCATCGCTCCGTGCACAACCGCCTCCCACCCGGTCGCTCGTCACAGCTCTCTCTCTCTCTCTCTTCTCTGGAATTCTCTCCTCGGGACTCTCAAAGTGTCAGAGATATTTTGTGGAGCTGCAGTGTCGCTTCTTCCTTATCTTCTGCGCAGCAGCCGAGACCCCCTCACTCCTCCCCTTGTACCGAAAGCCCCTCCCGAGCCGCTCTCCGTCGCCACCACTCTCCCTTGCTCGGTGAGCTTCTTAGCCACTAGTGCGACTCACAACACTCCTAGCATCCTCCGAGTCGTCAATTTGAGCTCAAGCCTACCGGGTCGCCGCGATTGCATCCCCGGTCCCGGTAAGCTTTTCATCTAATCCTCTCCTCCCGGCCATTATATTTCAATTAAACTCACACAAAGATCTCTAGGGTATCACAAACAAAAAGCCGAGCTCAACTTTATAATAGCATTACCCGAGAACTCCGCCGACGAGGTTCACCGCGGCTCAAACCACCTCACCGTGGACAGCCTAACCGGGTTGTTTCGCCCAAATCACTTCGCCATCGAGTTCACCGAGGCCGTAGATGGAGAAAACCCTTTCAATTTGATCGAACACCCTAGGTGACCATGGCGCCGCCGTGGAGGCCACCGCCTTCCCATCCGCCGCTAGCCGACACCATGCTTGTTACCGCTCCCAAAGCCCTAAAATGGATTCACAAGCTTGAGCCACATCCTCCGAACCACCAATTTCCCGGAAGGCCTTGCTGCCGCGCGCCGCGCGCCTTCTCTCTCTGTTTCACGGAGTGAGCTCGGCGGAGGTTGAAGACGAGCGTCGCAGCCGCTCGATTGATCTCCATCGGACGATTGCGAAATCCCGAAGCCCCGCCGTCCGACGCCATCGGCGACGATGCTTCGTTCGCGCGTCGCCGGGCGGCCGGTCGGCGGCCGTGGCCCACGGGCGAGCAAAGAGCGCGCGACGCGCGCGAAGCCGAGCCAAGCGGGCGTGGGCGAGTGCACGCGCGTGAGGTTTGGGCCGTAAGGCCGAATTTCATTGGCTGCGCTAGCACGTTGATCCCGCCGCTCGAACAAAGCAAACCCGTGGTGAATAGTGCTCTCGCCTTCTTCGCCACCCATTTTAGAAGAATTCAGAAAAATCATTAAAAATTCCAGAAAAATCCAAAAATCCCAAAAATATTAAAATACGCCATTTTATCAGTAAAATATTCTAAGTTCAAATCTAGTGTCCATTCTCACAAATTTGAATTCTAAAAATCCAAATGTTATTAGTTCACAAACCTAGCCTTATAAAATCAATCTCCATAAAGTTAATTTCCATAAATTCAGATTTTATTTATTTAAATTTCACCCTTCTATTAACATCAATTACAAAAATATACATTTGACTAGTTTAATATTTTAAATTCAAACGTGGCATCTGTTCTTTCAAATTTAAAGTTTAAAAGGTTAAAATTCATCAAGATCCAATCTTGATTCCTTAAATACAAAATTCCACCGCCCAACCCAACTTATATATTATAAATCTAATTCCTTCGTTAAGTCAAATTAGATTCTGACACAATTCCGATCTACCTAATTCAAATATCGACCATCCAATTTCAAGTGTTTATCTTTTATTCTTAAAATCCGTCCAACACATATATCTTAACTAATCCTCCTGAACCTATCTTATCCAAATTCAACAATGCCTACCTACCAAACCTTATTGAATTCCGACCTTTCCGACCCAACCTATATTTTTATGCTCTTTCTCGTTTTAATTTGGATTTTGTTCCTAGCTTGCATTCTGCAAAGCAGGAACCTTTTGGACTCCATTTTCTACGCTACTACACGGACCAAGCGAGTTGGTCAACCGAAGGACCACAAAGCTTGAAGCTGGTCAAGAGCAACGAAAAGAAGGCAAGTCACATGTTTTTGATCATATTGAATCCCATGAAATTTACATTATTTACTTATGTATTTTCATTATTGATAATTGCGAATTGATAGTTTGCGTAAAATAAAATGTTTAGAATGACATGATATTTAGATAAATCCTACCACTGATAAAAGCCCTGTTTACTTTAATGGCCATATTCACCTTGACAACCTTAGTAAGAATTAAAATATTGCACAAATATATATATATATAAGATCATCTCATTCAACATTACACACTACTAAGTGACTTTGTCCGTTGGCCAGTAGGTTTGAAAAACCCCGGACTTAGGGTAGGGTGGTATGAGACGCCGTACCCTAGGCCGGTAATGCTGGTGTGCAGGGTGGGGTAAAGGTGTTGCGCGAAACCGTGCGACGGATTTCGCCCATCGCTTTACCCTTCAACATGTACACTATTAAGGTTTGAACCGTGCACTAGTAGATTTGGAAAAACCCGATCTAGGGTGAGTGTGCCCTAGAGCGGAGGTGCCGGTGTGCACAGTTAGGGTAAGGGTGTTGTGGGGGACCGTGTGGCGGTTTTCGCCCACCGCTTTACCCTAGAGTGGAGGTTGCGGACCTCAGGAAAAATATAAGGGCAAGAACCTTGTGCTAAGTAAAATACACAGTGATCGCCCAACCACAAGTGTTGATACGTCAACCCTGGTCTAGTAGCTGCTCAAATTCGATTGAACCTCTACAGACGCAGTTTGGAGGCATCGTGCGAGTCCATACGGAAGGGGCTAAGAAGGGCTGTATGGAAGTTGGTTATTTTATTTGAACAACCTGACCGAACGATATGAACTTCGATCATATGTGATATGAGCCGCACAATAGTAGGCTAAGGTAAGTCAGGAGTTGCCTGAGCTTACTGGGAGGCCTACTAGGTAGAGGCTATATAAAGAATTGAGCAGCGAAAAACCATGTTTCTTAATATCAGACGTGGAATTAAGAAATCTTGTGGGTAAAGCAGGGCAACTCTGCAGAGTGAAATAAATGGTATTCGAATACGCTGTGCTTCCGGTTAATGAAGCTGTGTTAACTGGGTGATTCCAGCAACGAGGCATAAGTAGTGTTTCTGGTGTTGTTAATTTGAGTAATGAGGAGACTTTATCTGATAACAGAAAACCCCTGATCTTAAGGAGCAATTGTTTTAAAAAGTTTTATTTGTTTGCAAATAAAATTGCATCCACCTTTTAATAAAACACTATACTCCCTTCTCTTGAGAATCCTGTCATATAGTTATATATTGTGCTCCACATGTGATTTGCTAAGTACGGGGTTGGAGTACTCAGACTTGCAAAATTTCCCCACAGATATCAGAAGAAAAGAAGATGTTGCGAGTGTTCGTGTTAGGGTTACGTCTACACTCAAGTGTTCGTGTGGAATTTTCTTCGGCTCTTCTGTATGTAAGTTAAGTTTTGGGCTTGGACGCCCGTATTGTCATTAAAGTTGACCATTAGATCTTATTTCAATTAAATTAACTTGTTTTAATTGTACGTAAGCAGGCTTGATACACTGTTAGCCCGCAACAGAACTCCTGAGCTGTTGCGGGTTGTACGACGTCCCTGTTCCCAAAAATTAGAGGCGTTACACTATCCTCACCAGTAGTCGCGATCGATCCCTACCCTATATCGACCATCCTGAATGTTTTGAGGTACAATTGGCTGATCATATATACATGGTGTAACTCGTGTTCAAGATCGATTTGTCCTTGCCTTGCAGTATTACACTGGAGGGGAGGAAATACATGGAATACGCGTAGAAAGAAATTACGTGGCCGGGAAACTAACGACGGAGACCCCTCGTACAAATACTGGGCACCAGTGGCGGATTTAGGTTTAGGGTTGTCTAGACTTCAGCCCTGAGTGACGACGAACGTATCCCGGCGACGCAACCAAATGCTACGTATACGTACTAGCTACTCGCCAGTAGACAATGAGCATACGGTCGGATGATCCATCGTCTGGTGGAGCAGGCCGGCCCGTGCACCACGCGATATCTTATCGTTGGGCCAGCCGGCTTACCAATCCTACGCGCATACCACCACTGTTTTTCTTTCTCTTATCACACAGTATATAGGCAACATATCCAATGTATTTAATTTTATGGTATACTCACCGTATATTCCAACTAAAAACGGTCATGAATTATGAAAATTTTCTATATATACTTCTAAACTTACTTTAACTATGTATAAAAGTTTAAGTTCAGATTCATTATATGTTAGTGGTAACAAAAAAGAGAGAATCTGACAACGGTTAAGAGTTCAAATTTATCTAACAACGGTTAATAGTTCAAATTTATTAGAATTTTCTCTTTTTGCTGCTCTTAACATAGAATGAATTTGAATTTAAAATTTTATACATAAGTAGAGTAAATCATAGAATACGTGTAGAAATTTTTCAGAAATTTATGAACTTTTTAATTGGGGTACACGGTAAGTGCACTACAAGCTTAAGTGCATAGAATATATTGCCCAGGATGTATATGGACATGTTCTTTTATTTCTTTTTTGTGCATTTTGCTTCGGTCTCTCTAGAAATTGAAATAAACGGGACGATTTTTCCAAACAATTTCTTGAAACTGCTTCTCCTAACAACTTCGTGAGTTTAAAACCGTGTGCACAATCCGCGTCGACGTCTCCATTGTTCATCATCATCTCAAAAGCACAGATATAAATTATCAATCATAGTCAAAAGTCATTGACCGCAACCCAAAAGAATAAAAGCTATATGCACTATGGTCTGCGTTAGGGGCGGACCCAGCGGTGGGTCAGGTGGGGCGCTAGCCCCCTACCGCTGGTCGGCCATGTGTACCTCTCTCATCCCCTACAGCTTCACGCTAGCCATATGAATAACCTTATCAGGTATTTGCATGATGAAGAAAATTGTATTTGTAGTGGTGATTACAAGCCACAACGACATCTTGGCTCTTGACGTGGAGCCTCTCTCCCTCTCGTATTTACAAGTCTATCACAGGCCGATAACTCGGCATTCAGCAAACGGGTCAGTAAGTCCTATAGCCTTCTCTAAATTTTGATCCTGAGTCCGTCACTTATCTGCGTAGGGAGCTTGGCATATTTACTTGGAACAAGGGAGTCTGGCATAACATTACGAGGAAATCACTTGTCTTACGTAGGAAAATGGCAGAAATACTCGCATTACAAATCCTCTTCGCAACCAAGGAATTTCGCGAGAAACAATTCAATTCTCCGTAGAAATACAGAAAAAGTTCCTACGCAAACTCATAAATAACCAGCGACGGACTAGCCATGCGGGGACGGAGAAGTCAACACGCAACAGGAAGGAAGCATCCAAACCCAATCCCACCCGAACCACCAAAAGAACAGCAGAGTAATCCCAAAAGAACAGTAAAATAGAAGAGAGAAACCGCGTGTGCCGTACCAGCAAATCGCGTAGAGGAGCCTTGCCGACGAATCAACCGCCCAAACCAAACCAATTCCTCGGCGTCGACACCCCCAAGCAGACGACGAATCTTCCATCCAGGAGCAGGAAGGGGAATAGATCCGGAAGAATCTGCTAACCCAATCGATTGAATCATCGTCTTCTGCCCGCCACCATGAGCTTCATCTTCGGCAAGAAGAAGACCCCAGCTGGTTCGTATTCCCTTGCTTCTCCATCTTCCTCCTCCTGTAGATTGCGTGATCTTACTTGTTCCGCCTGCCCTGCCCTGCCAATCGGAAGAGATGATCAACAAATTGGACATCTTTTCCTTTGCTTCTGATAAAACAATCGACAGATTTGACCTTTTGCCCTGTTGACGATCCAAAGTTGACGTTTTTTTAGCGCGTTAATCCCGTTTGGGTTCTTCCAGCAAACGGGAGGGAGAACCCTAGTTCTCGCGGAAGCGTCGTGTTTAGATTGTATCAATTAACCTCGCTTGGTTGGTTGTTGCCGTAGGAAAGATGCAAGAAAAAAATCCCAAGCTTTTTGGGAAAAAAAACTCTTTTCTTTTTTAGTTGTTAATCTCGTCTAGTTCGACAAATGCAATCAGCAAAGAAATGCAAGGGACTTAATGATTGGTTTGGGTTTGTGGCACTTGTTCCTGTTAATTCGTTACTCGTTTTGCTAAAGAAACCACATAACCGAACTACCCAAGAAACTGGAGCCCTGTAATGCTTCTTCTACACATTAAAATTTGATTTGTTTTGGTGTTTGTTGATTTTCAGTTGGATCTCTTACATGTTTTATCTTTTTTTCCCTGTTTGGCTTGGTTAATGGCAGAGCTGCTGCGGGAGAACAAGCGCATGCTGGATAAGTCCATCAGGGAGATTGAGAGGGAGAGGCAGGGCCTGCAGACTCAGGAGAAGAAGCTCATCGCAGAGATCAAGAAGGTCGCCAAGCAAGGACAGATGGTATGTGCCAAACTTCCAAAGCCCCTCACTAATGGTCTCCTGTTTGATTCCATCCAACTTTCTTAACATACGTAATGTTGATTTAGCAACCTGCATCTGTGATCATTGAATTCCAGATTAGACTACAGGATTGGATAGAGTATGGGCTGCAAAACAATTAGGTGGTTTACTCCGATTCCTGCCTTAATGAAGTTAGATTTGTACAAGCTATTCTTTCCCAATTTTATCAGATGTCTCCAAAGAGACCTCTGATAAAATTTTGTACAAGCTATTCTAAACTATAAAAATAGATGATCAGCGGCTGTCTTCCTACCACTTTGGAGAGAGAGAGAGAGAGAGAGAGAGAGAGAGAGAGAGAGAGCATTCTGAGTGCCAATTTAGCATAAATATGATGTTGAAAGGAACCTAGATGAAACCATCACGCTTGATCTCAACACAATGACCCAAGCATGGTCAAGGAAGGTCTTGTGAATATCATTCTTCCTTTCTATTGCTATGATCTTATTTTGTGATTGTGTTCTCTCTGATACCAATCTGTTATGAACCTTAGTTCATAACGGGTAAACACCACCGAGAAGATGGCCGGATGGAGTCGGCGTAGGGAGGGAGGAGAGACTTTAGACTAGGAAGACTTTATTATTACTCTGCTTAATGACAATAGCATGCGGTAGCCCCTTTATATAGATGGCTCCCCCTAACAGATGAATCTAACTCCAATCATATCTCTAACCCTATCTCTAATACAAGGAAACCAATCTCTAACTCAAATAGAAACCAATCTCTTATTCCTAATAATAACCCAACTGGCCCAAGGCCCATGTCTATAACATTACACCCCTCCCGGACAAGCAGCTTGTCCTCGAGCTGCTAAACGGCGGTCAATGGAAGACCTTTGATGCCGATGTAGAAGACGAACGGTGGCGGAGTACTGCAGCGGATGGAGACGGATGGCGAGATCCACGCCGAACAAAGCTAGACGGTGTAGCGCTTCGAAATAGAATGCTGCAAAAAATACTTTTTACCCTAACCGGCCGGTTTAAACCCGACCGACACCCACGCGACCGAACGACGGCCAGCGGCGAAACTGGGCGCCAATGGAAGCGCAGCGGCCGGCGAGCGCGCGGCAGAGGAACGGCGACGCGCCGAGCGCGGCTGCGGAGGAGCGGCCGCGGCGGCCGACGGAGCGGCCGGCCGCGAGCGGCTACTGCGGCAACGACGGCCGGCGAGATCGCGACACGGCCGGAGGGCGACGGCGGCGGCGGCGATCTGGCCGAGATTTATCCGGCGCGCGGCAGAGCGACAGAATCGACGGCGAGGCGGACCATGCGGCGAGGTTAACCGCGACGGTCGACGACTCCGGCAATGGCGGCGGCGATCACCGACGGCGGCCGGAAGGCGCGGATCGCCACGGCTGGCGACCACGACCGGACGACGGCGGATCTCGCGAGGTGGCCCGGCGATGGCGGCGGCCAGATCGGCGGGTGCCCGCGCGCGCCGCCGACGCGAGCAATGGAACGGCTCGGCGCTGACGGTCCATGCGCGGCGGGCGGCGAGCGGCCGGCGACGGCCATGGAGGACGGCGGCGACAGACGACGCCGCGGCGGCGGCGGCAGACGCCAGTAACGGCGGGCGAGTTGTTGATCGAGGCGCCGACGCTGCGGCGATCGGCTCGGCGCTGACGGTCCTCGCAGCGGCGGCGAGCAACCGAGCGACGGCCATGGAGGACGGCGGCGACAGACGACGTCGGCCGCCGAGGACGGGGATGGCGCAGCGACGTTGGCTCCAAGATCGTGCTGACGCGGCTGGATACACTGCGGAAGAAGCCCGCGGTACTCGCCTGATGATGGACGCCTGATGCAGCTTGTGAGGACGAGCCGGTGGTGGCTGTGGCGGTTCTTGTTGTTGTTGTTGAAGATCTGATGTTGGATGATCCTGTGTCTTGCTCTTTGTTTCTTGTTGCTCCTTCATTCGATTCTCCATCCTCTCAAGGATGGCCTGTATGTTGAGAAAGCTGTCCGTCATCTTCTTGTTGATGCTGGCCATCTCGTTGACGCTAGCTTTTATCATGGCTAACGACTCGGCAGTAGGGCGAATCACAGAAACCATGGTAGCAGAAGTCGTGGGAAGGGATCGACTGCTCTGATACCAATCTGTTATGAAGTTTAGTTCATAACGGGTAAACACCACCGAGAAGATGGCCGGATGGAGTCGGCGTAGGGAGGGAGGAGAGACTTTAGACTAGGAAGACTTTATTATTACTCTGCTTAATGACAATAGCATGCGGTAGCCCCTTTATATAGATGGCTCCCCCTAACAGATGAATCTAACTCCAATCATATCTCTAACCCTATCTCTAATACAAGGAAACCAATCTCTAACTCAAATAGAAACCAATCTCTTATTCCTAATAATAACCCAACTGGCCCAAGGCCCATGTCTATAACATCTTTGCTGGTATCATATTTGGTCTTGATTGTTTGACAGAGCTCTGGGAGTACTTGTCATGTACACCTGAATTAGTCTAATTATGTTGAGATTATCTATTTCGGATACATTTTTTGTTGTTTCGGTCTTGTGATAGGATAAAAGTGAATTCCATGTTGAAATCTACACACTAGGGGGCCTAAACTTTTAGATTATAGGAAACATGTTTGTTGCTTGTAAATTTTCTTGTGCAATTGCTTCTCTCACATTTCGAATGCAGGTCTTGCATAGTCATTGATAACAGGATATGCCATGATCTTCTGAATATTGTTGGCAGGGAGCTGTAAAAATTATGGCAAAGGACCTTATCCGCACAAGACACCAGATCACAAAATTCTATGCCCTGAAGTCCCAGCTACAGGGTGTATCTCTTCGTATTCAGGTAACTATATCATTTAAGCAGATGCTCTATTTCTTTGAGGCATTTAGACAGATAATATTATCTGTCAATCAATTGTGACAAGACCAATTTTAACAAACTCAGGTGGCCCACCTTTTCTTATTACTAGTTAATATGCTTCATTATGCTGTTTGCTGTGGAAACTCTGTTGTCGTTATGGTTGAAGGCCATGAACCGTGTGCAACCAAAAACTCTTGATGACTGGTGCCTAATTTTTGTAGACACTAAAATCAACACAAGCAATGGGGGAAGCCATGAAGGGCGTCACAAAGGCCATGGCACAGATGAATAGGCAGATGAATCTACCAGCGCTGCAAAAGATAATGCGGGAGTTTGAGATGCAAAACGAGAAGATGGAGATGGTTAGCGAAGTGATGGGCGATGCCATTGATGATGCTTTGGAGGGTGACGAGGAGGAGGACGAAACAGAAGAGCTTGTGAACCAAGTCCTTGACGAAATTGGCATTGACGTCAACTCAGAGGTAAGGATATTACTGTTGCATTCTTGTGTTGGTTGATCCTAGCGTAGAACACGCTAGCTAGTAGTTTGACGGGTGGTATTCTGGGATCAATGTAACATTGATATTGCGCTCTTATTAACGCAGCTTGTGAAGGCTCCTGCGAATGCGGTCGCTAAGCCGGTTGCAGCAGGGAAGGTTCCTGCTCAAGCTGAAGCTGCGGGCGGGGTGGACGGTGGAATAGATGATGACTTGCAGGCGCGGCTTGATAACCTGAGGAAGATGTGAGACGAAATATCCATATATACATGTATACTCGATCTGCCTGTAGTTTTGTACCATGTGAATGGCCATTCCGGCCGGCAGTCTTTTGACATATCATTGATCTGCAGTGTGTTTGGCGTTGACGGTGCGTTGTATATAGAATAACAACAATATATGTTTTTGAGTATCCCCACATAATAGGCAGGCTTCCGCTTGTTGCTGCTAGTCCCATTGATTTGGCGCACTTTGGTCATGATTCTGAAAGTGTTGGCCACTGACGACGGTGCTGCTGCTTTTTACTTATTTGGTAAACCTGCCTGATGAACTCCGATGGGAAGAAAATTTTGCCGGCGATTCCATGCTGAGGCCCTGATCAACTCGGCTTCGGCTTTTGGCTTCTGGCTTATTTTTCACTATTCATAAGTTTCGTCTTTTTCTGAACTTTTGGCTTTTTGTTGAGCTTTTTTGCCGGTTCTTTTTTTCCCTGTATTTGTTTGTATTATACGCAATGGGCTAACATATTTTTTATTTTTAATTTTTTTTAAATTTAATTATGCTAAATAAGCCTCTGTCAGCTACAGTGTTTTTTTCAACCAGCTACAGTGTTTTCAGCCATAAGCCATGAGGCTTTCAGCCGAACCGATCACCACCTGAATATGCTGTACGTCGTATCATTCTATTTGTTTTTTTTGGATGGATTTTTTTCTCCTTGTTTTCTTTGTGGCACGAGAGTATTGAGCACTGAGCAATAAATAACACCTCTCCTCTGCTGCATCTATCGGGCGTAGTTGCTGCTTTAGGTACGAGTTCTTTAAGGATGTGACTTGTAGTTTGTGGTTTAAAATTTTGAATTCTAATTATTTGTAAGAGGTAATATGCAGAGAAAAATTATCGCACGTGATTTTGGTTGATATAGTTAAACTTAGTATACTTTTTACTATAAATTTTCTGTTGACCGTGTATTGAAAAACACACTATTTAAAACTAGTACTGTAGCGTAAGTCATAAACCATGAGTGAAAAAGAAGGCACCCATGCGTCCTAGCTTATGTCTAAAAAACATTATAACAGTTGAAAATACACTGTAGCAGTTTTTTTAGTAATTAAATTTAAAAATATATAAAAGTATATAAAAATGTTATACCATCAAGGACAATGAAAAAATAAGGGGAAAAAAGGCCCAAAAACGACGAAATTAAAAGGTCGACACGTTCCGAAAACCAAAAACAGAAGTCGTTTAGAGCGAAGCTTTACATTGTTTTCTTCCATATGTTGGTACTTGAAAGAGGTCTTGTTGGATACAAGAAAGGAACATATATAGCATTGCAGTAACTTTTTAAAATTTTGCACTTGAATGTCTATTTTTACAAATTTAGGACCTTTTTGGAACATAGAAATTTTGTATGAATTTCGTAGGAATCAGTTTACTGTTTGTAGGAATAGGAAAATTTTCCTTTGTTCCAAGCAAAGCCCAAGTCCCTTTCGCTAACCCACCGATCTTGGCAGTTACACACAATGCCACGGCGACCTGCTGCATCGGGGGCTCGGTAGACTATCTATCGAACTAGAGCAGGTGCATAGATCTTATGAAAGAATCTAGGTTTAGGTTTATAAAAACGAATGTCCGACGAAGCAAATTTAAAAAGATGGTTACAGTATCATTTTTACAGAACACTGCGCAAGAAAGAAAGAGAGAAAGAAAGCACTGGTGGTCGGGTTAGGTAAGGTGAGCCTCCTCTTTTGACCTGCACCGTCGACGAGAGCCCGGCCCGGCTCGCGGCTCGGCTAAGGCCCCCTCCCGGTTCGCCTCGCCTCGTCTCGTCTCGCATCGCAGCTTCCCCCACCCCCGATACCATACGCCGCCGCCGCCTCGACTCTCCGGACACCCCTGTCCCGTCCCCGTCTCCTCTCCACCCGCCGCGCGCGCACGGCTCGGCTTGGCTCGATCCAGGCCTGCCCCGCGCGAGGTTACATAGCTCTTCACTTCTCAGGTTCTGATCTGATCCGATTTGATTTATTCTTTTTTTTTTCGGTCGAATTGTTTCTGGGATTCTCGATAATTGCATGATTGGGCCTACTGATTGAGAGATCGGGTGCTTCCGAGCGTACCTCCTTGATTATTGCAGTACATGCGTTCTAGTTTGTGCTCCTCCATAATTGTAACCCTAGGTTGGTTCTGCGGGATTCCTGATTCTTGGGGTTGAATTTACTGCTCTGCTCTTGACATGCGACGGGCTTAATCTCGCAACGGGATGCAGCTATTCTTCTCGAGGAATTTATGGTGCCCGTTTGTAATACGAATTTTGAAAAGATGTCCACGTGTACGTTAAAAATGCGCAATTTAGTTTAGGGAGCTGCATTGCTCATGGGTGGGGATGTACTGGGCTCCGTTTCTCTTGGTGCTGCTCCAATTTTATTCACTTGATCTAGGTCAAACTGATGCCCACAACAACACCAATTACTTGCTGCGGTTACTATTATTGTTAGTACCTTTTGCTTATTCATTTGGTGAGCAGAAAGTCTCAACTTTTGATGAAAAAAACTCGCCTTTCATGATATGTAGTTCTGTGTGTTGCAAGTCGAATGATAAAGCTAGCCACTTGCCTTTCATCATCTGCATCACCATGTGGTTTAACCAGGAGAGCACCTTGGAAAACAAAAAAACACAACTTGTAGCTCAACTCCCCCAGTAGTTTCATGAAGAGGCTGCATTATAATTAACAAATATATTATGTTTTTTTATCATCATCCATTTGTAACAAATTTATTGATGCCTTTGACTTCCACTGACAAAACTGAAGCGTGACTATTGTATTCTAGTATGTATCATAGTTGGACAGGAGCACCCTAGGTTTCTGCGGGATTTCTGGTTCTTGAAATTGAGTTTACCACTTAACTGCTCTTGAATTGAAATGGACTTGATCAGGCAACTATGGCTCAATTTTCGGATAAATTTCTGTTTTTTGGCTGGTTGGGCACTTGTACATTGGAATGTTCTTGAGGAATATAGGGTGCTCCCTTGCAATTATGAGTTTTGAGAGATTTTCACAAAGTACTTTTAAAATGTACAATTTAGTTTTTAAAATGTACAATTTAATTTCGAGACCTGCATTACTTATGTGTTGGGGTTGGTTTCTTGCGGCTCGAATACATTCACTTGCTTTTGTTAGGTCAAACGTGTGTCCTCAGGAACACAATGGAACACAATTACATGCATAGCTTTTGCTCATACCTGCTGTTAGCTACTTAGCTTGACAAAAATTACGGTATCAACTTTCAATGAAAACCACTCACCTTGCGAGATCTGTATTACTGTGGTTCTAAGGTACACAACAGTCCTAGGAAAAAAAACAAATAGCAACATGTAAGCTGGTCTTAACTTGGATGTGGCAATTTTCATGTTGTTCTATCAGTTTCATGAAGGATCTGCATGTCGTTATCCAGTCAATGAAGGGGATGCATTGCAATCAAGAAGACCGTTTTGTTTATTATTGCATTGGAATCTATGATACCCTGATACGTCGCCCGACTGCCGTTCCCATACGTGATACGTATCCGATATGGGATACACGGGCAATACGTCACGATACGGTATCGGCAAGTATTGGGATAATTTCGATTTAAAAATAAATAAAAAATTCCGATACTTCCCGAGAATGGGGGTTGGCGAGAGAGCTGTGGCGGCCGGGGAGAAGGGGGGTTAGCAGCGGCCTAGAAGAAGGGGAGGGGGCGGCCGTGGCTGGGGAGAAGGGGGCCGGTGGTGGCAGGGGAGAAAGGGGCTGTTGTCGTCGAGGGTACCCAGATCTGACCTGGATTTGGCGGTGGTGACGAGGACGGCTGAGGAGGCACCGACGGATGGGTCTGTCATTGCCAGGGATGCCTAGACAGGGCAGGAACAGCGCAACACTGGCCTGGACTAGCCCTCTTCGCCCCGTCACCGGCCGCCCCGCTTCTGCCTGCTTCGTCGCCTTGTTTGCATCGCCGACTGGAGAGAGATGGAGGTGGACAAGAATGAATGGGGGAGGGAAAGAGAGATGGCTGGGTGTGGTGGTAATGAGACTCGTGAGTCGTGACTCATGACCTGCCCCCTCTCTCCTCTGCTGGTTTTGTACCAGCAGCACCGGAGCAAGAAAAGCAAAGGAGATATTGTCACAGCCTCTGGATCGCAAGGCGTAGCTGTGACTCGCCGAAGGGATCGCCTGGCCTTGGCGGCGGCCAAGCTTGCCTGAGTTGCGCGCCGCCAGCAGGAAGACCGAAACAGGGGAAGAGGTAAACTAATAGCAAATACTTTATTACTTCTTGCCTTCTCAATCCTGGGATCTCCCACTATATATAAGAGATCCTTACAATTAGAGTCCGATCTGGACTCATACTCAAACCCTAGTCTTATACGGTAATAGAGTCCTAATAGGACTCGGCTGAATACTCTAGTCCCTAGCCGGTGGAGCTGATTCTTTTGGCCGGCGGTGATAGACTATAACATCTCTCCCTCTCGCGGCGGCTTCGTCCTCGAGTGAAAGTCCGGTAGGCCTCTGGCCGAGCCAATGGCGTCCAAGTGGCATCTGCTAAAGCTGCTCCACTCCACTGCACTAAGAGGTGCTGCTGACCCTGACGCTGGAAGATTTCAACACACGAAGTGGAGTAGGCAGCACTCGGCCATGATGAAGTTGTGGCAATGGTGGTGGTGTTGAAGGAGGAGACCCGTGAAACTTCTTAAGTAATCCAACATGGAAAACATCATGGAGTTTAGCGCCCGGAGGGAGCTGTAGGCGGTAGGCTACGGACCCAATTTTGTCAATGATCTTGTAGGGGCCAAAATATTTTGGTCCAAGCTTGGTGGCGGAGGAGATGCCAAGAGAGGCAGCCGGCCGATGAAGAAGACGCAACCAAACCAAGTCTCCCACCTCATAAGAAACCTCCCGATGCTGCTGATCATAGTATTTCTTAGCATAGGCTTGAGCTTGAAGTAGGCGAGCACGGATATCCTGAATGAGTTGATCCCGAGCTAGCAGTGAGACTTCCACGGCCTGCACAACGGCTTCACCCTTTTCATAAGTCCGTAGAGAAGGTGGATCCCTGCCATAGACGACTTTGAATGGAGTCTCACGAAGGGCTGAATGAAAGGATGTGTTGTAGCAATATTCGGCCCATGGTAGCCAGTCCAACCATTGCCGAGGTCGGTCGCCGGTTAAGCAGCGCAAATACATGGCGACTACCTTGTTTACGGCTTCAGTCTGGCCGTCGGATTGTGGATGATACGCTGAGCTAAGGTGGAGGCGAATTCCTGCCAGGCGAAACAAATCTTGCCAGAAGTTACTCGTGAAGACCCGATCTCGATCACTGACAATTGACGTCGGGATCCCATGAAGTCGGACAATTTCATCAAAGAAGACGCGGGCGACAGTTGTTGCGGAATATGGATGTGCCAATGGAATGAAATGGGCGTATTTTGAGAAGCGGTCAATGACGGAGAGGATGACTGATTTACCGTGAACTCGAGGAAGTCCTTCAATGAAATCCATTGCAATGTCAGACCAAGGTTGTGTTGGCACGTCAAGTGGTTGAAGAAGGCCTGCGGGGTGTAAATGTTCAATCTTATTGCGCTGACATACGGGACAGTTCCTCACGAATTCTTGGACAATACGTTTGGCGCCCGGGATGTAGAAGTCCTGCCGCAAACGGCATAATGTCTTTTGGATGCCTTCATGCGCTGCATGGGCTGAAGTGAGAATGTGCTGCAACAATGGTGAGGATGCTAGCACATAGACCCGGCCGGAGTGCAGAATAAGTCCATCCTGTACCGACCAAGGAGCAATCAGCTTGCCCGAAGAGATATCGTGCTGCAGCTGCTGCAGTGTCGGGTTGTGTAAAGTCTCATGCCGCAGCTCGGGAAAAAGTGAGAGAGCAGGCGATGAAATGGCCATTAAGCTGTTTGGGGTGTAGTCACGCCGAGATAAGGCATCTGCCACAGTATTGAGGCGGCCTGGCCGAAATTCAACTGAAAAATCGTAGCCGAAGAGTTTGCTCACCCAATGATGTTGTGGGATCGTGGAGAGCCGCTGATCAAGTAAGAATTTCAAGCTGTAGTGGTCTGTGCGGATAAGGAAAACGCGACCCCAAAGATATGGTCTCCAATGGCGAACAGCTTGAACCAATCCAATTAATTCACGTTCATAAGCTGGAAGCTTGGAATGGCGAGGTACCACCGGTCGGCTGAAGAAAGCGATGGGACCCTGACCTTGGTGAAGTACGGCCCCGATGCCCGACCCAGAAGCATCGCACTCAACAATGAATCGTTGAGTGAAATCGGGCATATGCAAGACTGGTGCGACGGATAAAGCTGTCTTAAGTTCCTCAAAGGCTTGTTGGGCGGTTGGGGACCAGCCGAAAGCCTCTTTCTTCAGTAAATTGGTTAATGGAGCTGCAATCTTGCCAAAGTTTTGAATGAATTTGCGATAGTAGCCAGCCAGACCTAGAAAGCCACGTAAAGCTTTGATTGTTTTGGGTTGTGGCCATTCTGAGACTGCTTGTACTTTGGATGGATCCATGGCCACTTGTCCGTTAGAGATGATATGGCCCAGGTATGCGACAGAAGATGAGCCGAAAGAGCATTTGGATTTCTTGAGGAACAAAGCATGTTGACGAAGAAGCTCAAAAACCATGCGGATGTGTTGCAAGTGCTCAGTCCATGAAGAACTGTAAATCAATATATCATCGAAGAACACCAGGACGAAGAGGCGCAAATAGGGACGAAGAATCGCCTGCATTAGGGCTTGAAATGTGGCAGGTGCGTTGGTCAATCCAAATGGCATCACTACAAACTCAAAAAGTCCTTCATGAGTTCTAAATGCAGTCTTGAAGATGTCATCAGGGTGCATGCGCACTTGGTGATACCCAGACCGAAGATCAAGTTTGGTGAAGAAGCGGGCTCCCCTCAGTTCATCCAATAACTCATCCACCACCGGAATCGGGAATTTGTCTTTGATTGTTAACTCATTGAGGGCCCGATAATCCACACAGAAGCGCCACGTCCCATCATGTTTTTTAACTAAAAGGACTGGGGATGAAAAACAGGAATGACTATGGCGAATCAAACCTCGGTGGAGCATGTCCTTGCATTGCCGTTCCAATTCGTCCTTCTGGTGGTGTGGATACCGGTAAGGTCGCACGGAAACTGGTACTGCACCTGGACGGAGAGTGATTCGATGGTCTTGAGCCCGGACTGGTGGAAGTCCCTGTGGTTCGGTGAAGAGGTCCTCAAAGGCGTCCAGTAGGGGTTGCAGTGAAGTCTGGTCGGATTGGACCAGGGTATGTATAGTTGGGACAGGGGAAAGTCCTTGCCATTGTACTCGGCGACCTTCCAACCAAAACATCATGGTGAGGTCATCGAAATCCCAGAGAATTGGGCCTAGTGTCTTTAACCACTGTACTCCCAATACTATGTCAAAACCCCCCAAAGGGATGCCATATGCTTGGATGGTAAATGGGGTTTGGTTCACCAGGAGCGGAAGAGAGCTGCAAAATCCTGTGCAGGCCAGATGGTCACCATTTGCTATTTTTACGTTGAGGCCCTGTCGGGGAAGCAAATGCAGTGCGGCCAAGCTGATAACCTGCTCACTCAGGAAGTTGTGGGTTGAGCCGGAGTCGACGAGGGCGATAAAAGAATGAGTACCAATGGTCACTGCTAATTGCATGGTGCCTCCGTTGGATGTTCCAGTGACTGCGTGGAGGGATATCTCAGGGGAGGCGTCTTTGGCTTCAATGACATGCAGTCCCTGTTGATCCACGCCCGCGTCGCCATCTTCATTCATGTCAATGTAGGTCAGAAAAGGTTGCTTGCAACGATGTCCCGGCAGAAATTTCTCGTCGCAATTGTAGCAGAGACCTTTGGAGCGGCGGTCGGCCAATTCTGTTGGGGTAAGGCGGCGGAACGGTTTTGCTGGCCGTCCACCCGACGCTGCAGCCGATGGTGGCGCGCCATGCGGTTGTCCTGGAGCCGGAGTCGAAGTAGAAAAGGGCGCGCCAGGGCGCCAAGGCACAGGTGCCGAGGCGTGATGGTAGTCTTGGCGACGGCAGATGTGCACGTCGCTCGTATGCGCGGGCGAGGCTCATGGCCACCTGCAGATTAGGTGGTTGCTGCAGTTCAACGTCCGTCCGAATAGGCTCGACCAATCCAGCAGTGAAGATTTGCACCTGCTGTAGAGGTAGTAGACGATCTGCTCGACAAAGTAAGGCCAAGAAATTGGCTTGGTACTCGCTGACCGGTCCAGTCTGCCGGAGACGAGTCAATTCCCCCAAAGGATTACTGCGAGAGGGGGGTCCAAACCTCATGTGGCAGAGTTCTTTAAATTGGTCCCAATTCGGCTGTCCTTCGTCTCGCTCCAATTGGAAGTACCATTGTTGAGCGATTCCTGTGAGATGGTATGCAGCGAGCCAGACTTTGTCAGCCTCCTCTGTGCGCTGACCGCGAAAGAACTGGTCGCACCGATTCAGCCAAGAAAGGGGGTCGTCAGTGCCGTCATAGGTGGGAAACTCCAGCCTGTGATATCTCGGTGCAGTGGAATATGAATGTGGAGTGGTATGGTAGCGAGGAGGTAGGGTTGCGTGCTGTGGAAAAGGGAGTTGCGGACGAAATTGCGGCATGGCTGGGAGCGGATGCGGTTGAGGAAACATGGGATAATTGGCGGAGTCTTCCAGGTTGGGGGCGGATGTGGTTGGGGGTTTGGAACCGCTGGAGAAAGACTCCCCCGGTGGAGCCGATGAAGCGGTGAGGATCGAGGGATTGGCTCCTGGCGGAATTGGCAAAATTCCTGACGCAGAGACAGCCGCCACGCCCCCGGATTCCAGCGCTGTGATTTTGACGTTGGTGGCGATGCTCTGCCGCTTCAAATCCGCCATCGCCGACTGCATCTCGGCGTTCTGCTTTGCGAGCCCGGCCATCTGCTCCTGGATCGTTTTGAGGATTGCGCTAACCGCGTTGGCCTCCTCGCTGGAATCGGAACCTGGCTCTGATACCAAGTTGTCACAGCCTCTGGATCGCAAGGCGTAGCTGTGACTCGCCGGAGGGATCGCCTGGCCTTGGCGGCGGCCAAGCTTGCCTGAGTTGCGCGCCGCCAGCAGGAAGACCGAAACAGGGGAAGAGGTAAACTAATAGCAAATACTTTATTACTTCTTGCCTTCTCAATCCTGGGATCTCCCACTATATATAAGAGATCCTTACAATTAGAGTCCGATCTGGACTCATACTCAAACCCTAGTCTTATACGGTAATAGAGTCCTAATAGGACTCGGCTGAATACTCTAGTCCCTAGCCGGTGGAGCTGATTCTTTTGGCCGGCGGTGATAGACTATAACAGATATATACAGCAACAAGGATCTCGAGGCGACTGTAAACAGTACGGATGGTATGGGGATATCCTAAGGTGTGGAGATACTTCTTTACCTATATATATAGCATTCGTCAAGGTAATATCGGTTTGTCGCTCTCTGGTAGCCTCTCTACATTTTTTTATTTTTAAATACATATATACTTGCCGTATCGACGTATCCTTGTTGTTGGAAAATATCGTATCGCCGTATCCATATCGCCATACCCGTATCGCGTATCAGGGTAACTTATATTGGAATTCCATGAACGACAGGCAATTCATAGGAGCTGCATGGACATGCAACCTTTCCGCTTCTCAATCATGCTCTAGCAATATCTGCCCATACTTCACATGTCAAGTTGTCCACTGTCTTATTGTGTTCTGTAGGTTGTTCAGTGAAAAAAATTCTGTTTAGATTTTAACTCATATGTGCATCAGAAACATTTAGTTGGATGCCTGATCTTTTTTTTGAGCTATTCACCACTTTCCCTTTGCTAAATTTCAATGGTAAGATATAAGCATTTAGACATGCGCACGGATGCACGCTCCACCCATTTAACTTATGTGATGTTAAATTTGTAGTCAGTAACATTATGTATCTCACTTCGTCAGGTTATTGAGTAGAAAAGAGAAAAATACTACATGGATGGCATGCAGACAAGTGACTCATCACATCATGGGATTGTAGAAAACAGCCCATATAGAATTCCATATGATAGACATGTGGAAGGTGGCCAACTTGGTGCGTCATGGTATTTTAGTAGAAAAGAAATAGAGGAGAATTCCTTATCAAGGAGAGATGGCATTGACCTGAAGAAAGAGTCTTATCTTCGCAAGTCATACTGCACTTTTCTTCAGGATTTGGGGATGAGGCTTAAAGTGTAAGAATTTATTGTACCATGTTTTCCTGGAAATATAACAGCTGTTTTAGCAGTATTCTTTGATTCTAACCCACTCTTTTCAAGTTTGTTTAGGCATCATGTTTTCCCTTCTAGCTTAGTTTCTTTCTAAGCAGCTTTCGTTTCTGTCTCATTTCTCCTGTTAACAATATTTGAAATATTGTATGACTGGTGTCGTGCTCATTGTATTTTCCAAATCAGAGGAAAGTCTAGTTTACATCTAAAGCAGAAATGATAACTATATGGCAAGTTCTTGTTGATGACAAGTTATGTTCTAGCGTACATGACTACATTCTATGCCCTAGGTTGCACCCTATACAAACAGAGAATATTTTGGTGGAAAGATTTAATGGGAGCAATAGCTAAAACAAGCACTGTGAGAAACCTTGGTTAAGATATTAGGGATGGTGAAATGTTTTTTTGGAATATTACAAACCCTGCCTCTCTGGTGATTGAGGAGGAAACAGGATGTATAAGATTTGAAGACACATAAGATGTATTTACTAGTGATAATTGCCAGGAATGCCAATAAGTAGACTACTCAAGTGGTGATTTAATCATTTGTGCATCCATTGCATTGAATGGACTTGTCTGGTTTCTCCTGGCATGTTACTTGATCATATTGAAGAATTGTTCTTATCTAATTATGCGATATCTGTACTATATTAGTACTTCATAAGTATGTTGATCTGTCCAGTTTTATTTTTGCCTAAGCATTTGTGTAGTTTACACGTTGATTATTAGCCATACTTCATAGACCTTGTGAGCTTTGTATGTAGACTCAGTTTTCTGTGTCAACATCTAGAGATGATTCGATGCTAAATATATTTGATAATTTTATGGTAAATGTAGCCTCTCAGTTATCAAGCCATATTTCTCTCTATTCCGTTGAGGAATGTGCTAGTATGAGCCTGTATACCCAATGAATTTTATGTTTGAAAATTTGCTAGATATGCATGTGAGCATATCAGTCCTGTTTCAGTTTTTTCCCTTTTAAAAAAAGGAACTCGGTGATTCTTCATATGCACAAGACATCGTCAGAATCAACTTTTTGGTACTAATTACAACATCAATCGATGCATGAATTTGTTACTTTTATGGGTCACCAGTTGTTGTCAGGCATGCAACGATGGGCAAGTCCATCCTTGTTTAGGTAGAACAGAAAATATAATTAGTATTTTTGTGGCCTCTTTGTGTCCTGAGCAGGGATAGAAATCTCGGTAACGGTTAAAAACCCGGCCAGCAGGCGGTAATGGTAACTGGTTACCGGCCAGTTACCGGAAAAACCGGTAAAAAAACTAGATGAAATTCAGGTATCAAATTTTGAATTTGGGCTGTTTTTGCCAGTTAACCAAAAAAACCGGAAAAACAGCTAAAAAACTGGAAAACCCGCTAAAAAAACTTGGGAGTACAATAATTGATGTATATTTAGTTCATACAATAGGTAATCTAGCACAAAAAGACTTAAACTAATTTAAAAAAGTGCATTATGCAGTCATAAATTTAAATTTACAGTTGAAAGATTTTGGTCGGCTTTTCCCCTCCCGGTACCAACCTTGATTTCCGATAACCGCCAATTTTTTTATCCCTGGTCCTGAGAACACTTGCATCGTGAATGTTTGTGAATCAGAAAACATCCCTGTATATTACTGCGTGGATTATGCCTCTTGTCCCAGTTGATACCTTCATATAACCTTTTTCTCATTATTATGATGAATTGCTTTATAATGTAGGCCTCAAGTGACAATTGCTACAGCTATAGTATTCTGTCACCGTTTTTTCCTTCGTCAATCTCATGCAAAGAATGATAGACGGGTAAGTCTTATTGAAAATTTGTTTGGGCTTCTACATCTTTGTTAACTTCTTTGTACATGATTGTGAAGTGATATCACGTCACACAAAGTATTTACCTTTTTATCTGTAAATCACTGCATACATGTTAGCGAGTGTTATTCTAATAGGTTTTCAATCATCAATGCTCGCCGTTTTGGTTGACACCCATATGTGAAAGACACTAAAATGGCCTGTTGTTAGTTGTAAATCACATAATTTATTGGATTCCATGATGTGGTGAATTTTGTTTGGTTCTGCAGAACAGATATGCAGCTTAGAATTGCTATTTGTTAATTGGTAGGGTTAGGTTTTTCTTATCAACTGCTAATTGCAAGTTGTAATGTGTAAGTTCATTATAACATGCAGACAGTCGCCACAGTTTGCATGTTCTTGGCGGGAAAAGTTGAAGAAACACCCAGACCCCTTAAGGATGTCATACTCATTTCCTATGAGATCATCCACAAGAAGGATCCTGCTGCAGTTCAGCGAATTAAGCAGAAGGTGAGATATTTGATTGAGAGCATTTAAGTTGACGATCCTGATCTAGTTAATCTTTTTTCCCCAGTTGTTAGTGCCATCCTTTTTTTCCTGCCATTTTTTGCTGAAGTTGCTAGTTTTTGTTTATTGCTCTTTTCCGATGCACTTTTATTTTGTGATTACTGTGATAACTGACAAGAACGGTAGTTGAGGCTGTTTATGTTTTCTGCAGGAGGTATATGAACAACAGAAGGAACTTATTTTACTTGGGGAGCGTGTTGCGCTTGTAACGCTTGGTTTTGACCTGAATGTGCACCACCCATACAAGCCCTTGGTTGAAGCAATAAAGAAATTTAAGGTTGCTCAAAACGCTCTTGCTCAAGTTGCCTGGAATTTTGTCAATGATGGGTATGCTAAAATTACTCTTCTCCTTACAAAATAGTAATCGCCAATTATGCCTATTTACTACGCCTTAAAAGGGGTGTACAGGCTACGCACTTCACTTTGCCTGCAATTTAAGCCCCACCATATTGCGGCCGGGGCAATCTTCCTGGCTGCGAAGTTCCTGAAAGTCAAGCTTCCATCAGATGGCGAGAAGGTCTGGTGGCAAGAGTTTGATGTAACCCCACGGCAGCTGGAAGGTTGGTCTCTAGATGCATAGTCGGTATTGCATATTTTCACCATTGCACTATTCAACTGCATAAGGGTCGTATTTTGTGTCCTCGTTAGTAGCACAAGTTGTTGGCACACTTTAGCTATCTAGGAATTCCATGAGAATTGGATGAACCAATTTTCATCATTTGTTCGAAAATGGTGGAACTACATTAGGTCGAAGACATGAAGAATGTTGTGATGAATACTGGTATCTTTTTTGACTTTTGAGTATGTGTGTTCTGGGATACACTAGGGAATGCCGTGTACAGGATAGCCTCTAATATATAACCAGAAATATTTTTGGTTGGTGATGTCTTTTGAGTACAGGTGTTTTGTTAGACCTTGTCTGTTTTCACACTTATATCTATTTGCTGGAATTGCTGCTGCTGCTGCTGCTGCTCTCTCTCTCTCTATCTATCTCGTCTTTTTTCCTCTGCCAATGTATTTTGATGCTCTTTTTTTCTGAAGTAAAATGCCAAGGTCCCGTGCTTACATTATGTATTTGCGCTTTTTTTCCTTTCAGAGGTTAGCAACCAAATGTTGGAGCTCTATGAGCAAAACCGTGTTGTGCCACCACCATCGCAAGGGAATGATACTGAAGGAAGCTCTGCAAGCGTGGCTAATCAACATGCTCCTGGGAAAGCTCCAGGAGCTGCCGAGGAACCTCCTGCCCAGGAAAATCATCAAGCACCTAGACAGTCGAGCATGCAAAGCGTGCCAGGTCACTATGGCTATGACCACCTTCATCCCGAGAAACAAAACTTAAACCAGAGGATACCTCAGAATGAAGCAAAGGATGCTGGTGCCAGTAGCAGTGAAGGCCCCAATATGTCATCCTCAATGATGGATGCAATGAAAAAGATAGACAAGGATAAGGTGAAAGCTGCCCTGGAGAAACGGAGGAAATCGAAAGGTGATGTTGCTAGAAAGGTTGACGTCATGGATGATGATGACCTAATTGAGAGGGAGCTGGAACATGGTGTGGAATTGGCTGCCGAGGACAAGAAAATCAAGCAGGAGAGAAGGCAGAGTTGGCCCCATCCTGCACATCGTGAGGATCATCGGAACACCACTCGCATGGCAGAGAACACTGAAGAGGGCGAGTTGTCCATGGACAGTCAAGAATACCGTTCTCCGGAGCTTGACAGTCGGAAGAGAAAGGATCTGCATGAGCACAGGAACTACGATCGCGGTGAAAGGGACCATAAAAGGCTAAGGTCATGAAAGTAAGTGTTGATGATAGACACCTTGGGGAGAGTGATTGGCAGCGTACTGCATGTGGCTTGGGCTGTGAAAATGGTAGTGTGAAACCTATTTTTTCTGTCGCAGGAGCACACTCGATGCTTATTTGGTATGTTGGGAGGTTTGAACTGTAATATATAATTTAAAAGATGGTTTCCCCGGGGATTGTGTACATGTTTAAGAGGTGTTGGCTGTTCGCCTATCCGTGATAATCTTGTGCACATTCAGCGGCAGGTTAATGCTGCAAACGATATGAGCGGAGTTGCATCAGGACCATCCATGCCGGCTGAGAGAGAGAGAGAGAGAGAGAGAGAGAGAGAGAGAGAGAGAAATTTATGGTGTTCTTTTAGTTCTATATGTAGACTGTGAACTGAGAATAACTGTGCGGTAATAGGATTGTGTATTGTTGTAGCATCGAAGAATATAATTCATGTTATTATTGCATTTTTTTCTTTCCCTTGTATAAGCAGGCGTTCGGGCTTGATGTTACCATTCTTTGGGAGTGTGCTGCTAGTGTTTGATGAGCCCTGGATTATGCATCCATGGAAGTTGATTTGTTCCGTCTTGTGTTAAGATACCGCCTGCCTGTTACGCGTTCAGTTGGTTAAAATTATTCCTTGTTATGATTGTGAGAGACGTTTCTAGTTACTGACCGGCCTGTTCTTTTCAGCTTCTAAAAGTTGTTTTTCGGTTTTTTTACCGTAACTAGCTTTTAAACGATGTGTCTTTTCAAAATAGGGTCTACTAGTTAATTGTAGTACATACTGACTTCATTTATATCGATAAAAACCGTACGTGAGTTTTTATTACTCTGTAATCTATCGCACGAACAACCTAAAAGTCACAAGCCTCAACTAAGGGCCTGTTTGGGACTGCTCTGCTCCAAGTTTTCCAGCTCTGCTCCTAACTTCGCTAACCAAACAGGTCTAACTCCAAAAACTCCGCTCCAAGAAAAAGGTGGAGTTAGAGGCCAACTCCACGTTTTTTATGGAGCTCCTCAAGGGGTACTCCACAAACAAAGGTTTCCAAACTCTTCGTGGAGTTGGTGAAAAATTACCCACCACTGCCATTACACAATTCCTCTCCTCCGTACCGATTAGAAATCTTTTCCACCCGATTCCTTCTCCGACTTCTCCTCCCCGCCCACCCGCGCGCCCCTTCTCCGCCCCTACACCCGTGCGCCGGCCGTCTTCTCCGCCCCCACTTGCGCCGCCCTTCTCCGCCCCCCCCCGCGCGCCTCTTTCTCCGCCCCACCCGCGCCCCTCCTCCGCCGCCTCACCCGCGCGCCCCTCCTCTCGCCCCCACCGCGCGCCGGCCGTCTTACCATGCTTAGGCGTCCATCTGAGCTCCCCTGTCAGGCTGCCACCCGTGCACCCGTGTTCGTCATGTCGAATTGTTATGTGGAGATGCTATGCTCTTAATGGCAAGCGGCAGGATGGCATTCAAGCTCATTCAGCCCATGTAAGATCTCCCGGTTCAGTAATTTATATGATAACGGATAATGAAAGATTTGATCTTGATGTTTACTCAAAGGCCTGAAACTGGTACCTAAATATTGTTTTCTCATACAGGTTTATACTAGTGAAATTAATGGATATACGGAAGGAAGTGCAGTGCCCTATATGCTTAGGTAAGGATATTCTTTGTCAAGTTGCTTTCAGATTCAGAGATAAAATTCTCTTTACTTTGTATAGTTTCTTTCTTGACAGTGTTACTTGTAATTGGAGTTGGATGATGTTGTTATGTAGATGTCAGGGTTTTTTTTATTACTATTTACTACAAAAGTTTAAACTAGCAATTTCAACGGTCCACATGTTTCTGTTATGCAAGTATGCATATGGTGACTGCCCTCTGATAAATAAGATGTGTAAGGAATACATAACTGTTTTTTCCTTTCAAAGAGTCACATGACAAAGTTTATGATCTTCACACTTCACAACAGTTTGTATGAGTGTGACTAGCTAGCTTATGTTAGGAAGCTAGGTTGAGTAAGCTTTTCAATGTGAAACTGTAAGTACTAGCATCTCTGTGCGAACTGTGCATATCTGACCATCTGCTTGTCTTATGGTCCTATTTTGCAGGCATTATCCGGAAGACAAGGACTGTTATGGAGTGTTTGTACCGGTTTTGCAGGGACTGCATAGATAAATCCATGCGGCTTGGGTATGATCCCTTCTATTATGTGTCTAAAATGTCTTGTCTCAGTGTCATTTTCAAAAAAGTGGAGATCCAACCTTATTGTGGTTTCAAAATCCAAAAATGCACTTTCTTTCTATGATAATCTAAGTGATGCGGTGTTTTTTTGCAGAAATAATGAATGCCCAGCTTGCTGCACTCATTGTGCAAGTAGACGTTCCCAATTCGTGCTGTAATTAGGAAAATGAAGCTTTCGGATTAAGTTGGCAACCGCTATTTCTCTAGCTTGGAGCTAGAATTATATATCGGAACACTTGCATTCGTAGTCATTTTGGTTTAAACTACTCTCTAGTTATCTATGGACAATTATTTGTATTCGAATGATGGACTTTGTTAATTATCTGTCATGCACGTTGCAATTTATGGGACAAAAGGATGGAATTATTTGACCAAAATATTTGTTTTTTGGTTTTCTTGAATAAATTAATTGCGATTATAATATTTTACATCATATTTCAATTGGCAACAAAAAAATCAGTTACATATGCTCCGCATTGTCAAAACATACACCAAACATCATTCAGGGCACATTGGACCTTTCTCGGAAAACCTCACATTCCTCGAGCTGAGCTAATCAAGCGTGCCAACAGACCACTGCTCCAGGAACTCCACAGTGGAGCTGCTCTATGGTGGAGTTGGTGGAGCAGAGCAGTCCCAAACAGGCCCTAAAAGCTATAAGCTTCAGCTAAAAAGAACAAGCTAGCGGGCCTGTTCTTTTTGGCTGCGGCTTATGGCTTTTGGCTGCGGCTTGTGGCTTTTGGACTGTTTGTACGAGAGATTACAGAGTAATAGAAACTCACGTGCGGTTTTTGCCGATATAAATGAAATCAATAAAGTATGTACTACAATTAACCAGTAGACTCTATCTTGAAAAAATACTTCATTTAAAAACTAGTTACTGTAGAAAAGTCGAAAAGCAGCTTTTAGAAGCTGAAAAGAACAGGGTTTAACCTTTTTGCTTTCCAACAGCAGCAAGGGGCTCCTTTCAGTTCCGAACCAAACGAGGCAGCTCATCAGTAGTGGTGTTGCAGCGCAGCCACTCGTCGGCGTGGAAGCAGTGCGAGCACACGGACAGCACCCTGAGGGTCTCGCCGTCGGCGAAGCCGGACAGGCACGCCGGGCAGGTGTCCTCCCTCCACTCGCCACGCTGGCGGCGGCCGGCGTCGCCAGCAGCAGGCATAGCAGAAACCGGCGCCCTGCTCCAGTTTTACCAATTCAGACGCAATGAACACAACTCCAAGATTACAGCAACACCAGATTAAACATACTCCCCTAATTAGGAGGGCACTACTCCTGGGCCCTCAACGATCCCCAACACATGCATGTAGGGGTGCAAACGGGTCGGGTTAATCCCGACCGATCCGGCACCGAATCCGATTGGTACTGAATCCGGAGAAAAAAAATATGGGTTAGGGTATGGTAACATCAATATCCGTCCGAATCCGATAATCTTCAAGTTTGATTTCAGGTTAGTGCTACTATTTGACGTTTCATTTTCTTTTGCAATGGTAAAATAAAATCTTCCACATCAGCTATTAAGTAGTAACATCAAGTTCTTGACAGTATGTACTCCTACTCCATTTGCTGTACTGCATGCATTCCTTACAAACGGGTTAATCCTGACCGATCCGGCACCGAATCCGATTGGTACCGAATCCGGAGAAAAAATATGGGTTAGAATATGGTAACAACAATATCCGTCCGAATACGACCCGTTTGCACCCCTACATGCATGTGCAATGGGAGTATATACCGCCCAAAATGTTGGTGTTTTTAGCATCTGCCATCATGTAGGATTGCCACTCCAAAGATTGTACCAGCCAGGCTTTACAAAACCGGTTTTAAAATTTTTCAGGGGAAGGAGGAGGGCCGGTCCGATCCAATTTCAAAGGATTTTAGGCTAAAATTTTTAAATCAAAAATTGAATTTTTAAAAAATCAACCGATTGTTAGCTGAAAATCGGCCGATTTTTAGCGGAAAATCGATTGAAAATATGGGCTGAAATTTTTGAAAGTAAATTTCGGAAAAAATCATTTAAATTTAACAAAATTCATGTAAAACTAATTTTTTAGAACCAGTTTGAAAATTTACCAGTCACTAGTAAAACCGGTTACCAGCTCTGTTTTTTTGCCACTACGAACCATTTTGCCTCTCTTCTTCCTCCTCCCTTTCCTGCGCCTCATCTCAATTCTTCTTTCTTCACCATGGCCATGACCAGTGAGTTTGGACCGAGTTAACCGCCATCTACCCGTGCCGCTGACGAGCCGGGCTCACCGGCACCATTGGCGACCTCTGCCTCTACCCGAGCCTCTATCCTTGACCTCCAGCTTGTCATCCCAGCCCGCATCCACTCCCTCGTTGCTTCTGCGCTCTCCAGCCATGCACGGGATTCGATGATATATCCTAAATCGCTATTCTTTGGAGTGGAATGTAATCAAATTTTCCTTGCAAAGAATACTTCGCTTGATTAGTGCTAACTCTTTATCAAAGTAATGTGCATCCAAACATTTGGGGAAAATTTCTTGTAAATGTTCATGGAAAGATTTTGCCATTTTGGTGTCCCTCAGACCACGCCAGAAATCAAGGTTTTGACGTGACGCGGTGGCGGTGGCAGGCGCAGCGCGGCAGAGCGGGCAGGTTGTAGGGCGTGCACGCCGGCAGCACCCTGACCACCTCGCCGTCGGCGACAGGCACACCGGGCACGCAGCCTCCAGCCACCCGTCGGCCCTCCGGTAAGTGCACACCAGCGGCCCCGCCTGCAACTCCACTGTCACCGGCGGCGGCGGCCGGCGAACTCTAGTACGGTAAGTCTCCTGCAATTTTGCTTAATCTTTACCTGCGCGTATAGGATAGGAGTAGACATTTTATGTTGCCACCAAATGCTATTGCAGTATTGCGCCATCTTGACTACTTGTTCAGTAGAAATTAATAAGTGGGCACCCACATCGATGCTCGTTAATCTAGATGTTGAGTTTAATGCACAAAAACAAATCAAATGGTTCATCCATCGTTGAGTTTAATGAGCGAGTTCGTGTAAGATTTCACTGAACACCTGAACTTTACCACCAGATCGATGAGCATGTCTAAGCATCGAGACCTGTAAAAGTTTGGCCTAAGAGTAGCTTAGAACTTCCTTCACAGAAGAGAGAAAATTGATCGCTTCTAGATTAGGCAAGCAAAGCTCAGTGTCAAACAGAACGCTTATAGATTAGGCAAGCAAAGCTCGGTGTCAAACAAAAGCATTGCTGCCATTTACACAGCATGCAACATTAATTAATCTCCTTGCACCAATTTTAACAAAAGAATTTCTTTTCTAACGAAACAGAGCAACAGCACTCTTGCTTTCTTTCAGTTCCCCTGGACTTGTAGTCGCCCCTCTCCCCGCCGGCCGGCCGCCGCTGTAATGCAGCGTGCACCGCCGGTCACAGTGTTGTGCTAGGTGCGCACGACGACGTCTTCGAGGGAGATGGAGAGCTGGTGGTGGGGCGAGCCGGGGCTGGGCGTCGGGGTGGTCTCGGCGCGGCACATGGGGCAGCTGGTGTTGGCGCGCAACCAGGTGTCGATGCAGTCGGCGTGGAAGTAGTGCTTGCACTCCGGCAGCACTCGCACCGCCTCGCCGTCCGCGAAGTCTGCCAGGCACACCGGGCACGTCGGCTCGCTCCACTCCTCCTCCTTCCGGTACCTGCACACCGCCGCCGCCGCCGGCACCACCTGCACCCTCGACGGCGAGCTCAGGTCCACGCTGTAGCTCGCGTCGTCCTGCGGCTGCGGCTGCTGCTGCGCGCTGCTGCCGCTCGCCTCCGCGGAGACCCGGCGGCGCCGCCACCTGTCGCGCACGCCGGCGTTGCAGCAGGTGACGAGGACGCAGTGGTGCAGCAGGAGCAACACGGCCACGGACACGACGCCCAGGAAGCCGATGAACACCGGCGACTTGTACGTGGACGCGCTCGTGATCAGGAGCTGCATATCATATACACACGTACGCGCGCCGCACGAGGCTAGCTTCACCGGATCTGAGCCTTAATTGGAGGCATGGGGTTGGATGGGGGCTAGCTAGGGGAAGCTGCAGCCATGATCGATCGAGGTTGCGCCCTCGTGTATGTGTAGCAGGAGAACGAAGGGACCCATTGCAGGGAAGAGAGCTAGGTGATGCATGTCGCGAGGTAGGGGACAATGCGAGCAACGATGGTTACGAGGGTTGGAAGTTGGATTCGTTGCTGATTCCATTGCTGGTGTTTCTGTCCGTCCCCTTGCGCTTGGAGGTTGCCTGCGCTAGCTCGTCGTCAATGTAGCTTAAGATGAGTCCAAGCAGATGAATCTTACACTTTATTCCTCTATTCCCGTTTCTTAATTGGAGCATCTATAAGAATATGAACAACTACTATCTATAATATTTTCTATATCATCTATAGACAGCAATAAAGACAACTCATACAATATATTATCTTTATGTATGTCTCTATAGACAACTTCTCTATAACACAATGTGCCTTGTCTATCTTGTTACATTTGACTACTGCATGCGATATAATTCTTTATGCTTCATCTCTCTCCTTCACATCATCTCATATCCTACATGAAAAATTTATAGACAACTGATATCACACTATTGGTAGCTAGCTACATGGTTATACATGTACCGGTGTAACACACAAGTATTGCAGCGCTCAGGACTGCGCCCAGGCTAATTAAGCTTATTCCGTACGTATTGTTCAATAATCTAATTACCATGTAAAACGCATGGCATGGTGCATGCGTGCAGTAAGCGCCGTCGTTTCAGCTGGTTGGGCAGAAGACGACCTTGAGCTCCGCGGGATGGATTCAGCTCTGCGGCGTCGCCTCCACGTCCTTCCGTATAACACCTCAGTCTATATCAAATTAGACTCATAATAACACACACACATATATGTGTGCACGCGCGTACATAAGGGTATAGGTTAGTCTCACCTTATTAGTTTAGTGTAAGAATCAGTAACATATAAGACTAGGGTTTCTAATGGTAGCAACCTTCGGTTAACCGTTTTGTGCGAAACGAGGACGAAAGTGCAAGCGGGTTGCTACGTGTGCGTGGCCTATTCAAAATGAAAATTCAAACACCCTGAAAATTCAAAATTTTGAATTGTTTCTTGGATTTGTTTGGATTCCCTTTCCCATCCCAATTTGGCATTACTCCTTGGAAATTCACTTTTTCTTCTTGGCTTCCCACCTTTCCCATTCGCTGGTGTTCTGGGAAACTCGTTTCCCCGCCGCCTCTCTGTTCCGCCTCACACGGCGGCTCGCCCCAACTTGGAATTGTGGCTGTGATCACTTCTGACATTCACATCTCCTCTGCCTAAATTATCAGCTGACCCCACCATCCAGTGGCTCATTGCCCTGATCGATCTCGTCTCTTCGCCCTTGTGCAGCGCGCCACTTGATCGCGCGCTTCTCCCACCATGGTTTTGCCTCCCCATTCGACACACCCTAGCCTCCGTACCAGTAGCCGTCTTTCACTTGCTAAACCCTGCAGAGGCCGTGTGCCACCTCGCCTGCACGCTGTCACCCCTAGCAGAGCTCCGCTCCTCTTCCTTTCACATGCCAGCACTACCCGAGCAAGGCTACTGCTCTCACTGCCTTTCTTTGCCTTCTTAGCTTGATTGCATTCATTGAGAGCTTCACACCACACTCAATCCTACATCTAGCCATCCAATTGAATTCTCTTCCACCACAGCTCCGCCGTTGTTCTCCCTTGAGCCCAGTGAGCCGCACACAATTTCCCGCTCCCGACCGCCATATTTTGATTAATCGCTACCATAGCACCCTCAAGGCACCGCAATCATATAGCCAAACTCAATTTTGAGAGAGCATTTCTTGAACGCCCTGGCACCGTGAGCCATCGTCGACCAAGATGCCTCTCTCGTGGACAGCTCGAATCAGCCAACCACAGCCCAAACCACCACTATTACATCACTTCTTGTCATATAGATGGTCAAATTGCTTTTGAACTCACCAATGAACCACTGGAGGAGCCCCAAGCCACCAGCTTCTCTCCTACCACTGACCACCACCACCCATGTTCTCACCTCCCAAAGTTTCAAAATGGAACCTCCCCGCTAAGCCGAACCTCTCGTTACCATTCGCCTTTGCAGGAGAACCTTGCCGGTGCTAAATTTCAGCGGGGGTTGCGCCCCTATTTTTCCCGCTGCCGAGTCAGCTGGAGGTTGAAGACGACCTCGAGAGTGATGTGGCTGTATCATGGCCCTCCGCGCAGCGCATGCCGACAACTGAGATCGGCGCACGCTAGAGATGGGCCAAGGAGGCAGCGCACGCAACTGGGTTGAAGTGGCCGGCCCACCTGGCTGATTTTTTTTATTTAAATCATGCATGATGCACTATAGCAACTAGGCCAGACCAGATCTGTTAACCACTGTAGTGCATTGTTCATCCAAACCCTAAAAATCACAAAAAACCTCTTTTCAATCGTCTCGAAGCCACAAGTCCTTTTTTGGCCTCCGTTCCACCAAATCAAGCACCAGTAAAATTCAAACCAACTCTATTTGATTTTTATTGTATTTACTTCTTTTTATTTTATTTTATTAGCTTGATTAGTTTCAAGCACAGACCTTATGTTATTTTATATGTTTATGTTAGCTCCTGAGTTTTCTAAGGCCCGTACGAGAACCAAAACCAGGTATTGAAGTGTATGAGATAGTTGAGTTTATTGAGTAGCAAGACAAATTACATTTTTTTTTGATCATATTGAATTCTATGAAATTTAAATTATTCAATTACAATATTTGCATTAATGTTATTTGTGAAATGTTATTTAATTAAAATAAATATTTAGAATGACATGCTAATTAGTTAAATCCTACCACCAAAAAAAGCCCTGTTTAATTTGAGGCCATTTTCACCTTGACAACCCTAGTAATATTTAATTGTTGTATAAATAACTGTAGACTAGCTCTCTCAAAATTTTGTACTACTAAGTGACTTGGCATTTGGTCGGTAGAATTGTTAAAATGGTTTTAGGGTAAGGGGAATTGTGGAAAACCACAAGATGGTATTTGTCTATGACCTTACCCTAGGGTGGAGACTTGAGTAAATGGGTGGTAGTGCCATAGAGCACAGACGTGTCGTGTTGTGGTTGGTAACCTCAAGTAAAAAAGTAAGGACAATAACTTTATGATAAGTAAAGGATATAGTGATCGCTCAACCACAAATGTTGACTTGTCAATCCTGGTCTAGTAGCTGCTCAAGTCGATTGAATCTTTACAGAAGGTAGGAGTGAGGATGATGGGGGGTTAGTATGAGGAACGGTAAAACCATACCTAACAATGGTAGGGGCCATTCAGGATGGGCAGAAGTGATTAGGCCTAACCAGTTTAAAATCGGGTCTGAGTGAATCTACCGGATAGAGCTTATATAAAGAATTGAGCAGTGAAACTTCTTATTTTCTCAACTCAGTTGCATGCTAGCTGAAGTGTGTCTATAGCTTGATATTAAGAGTTTGAGAAATCTTGTGGGTAAAGCTGGACAACTCTGTAGAGTGAAACAAATAGTTTTCGAATACGTCGTGCTCCCGGTTAATGGAACTGTTGATCGTGCAAAACTGCACACCCGCAAGTGAACGGGCTGCCGCTAAGATAGCAACGAATGTCGTGTTCTCCACAGGGACTAAATTACTGGTGACACTACCCTTAACCAAAGCTAAGTCGCACGAGCAGGAAGTTGGAGGCCAACTGAAAAGTCTAAACGAACTAATACCGAGTGAGCAAGAATGCAACAGATGGAAAGGGAGAAAGGATGAGATGAGGAAGCTTGAGAATAAGAATGCATGGGCAAGAGAGGAGAAAAGAGGAAAGAAACCAGGGAGACTACCTTACTTGAGATTAACAGAGAAGGGACGGAAGGCAAGATAGAAATAAAAGAAGAGCTAAGGGGGGCAAGAGAGGGAACACAGAAAGAAGAAGCCTAGGAGAAGGAAAGGGCTTGCTGTCGAGAAGGGAAAAGAGAGAGAGAGAGAGCAAAGATGAGAAGAGAGCGGGAAACTAGAAGACTAGAGAGGAGATTGACTGCTAGAGATAGACTTGAGGTGAGAAAGAGACTAGAGAAGAGAAGAGAAGTAAGAAAGATCTAAAGAAGGTGAGTAGACTAGAATAAGACAGGAAGAGAGGGAAAAGAAGAGAGGGGACAAAGAACTAAATCTACCGTGAGAAAGAATGAGAAGCGCTGAGAAGGCGGGGAGAAGAACTAAAGGAAGGAGGAGAAGGACTTGGAGAGGAGAGCGCAAGGGACAGACGAGAGGGAAACAAGAACTAGAACTACGATCCCAGCCATTCACAACAAGCAAGCAAACATTCAACTAACAGATAAAGATAAAGACAAGCATCCACCATGCAAACTATTCTACTGCAGGAATACGGAAGTAAACCTAACTTAAGAATGACATTAAAAAGCATGAAATCTAAATCTAATAGAAATTAACAGAACTGCATGCACAATAAAAACTTTTAATAGAAGGATCTACTCTAATCACGAAAGATGATCTCAACATCACAGTAAGAAATAAAACACCTTACCAGCAGAAGTATCAAGCTTATAAACATCTAATGACTATCATGCAGGAACAATGAATCTAAACAGGAACATATAATCTGAATACTCATCTCCCATGCGCAATAACAACTAAAAGGCACCTTATAATCCTAGATCCGAAATATATATATATATATATATATATATATATATATATATAGCACATGCACATTAACAGATCTATCACATAAGCATCTCAGAAAAGCAAGCACAAGACAAGCACATTCAAGTATCCAGATCCACACAGAAACACATGAACATCACAGATCTACCCTGTAAGCATATCAGGAATAAACATCTCAGTGCTAAATAACAGATCGAAGAAAATACAACCCAGAAAATATGCAGATCCGTTGTGGAAGACAGTCTGTAGTGGACGCAGGTAGTAGGAAACAGATCTGGAGAAGACGCCGTAGAGGATGCAGGCAGGGGTTTCAGATCTGGCCGTAGATGTTGTAGATCCAAGCCGAAGAAGTCGCAGGGTTGCAGATGAAGCGGATCTCACGAGGTGAAGAAGCCGTAGATGTAGTAGATCGGAGAAGAGGAAGCAGATCCGCGCTGGCCACCGTAGAGGAAGCAGGTTGAGCCAAAGGAGTCCAAGATTCGGCAATGGGGGATTTGAGTGGGGAATGTAGAGTGCACGGGCTAGGAGGAGCAGGGGGAAGTGAAGCTCGTCGTCGGCTACGGCCGGTCTCCGACGACGGCCATGGGAGAGATGGTGTTTTTGGTGGCGTTTTCTGGGAGAAAGGCGAGCGGACGGGGATCTGGATCTGGGCTAGGGCTGCTAGGTGTTTGGGTCCTCAAGCTCGGTGGAGAATCTGTGGAGGCTCCGGAGGAGATGCCATGGGATGGCTGGGTGTTGGAGATGGGAGAGGATCGGTGGTGGCTGCTCGGTGAGGAGAGGTGCGGCGCGGTGAGGAGGCGGTGGAGAAGGAGAAGCGGCTTGGGGTCTGGTTAATGGAGGCGATGGAGTGAGGCGGCTGGGTGTTGGAGTGTAGTCCAAGGGCAATTGCGGCTAGGGTTTTCGGGTGTGGGAATGACCGGCTCCCCTGGGAATGAAGCAGCTGGGCTTAAATAGTTGCGGCGCCCTAGGGTTTCCATTGCGCGAGCATGGGGCGTGGTTAGGGTTTCTGGTGCAGCTTTGCACTCCGATCCTTCCTCTTTGGCTATTTTACAACTCTAGCTCATCCCATGCTGATTTCTGTGGAGTTTGCGCCTAATTCGCGCCGACCTGCAAGGAAGTTGCATAACCATGTAAAAAGTCCAAACAGGAGGCAAAATTTATATAATTCATGAATTTAAGGCAGTTTGCATTACTAATCACAGGATAATGGTATAAAAGTTTACTAGAAATATGATGCATATCAACTGTGTTTAATGGATGATTCCAACAACGAGGCATAAGTAGATTTCTTTATGTTTTAAATTGAGTAAGCCAAGCAATCAAGTGTTGAACTCCCCTAACCTTGAGAATATTTCACTGAACACCTGAACTTTACCACCAAATCGATGAGCATGTCTAAGCATTGAGACCTGTAAAAGTTTGGCCTAGGAGTAGCTTGGAACTTCCTTCACAGAAGAGAGAAAATTGATCGCTTCTAGATTAGGCAAGCAAAGCTCAGTGTCAAACAAAAGCATCGATGCCATTTACACAGCATGCAACATTAATTAATCTCCTCGCACCAATTTTAACAAAAGAATTTCTTTTCTAACTAAACAGAGCAACATCACTCTTGCTTTCTTTTAGTTCCCCTGGACTTCTAGTCGCCCCTCTCCCTGCCGGCCGCCGCCGCCGCTGTAATGCAGCGTACACCGCTGGTCACAGTGTTTTAGGTGCGCACGACGATGTCGATGGAGAGCTGGTGGTGGAGCGTGGGCGTGGTCTCGGTGCGGAACATGAGCAGCTGGTGGTGGAGCGCAGGCAGGTGGTGATGTAATCGGCGCGGAAGTAGTGCATGTTGGTTTTGCCCTACGAGGAAACACACATATCGTAAATAAACTAAGCGAATCTAGAATAATTTATCTATTCTCTTATTTACTCATACTTTTCTTATTACAAAATTGGTTACAATCATTCTCATCATATGGGCTAATACTCTCTTACTAAAATACATACTCGGACTTCAAGTTGGTCATGACTTAACTTAAGTTACACACGGAGACAAACTCTACTATGTCCCGAATTCTAAGTTAAGATTATTTCAAACGATCTCTCCATAATTTTGGCTCGATATACTCTAGTTTAGTCTTAATGAATTATGAACTATCAACTACGCCTCCATATATAGCGTTCTATATATAAGTTACATGTATGAACTCAACTCAACTTGTACGAGCCCATTCAGATGCAAAGATTCTAAAACATTTAGGCAGTCGGTCTTAACTATATATGATTTACCCAACTCATACTCGTCACAGAACGGCTACATATCTGCTCAACGTTCCGGACTCAACTCTACGTACTCGAGTTTGAACGATGAACACATCTTCTCAACGACTCAGACTCACCTCACTTTACTTAAGTTTTCATGTGTACTATCATCTTGATTACCGAGATTACACGTCTACACCGATGCTGACAGTTTCACACTTTCTTAACAGAACATTGGCTCTTCATACAGCATCCGTAAAAATACATACAGAACGACACAACTTATTCAATAAAAAAACATCAAAGTAAAGGAAACCATATTAATTAGCGCTCAGATGAAACAGTTATGCAGCTGATGCCACAAAATTGACGAATGGCACACTGGGATCAGTTTGGAAGGCATGGATGCCTGTCACGGATCATCAGAAACACGAACCGATGCTTTCTTCGTCATTTTCCCTCGAAATATCAAGCTCTGCATATTGGTACAGACTACAAGTAGAGAACAGGTGGGGAACCTAGAAACAAGTATGTGTAAGGCCACGCATCTAAACTTTCTTAGGACCTGCTTAAAAAAACTTATTTTAAATGATTTATGACTGAAAAATACTATAATTTATTAAAAAAATACTGTAACTGATGGTGGCTTATTTGGCGTAATTAAATTTTAAAAAATAAAAATAGAAAAAACAGGTTAGCCCGTCACGGACAGTACAAACGAATACAGAAAAAAGAACCGACAAAAAACTCAAAAAAGCTAAAAAAAATCAGAAAAAGACGAAATTGTTGAATAGTAAAAATAAACCAGAAGTCAGAAACTCAAGTCGAAATGAGTGGGGTAAATTAAAAACTTCCCAAAAAACATGGTACGATCGTGGACACAAATCAAAAACTCAGACTTGTGGATGGAATCATATCTTCAGATTTAGGATAGGTAGCTGCTGAACACTGAGCTATTTTTTCACTTAAAGTGAGAAACTAAAGCAAAACGCTCCTCTTTTTTTTTTTTTGGCTGTCGCTGCTGTACAGTTTGATTTCTGCTTGTAAACGAAGGCTCGGATCAAAGAATACCGGGTACGGTGTTGTGCGTCGACTTGTTTTTTCTTCGCACGAATGAAAAAAAAACTGAAGTCGCTTTCGCTCTGTCGCTTACTGCTGGTGGGACCGAGGGGAGCAACCGCGCGCCGACCGACGACTGAACCGGAGACGGCAAGTCAAGTCAACTCAAGACGGGTCTACAAGTTAAACGATCTATACATTAAAAACTCAACATCTGTAGCAGCTAAAATTACAAATGAGTATCTGTCTCTCCATAATCTGTACCGTAAACAGTTAAAATTCAAAAAATTTAGTCAAAAATCATAAACCGTATCCATTGCCAAACAGACCCTAGAAACAGGTATGTGTAAGGCCACGCATCTCAGGTTCTCAACTGAGCAAGGACAGATCAACCGTTAACATCCAGCTTTCTAATAATCGTCAGAAGATTTTGCATCACACCTGATGTTTCATCACCTGCAACACAACTTCAAAACTGAAGTCGCTTTCGCTCTGTCGCTGATTGCTGGTGGGACCCGAGGGGAGCAACCACGCGCCGACGACTGAACCGAAGACGGCAAGTCAAGCCAACGGAAGCTGCTTCTTTCTGCGCTGGACCGACCGGACAGCAAGTCAATGCAGCAAGCTTCTCTCTCCTCTTGCTTTCTTTTCCTGCGCAGAAAATTTGCGTTGCTTCACCTCTACTCTTTAATGTTGACTGACTGCTACAGTAAGATTACTATAAAGTAGTGGTCTTATAAGAGAGAATACCGTTATATCAGCTCAAACGACCACATAAAAAATTTCCTTGCACGATATATGATGGTTTGAAGTGGTAGCTTCGATTATATAGTTTAGCTTTCTGCCAGTGATTTCCACTCGGCTGTGCTGAACCGGCACGGCATAGGCCCAGTCCAGGCACGGCAAACAAATAGATCGTGCTGTGTCGGCCCACAGGCCGAGGTCTGAGCGTGCAGTACCTGGACCAGGTTCAAGGTGTGAGCCCTCGTCCGACTAGATCCGGCACACTTATTTTTTGCCCCCAGCCCCCCCAAGAAATCCCCTCCCGACCAGATCCTTGTCTCATTCGATCGTCGTTGCCGCTCCGCGGCCGAATCTAGTTAGGCCCATCTAGATTCAGATGGAGCTAGCTGCCACTGCCGCTCTTGCGCCCAACATATTCTTGCTCGGCACCGCCCCTCGCCACTGCCATCCTTTGGCTGGATCCACTCAATGGTGCGCAGATCCAGTCGCTACCACTACCCTTGCTTGACACCGCCGTTGGGACCTGGCCATCAATGTCCAGATCTGGTCGTCAACCCCATGCGTCTTCTCAGTTGCACTCATGTGGCCACCACATGCAATTTAGGCAAAAGCAATGAGATGCCATACCTTTTCCTCTCCCCTCTCTCCGTCAACCATCTTCTCTCTCTTCTAAACTACCGTAGCTTCTGCAGCCTCTCTAACACACTACAAGCCACCATCTTTCCTCATTCTTCTCTTCATCATGACTCAGCTCTGATGTGGACCGATGAGATCATCGTCCAGAGTGGAGCACTGATGATGCCTTTAGGACTCGCTTCTGCTATCTTTTTTTTCCTTGCGTGACGTGATCCTCAGGACGACGCCGTGCTCCGTGTGGAAGAAGAACTGCGAACGCTGCCGAAAGCATCGAAACGGAATCGTCTATAATGGAATCATCTATATACGATTTTACGCTTTATTCCTCTATTCCCGTTTCTTAATTACGGTAAGAGTGGTAGCTAGATACATGGTTATACATGTACCGGTGTAACATGTTGGGTTTCTCCCAGGAATCTACACGCTGAGCAATCTGCAGAGTTGGGTGGTTTTCAGAGGAAAAACAGAGTATCGGTGGCTATGAGGAAGAACAACAAGATGAGCGTACAGATGGGCAATTTTCTCAGTCTCTTTGAATGAATGCAAAGGAATACAATAGTTAACCCGTTTACAACCGACTCAACAGAAAAACAAAAACTCTTGGCTTCGATCCTATTTTGCCGACGCCACGATCAAACTCGCGATATCTGCGCTGAACGCTTTAATCAAGAAAATACGACAACGGACGCACCGATCGAATACTCGGTTCAGCTAAGAAACCAAACTCACCAAGTCGATTATTGACTACACACTCCCCTTAATCCCGACTTTTAACACGAGAACTCCTTCACTCCCAGCAGCTCTCTCATCTCAAAGAAACTTCAATCTCGGCAATGCTTTAGTCGAATGTCAAGACATTGTCTTTCACCGCTCACGTGTTCAACTGAAATCAGGCCTTCTTCAACACATTCCCGTATGAAATGAAACCGGTATCTATATGTTTACTCCTTCCATGAAAGACAGGGGTTCTTCATTAGTGCTATTGCAGATTTATTGTCCACTCTTAGCACTATCTTCTTTGGCTTTTGTCCGTCGGTTCATCGACCAAGTTCCTCACCAAACTGCTTGATGTGCAGCTGCCGTGGCAGCCATAAACTCGATTCACATGAGGATAGCGCTACGGTTTTTGCTTCGTGAACTCCAGACTCCACCGGGCCTCCTCCAAAGTAAAAACCAAACTGTAGTGCTCTTCCTCTCATCCGGATCACCCGCAAGGTCACATCCATCAGAACCTACAACATCTCCTTCTCCTCCTCTGCAGTATGCAATGCCAAAATTGATTGTCCCTTTGACATACCTAAGTATTTGCTTCACACTGAAGATGACATTGCCTTGGTGATTCCATGTACCGGTGACCATACCCACCGCAAAGCTTATGTCCGGTCTTGTGTGAGTTAAGTCCAAGGCTCCCAATTAAGCTCCTGTACTCAATTGCATCTACTGGGACCCCTTCCTCATCTCTTGACAGTTTAAGCTTTGGCTCCATAGGATATTTTGTGGGATTACACTCCCACATTCCGCCTCTGCAGCAACTTCTTGGCATATCCTTCCTGCTTGAGCAATGCCGTTGCCATCCTGCAGATTTGGATACCAAGGTAGTATGAGAGGACTCCAAGGTCACTCATTTCAAATTCCATCTCCATTTGCTTCTTGAACAGCAGTATGTCCTCTTCACGTGCTCCTGTGACCAGCAAATCATCGACATATACTCCTACTATGAGAGGATTACCTCCGTATGTCGCTTATATATCGCTTGCTCTGAGGACATCTTTGAAAACCGGTTTTTCAGAGATTTGTCAAGTCGAATGTTCCAAGCTCTCGGCGCCTACTTCAAGCCATATAAAGCTTTTGAAAGCTTGTAAACCATATGCTCCTTGCTCGCTATAGCATACCCTTCTGGTGAGTCACATAGACATCTTCGGTTAACTCTCCGTTGAGGAAAGCAGTTTTAACATCGAGGTGATGAACCTTCCATCCTTCTCGTCTTGACCGATGCAAGCAAAGTTCTCACGCTTCCATCCCGGCAACCGGAGAAAAGACTTCATCGTAATCAATTCCTTTTTCTGCACAAACCTCTAGCAACCAGCCTAGCTTTGTGCTTTATAATTACTCCTTCGCATCCACCTTTTGTTTGAATACCCACTTAAGTCCAATGGGTTTATGTCCTGCCGCAACTCGAGTCAAGGACCAGTATTGTTCCTCTCTATCGAGTCCACCCGCTCTGCATTGCCTCCTCCCATTCCTTCCTTCCTGCTGCTTCTCTGAAGCTTGCCGGTTCATCGCCAATATGCAACAACCGCCGGGCACACTGCATGAGCTGTTCGGGTTCCGATCTTGTGCTTGAGTTTCTTCATAAATGTCACCAAAGATCTGAACCCCGACCGGAGTTGCATCATATGCGACGAGTCTGTCCCAAAGATCGCTTGGTGAAGCATGTTCGGCCGCACCGAGAGTCTCACGCTGATGAACATTTGGAGTCATTGGTGACGCTTCGACTCCATCGATTCTTCTTGCTGCAGGCGCCTATATCCTCTGCATTTTCACCTCCGGGCCACCTTGACTTGCATTGCTGATTGGGAATTCTCTTCTTGGCCGCATTCTGCGCACTGAGTTTCGCATTTCTTTGGTTCAGCTACAAAAAATCCGACTAATCTGCTAATTCAGAGCCAACTGCATTCTGAATTTCTTCCCAGTTCCACTTCTTCTTCTCATCAAACACCACATCACGACTTACATGTGGTTTGTTAGTTTGAGGATCAAACAGCTTGTGTGCTTTGCTTCCAGGTTCAACTCCTAGATACACAAACTTCTTGCTTCTGTCTGAGAGTTTTCTCAGCTGGTTTGTTGGGACTCTAGCATATGCAGTGCACCCAAATACTTTAAGGTGTGCAAGGCTTGGCTTCCTCTTTTTCAGTACCTCATACGGTGTTGCTTGCTTCACTGCTTTTGTAGGCACTCTGTTGAGTATATAAACTGAATGTCGCACGGCTTCTCCCCACAACCTCCCGGGTACTGCCATTGACTTAAGCAGACTTCTTGTAGTTGCTAGTACTGTCCTGTTGCGACGTTCCACAACTCCATTTTGTTGTGGGGTGTATGGGGCAGTGAGGTGTCTCTGGATTCCTTTCAACTCACAATACTCCATGAAGTTTTGAGACACAAACTCTCCTCCTCTATCAGTTCTCAGACACCTCACCCTTTGAGACAATTCACCTTCAGCTTGTGCCTGGAATCTTTGGAATGCCCTGAAAGCCTCATCTTTGCTCTTGAGAATATATACCCACATAAATCTGTTGTAATCATCCACCAGCAAGAAGAAATACCTATTTCCTCCAATGGTTTGTGGGGTTATAGGTCCACACAGATCTGCATGTATCAATTCCAGTGGACTACTAGCTCTATATTCAACTTGCAAAGGGAATGGCAATCTACATTACTTGGCAACAAGGCAGCCTTCACACACCTGGGTTGGATGCTCTATTTTGGGCACTCCTCGGACCAAGTCCTGTGACACCATTTGCTTCATGGCTTGAAAGTTAAGGTGCCCTAATCTTGTATGCCAAAGCCAGCCTTCATCATCCAACACAGTTGCCAAACATATGGGTGCCACAGGTGTAGACTTTTCTTATACGCTATTTGCTTGATCTCTCGAACCTTCATGAGTAATCTACTCATTCTCACATATACCCACAACCGATCACCGGACATTACAATTTTGCAGCCATCTTCAGTCATCTGTCCCAAGCTCAGAATACTTGTATGTAGACTGGGAATGAAGTACACATTTGTGATCAGCTTCTGCTCACCACTTTTGCTCTCTAGCAAGACTACTCCTCTGCCCTTGATTGGCACTGATGAGCCATCTCCAAACCGAACTCTCCCGACAACACCTTCATCCAGTTCGGCAAAATGTGATTTATTGCCTGTCATATGGTTTGTAGCCCCATTATCCAGGAACCAAACATCTTCCTCTATCTGCACCTTTCCTGCATATTTTTTAGGTAATAAATTCCCTTCATTCAACATCACGGTTTCATCCTTCTGCTGAGTACAAACCGACAAAAGTAGTGCCGGTTGATCCTCCTGAGTACAAGTGAGATTCACTTCTTCTTCCTTGCGCTTTCCACTCCGGCATTCAGAGGCATAGTGACCATAATTTTCACATGAATAGCATTTTATATGGCTTTTATCCTTCTTTCCAGTGGTGTTGCCTGTTCCTTCCCGGCGAGATGAATTTGACCCTCCTCGGTCAGATTTGCCTCGGCCTCGCCCTTGGCTTCTTCCTCTTCCACGGCCTCGCCACTCTTGCTTGCCATTTCCGCGCCCTCGATTACCAGATGAGGAATCACCACTTCTTCCCTTCTGTCTCTCCTCCCACTCTGCCTGAGTTAGAAGGAGGTGACCGTCTCCTTTTGCCCGAAGACGGAGGCGCTCCTCATACGCTTTCAATCTGTCGATTGCTTCTTCAAACAGCATTGTCTCCAGATCTGAACATTGCTCTATTGAAGCTACTAAATGCAGAAATTTATCTGGAACCGAATCTAGCAACTTCTTGACTAGAACAGATTCCTTCAATGATTCACCGAGAGAGCTGAACTTACTAGCCATTGCGCTGAGTTTTCCGCAAAGTCATCCACCGTCTCTCCTTCTTTCATCTGCAGGGATTGAAATTCGTTCTGCAGCGTCTGGATCCGTGCCTTCTGCACTCGATCCGCACCCAGGTATCTTGTTTTCAGCGCCTCCCAAATGTCCTTTGCCGACTTCTTCTTCGCGACCTGCAGCAGCACATCTTCGGGTAGCGCTTGAAAGATGAAAGCCCTGGCTGTCTTGTCCTTCCGCTGATCCACCACGACGCCGGCCTGCGGTTCCACCGCATCCTAGATCCCCTGGGCGTCCATCAAGGCCTCCATGCGAATAGCCCACGACGTGTAGTTCTGCGCCGTCAGTATTGGGCATTGAAGCGGCATGCTGCCACCTTCCCGATTCGCCTGCTGCGTCGTAAGCGCCATGGACTCGATCTGCAAATACTCAGGCGTGTGTGGCTCTGATACCACGTGTTGGGTTTCTCCCAGGAATCTACACGCTGAGCAATCTGCAGAGTTGGGTGGTTTTCAGAGGAAAAACAGAGTATCGGTGGCTATGAGGAAGAACAACAAGATGAGCGTACAGATGGGCAATTTTCTCAGTCTCTTTGAATGAATGCAAAGGGAATACAATAGTTAACCCGTTTTACAACTGACTCAACAGAAAAACCAAAACTCTTGGCTTCGATCCTATTTTGCCGGACGCCACGACTGAAATCTGCGCATACTGCGCTGAACGCTTTAACTGAAGAAAATACGACAACGGACGCACCGACTGAATACTCGGTTCAGCTAAGAAACCAAACCTGACCAAGTCAGGATTATTGACTACATAACACACACACATGTACACGTATTGCAGCGCTCAGTACTGCGCCCAGACTAATTAAGCTTATTCCGTACGTATTGTTCAGTAGTCTAATTACCATGTAAAACGCATGGCATGGTGCATGCGTGCAGTAAGCGCCGTCGTTTCAGCTGGTTGGGCAGAAGACGACCTTGAGCTCCGCGGGATCGACGCAGCTCTGCGGCGTCGCCTCCATGTCCGTCGGCGTCGTCCTCGCGTCCGGGCACATCTGCTTGAACAGCTGCGGCTGCGCCCTGCACCCTCCGGCGGCCACCTTCGCGTCCCCGGGGCACGCCGCGTTGAGGTCCATGGCGCACCCGAGCTTCGGGCACTGCCGGCCCTGCTCGAACCCGTGAGGCGTGACCGTCGCCGGCACGTTGAACCCGTCCACCAGGCTCACGCTGTACGCCGCGAGCCCGCCGGGCCCGTTCACGCTCGCCTGCGCGACGGTGAACGGCGGCGCGCCGCCGGTCGCGCAGTTGGCCGAGGCGGCGACGTCGCTGCAGCCGGTGCGCGGCACGACGCGGCCGGACCACGCGCCGCTCGGGAACGTGAGGGTGGCGAGGCCGTTGCTGTCCAGGAAGAGGGCGGAGTCGGTGGCGATGGCGGGGAGGCCGGCGTTGGGGGAGACGAGCGGCCACACGGGGTAGGGGCAGAGGTTGTGGAGGGTGAAGACGGTGGTGGTCGCCGCCGAGATCGCCGCGAGCGTGGCCAGGACGGCGAGGGACAGGGTGAGCGCCATGCACGCCTCCATGGTGAATTGCTTAATTCGACGCAACTGCGTGTTGACGTCGAGGTGAGAAGCTAATAAGAAGGAAGGATTTGGTGGTGGTCATCTCGGTGGTTAATTACTGCTTCATCCACACGACGGCCGAGCACCATAAGGAACTGTTTGGCACAGCTTCACCAACAGCTTCATGAGCTATTTTTTACCAAACACCTTTTTTGCAAACAGTCACAAAGGAATAGGGAGAGGTGAAGCTGAAAAAAAGTAACTTTTCACAGCTCTCTCCCTCAGGCACGCAGTCCTAGGAACCCACTGCCCCTCTGGTTCACCAAAATTACACGCATTTGCCACTAGTCCATCCCGTTCACCTCTCCCGTTCACCAAAATTTCACTGCCCCTCTTTAATTTTTTATTATTTTTTATTTTAATTTTTTAATTCATACTCATTCAAATATATTATTTTTTAATTCATATGACCATATACAAACATACAACTCCAAATGTTAGAACAAGTCAGGTAGACAGGGGCATCTTGGACAATTGCCCTCTCTCAGCCATGCATGAAGCTGTTTTGCCAAACAGTTTTCCAAAACAGATTTAGCTTCATCGATGAAGCAGCTCGTGAAGCTGAAACAAAAAAAAAACAGCTTCACTAGTGAAGCTGAGCTGTGCCAAACGGGGCCTAAAGCTAGTTGGACTTGGCTACAGTCCGCGCGCGTGCGTGAAATAGTCTAACAGCGCGCACACTATCCAATTTCTATATACAGCTACATGCACCCTCCTGCTTACCAGTTTTCACGTATAACTATATAGACCGTTGTTTGCTGTGCGCCTGTAAATCCCTGTGAACTCACCTCTTTGGCTACACGAACGCTCCTACGAAAGTCAGTGTGAATTTGAAAGCAATTAACTGTAAAATTCAAAGTAAATTGGGATAAACATAGAAGCAAAATGAGTGTAATTTTGCAATAAATCTTGAATCAAATTGGTGTAGATGTTAAGCAAACTAAGGTAGTCTTTGGACATAAAATCAACAAAATTCTAAACCAAATATTATATATTGGAAGCATGTCAATATTATTTTGGAAGCAAAGCAAAATCGTGGAACTTTCAATGCAAATTCTGTATAAAAAATTCAAATTAGCTTAATTTTGGGAAATGAGTCGGTATAAACTCAAAGGCAAGTCGGTATAAATTCAAAACCAAGTTGAGCCAAAAATGGAAGCAAAGTGAGCATTTGTAAGTCAGCACAAATTTAAAAGCAATCAAGTATAAAATCAAAAGCATGTTGGGATAAACATGGAAACAAAATGATCACAGTTTACAAACAAAATTACAAATAAAATATAAAAGTCAGCATAAATTCAAAAACAATTAACTGGAGAGAGTATTAAAAGGAGAGAGAGAGAGAGTTATGAAATGGTTTGTCAAGCGTTCTATTCGGTGTCTCTATCTTAGACCGACAATGGTGCAGTCTACGCATTGGGCCCACCTATCATAACTACACCTCATTTGTATGTGCATATGATACCTGTCAACACACACACTACGTCACAAGAAAGGAGGCCACGTCGCTTTTTTTGTTTGGCCACATGTCGATGACTTATGATGATACTGATTTGATCAAACGGCTTCCACATGTGTATTCTGTTCATCCAAGTCACGTACGTGCAGAAACAAGAAATTCCGTTACCGTAAATAATTTGTGTACATTAGCTGATAAAGATCTATGAGTTTGTCTACATGTATTGTAGTGGCATTTGTTCGATAAGAGGGAGAGCAGTGCAAAAGCCAATTCTAGCAAGGAATTGAGATTACGGTACAGTAACACCTAATTTATTTCATTATTCATTGGCAAGTCCCACACTGCGTAGAAGGCAAAAAGAACAAAAGAAGAAAGAAAATGATAACATGTCCAATGATCAAGGTACCAGAGCCCTCAAGGCAATGGTGTTCCGATGTTGGTTGGTGTAACAAGCACTTTACGTTAGCTAGCCAGGTAGATGTACGAGTCAGCGTTGGACGCATGTTTGCCATGTATCTGTACACGAATGGGATTGCATATTTCTGTTTCGACCATCTACTTATTGAAACACCCTAAAAATTCAAAATTCTGAATTGCTTCTTGAATTTGTTTGAATTCCCTTTCCCATCCCAATTTGGCATTACTCCCTAGAAATTCACTTTTCCTTCTTTGCTTCCCACCTTTCCCATTCGCTGGTACTATGGGAAACTCGTTTCCCCGCCGTCTCTCTGTTCCGCCCCACGCGGCGGCTCGCCCCAGCTAGAAATTGCAGTTGTGATCACTTCTGGCGTTCACATCTCCTCTACCTAAATTGTCAGTTGACCCCACCATCCAGTGGCTCATTGCCCTGATCAACGTCATCTCCTCATCCTCGTGCAGCACGCCACTTGACCGTGCGCTTCTCCCGCCGCGGTTTAGCCTCCCCATTTGACGCGCCCGAGCCTTCATACCAGTAGCCATCTTTCACTCGCTAAACCCTACAGAGGCCATGTGCCACCTTGCCCGCACACTCTCACCCCCGGTAGAGCTCCGCTCCTCTCCCTTCCGCATGCTAGCGCTACCCAAGCAAGGCTAATGCTCTCACCGCCTTTCTCCGCCTTCTTAGCTCGATTGCATTCATTGAGAGCTTCACACCACACTCAATCCCACATCTAGCCATCCAATTGAATTCTCTTCCACCACAGTCCACAGCTCCGCCGCTGTTCTCCCCTGAGCCCAGTGAGCCGCACACAATTTCCCGCTCCCGACTGCCATATTTCGATTAATCGCTACCATAGCACCCTCGAGGCACCGCAATCATATAGCCAAACTCAATTTCGCAAGAGCATTTGTTGAACGCCCTAGCCAACGTGAGTCATCGTCGACCGAGATGCTTCTCTGGTGGACAGCTCGAATCAACCAACCAGAGCCCAAACCGCCACTACTACATCACTTCTTGTCATCTATAGATGGTCAAATTGCTTTTGAACTCGCCGAAGAACAACTGGAGGAGCCTTAAGCCGTCATGAAAGCCGCCACCTTCTCTCCTATCACTGGCCGCCACCACCCATGTTCTCTCCTCCCAAAGCTTCAAAATGGAACCTCCCCACTAAGCCAAACCTCTCCTTACCATTCGCCTTTGCAGGAGACCCTTGCCGATGCTAAATTCCACCGGGGGTTGCACCCCTGTTTTTCCCGCCACCGAGTCAGCTGGAGGTTGAAGATGACCTTGGGAGTGACGTGGCTGTATCGCGGCCCTCCGTGCAGCGCATGCCGACGACCGAGATCGGCGCACGCTGGAGCTGGGCCGAGGAGGCCGCACGCATAATTGGGCTGAAGTAGCTGGGCCGTTTTTTATTTAAATCACGTACGATGCACTGTAGCAACTAGGCCAGAGCAATACTATTCACCAATATAGCGCATTATTCATCCGAACCCTAAAAAGCACAAAATACCTCTTTTCAATCGTCTTGAAGCTACGAGTCCTTTTTTGGCCTCCGTTCCACCAAATCAAGCTCCAGTAAAATTCAAACTAACTCTATTTGATTTTATTGTATTTTGCTTCTTTTTATTTTATTTTATTAGCTTGATTTGTTTCAAGCACAGACCTTATGATATTTTATGTGTTTGCATTAGCTCCCGAGTTTTTTAAGGCGACCATGCAAGAACCGAAACCATGTATTGAAGTGTACGAGATAGTTGAGTTCATTGAGTAGCAAAACAAGTTACAATTTTTTGATCATGTTAAATCCTATGAAATTTAAATTATTTACTTACGGTATTTGCATTACTGTTATTTGTGAAATGTTATTTGATTAAAATAAATATTTAGAATGACATGCTAATTAGTTAAGTTCTACCACCAAAAAATGCCCTATTTAATTTGAGACCATATTCACCTTGACAACCCTAGTAATATTTAATTATTGTATAAATAACTGTAGACTAGCTCACTCAAAATTTTGTACCACTAAGTGACTTGGCATTTGGCCGGTAGACTTGTTAAAATGGTTCTAGAGTAAGGGGAGTTGGGGAAAACCACAAGATGGTCTTTGTCCATGACCTTTCCTTAGGGTGGAGGCTTCAGCAAATGGATGGTAGTGCTATCGAGCACAGACGTGTTAGGTTGTGGTTGGCAGCCTCAAGTAAAAAGTAAGGACAAGAACTTTATGATAAGTAAAGGATATAGTGATCGCTCAACCACAAGTGTTGACTTGTCAACCCTGGTCTAATAGCTGCTCAACTCGATTGAATCTTTACAGAAGGCAGAAGTGAGGATGATGGGGGGTTAGTATGCAGAACGGACGGGCAAAAGTGATTAGGTCTAGCCAGTTTAAAATCGGATCTGTGTGAATCTACAAGGTAGAGCCTATATAAAGAATTGACCATTGGAAAATTTTGTTTTCTTAACTCAGTCGCACGCTAATTGAAGTTAAGAGTTTGAGAAATCTTGTCGGTAAAGTTGGGCAACTCTGCAGAGTAGAACAAATAGTATTCGAATACGTTGTTCTCCTGGTTATTGGAGCTGTGTTTAATGGATGATTCCAACAACGATACATAAGTAGATTTCTTTATGTTTTAAATTGAGCAAGCTAAGTAATCATGTGTTGAACCCTCCTAATCTTGAGAACATTTCACTGAGCACCTGAACTTTACCACCAGATCGATGAGCATGTCTAAGCATCGAGACCTGTAAAAGTTTGGCCTAAGAATAGCTTGGAACCTCCTTCACAGAAAGAGAAAATTGATCGCTTCTAGATAGGCAAGCAAAGCTCAGTGTCAAACAAAAGCATTGCTGCCATTTACATAGCATGCAACATTACTTAATCTCCTTGCACCAATTTTAACAAAAGAATTTTTTTTCTAACGAAACAGAGCAACAACACTCTTTTCTTCAGTTCCCCTGGACTTGTTGTCGCCCCTCTCCCCGCCGGCCGGCCGCCGCTGTAATGCAGCGTACACCGCTGGTCACAGTGTTCTAGGTGCGCACGACGACGTTGATGGAGAGCTGGTGGTGGAGCGTGGGCATGGTCTCGGCGCGGAACATGAGCAGCTGGTGGAGCGCAGGCAGTGTCCATGCAGTTGGCGCAGAAGTAGTACATGTTGGTTTTGCCCCATGAAAAAACACACATATCATAAATAAATTGAGAGAATCTAGAAGTATTTCTCTATTATCTTATTTGCTCATACTTTTCTTATTATAAAATTGGTTACAATCATTCTCATCATATAGACTAATACCCTCCTACTAAAATACATACTTGGACTTCAAGTTAGTCACGACTTCAACTTAAGTTACACACGGAGACAGACTCTACTACGTCCTGGACTCTAATTTAAGATTATTTCAAACAATCTCTCTATAATCTTGGCTCGATATACTCTAGTTTAGTCTTAATAAATTATGAGCGATCAACTACGCCTCCATATATAGCGTTCTATATATACGTTACATGTAAGAACTCAATTTAACTAGTACAAGCCTATTCAAATGTAAAGATTCTAAAATATTTAGGCAGTCGGTCTTAACTACGACTTACCCAACTCATACTCGTCGCAGAACGGCTACATATCTTCTCAACGTTTCGAACTCAACTCTACGTACTTGAGGTTGAACGGTCAACACATCTTCTCAACAACTCAGACTCATCTCATTTGACTTGAGTTTTCATGTATACTTTCATTTTGATTACCAAGATTACACGTCCATACCCATGCTGACAGTTTCACACTTTCTTAACAGAACATTGGCTCTTCACACAGCATCCGTAAAAATACATACAGAACAACACAACTTATTCAATAAAAAAACATCAAAGTAAAGGAAACCATATTAGCGCTCAGATGAAACAACTATGCAGCTGATGCCACAAAATTGACGAATGACACACTGGGATCAGTTTGGAAGGCATGGATGCCTGTCACGGATTATCAGAAGCACGAACCAATGCTTTCTTCGTCATTTTCCCTCGAAATACCAAGCTCTGCATATTGGTACAGACTACAAGTAGAGAACAGGTGGGGAAACTAGGAACAGGTATGTGTAAAGCCACGCATCTCAACTGAGCAAGGACAGATCAACCGTTAACATCCAGCTTTCTAATAATCGGCAGAAGATTTTGCATCACAAACGTTAGGTTGGCTCTGTTCTTTTTAGCTTCTAAAAGATAATTTTAGCTTTTCTACAGTAACTAAGTTTAAACGGAGTATTTTTTTAAGATAGAATATACTAGTTAATTGTAGTACATACTTTACTGACTTCATTTATATCGGCAAAACCACACATGAGTTTTTATTACTCTATAATCTCTCATACAAACAACCCAAAAATCATAAGTCGCAACCACAAGCTGCAGCCAAAAGAAACAGGCCCACCAGTGACACAACTTTTCAAAAAAAAGTCGTATGATCTTAGACGCAAATCAAAAACTTAGACTTGTGGACGGAATGGTATCTTCGAATTTAGGGTAGGTAGTTGCTGAGCACTGAGCTATTTTTTCACTTAAAGTGAGAAACTAAAGCAAAACGCTCCTTTTTTTTTGGCTGTCGCTGCTGTACAGTTTGATTTCTGCTTGTAAACGAAGGCTCGGATCAAAGAATACCGGGTACGGTGCTGTGCGTCGACTTGTTTTTTCTCCGCACGAATGAAAAAAAAACTGAAGTCGCTTTCGCTCTGTCGCTGACTGCTGGTGGGACCGAGGGGAGCAACCGCGCGCCGACCGACGACTGAACCGGAGACGGCAAGTCAAGTCAACTCAAGACGGGTCTACAAGTTAAACGATCTACACGTTAAAAACTCAACATCTATAACAGCCAAAATTACAAGTGAGTATCTGTCCCTCCATAATCTGTACCGTAAACAGTTAAAATTCAAAAAATTCAGTCAAAAATCATAAACCATATCTATTGCCAAACAGGCCCTAGAAACATGTATGTGTAAGGCCACGCATCTCAAGTTCTCAACTGAGCAAGGACAGATCAACCGTTAACATCCAGCTTTCTAATAATCGTCAGAAGATTTTGCATCACACCTCATGTTTCATCACCTGCAACACAACTTCAAAACTGAAGTCGCTTTCGCTCTGTCGCTGATTGCTGGTGGGGCCGAGGGGAGCAACCGCGCGCCGACCGACGACTGAACCGAAGACGGCAAGTCAAGTCAACGGAAGCTTTCGATCGCTTCTGCGGACGAACGAACGTGACTCACGCCTGCTGGTGGGGACGAGACGCTCACGGCTTCTTTCTGCGCTGGACCGACCGGACAGCGAGTCAAGGGAGCAAGCTTCTCTCTCCTCTGCTTTCTTTTCCTCTGCAGAAAATTTGCGTTGCTTCACCTCTACTCTTTGATGTTGACTGACTGCCACAGTAAGGCTACCATAAAGTGGTCGTCTTATTAGAGAGAATATCGTTATATCAGCTCAAACGACCACATAAAAAATTTCCTTGCCAGTGATGTCCACTGAGCTGTGTTGAACCGGCACGACATGGGCCTAGTCCAGACGCAGCAAATAACCGGACCGTGCCATGCTAGCCTACAGGCCGAGGTCTAAGCCCTCGTCCGACTACCGGCACACTCATTTTTTGCCCTCCCCCCGCCCCCAAGAAATCCCTTCCTGACTAGATCCTTATCTCGTTCGACCGCCGTCGCCGCTCTGCGGCCGAATCTAGTCAGGCCCATCTAGATTTGGACGGACCTGACTACCACCGCCATTGTCAAGTCTCGGCACCGCCGCCCTTGCGCCCAACTTATTATTGCTTGGCATCGCCCCTCACCACCGCCATCCTCTGGCCGGATCCACTCAATGGTGTGTAGATCCCGTCGCTACCACTACCCTTGCTTGACACCGCTGTCGGGATCTGGCCATCGACGTCCAGATCTGATCGTCATCCCCATGCGTCTTTTCAGTTGCACTCGTGTGGCCACCACATGCAATTTAGGCAAAGCAACGAGGTGCGATGCCTTTTTCTCTCCCCTCTCTCCGTCAACCACCTTCTCTCTCCTCCAAACACACTGCAAGCAACCACCTTTCCTCCTTCTTTCCTTCACCATGACTCAGCTCTGATGTGGACCGATACCGTCCAGAGTGGAGCACTAATGATGCCCTTAGGACTTGGCGCTCCTGCTGTCTTTTTTCCTTGCATGACACGATTCTCTGTGTGGACCGAGAAGAACCGCGATGCTGCCGAAAGTGTCGATACGGAATGTCTATAACGGAATAATCTATATACGATTTTACACTTTATTCATCTGTTCCCGTTTCTTAATTTGAACGGCTCAGGCTCAACGTGGTGGGTGCATACAAGCATATATGTAGCTTAAGATTAGTCCCAAGCAGATGAGTCTTACGCTTTATTCCTCTATTCCCGTTTCTTAATCACGGTAAGAGTGGTAGGTAGCTACATGGTTATACATGTACCGGTGTAACACACACACACACAGGCTAATTAAGCTTATTCCGTACGTATTGTTTAATAGTCTAATTACCATGTAAAACGCATGGCATGGTGCATGCGTGCGGTAAGCGCCGTCGTTTCAGCTGGTTGGGCAGAAGACGACCTTGAGCTCCGCGGGATCGACGCAGCTCTGCGGCGTCGCCTCCATGTCCGTCGGCGTCGTCCTCGCGTCCGGGCACATCTGCTTGAACAGCTGCGGCTGCGCCCTGCACCCTCCGGCGGCCACCTTCGCGTCCCCGGGGCACGCCGCGTTGAGGTCCACGGCGCACCCGAGCTTCGGGCACTGCCGGCCCTGCTCGAACCCGTGAGGCGTGACCGTCGCCGGCACGTTGAACCCGTCCACCAGGCTCACGCTGTACGCCGCGAGCCCGCCGGGCCCGTTCACGCTCACCTGCGCGACGGTGAACGGCGGCGCGCCGCCGGTCGCGCAGTTGGCCGAGGGGGCGACGTCGCTGCAGCCGGTGCGCGGCACGACGCTGCCGGACCACGCGCCGCTCGGGAACGTGAGTGTGGCGAGGCCGTTGCTGTCCAGGAAGAGGGCGGAGTCGGTGGCGATGGCGGGGAGGCCGGCGTTGGGGGAGACGAGCGGCCACACGGGGTAGGGGCAGAGGTTGTGGAGGGTGAAGACGGTGGTGGTCGACGCCGAGATCGGCGCGAGCGTGGCCAGGACGGCGAGGGACAGGGTGAGCGCCATGCACGCCTCCATGGTGAATTGCTTAATTCGACGCAACTGCGTGTTGACGTCGAGGTGAGAAGCTAATAAGGAAGGAAGGATTTGGTGGTGGTCATCTCGGTGGTTGATTACTGCTTCATCCACACGACGCCCGAGCACCATAAAAGCTAATTGGACTTCACTACAGTCCGCGCGCGTGCGTGAAATGGTCTAACAGCACGCACACTATCCAATTTCTATATAGGAGATGTCTAAAGAATACTTGAGCGTTTATTTAGGTTGAGAGTATTCAAAGCACTCATGTTTTTTTAGAGATAATGAGGTATGGTGGGACCTATTCGATGAAAATCTAATGTCCTAGATTTGTTTTTTCGAGAAGGGTATACAGGATCCGTTAGATGGAGATCTAACACACTAAAATTTAAGTGCACCCAATCCCAAAAAATAATCAAGTGCTCCTTAGCACTTCTATATATAGGCACATGCACCCTCTAGTTTACCTACCAGTTTTCACGTATGACTAATATAAACCGTTGCTTGTTGTGCACCTATAATTCCCTCAGAACTCATCTCTTTGGCTACACGAACGCTCCTCCAAAAGTCAGCATAAATTTGAAAGCAATTAACTGTGAATTTGAAAGCAAATTGGGATAAACATGGATGCAACATAAGTGTAATTTTGCAATAAATTTTGAATCAATTTGGTGTAGATGTTAAGCAAATTAAGATAGTCTTTGGACATAAAATCAACAAAATTCTAAACCAAATATTATGTATTGGAAGTATGTCAATATGATTTTGTAAGCAAAAAAATCGTGAAACTTTCAATGCAAATTATGTATAAAAAATTCAAATTAGCTTAATTTTGGGAAATGAGTCGGTATAAACTCAAAGGCAAGTCGGTATAAATTCAAAACCAAGTTGAACCAAAAATGGAAGCAAAGTGAGCATTTGTAAGTCAGCACAAATTTAAAAGCAATCGAGTATAAAATCAAAAGCAAGTTGGGATAAACATGGAAACAAAATGATCATAGTTTACAAACAAAATTACAAATAAAATATAAAAGTCAGCATAAATTCAAAAATAATTAACTGGAGAGAGTATTAAAAGGAGAGAGAGAGAGAGTTATGAAATGGTTTGTCAAGCGTTATATTCGGTGTCTCTATCTTAGACCGATAATGGTACGGTGCAGTCTACGCATTGGGCCCACCTATCATAACTACACCTCATTTGTATGTGCATATGATACCCGTCAACACACACTACGTCACAAGAAAGGAGGTCATGTCGCTTTTTTGTTTGGCCACATGTCGATGACTCATGATGATACTGATTTGATCAAACGGCTTCCACATGTGTGTTCTGTTCATCCAAGTCACGCGTGTGCGGAAACAAGAAATTCCGTTATCATAAATAATTTGTGTACATTAGCTGATAAAGATCTATGAGTTTATCTACATGTATAATAGTGGCATCTATTCGATAAGAGGGATAGTAGTGCAAAAGCCAATTCTAGCACGGAATTGAGATTACGGTACAGTAACACCTAATTTATTTCATTATTCCTTGGCCAGTCCCACACTGCGTAGAAGGCAAAAAGAACAAAAGAAGAAAGAAAATGATAACATGTCCAATGATCAAGGTACCAAAGCCCTCAAGGCAATGGTGTCCTGATGTCGGTTGGTGTAACAAGCACTTTACGTACTTGCAGTGACTAGCTAGCCAGGTAGACGTACGAGTCAGTGTTGGCACGCATGTTTGCCATGTATCTGTACACGAATGGGATTGCATATTTCTGTCTTGATCATCTACTTACTGAAACACCCTGAAAATTCAAAATTATGAATTGTTTCTTGGATTTGTTTGAATTCCCTTTCCCATCCCAATTTGGCATTACTCCCTGGAAATTCACTTTTCCTTCTTTGCTTCCCACCTTTCCCTTTTGCTAGTGCTATGGCCTATGAGAAACTCGTTTCCCCGCCGCCTCTCTGTTCCGCCCCACACGGCGGCTCGCCCTAGCTTGAAATTACGGTTGTGATCACTTCTAATGTTCACATCTCCTCAACTTAAATTGTCAGTTCACCCCACCATCCAGTGGCTCATTGCCCTGATCGACGTCATCTCCTCGTCCTCGTGCAGTGCGCGACTTGACCGTGCGCTTCTCTTGCCGTGGTTTAGCCTCCCCATTCGACGCACCCAAGCCTCCGTACCAATAGCCGTCTTTCACTCGCTAAACCTTGCAGAGGCCGTGTGCCACCTCGCCCGCACGCTTTCACCCCCGGTAGAGCTCTGCTCCTCTCCCTTCCACGTGCCAGCGCTACCCAAGCAAGGCTAATGCTCTCACCGCCTTTCACCGCCTTAGCACGATTGCATTCATTGAGAGCTTCACACCACACTCAATCCCATATCTAGCCATCCAATTGAATTCTCTTCCACCATAGCTCCGCCGCTGTTCTCCCCTAAGCCCAGCGAGCCGCACACAATTTCCCGCTCTCGACCACCATACTTTGATTAATTGCTACCATAGCACCCTAGAGGAACCATAATCATATAGCCAAACTCAATTTCGCAAGAGCATTTGTTGAACGTCCTAGCACCGTGAGTCATTGTTGACCAAGATGCTTCTCCCGTGGATAGCTCGAATCAGCCAACCACAGCCTAAACTGCCACTACTACATCACTTGTTGTCATCTATAGATGGTCAAATTGCTTTTGAACTCACCGAAGAACCACTGGAGGAGCCCTACACCGCCATGAAGGCCGCCACCTTCTCTCCTACCATTGGCCGCCACCACCTATGTTCTCTCCTCCCAAAGCTTCAAAATGGAACCTCCCCACTAAGCCGAACCAATCCTTACCATTCGCCTTTGCCGGAGACCCTTGCCGATGCTAAATTCCACCGGGGGTTGCGCCCCTGTTTTTCCCGCCACCGAGTCAGCTGGGGTTGAAAATGACCTCGAGAGTGACGTGGCTGTATCGCGGCCCTCTGCGCAGCGCATGCCGACGACTGAGATCAGCGCACGCTGGAGCTGGGCCGAGGAGACCATGCGCACAACTGGGCTGAAGTAGCTGGTCCACCTGGCCATTTTTATTTAAATCACGTACGGTGCACTGTAGCAACTAGGCCAGAGCAGTACTGTTCACCAGCGTAGCGCATTGTTCATTCGAACCCTAAAAATCACAAAATACCTCTTTACAATCGTCTCGAAGCCACGAGTCCTTTTTTGGCCTATGTTCCACCAAATCAAGCTCCAATAAAATTCAAACTAACTCTATTTGATTTTATTGTATTTTACTTCTTTTTATTTTATTTTATTAGCTTGATTAGTTTCAAGCACAGACCTTTTGCTATTTTATGTATTTGCATTAGCTCCCGAGTTTTTTAAGGCGACCGTGCAAGAACTGAAACCAGGTATTGAAGTGTACGAGATAGTTGAGTTCATTGAGTAGCAAGACAAGTTACAATTTTTTAATCATGTTAAATCCTATGAAATTTAAATTATTTACTTACAGTATTTGCATTAATGTTATTTAATTAAAATAAATGACATGCTAATTAGTTTAATCTACCACCAAAAATGCCTTGTTTAATTTGAGGTCATATTCACCTTGACAAGTCTAGTAATATTTAATTATTGTATAAATAATGTATACTAGCTCACTCAAAATTTTGTACTACTAAGTGACTTGGCATTTGGTCGGTAGAATTGTTAAAATGGTTCTAGGGTAAGGGGAGTTGTGGAAAATCACAAGATGGTCTTTGTCCACGACCTTACCCTAGGGTGGAGGCTTGAGCAAATGGGTGGTAGTGCCATTGAGCACAGACGTGTTGGGTTGTGGTTGGCAACCTAAGTAAAAAGTAAGGACAAGAACTTTATGATAAGTAAATGATATAGTGATCGCTCAACCACAAGTGTTGACTTGTCAACCCTGGTCTAGTAGATGCTCAACTCGATTAAATCTTTACAGGAGGCAGGAGTGAGGATGATGGGGGGTTAGTATGCGGAACGGTAAAAACCATACCTAACAATGGTAGGGGCCACTCAGAATGGGCAAAAGTGATTAGGTCAAGCTAGTTTAAAACGAGTCTAGGTGAATCTACAGGGTAGAGCCTATATAAAGAATTGACCAGTGAAAATTTTTGTTTTCTCAACTTAGTTGCACGCTAACTGAAGTGTGTCTATAGCTTGACATTAAGAGTTTAAGAAATCTTGTGGGTAAAGCTGGGCAACTCTGAAAAGTAAAACAAATAGTATTCGAATACGTCGTGCTCCCGATTAATGGAGCTGTGTTTAATAGGTGATTATAACAACAAGGTATAAGTAGATTTCTTTGTATTTTAAATTGAACAAGCTAAGTAATCAAGTGCTGAACCCTCCTACTCTTGAGAACATTTCATTGAACACCTTAACTTTACCACCAGATCGACGAGCATGTCTAAGCATGGAGACCTGTAAAAGTTTGGCCTAAGGGCATGTACAATGGGTCTCTTCAAGCCGTCTTCATCTCAATACTTTTTGCAAAATACCCCTTGCATGGTCAAGAGACGGCCTCCGCGTCTCTTCACGAAGAGACGGTGAGCAGCTCGTCTCTACGCTGAAGTCGAGGCTTAAAGACAGACAAAGAAGACGTTGTATGAGTTGGAGACTCCAAGTTCATCTTAACCACATGCAAAATATTAAATTACTTAAAGACACTAAAATAAATACTCCATTGTATGAACCGTCTTTTCACTGTCTCTATATCATATTTCAGCATCTTATAGACGGACTCCTGTCTCTCCATTGTACATGCCCTAAGAGTAGCTTGGAACTTCCTTCACAGAGAGAAAATTTGTCGCTTCTAGATTAGGCAAGCAAAGCTCAGTGTCAAACAAAAGCATTGCTGCCATTTACACAGCAAGCAACATTAATTAATCTACTTGCACCCAATTTTAACAAAAGAATTTCTTTTCTAACGAAACAGAGCAACAACACTCTTGCTTTCTTTTAGTTCCACTGGACTTCTAGTCACCCCTCCCCGCCGGCCAGCTGCCGTTGTAATGCAGCGTACACCGTTGTTCACAGTGTTGTGCTAGGTGCGCACGACGACGTCGATGGAGAGCTGGTGGTGGAGCGTGGGCGTGGTCTCAGCGCGGAACATGAGCAACTGGCGGTGGAGTGCAGGCATGTGTCGATGTAGTCGGCGCGGAAGTAGTGTATGTTGGTTTTACCCTATGAGAAAACGCACACATCGTAAATAAACTTAGAGAATCTAGAAGTATTTCTCTATTCTCTTATTTACTCATACTTTTTTTTATTACAAAATCAGTTGCAATCATTCTCATCATATAGGCTAATACTCTCCTACTAAAATATATACTCGGACTTCAAGTTAGTCACGACTTCAACTTAAGTTACACATTTAGACAGACTCTACTATATCATGGACTCTAAGTTAAGATTATTTCAAACAATCTCTCCATAATCTTGGCTCGATACTCTAGTTTAGTCTCAATGAATTATGAACTGTCAACTACGCCTCCATATATAGCGTTCTAAATATAAGTTACATATAGGAACTCAACTCAACTGATAAGAGTCCATTCAGATGTAAAGATTCTAAAACATTTAGGCAGTCGGTCTTAACTACGACTTACCCAACTCATACTTGTCGTAGAATGGCTACATATCTCCTCAACGTTCCGGACTCAACTCTACGTACTCAAGTTTAGACGGTAAACACATCTTCTCAACGACTCAGACTCATCTCAATTTACTTTAGTTTTCATATATGTTTTCATCTTGATTATTGAGATTGTATAATTGCTCATCGTGAGCATCGAATAATTCGGCGAGACGGTAGAACTCTTTTTTACCATCACACCTGATATTTCATCACCGATGATACAACTTCTCGAAAAACGTAGCATGATCTTAGGCACAAATCAAAAACTCAGACTTGTGGATGGAATCGTATATTCGGATTTAGGATAGGTAGCTGGCTAGCTGCTGGGCACTAAGCTGTTTTTTCACTTAAATTTAGAAACTAAAGCAAAACACTGTTTTTTTTTTGCTGTCGCCTGCTGTGCAGTTTGATTTCTGCTTGTAAACGAAGGCTCAGATCAAAGAATACCGGGTACGGTGCTGTGCGTCGACTGTTTTTCTCCGCACGAACGAAAATTTGCCTTGCTTCACCTCCACTCTTTTGATGTTGACTGACTGCCACAATAAGGCTACCATAAAGAGAAAATACCGTTATATCAGCTCGAACGACCACATAAAAAAATTCCTTACATAATACATAATGATTTAAAGTGGTAACTTCAATTATATAGTTTAGCTTTCTACTAGTGATGTCCACTGGGCTGTGCCGGACTGGCACGGTATAGACCCGGTCTAGACACAGCAAATAAACGAGCCGTGCTGCGCTGGCCCGTGGGCCGAGGTATGAGCGTGCCGTGCCTGGACCAGGCCGAGGTCTAAGCCCTCTTCCGACTAGATCCAACACATTCATTTTTGCCCGCCCCGCCCCAAGAAATCCCCTCCCGACCAGATCCTTCTCCCGTTCGACCACCGTCGCCGCTTCGCGGCCGGATCTAGTCAGGCCCATCTAGATTCAGACGGAGCTGGCTGCCACCGCCATTGTCAAGCCTTGGCACCGCCGCCCTTGCGCCCAACATATTCTTGCTCGGCACCGCACCTCACCACCGCCATCCTCTGGTCGGATCTACTTAATGGTGTGCAGATCCAGTCGCTACCACTACCCTTGCTTGACACCACCGCCCTTGCACCCTCCGGCGGCGGTGTCAAGCAAGGGTAGTGGTAGCGACTGGATCACCGTCCAGAGCGGAGCACTGATGATGCTCTTAGGACTTGCCGCTCCTGCTGTCTTTTTTCCTTGCGTGACGCGATCCTCAGGATGACGCCGTGCTCTGTGCAGACCAAGAAGAACCGCGACACTGCCAAGAGCATCCAAACGGAATCGTCTATATACGATATTACACTTTATTCTGTTGGATTTGTGATCTCGGCTAAGTCTGTTGGGGTTAACTTGACACCTAAGTAATGGTCCACCTGTCATGTGTCTATCAAATCTAATTTTCTGTTGCTGCGATCGGTGGCAATTCTAATCAGTTTAGGATGAGGCCCCCTAGCCCACAACGCCTATAAATAAAGGGTGACGCCCCTAGGGTTTAATCTAACGTCATATCTTTGACTCCCATCGAAAAACCGATCAATTAGAGCGCTGGAGGGTTCGGGAAGGTCCTCATCCCGTCCAGGACAATCTCAGTGGCGCCCGGAGGGTCTCCGCTATCTTGCAGCCCTGTTTCTTCATCAACAGAGGGCATCTAATCCCTCAAGTGGTGAAGCCAACTCGTCTGCTGCATCTCCAACAACTTCAGAGGCTCCTACGACGAACAACAGCTCTGGTGATTTACTTATTTCTGCACTAATGTAGTAGATTAAATCTGTGATCATGTTCTAAGGATTAGGGTTAAGATCTTGTGATGTTTATGTATGAGACATATGATCTGTTAGTCTAAGTTATTTTCAACAATTGGTATCAGAGCAATTCTCTAGATCCTGCATGATCCTACCCAGAGTATTAGATGCGTACATGCCTCTGTTTAGATTGGATCAGTTTCGGTTAATTATGATTAGATGGCAATTAGTTTTAATTTAGATCTGTTTATGATAAATGTCCGTATTAGATTAAGTTTCTTTATCTAAGCATGATTAGACATGTAGACAGATCAGTTTTGAATGTTTATGATCCTAAGTGCCTATTAGATGCAATCTTGTTGCGATTAGGGCAGATTAGTAACTAAGCTCCTCGGATTAGAGAATTAATTCATGATTAGGGTTAGGGTTTCACTCGGTTTTACCCAATTTAACTTCTGTTTAAGTTATTTCCATGCAATTAGAGTGAAATCCATGAGTATCTGAGATCGGATAAGAATTTAGAAGGAGGTGATTGGGCAAAACACGATTAAAAGTCCCAAAATTCAGAAAAATTCCCAATTCAAAAAAAAAACCCTAACCCTAAGATAAGATCGACTCACCTTGTGGTCGGGGTCGAGCCGCGCGTGGCATCAGGATGAGCCGCGCTGCGCATTCTAGAAATCTCACCGGCCGGCGGGTCCTCCGTGTGCGCCCGACATCAGTACGGTCGGCGTGCGTGCCCGCCGGTGTATCCCGCCGGCACGCCTTAAGTCCGTCGTGCGCGGCGTCCATGCACGTGCCGGCTCGCCGTAAAGATGGGTGCGCCGCCGTGCTGCGCCGGAACCGATAGTGGTTCCGGCCGCCGTTTTTCTTGCGCCTCGCGTCGGGCCTCACCATGAGGGTGCTGCGGAGGGGCCACTCAACGGAGCCACGTGCGCCTTCCCGCACGCGTACACCGGCGAGGGGACCCGTCACGGCACCGGCGGCGGCTGTTCGGTGGCATAAGTGGGAGAAGGAGGGGAGCAGAAGAGGGTGAGAAACGGGAGAAGGAGAGGCAGTGAGGGAGTGAGGCGCGGCTAGGGTTTTTCCCGACCGCCCCTCTGGTTTTGTTGCCTCGGCGCGTAAGATGCTGGCCGTTGATCTCGATCGGACGGCCAGGAGTTCCCTGCGCCTAGGGTTTCTTTTGTTTGGCCGCAGTTAGGCTAAATGGGCCAATCTGGATTGGTTTTCAGCCTAGGCCGAATAAGTTTTTATTTTTCCAGAGATTTAAGTTCCAGTTTTCTTATTTATTCAGCGCATTATTTACTGATTTTAATTAAGTTTTAAGTTATTTACTGATTTTTCCATGATGTTTTAAGCTAAGTTCTGTTCATTGCTCATGAATTTTATTAAGATCCACCCTGTGCATTTAAGATGGTCTTTGATTAGATGGAACCAACGGGAAGTCTAATTGGAGATTTTGCTCGTAATTAAAGTTTGACCAACATTGATTTTAATTACGAGTTATTTAAGATAAATTTCGTTTGTTTTCTGCCCAACGGTGATGCAAATTGAAATTTTTATGCATGTTATTGATCAGACCAACGTAGGGTTAATTTCATGCTAAAGTTATGCATCCTTTTTTGTACAGTATTAACTGAGACATTTTGATATAATTTTCAGTGAGCAATGTTGCGGGTTCCATCAACAACATTGAACCCCTAGATGGCACCAACTATCCTGCATGGAAGGAGATGGTTCAGGTCGTTCTCGGGGTTTTGGATCTCGATTATGCTCTGAGTGAGGATAAGCCAGTTGCTCTTGCTGAGGGTGCTACACCTGAAGCAGTTAAGGAATTCACCACTAAGCTTGAGAAGTGGGAGAAGAGCAACAAGATGGCCAACATGATCATTAAGCGCTCGATCTCTATTGGCATCAGGGGAGCAATCTCCGATAAGAAGGTTGATGGTACTGAGCTCACTACTAAGGAGTTCTTGGGGTCAATTGAGGAGAACTACAAGAGCTCATCTAAGACTTATGCCAGTACTCTCATCATGAAGATGTGTACCTCACGCTATGAAGGGCAAGGTGGAATCAGGGAGCACATTATGAGCATGTGTGACATGGCTGCTAAGTTGAAGGCACCGGATATGTCCATCTCGGAGGGCTTTCGTGCACTTCATTATGACTTCTCTGCCCGACTCAAGACAACCCCTTTAAGATAAGCTACAACACTCGAAGGGGAAGTGGAGCATTTCAACTCATTGGCTATTGTGTCGAGGAGGAAGAAAGGCGTAAAGTCGAGAAGAAGGACATCGCTAACCTTGTTGCTTTTGGCAAGGGAAGCATCGGGATGAGTTTGGTAGCGACAAGCGACCTAATAAGAAGTTCAAGCCAACTAAGCAAAATACTTGGTAAGAACAATGGTAAGAAAAATGCTCGAAATGCAGTTCCTCTAAAGTATGCAAGTTCGCAAGTCACCTAAGCATCTGATGAAGGCCTGTGCTGGCTTTAAGGAGTGGTTGCAGCAGAAGGGTAATGATGTTGTCTCATTTATTGATGAATCATTCTTAGCTAATTTTTCCCCTGATACTTGGTGGATTGACTCAAAGCCATCTGTGCACATTTCCAATTCATTGCGGTATTCCATTCAATGAGAACTATAAGAAAGGGGGAGCGAAGCCTTAGAGTCGCTAATGGACATGAAGTTGAAGTCGAGGGCATCGGGAGCTTCTCATTAGAATTACCTAGCGGCTTCAGTCTTCAGCTTGATGATGTTCTTTATGTTCCTAGTCTTAAGAGAAACCTTATTTCTGTTTCAAAATTAGATGACACTGGATACATTGTTGAGTTTGGTAATAATAAATGCATCATCAAGTTTAATTATATTCATGTTGGTGTTGCTCCACGGCATGATATGCTTTATATGCTCTCTCTTGATTCTGTGATGAATGTGTGCGATAAATCATGTAAGCGTAAGCGTTGCTATGAGACCTCGTCGAAATTATGGCACTGTCGTTTAGGCCATATTTCGAAGGGGAGAATGGAGCGTCTCATCAGAGAGGAGATACTTCAACCATTAGATTTCTCAGACTCAGAACAATGTATCGATTGTATTAAGGGAAATACGCTAAGACAATTAAGAAAGGAGCTACTAGGAGTATGGGTCTATTAGAAATAATTCACACTGATATATGTGGACCCTTCCCAGTAACAACAGTGGATGGTTTTGATTCATTCATTACTTTCACTGATGATTTCTCTCGTTATGGTCATATTTATCCCATTCGCGATCGTTCCGAAGCATTAGATAAATTTAAGGTATATAAGGCTGAAGTGGAAAATCAGCATGATGTTAAGATTAAAGTTGTAAGATCGGATCGAGGTGGTGAATATTATGGGAGACATGCTCCATATGGTCAAATTAAAGGGCCGTTTGCTAAGTACCTGGAAGAAAATGGTATAATGGCCCAATATTCTATGCCGGGTGAGCCTCAGCAAAATGGAGTGGCAGAGCGTCGCAATCGTACTCTTATGGATATGGTGCGTAGCATGCTTAGCTATTCCACTTTGCCAGTTGAGTTGTGGATGGAGGCATTAAAGACAGCTGCTCATATACTCAATAGAGTTCCTAGTAAGTCAGTGCCCAAGACACCTTATGAAATGTGGACTGAAAAAAAGCCTACGCTTAATTATTTACGTGTGTGGGGCTGTCCTGCTGAGGTTAAATTATTTAATCCACAGCAAAAGAAATTAGAATCTAAGACAGTGAGCTACCATTTTATCGGATACCCTGATAAGTCAAAGGGGTACCGCTTCTCTCGTCCTAATCGTGCAACTAAGTTTGTTGACACTAGACAGTGTGTTCCTAGAGGATGCGAAATCGGTGGGAGCTCATACAGCGTGAGATTGATCTTGAAGAGATACGGCCGAGTTACTGCTCCGATGATTCAAGAAACAATTCGATGATACATCGCTTGTGCCACCAGCATTACACCTCCGCCTCAAACTGTCGATCGCAATTCTGCCGAGAATTCTAATAATGAGCAAATCAATGAGCAGCAGCAGGAAGAACCAATGATTGACAATCAAATTCAGGAAAATCAGGTTCCTGCACACGAGATTCGAGCACAAGAGCAACCACCTCAATCGCTTTCTCGATCGATTGCGATTCCTAATGAGCTAAGAAGGTCACAACAGTGAGGAGGTCCGCCTTACAAACTTTTATGAAACCTTCTTAAGTGAAGATCGATGATATTGGAAAGGCAGATGATCCAGTCTCTTTTAGAGAGGCAATAGCAGATAAGAATTCGGATAAGTGGATTGAGGCTATGGAAGATGAGCTTAAGTCTATGAGCACTAACCAAGTATGGGAATTAGTTGAAATTCCTGATGGAGTCAAAACAGTAGGCTGTAAATGGGTCTACAAAACTAAACGTGACTCTAAAGGGAAGGTTGAGCGATTTAAGGCTAGGCTTGTAGCAAAAGGATTTACACAACGAGAAGGGGTTGATTATAATGAGACATTTTCCCCTGTCTCTAAGAAAGATTCTTTCAGAATCGTCATGGCGCTTGTAGCTCATTACGATTTAGAGTTGCATCAGATGGATGTTAAGACTACATTCCTAAATGGTGACTTACATGAGTCAGTTTTCATGGCACAGCCGGAGGGTTTTGTTGTGAAAGGCAAGGAACATATGGGATGCAGATTAAAGAGGGCTATTTATGGACTTAAGCAAGCGTCACGACAATGGTACCTTAAATTCGATGACGTGATTAAGAAATTCGGGTTTAGGGAAAATGAGGTGGATAACTGTATCTACATTAAGATAAAAGGTGGAAAATTTGTCATTCTAGTACTCTATGTTGATGACATCCTATTAGCGAGTAGTGATAAGAATATGCTACATGAGACAAAGGGATTTTTATCAGCGAATTTTGATATGAAAGATCTTGGTGAAGCCTCTTATGTTTTGGGTATTGAGATACACCGGGATAGGACCAAAGGAGTATTAGGATTATCACAAAAGGCATACATTGAGAAAATGCTTAAAAGATATAGCATGGATAAGTGTCTTTGCCACGCTGCTCCATTTGCAAAAGGTGATAAGTTTGGTGATCATCAATGTCCTCGAATCAATTAGAATTAGACGAGATGAAAGAAATTCCATATGCTTCACTTGTCGGAAGCCTTATGTATGCTCAAGTCAGACTCGTCCAGATTTGGCATTTGTAACCGGATGCTTGGCGATATCGGTCTAATCCAGAAAGGTCCACCGAAAGGTGCAAAGAAAGCTTTACGCTATTGCCAAGGCACCAAAGATTTAATGCTCACATATAAGAGATCTAACAATCTTGAAATTGTGGGATATTCAGATGCAGACTTCAGGGGTGTGTGGATAGTAGGAAGTCCACATCAGATATATTTTCACTCTTCTTTGGAGGAGCAATTTCTGGAAAAGTGCAAACAAAGTTTAGTTGCATCGTCGACAATGCAAGCTGAGATTGTGGCTTGTTTCGAGGCAACAGACAGCAAGATGGCTTAAAAATTTTGTCCCGCCTAAAAGTTGTTGTGATGATTTCAAAACCACTTACTATGTAATCGCGATAATCAAGCGTGCAGATTTTTCTCGAGTAACAACAAGTCAACCAGTGGTTCTAAGCATATTGACATTAAGTATTATGTTGTGAAAGAAAGAACCCGTGATAATACTATAAAGATTGAGCATATAAGTACTAAGTCAATGCTCATGATCCGCTTACTAAAGGCTTACCACCTAACTGCTTAAACAAAGATGCAATCGTATGGATTTAGTGGACAGCTTTTAAATCGGGTAACAGGCCGTATAAGTAACTCCCAAATAAGTTTAATAAGCGCTTTAACAAGGTATTTCAGTGAACTGTGGGTAATGGGGTCCCAATAGCGATAAATGCTGCTGACGACGCATTGGTCCAGTCTCATTGTTTTACTAAGTGTGAACATAAGTTTAATGCGAACATAAGTGTTATTAGCCGTTCGATCAAGTGGGAGAATGTTGGATTTGTGATCTCGGCTAAGTCTATTGGGGTTAACTTGACACCTAAGTAATGGTCCACCTGTCATGTGTCTATCAAATCTAATTTTCTATTGCTGCGATCGGTGGCAATTCTTATCTGTTTAGGATGAGGCCCCCTGGCCCACAGCGCCTATAAATAAAGGGCAGGGCCGGTCCTGGGATTTTAGGGGCCCGGGGCGAAACTAGAAATAGGGGCCCTAGTATAAATATCTAAATATAAATCTACACACACACACACACACACATATATATATTATAAAAATAGGAGTTGGTGGTCGTCGGTTCGTTCTCCCTTTTCTCTTCTCAGCCTTTCGATTAAAGATCAACCGTCCAGATCTGCTTGTAGATAGTTCTTCCGCTCCTCATAGAAAAGGTCGGGCCAACGCGTGGACCGCACTCCTCTTCTCTTCCTTGGCATCCTCCGCCTCCCACAATCACTCCACCTCCACAGCTGCCGCCTCCTTCTCTCCCCCGAACCCTCGTGCCGCATCTCCTCCTTCTCAGCGCCGCCATCAATTCCGTCCCAGTACAGCAGCGTCTGGTCGCAGTCCCCTAACTTCCCCCAGTAGTATCGCATCTCCTTGTCGCCGCCTCCCTAACACATTTGCCCGTCGCCTCCTCTCCCCATCTGCCCGCCGCCTCTCGACCTCCACCTCCCGTGCATGCGTGCTTGAGAAATCCACACAAACCCGTGCGTGCGTGGACTCCTCACCTACATCCGGTTACTCAGTTCTCGAATTTAGAAGAAAAAACAAAGCTATTTATCACGAAGAAAAATCCTAAATCGGCTAAAGAATCTAATACACCAAACTTGAACCAGGAAGGAATTGGGATGAGCTTTGTTTCATGATTAAGAGTAAATGGAGTAGGACGATGAACTAACCGGTGGAAGGAGGATTGGCGTCTCCGCTCCTCTCCCGCTTGAGACTCTTCCCAGGGAAAGAGCAATCCATCATCTTCTCAGGCCAAAGCCAGAATCGATTGCAACAAGACGATTAGAAAAGAGCAAGATTACGAAGCGAACGAACCAAATACTAGCCGAGCAACAATTCTTACGATCTTCGCGTCGGCCTCAGGCGACTCCGCCGCCCGATGTCCAGCCACGGCGAACTCGGCGGCGCCCGGTCTCCGTGACCGTCTCCGGCGGACGAGGTCCATGGGCGCCGCCGAAACCACCTCTCCGCCGCTCTTCTCCCGCCACTTCGACGAAGTTTCAGCCGATCAAAAACAAGGCGAGAACTGAGAACATACGCCAGGGGGTGGGGTGGCACTAGCACGTGTGGAGGAGTCGTTGCTGAGACTCGAATCGGTCGTCGCTCAGTAGATGACTTTCTCCGGCGGGCGCGGCGCGACCGCGCGACGTGGCGGCAGATCCTCCAGGCCGGGCGCTGGGCTGCGGAGAAGATCAGAAAACGAGAAGTCGGCGCCTCGGCGGATGCGATATAATATACTCGGACGCGTACTGCATGTATGTACCATCAGATATGTATATGGGGCCTCGATTTTGGGGCCCGGCGCCGCCTCGCTTCGCCGCCGGCCCTGATAAAGGGTGACGCCCCTAGGGTTTAATCTAACGTCATATCTTTGACTCCCATCGAAAAACCGATCAATTAGAGCGCTGGAGGGTTCGGGAAGGTCCTCATCCCGTCCAGGACAATCTCGGTGGCGCCCGGAGGGTCTCCGCTATCTTGCAGCCCCGTTTCTTCATCAACAGAGGGCATCTAATCCCTCAAGTGGTGAAGCCAACTCATCTGCTGCATCTCCAACAACTTTAGAGGCTCCTATGGCGAACAACGACTCGGTGATTTACTTATTTCCGCACTAATGTAGTAGATTAAATCTGTGATCATGTTCTAAGGATTAGGGTTAAGATCTTGTGATGTTTATGTATGAGACATATGATCTGTTAGTCTAAGTTATTTTCAACATATTCATCTATTCCCGTTTCTTAATTTGAACGGCTCAACGTGGTGGGTGCATACAAGCATGTAGGTTAAGATGAGTCCCAAGCAGATGAGTCTTACGCACATGGTTATACATGTAGCGGTAAGAGTGGTAGGTAGCTACATAAAGAACCTATATTAGCGGGGGAAACGTCGCGCGAGCGCCCCACGCCACCGCGCGCGCTCACGCCGCCGCGCGTGGCGGCCGAATCTCGACGGCCGGGTGAGCGATTTTGCGAAAAAGTCCCTACGCTTTCCCGAAATTACGTTGAGGTCCTTGGTTCTCGCGAAAAGGTCCTCGTCGCTTTTTGACCTCCACTTTGCGAGATAGCCCCGTGTTTTCCTAAATTACGACGGTCCTCGCTTATTATTAGCGGAAAACGCCGCGCGAGCGCCCCACGCCACCCCGCGCCGCACTCGCCACGCGTGGCGGCGAATCTCGATGCGGTCGGGAGAGCGTTTTGCGAAAAAGTCCCTGCGCTTTCCCGAAATTACGTTGAGATCCTTGGTTCTCGCGAAAAGGTCCCTGCCAGTTTTTTAGACCCCTCCACTTTGCAGGATAGCCCCCCGCGGTTTCCTAAATTACGTACGGGTCCTCGTTTATTACGTACAGGCCCTCTATTTTTTTACAAAAAAGTCCTTTAACTTCGTTTATATTACGTACAGGTCCTCGATTTTTTACGAAAAAACCCTTTAACTTTTTCGAAAATACGCATGTGCCCTCGGTTTTTTTTAAACTCCTCACGAATTATCGCTTCTTTTACTTCGGTGTACACGGTGGCTGGCGCGGCGTCACGCCGCGCCTATGAGGCTAGTGGTTATACATGTACCGATGTAACACACACACACGTATTGCAGCGCTCAGTACTGCGCCCAGGCTAATTAAGCTTATTCCGTACGTATTGTTCAATAGTCTAATTACCATGTAAAACGCATGGCGTGGTGCATGCATGCGGTAAGCGCCGTCGTTTCAGCTGGTTGGGCAGAAGACGACCTTGAGCTCCGCGGGATCGACGCAGCTCTGCGGCGTCGCCTCCACGTCCGTCGGCGTCGTCCTCGTGTCCGGGCACATCTGCTTGAACAGCTGCGGCTGCGCCCTGCACCCTCCGGCGGCCACCTTCGCGTCCCCGGGGCACGCCGCGTTGAGGTCCACGGCGCACCCGAGCTTCGGGCACTGCCGGCCCTGCTCGAACCCGTGCGGCGTGACCGTCGCCGGCACGTTGAATCCGTCCACCAGGCTCACACTGTACGCCGCGAGCCCGCCGGGCCCGTTCACGCTCACCTGCGCGACGGTGAACGGCGGCGCGCCGCCGGTCGCGCAGTTGGCCGAGGGGGCGACGTCGCTGCAGCCGGTGCGCGGCACGACGCGGCCGGACCACGCGCCGCTCGGGAACGTGAGGGTGGCGAGGCCGTTGCTTTCTAGGAAGAGGGCGGCGTCGGTGGCGATGGCGGGGAGGCCGGTGTTGGGGGAGACGAGCGGCCACACGGGGTAGGGGCAGAGGTTGTGGAGGGTGAAGACGGTGGTGGTCGCCGCCGAGATCGCCGCGAGCGTGGCCAGGACGGCGGTGGACAGGGTGAGCGCCATGCACGCCTCCATGGTGAATTGCTTAATTCGACGCAACTGCGTGTTGACGTCGAGGTGAGAAGCTAATAAGGAAGGAAGGATTTGGTGGTGGTCATCTCGGTGGTTGATTACTGCTTCATCCACACGACGCCCGAGCACCATAAAGCTAATTGGACTTCACTACAGTCTACACTTTCCAACAGCGCGTGCGTGAAATAGTCTAAAGCGCGCGCACTATCCAATTTCTATATACAGCTACATGCACGCTCCTGCTTACCAGTTTTCACGTATAACTATATAGACCGTTGTTAGCTGTGCGCCTGTAAATCCCTGTGAACTCATCTCTTTGGCTACACGAACGCTCCTACAAAAGTCAGTATGAATTTGAAAGCAATTAACTGTAAATTTAAAGTACATTGGGATAAACATAGAAGCAAAATAAGTGTAATTTTGCAATAAATCTTGAATCAAATTGGTGTAGATGTTAAGCAAATTAAGGTAGTCTTTGGACATAAAATCAACAAAATTCAAAACCAAATATTATATATTGGAAGCATGTCAATATAATTTTAGAGGCAAAGAAAAATCGTGAAACTTTCAATGCAAATTCTGTATAAAAAATTCAAATTAGCTTAATTTTGGGAAATGAGTCGGTATAAACTCAACGGCAAGTCGAAATAAATTCGAAATCAAGTTGAGCCAAAAATGGAAGCAAAGTGAGCATTTGTAAGTCAACACAAATTTAAAAGCAATCGAGTATAAAATCAAAAGCAAGTTGGGATAAACATGGAAACAAAATGATCATAGTTTACAAACAAAATTACAAATAAAATATAAAAGTCAGAATAAATTCAAAAACAATTAACTGGAGAGAGTATTAAAAGGAGAGAGAGAGAGAGTTATGTAATGGTTTGTCAAGCGTTATATTCGTTGTCTCTATCTTAGACCGACAATGGTGCAGTCTACGCATTGGGCCCACCTATCATAACTACACCTCATTTGTATGTGCATATGATACCCGTCAACACACACTACATCACAAGAAAGGAGGTCATATCGCTTTTTTTGTTTGGCCACATGTCAATGACTCATGATGATACTGATTTGATCAAACGGCTTCCACATATGTGTTCTCTGTTCATCCAAGTCACGCGTGTGCGGAAACAAGAAATTCCGTTATCATAAATAATTTGTGTACATTAGCTGATAAAGATATATGAGTTTATCTACATGTATTATAGTGGCATCTATTCGATAAGAGGGAGAGTAGTGCAAAAGCCAATTCTAGCAAGGAATTGAGACTACGGTACAGTAACACCTAATTTATTTCATTATTCATTGGCCAGTCCCACACTGCGTAGAAGGCAAAAAGAACAAAAGAAGAAAGAAAATGATAACATGTCCAATGATCAAGGTACCAGAGCCCTCAAGGCAATGGTGTTCCGATGTTGGTTGGTGTAACAAGCACTTCACGTTAGCTAGCCAGGTAGACATATGAGTCAGCGTTGGCACGCATGTTTGCCATGTATCTGTAAACGAATGGGATTGCATATTTCTGTCTCGATCATCTACTTACTGAAACACCTTGAAAATACAAAATTCTGGATTGTTTCTTGGATTTGTTTGAATTCCCTTTCCCAGTGGCGGACCCAGGAAAAAATCTAGGTAGGACGAAATCCAGTGGCGGACCCAGGAAAAAAAACTAGATAGGCTGAAACCAGAAGCATGAAATAAATAGTAGTACCCAAAAGCAAAATAATCCATGATCAAACTATGTTGCAATCACACTAATAAAAGTATGTGATACGAAATAGAAACAACAACTACAATTCGCATGTTAACATATGTAGATAATGGAAGGACAATAAAAAATACCTTACTAATGAAGCTTAATCCATAATTGTAGATGAGCTATGAAAGAAACAATCTGTCAATTGTGAAAGATAGATAAATCAACAGTGTCACAATTCGATAATAGAATATAAAAGATGCAATATAAAGAAGACAAAAAATATACCAGTAAATAACTAAATACGTCAAGGAGAATGAAGCATTTTCATTCTTCGAGTTTTCATGTCTTGAAATCGCTTCTTGATTTTTTTTTCACGATCAAGTCCTTTGAATATCTCTCGCTCGATATAGCACACCATCAAGTCATTAAGCCAATCATTGGACATCTTATTACGCAAATCCGTCTTGATAATATTCATAGCCGAGAAGGCTCTTTCAACCGATGCTGTCGCCACCAGTAGTAGCAATGCTAATTCGATGAGGTGGTAGACCAATGGAAATGCAATATGCCTTTCAGTTTCAACCATCTTCACGGTCAGACTTCCAAGATCATGACAAGTAACAAAATCATCAATTCTTCGCACATGAAGAATGAAGGTTTCAAGTTGATCCTTGATAGCCACACGATCAGAAATAGAGAAATCTTCGAAGTAATCTTCGAAATAGAGAAATCATCAGTAGACGGAAAGCACAATTCAAAACTATAAAATTATTTTATTGTTCTTACTATAAAATACCATTACGTTTTGCAACATAATTATAAAATTATACTTACATTACTGAAAGCACAATTCAATTTATAAATAAAATGTATATGATTTTCAAAATCCAAGAGAATCATGATACTACAGTCCGTTCTATAAAAAAAATCCTAACATGTAGTTAATGGGACTTGAACAATAGCCATTAACCAAAAGACAAATGTAGTTAGGCTAGCTAGCCACCAATAGGCAAGTTGTCAATGGTTTGACTATTGTGAATATGGACAGTAGAAATTTTGGAGACGTGATGATTCTTGAAGTTTCTAGAATATTTTGGGGGCTTTTAGCGATGTTTCTAGAAGATTCAATAATATTTTTACTCGTGCATATCCTGTGCAAAGAAAGGACATTCTGTGCAAATGGCCTAAGTTTTGCAAGTTGAGCAAATTTCGTGACAATTTGGTATGGGGTTACCAAGTGCCAGTGTTTTAAATAGCCCACTATAGCTTTATTAGACATGAAAGGCCAATAAAATAAGGACCAAGAACAGAACTTTAGGAATAGGAAAGGAGTAGAATGCGTAAGTAAAAACGAACAAGTGCTGCTGCAGCACGTACCTCAAGTCCTACAGCAGCTCCTAGACCTTTGACGTTGTGCACTGCCGGCGAGGGGAGAAGTGCAGGTCCACCCCTGCCCTTTCCCATCCCATTTTGGCATTACTCCCTGGAAATTTACTTTTCCTTCTTTGCTTCCCACCTTTCCCTTTCGCTGGTGCTATGGGAAACTCGTTTCCCCGCCATCTCTCTGTTCCGCCCCACGCGGCGGCTCGCCCTAGCTAGAAATTGCGGTTGTGATCACTTCTGGCGTTCACATCTCCTCTACCTAAATTGTCAGTTGACCCCACCATTCAGTGGCTCATTGCCCTGATCGACGTCATCTCCTTGTCCTCGTGCAGCACGCCACTTGACCGTGCGCTTCTCCCACCGCGGTTTAGCCTCCCCATTCGACGCGCCCGAGCCTCCGTACCAGTAGCTGTCTTTCACTCGCTAAACCCTGCAGAGGCCGTGTGCCACCTCGCCCGCACACTCTCACCCCCCGGTAGAGCTCTCCTCCTCTCCCTTCCGCGTGCTAGCGCTACCCGAGCAAGGCTAATGCTCTCACCGCCTTTCTCTGCCTTCTTAGCTTGATTGCATTCATTGAGAGCTTCACACCACACTCAATCCCACATCTAGCCATCCAATTGAATTCTCTTCCACCACACCTCCGCCGCTGTTCTCCCTTGAGCCCAGTGAGCCACAACACAATTTCCCGCTCCCGACCGCCATATTTTGATTAATCGCTACCATAGCACCCTCAAGGCACTGCAATCATATAGCCAAACTCAATTTTGCAAGAGCATATGTTGAACGCCCTGGCACCGTGAGTCATCATCGACCGAGATGCTTCTCCGGTGGACAGCTCGAATCAACCAACCACAGCCCAAACCGCCACTACTACATCACTTCTTGTCATCTATAGATGGTCAAATTGCTTTTGAACTCGCCGAAGAAACACTGGAGGAGCCCTAAGCCGCCATGAAAGCCGCCACCTTCTCTCCTACCACTGGCCGCCACCACCCATGTTCTCTCCTCCCAAAACTTCAAAATGTAACCTCCCCGCTAAGCCGAACCTCTCCTTACCATTCGCCTTTGCAGGAGACCCTTGCTGATGCTAAATTCCACTGGGGGTTGCGCCCCGGTTTTTCCCGTCACCGAGTCAGCCGGACGTTGAAGATGACCTCGGGAGTGACGTGGTTGTATCGTGGCCCTCCACGCAGCGCATGCCAACGACCGAGATCGGCACACGCTGGAGCTGGGCCGAGGAGGCCGTGCGCACAACTGGGCTGAAGTAGCCGGCCCACCCGGCCTTTTTTTTTTAAATCACGTACGATGCATTGTAGCAACTAGGCCAGAGTAGTACTATTCACCAGTGTAGCGCATTATTCATGCGAACCCTAAAAATCACAAAATACCTCTTTTCAATTGTCTTGAAGCCACAAGTCCTTTTTTGGCCTCCGTTCCACCAAATCAAGCTCCAGTAAAATTCAAACTAACTCTATTTGATTTTATTGTATTTTACTTATTTTTATTTTATTTTATTAGCTTGATTAGTTTCAAGCACAGACCTTATGCTATTCTATATGTTTGCATTAGCTCCTGAGTTTTTTAAGGCGACCATTTAAGAACCGAAACCAGGTATTAAAGTGTACGAGATAGTTGAGTTCATTGACTAGCAAAACAAGTTACAATTTTTTGATCATGTTAAATCCTATGAAATTTAAATTATTTACTTACAGTATTTGCATTAATGTTATTTGTGAAATGTTATTTAATTAAAATAAACATTTAGAATCACATGCTAATTAGTTAATTCCTACCACCAAAAAAATACCCTGTTTAATTTGAGGCCATATTCACCTTGACAACCCTAATAATATTTAATTATTGTATAAATAACTGTAGATTAGCTCACTCAAAATTTTGTACTACTAAGTGACTTGGCATTTGGTCGGTAGAATTGTTAAAATGGTTCTAGGGTAAGGGGATTTGTGGAAAACCACAAGATGGTCTTTGTCCATGACCTTACCCTAGGGTGGAGGCTTGAGCAAATGGGTGGTAGTGCCATCGAACACAGATGTGTTGGGTTGTGGTTGGCAGCCTCAAGTAAAAAGTAAGGACAAGAACTTTATGATAAGTAAAGGATATAGTGATCGCTCAACCATAAGTGTTGACTTGTCAACTCTGGTCTAGTAGCTGCTCAACTCGATTGAATCTTTACAGAAGACAGGAGTGAGGATGATGGGGGTTAGTATGCAGAACAATAAAAACCATACCTAACAATGGTAGGGGCCACTTAGGACGGGCAAAAGTGATTAGGTCTAGCCAGTTTAAAATCAGGTCTGAGTGAATCTATATGGTAGAGCCTATATAAAGAATTGACCAATGAAAAATTGTTTTCTTAACTCAGTCGCACACTAACTGAAGTGTGTCTATAACTTGACATGAAGAGTTTGAGAAATCTTGTGGGCAAAGCTGGGCAACTCTGCAGAGTGAAACAAATAGTATTCGAATGCGTTGTGCTCCCGGTTAATGAAGCTGTGTTTAATGGGTGATTATAATAACGAGGCATAAGTAAATTTTGTTATGTTTTAAATTGAGCAAGCTAAGTACTCAAGTGTTGAACCCTCCTAATCTTGAGAACATTTCACTGAGCACCTGAACTTTACCACCAGATCGATGAGCATGTCTAAGCATCGAGACCTGTAAAAGTTTGGCCTAAGAGTAGCTTGGAACTTCCTTCACAAAAAGAGAAAATTGATCGCTTCTAGATTAGGCAAGCAAAGCTCAGTGTCAAACAAAAGCATTACTGCCATTTACACAGCATGCAACATTAATTAATCTCCTTGCACCAATTTTAACAAAAGAATTTCTTTTCTAACGAAACAGAGCAACAACACTCTTGCTTTCTTTCGCCTCAACTTCTAGTCTCCCTCTCTCCCGCGCCACCACCATTGTAATGCCGCTGCGACACCGCTGGTCATAGTGTTGTGCTAGGTGCGCACAACGACGTTGATGGAGAGTTGTTGGTGAAGCATGGGCGTGGTCTCGGCGCTGAACATGAGCAACTGGTGGTGGAGCGCAGGCAGGTGTCGATGTAGTCGGCGTGGAAGTAGTGTATGTTGGTTTTACCCAATGAGAAAACGCACATCGTAAATAAACTTAGAGAATCTTGAAGTATTTCTCTATTCTCTTATTTACTCATACTTTTCTTATTACAAAATTGGTTGCAATCATTCTCATCATATAGGCTAATACTCTCCTACTAAAATACATACTTGGACTTCAAGTTGGTCACGACGTCAACTTAAGTTACACACATAGATAGAATCTACTACGTCCCGGACTCTAAGTTAAGATTATTTCAAACAATCTCTACATAATCTTGGCTCGATATACTCTAGTTTAGTCTCAATGAATTATGAACTATCAACTACGCCTCCATATATAGCGTTCTAAATATAAGCTACATGTAGGAACTCAACTCAATTGATACGAGCCCATTCAGATGCAAAGATTCTAAAACATTTAGGCAGACGGTCTTAACTACGACTTACCCAACTCATACTCATCGCAGAACGGCTACATATCTCCAGTGGCGGATCCAGGATTTTACCAAAGGGTATGCCGTACCAAAATTTTCATATACAATTCGGTAAAACCATTTGCCAATTCGGTAAATAATTGTAAAATTTGCACCGTAATTCGGTATATAGGCATTAAATAATATGATAAATCTTAAATTCAAGGATTAAGTTGAAAACTTACACAAATTACAATATAAATATAAACCTTAGAGCATACTGATGTGTAATTTCTTGTGCTGACAGGCATAGTGAATCCTGTTTTCCTAGATTGGCGTCTTAATTGAGTTAAATTGGCTCGACCCTTCTTTAGTTCTATGACAAAAAAAATGGCAGAAGAATGCATCTCAATAAACTCCTTACCGCATATAGGAAAGATTCCAAGAGTCACGCCAAGAGCGAGAGAAGGCCGCCTTTGGTTCTGCTCCCTGCGCAACATTACAACGAAGCTTGTCAACAACCTCCGAATGATGCTACAAGCACCAAATGGACGAATATAGAATGGACAAGACACACATGCAGGGGGATAATAAGAAGAATTAACAATGCTACACGCGATTCCATCTAAATCTAGGATTTAACAGTGACAACATCATTAAACTAAAGCTGAATGAATGCTAAGCAGCAGTTAGACACACAAAATAGATGCACGAACAGGCATTATAGTTGTTCCATCCACAATAACTAGTAACTAAAACAAGTGGTCAACCATTTTGCAAAGAAGTGGAACAGATCTCGCATGCAGAAGTGTAATGGCCAATGTAAAGGGATCAAGTACCTTTTGATTACTTGCACCAGGGGATCTACAACCTTGTTGTGGAGCCATGGCAAAACACCAATCCTCGTCAGAAATGACATTTTCTTTCCGCGGATGGATTATTATTTCACCTCCTGTCTACAATCCCGGACCAAGAAATCCCCTGCAACTTTCTAGGATCAAATCAGGCGGAACCTAGAAATCTTTCGCCGATTCCTCGCCTTCTCCACGACTTGTAGCATCAAATCTTGGAGAAGCCAAGAAACAGGTAGGATCCAATCCAAGCTTATATTGAAGGGGAACGTGAGATTGAATTGGAAAGGGAAGACAAACAGAATGGCTTTAATCTGAAGAAAGGTGCAACCTTTTGTCAGCTTCTCCGGCGCTAAGGACGGGGGCGGCTACACTGTCGTCCGGTTCGAGGTCGTGCCGTGCAGCGTGCATTACGACGCGGCGGCGATCAAGGACATGAAGATGTACAACGAGCTCCCGTCGAAGGCGGCCGCCGGGTGCGACCCGTCGGTGGTCGGCATGCGCGTGCAGGCGAACCGGCCGCTGGCCTTCTCCTATGAGGTCACCTTCGTGGAGAAGCAGCATCGAGTGGCCGTCGCGGTGGGACGCATACCTGGAGGTCCTGGAGACGGGCGGGGCCAGGGTATGTCGTGGCCCACCCGGCATACCCTGTGGTTTCGCCCCTGCATATCTCCTCAACGTTCCGGACTTAACTCTACATACTCGAGTTTGGACCGTGAACACATCTTCTCAACGACTCAGACTCATCTCAATTTACTCGAGGTTTCATGTATGCTTTCATCTTGATTACCAAGATTGTATAATTACTCATCGTGAGCATCGAATAATTCAGCGAGACGGTTGAACTCTCTTTTACCATCACACCTGATGTTTCATCACCGGTGACACAACTTCCCAAAAAACATGGCGTGATCTTGAACACAAATAAAAAACTCAGACTTGTGGACGGAATCGTATATTCGGATTTAGCGTAGGTAGCTACTGAGCACTAAGGTGTTTTTCACTTAGATTGAGAAACTAAAGCAAAAGCTGCTTTTTTTTTTTGCTGTCGCCTGTTGTACAGTTTGATTTCTGCTTTTATACGGAGGCTCGGATCAAAGAACACCGGGTACGGTGCTGTGCGTCGACTTTTCTCCGCACGAATGAAAAAACCGAAGTCGCTTTCGCTCTAATACTGAATCCTGGTGGGGCCGAGGGGAGCAACCACGCGCAGCGCGGACGACTGAACCGAAGACATAAGTCAACGAAAGCTTCTGCGGACAACTGAACTGACGAACGTGACGCTGGTTGCTCAACGGAGCAAGCTTCTCTCTCCTCTGCTTTCTTTTCCTGCACAGAAAATTTGCGTTGTTGCACCCCCACTCTTTGATGTTGACTGATTGCCACAATAAGGCTACTATAAAATGGTGGTCTTATAAGAGAGAATACCGTTATATCAGCTCAAACAACCACATAAAAAATTTCCTTGCACAATATATGATGGCTTGAAGTGGTAGCTTCAGTTATATAGTTTAGCTTTCTACCAGTGATGTCCACTGGGCTGTGCCATACCGGCACGGTATGGACCCGGTCCAGGCACAGCAAATAAACGAGCCGTGTTGTGCTAGCCCGCGTGCCGTGCCTGGACCAGGCCGAGGTCTGAGCCCTCGTTCGACTAGATCTGGCACACTCATTTTTTGCCCGCCTCTGCCCCCCAAGAAATCCCCTCCCGACCAGATCCTTCTCTCGTTCGACCACCGTCGCCGCTTCGCGGCCGGATCTAGTCAGGCCCATCTAGATTCAGTCGGAGCTGGCTGCCACTGTCATTGTCAAGCCTCGACACCGCCGCCCTTGCGCCCAACATATTCTTGCTCAGCACCGCCCCTCACCACCGCCATCCTCTGGCCGGATCTACTCAATGGTGTGCAGATCCACTCGCTACCACTACCCTTGCTTGACACCGCTGCCCTTGCAACCAACATATTCTTGCTCGGCACTGCCCCTCGCCACCGCCATCCTCTGGCCGGATCCACTCAATGGTGTGCAGATCCAGTCGCTACCACTACCCTTGCTTGACACTGCCGTCGGGATCTGGCCATCGACGTCCAAATTTGATCGTCGTCCTATGCGTCTTCTCAGTTGCACTCGTGTGGCCACCACGTGCAATTTAGGCAAAGCAACGAGGTGCGATGCCTTTTTCTCTCCCCTCTCCATGAACCACCTTCTCTCTCCCTTAAATTACCGTAGCTTCTGCAGCCTCTCTGACACACTGCAAGCCACTACCTTTCCTCCTTCTCTTCACCTTGGCTTAGCTCTGATGTGGACCGATGAGACCACCGTCCAGAGTGGAGCACTGATGATGCCCTTAGGACTTGGCGCTCCTGCTGTCTTTTTTTCCTTGCGTGACGCGATCCTCGGGACGACGCAGTGCTCTGTGCGGACCAAGAAGAACCGCGACGCTGCCGAAAGTGTCGAAACGGAATCGTCTATATACGATTTTACACTTTATTCCTCTGTTCCCGTTTCTTAATTTGAACGGCTCATCGTGGTGGGTGCATACAAGCATGTAGCTTAAGATGAGTCCCAAGCAGATGAGTCTTACGCTTTATTCCTCTATTCCCGTTTCTTAATTACGGTAAGAGTGGTAGCTAGCTACACAGTGGCGGACCCAGGATCAAAATTTAGAGGGGGTTAATAGGACTTACTGATCAGTTTACTGAATACTGAGTTGCCGGCCTACGATAGACTTGTAGAACGAGAGGGAGAGATGCTCCACGCCAAGAGCCAAGATGTCGTTGTGGCTTGTAATCACCATTATAAATACAACTTTCTTCATCATATAAAGGCTTTTTAAACCTGATAAGGTCATTATATGGCTAGCGTGGAGCTGTAAGTAATGAGAGAGGTACACACAGCTGACCAGCGGTAGGGAGGTTGGCGCCCCCACCTGACCCACCACTGGGTCCGCCCCTGTAGCTACATGGTTATACATGTACCGGTGTAACACACACACGTATTGCAGCGCTCAGTACTGCGCCCAGGCTAATTAAGCTTATTCCGTACGTATTGTTCAATAGTCTAATTACCATGTAAAACGCATGGCGTGGTGCATGCATGCGGTAAGCGCCGTCGTTTCAGCTGGTTGGGCAGAAGACGACCTTGAGCTCCGCGGGATCGACGCAGCTCTGCGGCGTCGCCTCCACGTCCGTCGGCGTCGTCCTCGTGTCCGGGCACATCTGCTTGAACAGCTGCGGTTGCGCCATGCACCCTCCGGCGGCCACCTTCGCGTCCCCGGGGCACTCCGCGTTGAGGTCCACGGCGCACCCGAGCTTCGGGCACTGCCGGCCCTGCTCGAACCCGTGAGGTGTGACCGTCGCCGGCACGTTGAACCCGTCCACCAGGCTCACGCTGTACACCGCGAGCCCGCCGGGCCCGTTCACGCTCACCTGCACGACGGTGCACGGCGGCGCGCCGCCGGTCGCGCAGTTGGCCGAGGTGGCGACGTCGCTGCAGCCGGTGCGCGGCACCACGCGGCCGGACCACGCGCCGCTCGGGAACGGGAGTGTGGCGAGGCCGTTGCTTTCCAGGAAGAGGGAGGCGTCGGTGGCGATGGCGGGGAAGCCGGAGTTGGGGGAGACGAGCGGCCACACGGCGTAGGGGCAGATGTTGTGGAGGGTGAAGACGGTGGTGGTCGCCGCCGAGATCGGCGCGAGCGTGGCCAGGACGGCGATGGACAGGGTGAGCGCCATGCACGCCTCCATGGTGAATTGCTTAATTCGACGCAACTGCGTGTTGACGTCGAGGTGAGAAGCTAATAAGAAGGAAGGATTTGGTGGTGGTCATCTCGGTGGTTAATTACTGCTTCATCCACACGACGGCCGAGCACCATAAAGCTAATTGGACTTCACTACAGTCCGCGCGCGTGCGTGAAATAGTCCAACAGCACGCACGCTATCCAATTTCTATATAGGAGATGTCTAGAGAATAGTCGAGCGTATTTTGAGTTGAAAGCACTCAGAATTTTTGAACGTTGAATGTCCATTTAATGTTTTAGATTTGAAGCACTCATATTTTTTTGAAGGAGGTGGGATATGGAGGGACCTATTAGATGAAAATCCAACGTTCCAGATTTGTTTTTTGGAGAAGGGTACGGAAGATTCGTTGGATGGAGATCTAACACACCAAAATCTGAGTGCTCCCAATCCCAAAAAATAATCAAGTGCTCCTTAGCACTTCTCTTCTATATATAGGTACATGCACCCTCTAGCTTAATTACCAGTTTTCAATGCAAATTCTGTATAAAAATTTCAAATTAGCTTAATTTTGGGAAACAAGTCGGTTATAAACTTAAAGGCAAGTCGGCATAAATTCGAAAGCAAGTTGAGACAAAAATAGAAGATCGAGCATAAATTTAAAAGCAATTTGGGATAACACGTGGAAGTAAAACGATCATAGTTTACAAACAAAATATAAACAATCAAATCTGTTAGTCAGCATAAATTCAAAAGCAATTAATTGGAGAGAGTATTAAAAGGAGAGAGAGAGAGAGTTATGAATTAGTTTCTCAAGGGTTGTATTCGGTGTCTCTATCTTAGGCTGACAATGGTGCATGTAGTCTACGCATTGGGCCCACCTATCATAGCTAGCTACATCCATATGTATGTGCATATGATTCCCGTTAACAAACACTATGCCACAAGAAAGGAGGCTATATCGCTTTTTTGTCTGGCCACATGCCGATGGCTCACAATAATACTATTTTGATCTAATGACTTCCACGTGTGTGTTTCGTTCGTCCAAGTCACATACCTACGAAAACAAAAAATTCTGCTACTATAAATAATTTGTGTACATTAGGTGTTAAAGATCGATGAGTTTGTCTACTTGTATTATAAAGTGGCATCTGTTCGATAACAGAGGGGGAGTAGTGCGAAAGCCAATTCTAGCATGGAATTGAGATTACGGTACAGTAACACACCTAATTTATTTCATTATTCATTGGCCAGTCCCCCACTGCGTAGAAAGCAAAAAGAAAAAAAGAAGAAAGAAAATGATAGCATGTCTAATGAAAATGGTACCAAGTCAAATGATCAAGGTACCAGAGCCCTCAAGGCAATGGTGTTACGACGTTGGTTGATGTAACAAGCACTTTAACTGCTTGCAGTGACTAGCTAGCTAGGTAAACGTACGAGTCAGCGTTGGCATGCATGTCTGCCAAGTATTTGTACAAGGACGGGGTTGAATATTTCTCTCTCGATCATCTAGTTGCCTTCTGAAAAATCTTGCTGACTAGTACGTTTAGGAAGAAATTAAGTGTTTTTTTTTGTTAAATAGCATTTAAACTTTGAGTTTTTAGATTTAGATTCAATTGGTAAAAACACTTTGACTTTTCTTCTCTTATTTTGAGTACTATTTTGTTAAGAAATACTTAATTATTCAATTGGTAAATCGCTGCAGCCGGTGCGCGCCACGACGCGGCCCGACCAGGCGCCCGGCGGGAAGATGAGGGTGGCGAGGCCCTCGCCGTTGCCGTCGAGGCGGACGGCGTCCTTTTTGTCTGCGATGGCAGGGAGGCCAGCGTTCTGGGTGAGCAGAGGCCAGATAGGTAGGGACAGAGGTTGTGGAGGGTGAGGTTGGTGGTGGACGTCGCCGGCTCGTCGGCGGCGGCGAGGGTGCAGGAGAGCATCAAGGTAATTAGTGCCTTGGACGTGTCCATGGTTGGTCAGGATTTCGACAAGCCCCGGGCTGAATTCTAATGACACAAACTTATACCCATAACCCATAGAAGCCATAACAAAAAAAGTATAGAGCAAATGCATACCAAGTTGATCTCTCATTTTCCCCCTCACAGATATTGTGAAGATATTGTAGAGACAGTCCATTTTGACATCCGGAAAACATAAGCTTATGAAAAATTCACATGTAGGACATTTAAAAGGGGAAGATTCAGCCAATCCAGGAGGGACACAAGATTTCTGTAAAACTAAAGGATAAGTTTCAAAGAAATTTACCTATGTGGCATCACAAATAGTATTGAAGGCAATGAAAGTTTGCAAGCTCTGTCTGCAAGGTGTTTTGGCAGAATTGGAAGCATTCCCAGACCAGCAACAACGAGTACCTGGAAGGCTGGAACACATTAGTTTATGTCATGGCCATGTACACTACCAACTACCAACAAGCAAGAGATGATGGTCAGAACAAGGGTAACAGGATAGTCAGACTTCGGTTCGGTGAGGTCTTCTGACTTCGGTCACTCGGCTCCTCAGGGCTCAGGCTGGTCAGACCTCAGAGGACAGCGGCTCAGCGCTCACTGCTCACGCCTCACTGTGTGCTAGTGCTACTGTGCGCCTCAATTCAGCATAAATCCGACCAAGCGTCCGCCGGCCCCGTCCGCTTTTCAGGCGTTCAGCCCCATCCCGCCGTCCTTATTGAGTTATTTCCTCAGTTCAGACTTCAGAGCCCTCGGCAGTCGGCCCCTCGGCTCACTCTGCGCGCGGCGCTCGCTGTCCGCTCGCCGTCCTCCACTCCTCCTCCCTCTCGGGCCTCGGCTCCTTCACTCCTCCTCGGCTCCTCGGCGTCCTCGCCTCCTCCAGTCCTCCTCCCCGGCGTCCCCGCTCGCCGTGCTCCCCGCGCAGCCGCGCAGCGGCGCAGGAGACTGAGGAGAGGGCCAGAGGGGTCGCCGACTCGGTGGAGGCGTGCGCGGCGCAGGCAAGGCGGCAGCCGGCGGTGGAGGCGCAGGCGCAGCGACGGCCGGCGGTGGGGGCGCGGCGGCGCGCGCAGGAGTCACTAGTCAGATCTGATGCCTGATGGGGCGATGGGCGACTGGGGCTGGGTTGTCGGGTTGGGGAATGGCCGAATGGGGATTAGGGTTTTGCAGCTGGTGGATGTCTCTACTGTTGATTGCTGTGGGCTGAAATGCTGATTTGTTGTGTGGGGCTGTGGGCTGATTTGTTGTGTGGGGCTGGGGGCTACTATGGGCCTCGGGCTGGGCTGTAGGGTAGATATTTTTTTGAGTATATATTAGTGGGGGTAATATTAGGAGTTTTGCTGGGCCTTAGGCTATAGTCTACCCAATCCGAGGCCTAATTCCGCCCCTGGTTGATGACATTGGTGTGGTGTATATATATGAGAGGGAAAGAGTGGTGGTTGAATAGCAACAATGGCATCATGCATGTAAACAAGGAAGCATTCATGGCATGGTATGGCGCCTCCAACTTGCTCATGCTTAATTGAGATGAGTAGTAGGCAAGCAAATTGCTTATGCTTCCTATCCAACAGAAATTATTTTTTTTGGGTTTGAGTTTTTGACTTCTGGCTCATTTTTCACTATTTTTAAATTTCGTCTTTTTCTGGTTTTTTTGCCGGTTCTTTTTTTTATTCATTTGTATTGTCTGTGATGGGTTAACATATTTTTATTTTTATTTTTTTTTAAATTTAGTTATGCTAAATAAGCCACTATCAGCTACAGTGTAATTTTAGTCAGTTATAATGCAATTTCAACCATAAAACAGCTTATTTTAATCCAACCGAGCCGTACCTTATATAGCGATTACTGTGGCAGAAATACTAGCTTAGCCCGTGTGACTTCGCGTCACAATTGGCTGTGTGCGTGTGTTCTCTGCTGCTCCCCAATGGGTTGTTTTGGGTTGTAGCAACATAAGCATTTGAACTTTATTAACAGCATTACCTTCAGAAATTTTGGGTTATTTTCTATGCTTTTCGTGAATTATCAAAACATTTCCTGAATTCCGGGAATATAAGTTGCACAAATGCGCACAGCTTTCTCCTGCCGTGCTGCAGCTAGCATGGAGACAAGAATGCCCTGCACTGCAGCCTTCTCCTCGGCTCTAGGTCCTGTTCAATTTAGATGTAGCCGTTTTTGGTTGGAATGGTGTTGTAGAAACTGTTAACTTTTTTAAGACATTCAATTAAAAATATAAAAAAGAAAAAACACTACTACATTTTCATAGATAATGTAAAGAAACAGAGGGGAAAAAAAGACAAAAGCAAGTTGACGGCTCCAAACGACTTATGCTTGGAACGGGGCTTAATTGCCCTTTGGCTACGTAGGCAGCAGACTAGCTACCAACCAGTAACAAAACAAATTTCGGCTCATTTGCTCTGCTAATTTCGGTTTGAGTTTCTGATTTCTAGTTTATTTTTTACTATTTATAAATTTCGTCCTTTTTTTAGTTTTTTGTTTTTTTTGAACTTTTTGCCGATTCTTTTTCGCTGTATTTATTTGCATTATTCGTGATGAGCTAACATGTTTTTTCTATTTTTAAATTTAGTTACGTCAAATAAGCTACTATTAGTTACAGTATAATTTTAACCAACTACAATATAATTTTAGTTATAAACCAGTTTATTTAAACCCAACCGTACGACGCAAAAGCAAACTACTAGTGTAGCTCTTTTTTTTTACACCGGATCGGAAACTGCCTTCTCTTCCACGATACACCAGGCAAGGAAGGGTACATGCATATATGCAGCTTCACCTGCTCTTCTCCAGTCCCCAATAACACCAAGATTAGATACATGGTATCTGCCGTATGGACCAAGGACATGTGGATAATCGACAAGGCCAAGGCAGCGAGTGGCAGCTGGCTTTTTTCATATGCTCATCTATTTGACTCAACAGTATCAGCGCTTATCTGTTATGCGTGTTGAATCAATTGCATAGTACTATTATCTTTGTTTTCGTTTTTATTTTTTTTGAAAAATCTAACATATACTACCCTAAACAAAGCCAGGAGATTCCCCGCAGGAGAGGCGTCCCACGTCGCCCCAGCGCTCCCTCGGCCGGTGCGTGGCGGCAGAATTTGCGTACGGTCGGGGGAGCAGTTTTGTGAAAAAGTCCCCGCGTTTTTTTGAAATTACGTAAAGGTCCTTGGTTCTTGCGAAAAGGTCCCTACCAGTTTTTTCAAGCCCCTCCACTTTGCAGGATAGCGCCCCGCGGTTTCTAAATTACGTACAGGTCCTCGTTTATTACGTACAGGCCCTCGGTTTTTTACGAAAAAGACCTTCGACTTTTTTGAAAATACACATGTGCCCTCGATTTTTTTTAAATTTTTTTTAAAACCTCCTCACGAATTATCGCCTCTTTCACTTCGGTACACACGGTGGCTGACGCGGCGTGGCGCCGCGCCTATGAGGTTAGTTGCCTTAACATCTAAGGGCATCTGTAGTGTATGAAAACAGGGGGTCTTAAGCCACCTTAAGGTCAACCTTATACATTACAGGGGTGACCTTAAGCAGGCCATAAGCAAAAAAAACTTAAGGCTGGTCCTCAAGCTAAAGACCTGACCATAAGCATTAAAATATATTTTTTCTTTATCTGCTAAGTGGGACCGTCTTAAGGCCCCTTGGGTTATATACACTATGGAGTCGACCTTAAGGTTTAGATGAGACCCACCTTAAAGCCCCTTGGGTTATATACACTACAGATGCCCTAATAGCATCTAGCGGCGGGCGAGCTCCAAACAGTCGTGGGTTTGGCGAACCAACAGCGAATCGATGGTGACCACCAGTGGGTGGGACAGTGAAAGACATATGAAAAGATTTTACTGTATGTTATTGTGAATCATTGTAATTTAGGAGATCAAAAGATTCAAATTGTTTTTTGTCAAATTTTCTAGTTGCGGTCAGTCAGGTCTGACCAGATGCGACAGTACTGCTGCTGAAATGCTATTGCTGTGCATGCTCTCTCTGTGAATAATACTTGTTTGGATTAAACAATAGATGAGCTTTGAAAGACGTGTGTAGTTCAGAGAGATAGAATATATGACATTATATGCATGAGACGTGTGTTGCTCATCTATTTGACTCAACAGTATCAACGTTTTATATGCTTTGAAAGACGTGTGTAGTTCAGAGAGATACAAGTTCATATGCTCATCTATTTGACTCAACAGTATCAGCGCTTATCTGTTGTGCGTGTTGCATTGTAATTTGGAAGATCAAAAAATTCAAATTGTTTTTTGTCAAATTTTCTAGTTGCGGTCAGTCCGGCCGGTTGAACCGGCCTGCTAATCAGGTCTGACCGGTGAGACAGTACTGTTGCAGAAATACTATCGCTGTGGATACTCTCTCTGTGAGTAATACTTGTTTGAATTAAACAATAGATGAGCTTTGAAAGACGTGTGTAGTTCAGACAGATAGAATATATGACATTATATGCATGAGGAAACTATTGATGAGGTAGGTGATTTGAATTGACAGACTTTTACTTGCTCCCTGCATGTATACTTGAGTATGCATATGGTCAGAGTGCATGCATATGGTTTTACGTCGCTGTGTTGAGTTCATTCAGTACATTTATTTGCTCAGAGTGAAGTCTGTCGTCCAGCGGTTGAACCGGCTATCGATACCGGTTTGACAGTGTGAAGGCAGTGGTCTGATAGCTGGAGATATACGGGCAGACCGGCTAGACTGTTGTTTTTCAGTCAGATTTTATATTTTATGTATTTGAGTTGCGAAATAAGTTTTGGTCATTTTCTTTGGTGATTCTATGATGAATAAGTTATGTTTAAGCTAACGTGGGTTATATTATAAAGAACTTGTGCCCGAAAATGATTTCTTTATTTTTGAATATGTAAGGTTGCTTGGAGTCATCCGTGGTCAATGGCGAGAATCGGGGCTACGTTTATGAAGTAGTTGAGGCCCAGAACGATCTAGTTTGCCAGGTGAGACGGTGTACTCAAGCATGGTACATGAAAGGTGGGAAATGTTAAAGGCGAGTTCGAACAGTGGGATTGCACCATGAGGCTTGTACAAGCCAAATGAGCCGTAGTTCGGTGGAATCGGGATAGGAGAGATTTGGCGACGCGTGACAAGCTAGTGGTACACCTACACGTGACAAGCATGACGATTGCTTGCAATGGTGGTGATGACTGGGTCAACAAGGGTATTTTGGTAGTTTGGCCAAAATACCAAAAACTACGTTAGACCAAAATCGCGACATATGAGTGACGCTTGAGAGAGCGGTTTAGATCAAGTTGTAGCTGGTTTGATCAAGATGGATCAAGACTAAGAATTTAGTAGATTTGGACTTATGCGTTTTGAAAAACGTGCATAAGTGAACATGTATGAGTAAAATCCGTGTGTGTGAATATATGTATACATACACACGTATAAAAAAACGAGATTACCTGGCCTTTTGGCTACGCACGTATACTATTAAACAAATCATACATTGCTTTCAAAAAGAAATGGACGAAACTATTAGACAAATCATACATTGCTTCCAAAAAGAAATGGACGAAACTATTAGACAAATCATACATTGCTTCCAAAATGAAATGGACGAAACTATTAGACAAATCATACATTGCTTCCAAACTTAGGACTTGACGAAAAAATAGATATCCCCAGGGAACAACAATGTGAAGCTAGAGGACAAGAAGGTCGTTCATTACAGCCTTTGGAAATCACGCTCAGGGAAGTCTATAAAGTTGGTTATGCTTTTCTTTTTTGTTTCATTTGTTCTAAGATCAACACATTTGCTCGCTACAAATGGCTCATACTTTGAAGTACTGTCTATTGCTTCTATTTCTTGTAGCTAATTTTGCTGTTTCTGATGAAAGCACAGCACAGTTTCGCTTCCGTTCTTCCAGTCGTTATGCCTGGCCTGAGTCACAGCGCTGCTCCTCAATACCTCAAGGTACTAATGTCTTACGCTAAACCATCAGACAATTCGATGATGTGAAACTCTGTATGTCAATTTTCACTATTCAGCTGAGAGTATTTATTTCACCACTTAACGAGCAAATAATGCAGGTCTGATTCTGATATTTCATTATTTTTAAGATCATAGGTTTTGACGAAACATGATTTAATTTCTCTTTATCCTGTATCTTTCTGTTATAAACATACACACTCTAGGTGCAGCGAGCTCTGCCCCTGTACTGCTCATGCCCCTGTACTGCTCCCTATATAACCTGAAATATGTTTGAGTCAGAAAGCATCGGGACAACAGATGATAAACTGTAAACAGAGAGTACTGATAACCTATATACTTCTAAAAATGACATATCGGTATCAGATATAGATACGGTCTCGATATGGTTGGATACGTATCCTACCCATATCGAGGATTTTTCTGTTTTTCAAAAAAAAAATCCTATACTTAATAGATACTTTTCCGATACATCTCAACTCTTACTGCATATTCCAATCGTTATGAAGCTGTATGTTTGCTCGTTCTATTCTCACAGGCGCAAGCAATTCCTCTCACCCCTAACGCTGCTTTCTTGCTCTTCTACCCACATCGCTACTACTCCCTTGCACTCATCAGACACCACCGCTCTCATTCACCCTAGTCCCTAGATCTGGTGACTGAACTTGGAGAGGGCAGATAGAGGAGGAAGAAAGTCATGGTTTCCAGATGTCACCATTTGGTGGGCATCGCTGGCTCGTCATCACCTCTTCCCAGTTTGCTCTTGTCTCTCCTCTTTTCACTCTCTTCTCTATTTCTTCCATGTGCTTGTCGAGAAAGAAGAAAGAGATCGATATAGGATTAGTGTAGGGCGGCGACTGCAGATGGGAGTGAAGAGAGATCGAGATTGGTAACCCTAAGTGGTTGGCTGTGGTGAGCTGGTATGCTGGTGCATTATTTTGTACAAGTGGGTGGACTAGTGGTTGCTCTTTGTTGGTAGACTGGTTAGGTACGATGTGGTAATGATCTTATTGGGCTGCCCATTTTCTTATAAAAATAGTTATTTCTGTATTTTTATTTTTTATCATATACACACACATGATTGTATCGGTATTTTTAGAGAAATAGCGTATCAACTATTGTGTATTCGTATCCGTAACGGTCTATACGGGCAATCTAGCTAATAACTCAACATCCAACTACATTAATATTCATCTGAAACTTGGGAGTTTACAGGCTTAAGCTTACAACACATGAGCACATCTGAAACTTGGGAGTTTACAGGCTTAAGCTTACAACACAAGCTTAAGCTATAAATTAACTAATATCCAACAAAATATGCAAATTGCAGCCAGTGGCGGAAAGATCTCACTGGTCCACTGGAATAGCTGCTGGGCGCGGCATTACCCAGGACCGAAGCTAAACCCAAAAGACTTACTCCGCACCGACAAGCTTCGGCTCAATTTGCTCTACCAAAATTACAACAGCAGCCTGCCGGCTTCACCTGCTAGTGGCATCAATTTGCCCTACCAAAATTACAGCAGCAGCCTGCCGGCTTTACCTGCTAGTGGCATCACACTGGGCACACGCCAGTTTGTTCTTCTTCTTCCAAGGACACTATTCCAGGAGGATAAGTCACCATTAATTTTCGTCGACACGGCCAGCCAGCTTTCATGGGAAAGGTGCAACAAGCTGAACCACCCACCCTTTGACCGCTCCACCAGAAACTCCAGGCTTGCCAACATCCCTTGCAGCTGTGGTGGATGCACCTTGATTGGCTACCGGTGTGATGATCTCAGATGCTTTGTTGCATACCACTATCAGAACGGTTCCTACTCATCAGGGTATTTCTCGAAGAATAAGGCTTTGAGAATTATTGAGCAGTTCAAGTATGGTTGTGGTTATTCTAGTGGCACCACCTCAGTGTTTGGACTCGGTTGGCGAAGGATAATGCCTGGTCAGGAGGATGAAATGTATGTCTTCTCATACTGCCTCCCAGAGGATGGCAGCACGGTTGGGTTCTTGTCCCCTGGTGCTCCTGCTCCACCGAAGTCCAACAAGGAAACTCATGCCTATCCTTCATATAACAAGGCTATCTTCATGCCCAATACTCCTGAGGAATCCAAGGAGGTTGTGTACACTCCAATCCTGAGCAATCCAGACACTTCTTCACTGTACTTCGTCGGTCTTGTCGGGTTGTCGGTCGGAGGACAGAATCTGGATTTACCAGAGTCAGTTTTCACCGGAGTCAGGACGGTTTTGGACTCTGATACGACTGTCAGCTACCTCCCTCCAGAAGCATACGCCATGCTTCGCCACGCATTCCGCGGTTTCATGGCGGCCAAATACCGTCCGGCAGGATCGTTTTCAGTGCTCGACACTTGCTACAACTTCACAGGAATGAGGTTCAGGGAGGTTGGTGTGCCACAGGTTGGGCTGCTGTTTGAGAATGGCGCGACCTATGAGCTCAGCTTTGATCAGACAATCTACTACACGAGCGATAGCACCAACGAGGAGATCGGGTGCCTTGCGTTCGCGGCGACGAAGGAGGCGGGCAAGTTCTCGGTCATCGGAAACGTGCAGCAGCGGGGCACGGAGGTGATATACGACCTTAACCAGGGGCGCATTGGTTTCATCCCGGGAAGCTGCTGCTACTAGTAACTTAATCGAGTCCATATGCATACATGAACTGATTGTATTCGCGTGGTAGTCGTTGTTTGACACATCAACCAATCTGTTGGAGTTTGAAGGAGGCGGTGTAAGATTTAAAATAATTGCTTCGCTTTGTTTTTGACTTCTGAACTCGTATGATGTAGACCCCATTGGGAAAGGGTGTGCTGAACTTTGAATTTTGGATACTGTGAAATTGTTGCATTTGGTTAATTGGAATGCTATTTGCCTATTTGGTTGACGGCTGTCCTGCTGCTACTTGCTGTACTAATTACTCACTCCGTTTTTTTACTTGACTTACTAGAATCTATGCCGTCAAACTTTTTAAAATCTTATCATCAATAGGTTTAAAATTATCTAGATTGGTTATATGAAAATTATATCATTAGATTTGTCGTTAAAAATACTTTCATAATAGAGTAAATTTCAGAAACTACTAGGTTTTAGACCATAAGTAACAAAAAAATTCAGTTTTTAGAATTTCTATCACATAACACCAGGTTTAGCACTTGCCATTTCAAAAAACACCAGGAGGACCAGAGTGACCTGTTCTTTCACGTAGCACTCGGCTAATAGGCGGCGAGTTGTGCGCTCTCCTCACTTTTCTCGTGCGCTCCCCACCAACTCCCGATGGAAGACGACGCATCGGCGGACGGGGACGTTGGAGGGTACCTCGGATGGCACTCTACTGGATGCACGCCGGTGCAAGCAAAGTGGCACAACCGGACGGGGGAAGACCGACTGAACAACTGGGGCGCCGTGGCAAAATCAATCTTAGCTATTCTCTACCCACGAGAAAATCTTATCACTGGTTTTGATTTTAGGTCATTTTTTGTGCATTTTTGCTTAAATCTCAAAAAGGTCTGAACTTTGACATGGGTTTTTGCAATCCATGTACGGAATAGATTTCTGAGACCTTAAGTAAGATGTGTACAAAGTTTCACAGCTTTTGGATCATCGAATAAAAAATTATATGGATTTGAATTCTTGCACCCGCTACTGATTTTACTGTTTATAAGTCTGAAAATACTGTTTATAGCGGTCAGCCCACCCAAATAGGGGTCAGCCGCTCCCTGGTTGGCGGTCAAACTGCCAAGGAGAGGTCAAACCGCCCCCTAGTTGGCGATTAGACCTCCAGGAGCTAAGTTCTTTGAGATTTTATGTTTTTGAGTGATTAGCTTTGAATTTTTGATAGTGGATTTGATTTTTAGTAACTCTATAGTTATTTAAAAATAGAATCCAAAAAATTTAAGAAAAAAATTTAATCAACATCATTCACCATCTCTCTATTGTCTTCTAACGTAGAGAGGACAGGCCAATGGCAAAACTCACCGGATGCGACGACAATCCGGTTAGGGAGACGATGGTGCAACTTTGGCGAGAAACCAAGGGTTGGGACGTAGGGGTGGCAACGAGCCGAGCCGAGCCTGGCTCGGCTCGGCTCGTGAAAGCTCGGTAAAATTTCGGCTCGGCTCGGCTCGGCTCGGTTAGGATATCAAGCTTTTTTGTAGGCTCGGCTCGGCTCGTGATACAGCTCGAGCCAGCTCGCGAGCCAACAACCACGAGTCCGAATCGAGCCCGAGCCTTCACGAGCCCGAATCGAGCCGAGCCAAGCCTTCACGAGCCTCCACGAGCCCGAGCTGGCTCACGAGCCCGAGCTTTTTTTGCCATGGATGAATGGATGAATGTAGTGGCTCGCGAGCCAAGCTGGCTCGCGGTGGCTCAGCGATTGGGCGAGCCAAGCTGGCTCGCGAGCCAGCTCGCGAGCTGGCTCGCGAGCTGGCTCGGGCTCGACTCGTTTAGATCCCGAGCTTTTTTCCTGGCTCGGCTCGGCTCGTTTCATCCACGAGCCGAGCCAAGCCTTCACGAGCCCGAGCCGAGCCCGAGCTGGCTCACGAGTCCGAGCTTTTTTGCCAGCCCTATTGGGACGGCAGCTAGTGTTTGAATCCCACACGACGAGGCGGCGACGGTGTGTGCACACATCGGGTTCCTGTCGGGAAGATTTTAAATTGGTTTTAATTGATACACCAAGCAAGGAAGGGTACATGCATATGTGCAGCTTCACCTGCTCTTCTCCAGTCCCCAAGGAACAACAATGTGAAGAGATACTATTAGACAACTCATACATTGCTTCCAAAAAGAAATGGACGAAACTATTAGACAAATCATACATTGCTTCCAAAAAGAAATGGCCGAAACTATCAGACAAATCATACATTGCTTCCAAAAAGAAATGGACGAAACTATTAGACAAATCATACATTGCTTCCAAACTTTGGACTTGACGAAAAAATAGATCTCCCCAGGGAACAACAATGTGAAGCTAGAGGACAAGAAGGTCGTTCATTACAACCTTTGGAGATCACGCTCAGGGAAGTCTATAAAGTTGGTTATGCTTTTCTTTTTTGTTTTCATTTGTTCTAAGATCAACACATTTGCTCGCTACAAATGGCTCATACTTTGAAGTACTGTCTACTGCTTCTATTTCTTGTCGCTAATTTTGCTGTTTCTGATGAAAGCACAACAAAGTTTCGCTTCCGTGCTTCCAGTCGTTATACCTGGCCTGAGTCACAGTGCGGCTCCTCAATACCTCGAGGTACTAATGTCTTACGCTAAACCATCAGACAATTCGATGATGTGAAACTCTGTATGTCAATTTTCACTATTCAGCTAAGAGTATTTATTTAACCACTTAACGAGCAAATAGTGCAGGTCTGATTCTGATATTTCATTATTTTTAAGATCATAGGTTTTGACGAAACATGATTTAATTTCTCTTTATCCTGTATCTTTCTGTTATATACACACTCTAGGTGCAGCGAGCTCTGCGGCTCTGCCCCTGTACTGCTGCCTATATAACCTGAAATATGTTGAGTTAGAAACCATCGGGACAAAAGATGATAAACTGGAAACAGATAGTACTGATAACCTATGTTGTACAGATGCTTCTGAAAATCAACATATCGGTATCAGATATGAAAAGTATCTACTAAGGTTGAGAGGTATCGATGATTTTTCTGTTTTTCAAAATAAAATCCTATACTTAGTAGATACTTTTCAAATACCTCTCAACTCTTACTGCTTATTCCAATCGTTATGAAGCTGTTTGTTCGCTCGTTATGTTCTCACAGGTGCAAGCAATTCCTCTCACCCTTGACGCCGCTTTCTTACTCCTCTGCCCACACTACTACTACTCCTTTGCACTCGTCACCCACCACCGCTCTCATTCACCCTAGTCCCCAGATCTGGTGACTGAATTTGGAGAGGGGAGATAGAGGAGGAAGAAAATCATGGTTTCAAGATGTTACCATTTGGTGGGTATCGTTTGCTCGTCGTCACCTCTTTCCAGTTTGCTCTTGTCTCCCCTCTTTTCGCTCTCTTCTCTATTTCTTCCATGTGCTTGTTGAGAAAGAAGAAAGATATCGATATTGGATTAGTGTAGGGTGGCGGCTGCAGATGGGAGTGAAGAGAGATCGAGATTGGTAACCCTATGTGGCTAGCTGTGGTGGGCTGGTATGTTGGTGCATTGTTGTGTACAAGTGGGTGGGCTAGTGGTTGCTCTTTGTTGGTAGACTGATTGGGTACGATGTGGTAATGATTTTATTGGGCTGCCCATTTTCTTATAAAAAAATAGTTATTTCTGTATTTTTATTTTTTAACATATATATACATACGCATGATCATATCGGTATTTTTAAAGAAATAGCGTATCACCGTATCATGTATTCGTATCCATAACGGCCTATACGGGCAATCTGGCTAATAACTCAAACATCCAACTACATTAATATTCATCTGAAACTTGGGAGTTTACAGGCTTAAGCTTACAACACATGAGCACATCTGAAGCACAAGCTTAATCTATAAATTAACTAATATCCTACAAAATATGCAAATTGCAGCCAGTGGCGGAAAGATCTCGCTGGTCCACTGGAATAACTGCTGGGCGCGACATAACCCAGGACCGAAGCTAAACCCAAAAGACTTACTCCGCACCGACAAGCTTCGGCTCAATTTGCTCTACCAAATTTACAACAGCAGCCTGCCGGCTTTACATGCTAGTGGCATCAATTTGCCCTACCAAAATTACAGCAGCAGCCTGCCGGCTTTACCTGCTAGTGGCATCACACTGGGCACACGCCAGTTTGTTCTTCTTTTGTACAGTATACCATCCCAGCAGGATAAGTCACTATTTTTCGTCGACACGGCCAGCCAGCTTACATGGGTCAGGTGCAACAAGCTGAACCACCCACCCTTTGACCGCTCCACCAGAAACTCCAGGCTTGCCAACATCCCTTGCAGCTGCGGTGGATGCACCTTGATTGGCTCCCGGTGCGATGATTTCAGATGCTTCCTTGCATACCACTATCAGAACGGTTCCTACTCATCAGGGTATTTCTCGAAGAATAAGGTTTCGAGAATTACTGAGCAGTTCGAGTATGGTTGTGATTATTCTAGTGGCACCACCTCAGTGCTTGGACTCGGTTGGCGAAGGATAATGCCAGGTCAGGAGGATAGAATGCATGTCTTCTCATACTGCCTCCCAGAGGATGGCAGCACGGTTGGGTTCTTGTCCACTGGCGCTCCACCGGAGTCCAACAAGGAAACTCATGCCTATCCTTCATATAACAAGGCTATCTTCATGCCCAATGGTCCTGAGGAGTCCAAGGAGGCTGTGTACACTCCAATCTTGAGCAATTCAGACACTTCACTGTACTTCGTCGGCCTTGTCGGGTTGTCGGTCGGAGGACAGAATCTGGATTTACCAGATTCTGTTTTCACTGGAGTCGGGACGGTTTTGGACTCTGATACGACTGTCAGCTACCTCCCTCCAGAAGCATACACCATGCTTCGCCACGCATTCCGCGGTTTCATGTCGACCAAGTACCATCCGGCAGGATCATTTTCAGTGCTCGACACTTGCTACAACTTCACAGGAATGAGGTTCAGGGAGGTTGGTGTGCCACAGGTTGCGCTGTTGTTTGAGAATGGCGCAACGTTTGAGCTGAGCTTTGATCAGACAATCTACTACACAAGCGATAGCACCAACGAGGAGATTGGGTGCCTTGCGTTCGCGGCAACAAAGGAGGCGGGCAAATTCTCGGTCATCGGAAACGTGCAGCAAAGGTGCACGGAGGTGATATACGACCTTAACCAGGGGCGCATTGGTTTCATCCCGGGAAGCTGCTGCTACTAGTAACTTAATCGAGTCCAAATGCATACATGAACTGATTGTATTCTCGTGGTAGACTGGTAGTTGTTGTTTGACGCATCAGCCAATCTGTTGGAGTTTGCAGGAGGCAGTGTAAGATTTAAAATAATTGCTTCACTTTCTTTTTGACTTCTGAACTCGTATGATGTAGACCCCATTGGGAAAGGGTGTGCTGAACTTTGAATTTTGGATACTGTGAAATGGTTGCATTTGGTTAATTGGAATGCTATTTGCCTATTTGGTTGACGGCTGTCCTGCTACTACTTGCTGTACTAATTACTTACTCTGTTCTTTTTTACTTGATTTACTAGAATCTATACCGTTAAACTTTTTAAAGTTTTATCATCAATAGAATTAAAACTATTTAGATTGACTATACGAAAATTATATCATTAGATTTTTCATTGAAAATACTTTCATAATAGAGTAAATTTCAGAAACCACTAGGTTTTAGGCCACAGGTAACAAAAACACCAGTTTTTAGAATTTCTATCACATAACATCAGGTTTAGCACTTGCCGTTTCATAAAACCCCAGGAGGACCACAGAGACTTGTTCTTTCATGTAGCACTCGGCTAATAGGCGGGATCAGACGGGGAGTTGCGCGCTCTCCTTACTTTTTCCACGCGCTCCCCACCAACTCCCGATGGAAGATGACACACCGGCGAACGAGGATGCTGGAGTGTACCCCGGGTGGCACTCTACTGGATGCACACAGGCGCAAGCAAAGTGGCACAACCGAAAGGGGGAAGAGCGACTGAATAATTGGAGCGGCATGGCCGGGGAATCACGTCGATCAGCAGCCCAAACCAGTTGGATTGGCAGTGGAAGCAACCAGAGCAGGCTAGAAGCAACCCATTTGTGGAGACGTTCACTTGAATTGCGGTGGTATGGGGGTGAATCGTGAGGGCGGGTGCATAATCTGTTCTTAGGGTTTATGGTTGTGAATGGAATTTTCCTTGTTTAATTTTGTTCTGATGTGCTTCTTGAATGATTTTGTAGGACAAATGATAGTGTGGACTCTGAATTTCATGTGCGATGATGCTGCCCAGGGCAATCAGATTTTGCAAAGGAAGATGGAGCAGGACATCCTCTATTATTTTAGTTTGCTGGATGTGATGGGCACCCTAAGGTATTCATCAGATGACTACTTGTACTACAACAAGAATGATGGCCGGGGATTGGAGAGCTTGGTCAGCATCGAGAGCGACGAAGGAGTTAATGCCATGATGAGGCAACAGGAGAGTACGAAGACTGTGAACCTGTACATCATGAAGAGGAACAATGGGTTGTGTGGTGATAACAGAGTGGACAAAGGTAAGAGCATTGTGGAGGTAGACGAAGGTGGCCACATTGTGCTATTTTCAAGCGGCGAGGAAGACGACAATGGGATCAAAATAGACTACAAGGAAGATAGGTTATATTTGGAGGAGATGATCAAGGAGATGAAGAGACAAAGGGAAGATCCAGCCTAGCATTGCGAGGGAGACACTGAGGTTGAAGACTTATTCGTTCTGGTACACCATGTAGGGCCATGCACTGTGGAAGCAGTGGTAGCCACAAAGGAGTCCTCGACTGGAAAAAAATAGTACTCAAGCGGTGGGGAGGGGTTTTCCAATGTGCTCGGCAATGACAAGAGTGATGATGGGGCTGCATTGAGCAGTGAAGATGATGATGGCACTCAAATGGTTGCTGCAGCCACCAAAAGGAGGAGGGCTAAGAGGCTGACCGGCCCTAAGATATGGTTCAATAAGGCGCAAATGAGGGCTAAGAGGTTGACCGGCCCTAGGATGTGGTTCGATAAGGCGAAGATGTTAGATTATAGCCATCTTTGCGAGGGCATGTGCTTTGAAGATGTAAAACAGTTTCGGATGGCCTTGAAGAGCTATCACATCGTGCAAAGCAGAGAACGAAATAATCGAGATAGGGTGAAGGTTGTATGCCAAGGCATTCGGCAAGATCTGCAAATGCTCATTGTTTATCTCATTGGGACTAGTAATAGGCCTTGCGTTTGGCCTACAACCATTGGTAAAAATCCAGAGGTAGATTTATGCAGATCGTGTAGCTATACAGTTTGAAATCCAATTTATGCATCGAAATTCTGGGACCCATTTTTGTTACGTAAACCTTTTACATGCGATATTTGATGGCTTAAAATTTTTTCTAACGTCACATGATATTGGTTGATAAACTTTCCATGCCAGTGAACAATAAACTTTTTTCTTTAGGTCATAAGCATATCTGCATTGATCCTAAGAAAGATGAATCGCGACAAGTATCATGGAAGTTCTAACAAACCATCTACAAATTTTTGCAATGTGCCGTGGTGGCACCCGCGATTGACGAAACGAGGCGATGAAAATAACAAGGGAATTGGTCGAGCTTGGTACCTCCGGGAGGTTCTCCGGTGAGGCGCTTCACACCGGCGGCGTACCGTGGAAACTGCGAGAAAAATATCACCTTTAATCGGCAAAGTCCTCAAGAAATTTCTAAGATTTCGGACGGGGCAAACCTCCTCCGTGGAAATTGTACCACAGGGAAGTGGGAAACCACTGGATTAGATGGATTGCTCTGCTACCTTGAGGAGACTTGAGGAAGATAGGGGGCGAGAAGATGCGCCGCAGTCGACCAACTCCTCCTTGCCGCGCTCAAGCTTCAGGCGGCGGCGGCTGCGGCGGGGGCCCTCCATGGCCGTGGGCGGGTGGCGTTCGTCGGATCGCCTCCGCCCTCCGCTTCCCTTGCTGGTCTGGGTCGGATTTGGACTCGCGCCCGGGTCGGATCGCATCCGACACATGGCAAAATAAAACTACTTTTTCTTGCCAACTAGGACAGATAAGGGTAGCTATTTTGTAGAGCTAAACAATAATGATTTATAACTGAAATTATATTATAGCTAGTTAAAATTATACTGTAGTTAAAGGTGGTTTATTTGATGTAATTAAATTTAATAAATTTAAAAATAAAAATATGTTAACTTATTATGGACAACGCAAATGAATACGGAAAAAAAGAATAGGCAAAAAAACTAAAAAAACAAAAGTTTAGAAAAGGACGAAGTTTATGAATAGTGAAAAATAAACAAGAAGCTAGAAATTTAAGCCGAAATAAGCAATGCGTTACATATAATTAGATGTAATTAATAGAAAATACAAGCACTTAAGCACCTACAAAGAGGTGGTTGCATCGGAGGAGATGAATCTTACCTGAGTGTTTGATGTAGTTATATTTTCTCTATTTAAGCACCTTTTTACTGTCATCATGTATTGCACGTACTCTTATATGGGATACATAAGATATTCGGACTCCAACCGTCGTTGGTTTGAAAAAAAAAATCACTTTATTAATTTAAGCCTGTTTAATTCATAGTCTTAGGGTGACTAACTTTGCCAGACATTTTTGCTTAAGCTGCGAAGGTTGTGGCCAAGAAAATTGATGTCATAACTTAGCCTAAGGAAATCTTGTTGCCTATGATGTGTACGACTGGCTAAAAAAAAGTTTGACATGTCTAACTTATGGCTAGGAATCAAACACTAGCCTAACTTATCAAATTTGTGTAGGCACTTAAGCAAACTGTGGCAGCCTTTGGCTTCTAACCAAATAAGCACTTTGTTAATATTGGACCAAAATGCCCCTTAGTCTTCTCGCGTCTTTTGTCGCCTACCAGCAAGGTAACAACCGACATTTCATTAGAATTATTTTTAGTACAATGAGAACGTACAAACACACATATATAATACCGTTCACACATATATGTATATAAATGTGTCTAATGCATATGGTTTAAGACAAACGGAGACTCAGAAATCTCACGGGACACGAACACATACTTTGACTATTGAAAGTATCTTCGTACAGGTACATACTAGATGACACTATTCACATAAACATTATCAAATACACTGTTTATATGAGCAGTGCCCCCTCCAAAAGTGCGGCACCAGTGGCGGAATCAGGCCTCGGGCTACTAGCCTATATAAAATTCAAAAAAATCACTAAAAACAGAGTTAGCCCAAGAATCGATCTAAGAGCAGCTGATCCAACCCAGGGCTTGGACTTAGACTGATTCCGCCCACCCGGGATCGATCCCTGATGGGCTGGCAGCACAACCGGCATTTTATTAGAATGAAATTGATGAATGTCATAATAAGAACGATAAGCTCTTGGTAATGGACACATGGTGGTGATCGGTTCGGCTGAAAGCCTTATGGCTTATGGCTGAAAACACTGTAGCTGGCTGAAAAAAGCACTGTAGCTGACAGAGGCTTATTTACCATAATTAAATTTAAAAAAATTTAAAAATAGAAAAAACATATTAGCCCATCACGTATAATGTAAACAAATACGAGAAAAAAAAGAACCGGTAAAAAAACTCAAAAAAAAGCCAAAAGTTCAGAAAAAGACAAAATTTATGAATAGTGCAAAAATAAGCTGAAGCCAGAAGCTGAAGCCATATTGATCAGGGCCGGCCAAGTAACACGCACCAACAATGACCGCCACAAACCTAACGATTTTGTTGGTATCTTCTTAACGCAAAACGGCTTTTTATACCTCAGACTCAGCCCACGCGACGCTTAATTTCCTATAGATTCGGACGCAGCCGAGGAAAGAACAGCTCGTCGCTTACAAATATCAAAGAGCAAACCGACTCAGACTCCTAAAGTTACATGCACTCGGACTAAATTTAAAAGTGGGAAATGCAGACTAATAAAAGGAAGCATATATATCCCTTTGTACCTGGATTGAAAGAAATAAAGAGACAGAGCTCCAACCAGATACCTATGCTCCGGGTAGATTTGGATTTGTCTTATGAGAATATATTGGGTCTATTTTTTAGCAGCTTCTAAAAGTGGTTTTAGTTTTTACTATAGTATGTAACTTTAGTATACGTTAAAAGCCCAACATCTATATTAACCAAAATCATAAGTGAGTATCTCTCTCTGTAATTTCTATCACAAACAGCTAAAATTCAAAAAATTTAACCAAAATCTATAAACCGCAGTCATATCAAACAGATCTATTGTCATGTCCTGCTTTCTTATTTGAGCGATGATACGGATAGGACCTATATACATCCGATGAAACTATCTCGATGTTATGCTTTCTCATATATGGAAACGTCCTGTGAGGATTTCATTTATGCTATGAGCCATATAAATATGAACTAATATTAACAGGTCTATTTTTTTCTTCGACTTATAACTTTTAGTTGCGGCTTATGATTTTTAAATTGTTTATGATAGAGAGTATAGAGTAACAGAAATTTACGTACAATTTTGATCGATATAAATGAAATCGTTATAACGTGTATTACAACTAATTTATATACTTTTTCTTAAAAAGATACTTTATTTGAAAGCTAATCAATATAGAAAAAAATAGAAAAGCATCTTTTAAAAAGCTAAAAAGGAGCTCGTTCACTTTATTTCGCTCACTTGTTATGCTGTTTCGTACAGTTGCTTTTTTAGTGCTGTTTGTTTTTATGCTTTGCCTACTTCGCCCTCCTCTTATGCCGTTGAGGATTGGGATGATAAGTAATGGGGCGGACATATCACGTGAAAATGCATAAAATCTTGCTAATTCAACACCATAAGAAGCGACCGTCTTGAGGTTGTAAGGTCTGCTGCCGTAACAGCGTGTCTGCATCAACCAGACATGAATTACCATAACTTTCAGTCAAACATATACAAAAACTAATTAGAGACACGTGCGTTGCAACGAAGTTATAAAAATAATAAGACAGAACTTACTGTCTGGCCAACTTCACATATCAAACGTTAGAGAGCAAGCGACAAAGAGAGAAGGGTGACCAGAATACGCGAGGAGATGGGAAAAATGGAGGGGTGGGCGGTTGTATCCAGAGAGAGAGGAGGAGAGAGACGAATGGTCTACATCAAATCAGATGGCTGAGAAGAAAAGATGGAGAATGGACCAACCACTAACTCACATTTTTATAATAGTAAAAATAAAGATAAGTGAAAAAATAGGGATGATGTTTCGTGCTGCTCCAAATAAAAGCTAGAACGTCCTGAAGCTGCTATATCCAGAGGCTTATTACTACAGGAATGGTGCAATTTGCGGTGCAAATTAATACGCCGGCCCTCATCATGCTCCAATATAGAAATAGGCCGCTTCATAGTTTCTCCATTCTCGCAAATTCTTTGACTTTGGGTTTGTTTTTTTGGCTGCGGCTTGTGACTTTTGGGTTGTTTGTACAAGAGATTACAGAGTAACAGAAACTCATATATGGTTTTTGCCGATATAAATGAAGTCAGTAAAGTATGTACTACAATTAACTAATAGACCATATCTTGAAAAAAAAATACTCCGTTTAAAAGTTAGTTACTGTAGAAAAGCCAAAAAATAGCTTTTACCATAATGGCATTTTTCATGTAGAGTTCTGCGAAAGCAATGACAAGTTCATGATTGATTTCTTATGGCATTTTTAGCACGAATAGGATGACCAGTAACCAAATGAGCCAGATTGAATCGACAGGTGGGCTACATCAAGATTACAGTTTTCAATAGTCATGACAAGCGGTCTCGTCTCCTCCTCCCTTAACACCTCTGCAAAACTGAACAGCCAAAAGACTCAGCTGCCTGCGACCGACAAAATCAACAGCAGCACGGTACAATTCTTCTTTGAGCAGTGAGCGCATGCACAGCCTCTCCTCTGTCACCTGCTGGTCAAGTGCTGGGACAGTTTATCCCTCACCATGACAGCATTCTCATCTGCTAACTGGCACACCTGCTGCCTGTAATTCAGGTCATGATCGCTCGACATGGGTTTCTCATCCATGGCTGCATCCTCCATGTCTATGATTATGTTATGCAACAAGCAGCAGACGTGGATTATCCGAGGTAGCTTATGCTTGTCTGGGCGCCACATCTCTCCATGCAGGAACTTCCATGTGTCCTTGAACTTCGCCAATGTCCTCGGTGCGACTGTTCTGGCTGCGGAGTGTCTCTTATTGAACTCTGCTTTGGAATCTGCCAGGTCCTTTTCCTGGTAAGGTGTGAGGAGCCAGGGAAGAAGAGGGTATCCTGCATCACCTATTATGTATTCCCCGACTTCTGATCCATCTGATACCTTCAGCTTGCTGCCATTCAGCCGTGCACCTTTCTCACACAGCTTGAAGAGACCAGAGCTGTGCAAAATGCTCGACTCTTTCATGCTACCAGGCCATCCTGTCACAATGTCTGTGAATCTCATATCTGGATCTATGACGGCTTGCAAGACCATGCTGTATTTTTTCTCATGGTCGAGCCAGACCTTACAGTTTGGTTCGGCTGAAGAAAGGCACATTGTGATGTGTGTTGTATCTACAACACCACAGCAGTTTGGCAAACCATGGATCTTCTCAAACTTGGATTTGATCTTCTCCATTTCATCGGAGTTTGGCCAGCGCAAGTGGTGGCTTGCTCGCTCCTCCATAGCCTCAACAAACCTCCAAGTTACCAATGAGACCGTCGAGTGGTTCACACCAACAGAGGATCCTACGGTCACCAGGGACCCACCAGAGTTCAACCTTCTCAGAGCAACGGCTACTCGATCTTCTAAAGACAGTATCGTCCCATCAAGAAAGGTATAGTTGCTAGCCCTTACCATCATATCATCTTTCACCAAGCTGCAGACGTAATTGAAGGTTCTTCTTGGCATTTTAAAGACAGACTGAAATCTTTGTGTGTCCTCCATAGAAGATAAGGTTCCTAAGAAGAAAATATAAAACTGGATTAGAAAATCCGTAACTTGCAAGTCAAGAGATCTACTCTGAAAGTGCTAAAACAGACTCCAGCAATAGCAGATGAATTAATAACAAAAACATTACTCTAGATTGTTAAACTCAAACATTAAAGTGTTTGTCAGGTAGAGATCTTCAAGCTATATGAACTTTTTACCATGATATAGGGCATGTTCTTTTTGGCTGCGGCTTATGACTTTTGGCTGAAATTTTTGAATTTTGGCTGTTTACGGTACAGATTATGGAGAGATCGATACTCACTTGCGATTTTGGCTGGTACAGATGTTGGGCTTTTAACGTGTACTACATTTAACTTGTAGACCCCGTCTTGAAAAAATACTCCGTTTAAAAGTTAGGTACTGTAGCGGCTGCGAAAAGCCGACCGGCTTCCTCACTGCCGAACAGTCCCATAATAACCTTACCTACTTGAACAACAGATATTTACCGACATGCTGGAATGCACCCAAATCAGAAGGTGGTATTGATCAACAAGGTAGCCATTACACAACCCATACCACTAGTACATGCTAAAACTAAACTTGCATGTCGAGTACTCCAGCATAATAAGCTAGTCAAACAAAACTGATCCACTTCATCTAACATTATATAGTTGTTTAGAGTAAAGAAGGGCAAGCCCACCAATTTCCATTATCAGAAACCGGCTCTACATTTAGTTCAGCAAAAGAAATGTTAAAAGGAAGAACACTCTTAGCATTGGTATCCTTACAGACCAGTAACTAACATTATATAGTGTAATGTGCATAATGTCATATTGCAAAAAATACATCAGGTACCTGTGGTAACTTGGACAAAACATCCAGTTGCTTTTAGAAACTTGTTTGTAGTTAAAGTAAACAAAATCAGGACAAGAAAGTTTAATCTTTGAATAATAATCCAGAAATAGGTTTGGGGGTTGCCTGTGTTTAGTTGTTCAGGAGCCATCTCCTTTCCCAAAAATGGTCAGACAGAGCAACACCACCCTTCGTGAACAATGCCCTTTATGCCATATTTCTACTTCACCAAATTAGGACTTGAGAAGTCTTGCAACTTCCAAGAAAATGTCAGCAACAGCACAAATGCCCACTGTATTGTGCAAAAAAAAGTAAACCAACGTACCGCCACACCATCTAGCAACAGCTAAACCAGTTTTAAGTAACTACTTAAACCCCTGTGATAGAACATGAACATGAAAAGAGATTCTCGCATTTAGCTTGGATGCAGAAACAAGCAGCAGTGACTAGCATCAGTAATCAAACCAACTATCAAGTTCATGGTGTCTGAAGCCTGTATTTGCTCTCGAATTGTACCCAATCAGCTTAGAACTGACATCTGCATAGGCATCCTACGAACAAAAGGCACAAAACTTTTTGACCCTGCCCAGTAATCAGAACAGGGATCAAGAATTGATAGCTCAGTTCTGTGCAATGCACAGCCCATCTTATGCAACGGGGGCGTCCTAAATCACACCTTAAAAACTGAGGTATCACTGTTCATCTACCACGATGCAACATCACCCAAAACATGAGAGACAACTCAACTAGGCCAGTGGCATTGTTCCAACCCCTGCAGTACCATCGCATTTATCACGAGTACTTCCTAACACGATCGACAAACCACGAGATTACTCCAAGAATTCAAGCCCGAGACAAATTAGATCTAAACACCGCCACAAAATGCTTGCAAGCCACACAATCTGCACAAATCTTCATCGAGACGTACGGCCGCCCTTCACCACCAGAAGAAGCACAAGGACGCACCTGCCATCCGCATGAGGAAGCCGTCCCACCAGTCGCGGGCGCCAGCTCCGGGCGCTCCCTCCGCCGCGGCGGCAGCCGCCATTGCGGTCTTCTTCTCCGCCGCCGCCTTCTTGCGGCGCTTGGCCCCACGCAGCGGCGCCATGACACGGGCAGCAAGGCGCTGTAACGAACAAATCAAGAAGGCTGATTTCACGGGACCTGATGAATCAAGAACCAGGGGGTGTGCGTGGACCCGGGGGAGCCGCGCGGCGAGGTGTCACGGCTGGGGCGGCGAGGGGACGGAGGCGGCGCCCGCGCGGTGGCTCGGCATGCAGAGGGTACAGGACATGGAGAGTTGCTGGGACGAGGAGCGTGTATGGCTTGGTGAGTGGGGGGAAAGCAAGGATAGCACGAGTAAGGAGGAGGAAGGAGAAGCACGCAACGCAGGGAGAGAGAGTTCTCGAGAGGGAGGAGGAGAGAGAAAGCCTTCTTGAGAACTTGGGAAGCCACAGATGGATGGATGGGAGAAGGAGGCAGGGAGGGAGGCTTTCTACTACGTATAGGTCTATACTTGTATATGTACGGGCCTGTTTTTTTGGTTGCGACTTGTGACTTTTAAACTGTTCGTGTGAGAGATTATAGAGTAACTGAAACTCACGTGTAGTTTTTACCGATATAAATAAATTCAGTACGGTATGTACTACAATTAACTAGTAGACCACATCTTGAAAAGATACTCCGTTTAAAAATTAGTTACTGTAGAAAAGCTAAAAACTGAAGCCAAAAGCTGAAAAGAACAGGCCTGTATAGGTCTGTTTTTTCAGCTTCTGGCTTTTCTACATTGTTTTTAGATAGATTGTTTTTTTGGATGAAGTTTACAAATCTATTATAATAGATATTATATTGATTTTAATTATATTAGGTAAAATTGCACACGAGTGTTTGGTGGTGATCGGTTCGGCTGAAAAGCTCGTGGCTTAAGGCTGAAAACACTGTAGCTGGCTGAAAAAAGCATTGTAGCTGACAGAGACTTATTTAGCATAATTAAATTTAAAAAAATTTAAAAATAAAAATATGTTAGCCCATTACTTATAATACAAACAAATACGGAGAAAAAAAGAACCGGCAAAAAAGCTCAACAAAAAGTCAAAAGTTCAGAAAAAGACGAAACTTATGAATAGTGAAAAATAAGCCAGAAGTCAGAAGCCGAAGCCGAGTTGATCAGGTTCTCTTTGTACTCTCTTTCGTGAATAGACAAATTTCAAAATTTTTAAACAAAAATCATAATTCGTAGCTCAAAAGAACAGATCCATAGCATAGATTTGTATAATGTATGTATGATTGCGTAGGGCAAGGATTGGGAGACTAGTTGAGGAAGGTGTGTATAATTTTTTGCGTATTTGTATGAGTGTACCGTAGAGTTATGTGCGCATGTTCACCGTAGGAGGAGCGGGACGGTTTCATGGGCAAACAGATTTGTAGTGTATCTAATGGTAATCTCGTCAATTAGTAAGTGATTTGAATCGGATTGGAAAACACGTGGAATGATTTCGCTGAGATAGACAATGTTGTTCGCTTAATTCGGCATTAAAACGGCAGAGTTTACTCCGAAACTAATATGTATCTTATTATAGAGTGTTGCCCGTAAGGTTTTCTAGGTGGTTTCCTTCGATCTTATGGGTATATCCTTTTTGTTGGTTTTATAGTAGGGGCGGAGTTACACTTTGGATAGAGTAGACTTCAGTTTAGAATGTGAAAAAAATATTTAGTATACAGTCCAGGTAAATTTAGTCTGATCTGGATAACATTTTTATGGTTCAATCTAAATAACCTAGATCATTTCACCACTGAGCTTAAAGCGTAACTAAATTCTGGCTCTGCTACTGTTTTATGGGACAAATTTAAGGCAAAGGTAACTCTAGAGAGTAAATGTATCAAACAAAAATCAAGAGCATGAGCTTGGTGTGCATGACATATTATAGTCACGGTGGTCAGCATTAGCTAGCTTATCATTGATTTTATCCAAAATTTGGCATGCCGCCGTGCCTATATTAAAACTAGGCGGCGCTTGTCCTTTCACTTACGGTGTTCTTTTGGGGGGATTTCTAACACTCTACTCAAGATGACAGTGCCACGAGTTTGTCAAAAAAAAAGGTATCAAAGGGGTCCCACGATGTGGTGTGTTGAGTAGACACGATGTGTTTGTGCATAGACCCTACAAAGTGTACCATAGTGGTCAATATATGGTGTGTGTTACATGAAGTACACAATACAATTTAGGATGGATGGAGATGGGAGATTATCGGCTTTTTTCTTTTCAGCCTCTAAAAGCTATTATTCTACAGTAGTAATTTTTAAATAGAGTATCTTTTGAAGACGAGGTCTACAAGTTAATTATAGTAGACACTGTAACAACTTTATTTTTATCAGCCAAAATCATATATGAATTTCTCTCGATACTCTCTCGTGAACAACTAAAAACCATAAACCGTGGTCCTAAAGAAATCATCCCTGAGCCTTCCAGGTTATGGGCCTGTTCTTTTTCTCCGAAGCTGGCGACTTTTGGCTTTTGCTACAGTACCTAACTTTCAAACGAAATATTTTCTTAAGATGGGGTCTACAAGTTAAACGATGTACACGGTAAAAGCCCAACATCTGTACCATCCAAAATCGTAAGTGAGTATCTATCTCTCCGTAATCTGTACCGTAAACAGCCAAATTCAAAAATTTCAGCCAAAAGCCATAAGCCGTAGCTGTTGCCAAACAGGCCTTATGTTTTAAGAGAAGAAAGGAAGCCTACCTGCACTGGGAGACCATCAGGGCTAGCCGTTGTTGGGCTTAAACGCAGAATTCTCTCCAGCCAGTCCAGTTCCCCATTGACTAGGCAGCATCTGCATCAAGACAAGGCCCATTATCTAAATGGGCTAGGTCGGGCCATGTCCAAGGCCCAATATGAATACACAGACCAGATTAATTAATACGCAATTTTTCGCGTGGAAACCAAACCGATTTGAAATGATTTCTACGCAATTTCCGCGTGGAAACCAAACCGATTTGAAATAATTTCTACGCAATTTCCACGTGGAAACCAAACCGATTTGAAATGATTTCTATGCATTTTCCACAATTTAAGATTGATATCTCCAGCCACTAGGTCATTCTCTCCCCCATATCCAGAAGTACTACTCCTGTGGGTCACCATGTACTTTTCATAAAAACCTATTTTTCCTTTTGGAAAAATGGCATTTTGAAGGATACTTCTGTATCAACCCAACTACAACTTCGTCGAAAAAACCCAACCACAACTTGGTTAGGTTTCACTTGCTTCTAATGATTTTTTTAATGCGGATTCGACCACTTGGGCAGATAAAGCCATATGCTATCATGTATGTGATGGGCTTAATTATTATGTTTGATTGGCCACTTGATGCAAAGTCATTGTATTGTAGTCTATACATGTATGTGCATTTCTTCTTAAGTGACGAGGCAGTTGCAATTTTAAGCTCGTGGAATGATTTCGTTGAGATAGACAATGCTGTTCGCTTAATTCGGCATTAAAACGGCAAAGTTTACTCCGAAACTAATATGTATCTTATTATGGAGTGTTGCACGTAAGGTTTTCTAGGTGGTTTCTTTTGATCTTATGGATATATTCATTTTGTTGGTTTTATGGTAGGGGCGGAGCCACATTTTAGATAGGGTAGATTTCAGTTCAGAGTGTGAAAAAATATCTAGTATACAATCTAGTTAAATTCAATCTAGTCTAGATAATATTTTTATAATCTATCCTAAATAGCCTACATCATTCCATCACTGAGCCTGGAGCATAACTAAATTCTGGCTTTGCTATTGTTTTATAGGACAAATTTAAGGCAAAGGTAACTCCAGAGAGTAAATGTATCAAAAAAAAAAAATCAAGAGCATTATCCTCATGAGCTTGGTGTGCATGATGGGCCCTATTCTTTTCAGCTTCTAAAAACTGTTTTTTGGTTTTTCTACAGTAACTAGCTCTTAAATGGTGTATTTTTTCAAGAAAGAGTCTACTAGTTAATCGTAATACATATTGTACCGACTTTATTTATATCGGTAAAAACCGCATACGAGTTTCTGTTAATCCATAATCCCTCGTACAAATAGCCCAAAAATCACAAACCACGGTCAAAAACCACAACAAAAAAGAACAGGCCCAGTCACGGTGGTCAGCATTAGCTAGCTTATCATTGATGTTATCCAAAATTTGGCATGCCGCCGTGCCTATATTAAAACTAGGCGGCGCTTGTCCTTCACTTACGGTGTTCTTTTGGGGGGATTTCTAACACTCTACTCAACATGACAGTGCCACGAGTTTGTCAAAAAAAAAGTATCAAAGGGGTCCCACGTTGTGGTGTGTTGAGTAGACTCGATGTGTTTGTGCGTACACACCACAAAGTGTACCATAGTGGTCAATATATGGTGTGTGTTAGATGAAGTACACAATACAATTTAGGATGGATGGAGATGGGAGATTATCGGTCTTTTTTTCAGCTTCTAAAAATTATTTTTCTATAATAACTAATTTTTAAACGGAGTGTTTTTTCAAAACGAGATCTGCAAGTTAGTTGTAATAGACACTGCAGTGACTTTATTTATATCGGTTAAAAACATATACGAGTTTCTCTCTGTACGGTTTTTTATAAATAGCTAAAAACTATAAGTTATAACTAAAAATCATAAGCGGTGGTCTGTCATCCCTGAGCCTTTCAGGTTATGTTTTAAGAGAGAAACAATTGATCATATACCCTCTATTTAGATGGAAATTGAGGATTTACCCTCCTGACCCATGTGTCAGTGACTTATGATGACCCCACTTGTTATTGAGATGTGGAGGGTAAATCCTCAATTTTCTAACTAAAGGGAGGGTATATGATCCAATCTCCCTTTAAGAGAAGAAAGGAAGCCTACCTACGCTACAAGACCATCAGGCCTAGTCGTTGTTGGGCTTAAACATAGAATTCTCACCAGTCAGTTCAGTTCCCCATAACTGACCAGCATCTGCGTCAAGACGAGGCCCATTTACTAAAAGGAGTAAGTCGGGCCATTTCCGAGGCCCAATATGAATACACTTCCGCAGAAAGCCGCCGCTTGCATTTGTCCCTGTTTTCTACAACAAAGGGGAAAATCCCCGGTTCCATTTTATTGAAATGAAACCGCCAGAGAGCATTCACTCTGCAAATAAAATTGAGTGTATTCATTTTTTCCCCCGAGAAAACAAGTATATGATGTGTACATAGACCAGATTAATACACAATTTCCACGTGGAAACCGAACCGATTTAAAATAATTTCTACTCAATTTCCGTGTGGAAACCGAACTGATTTGAAATAATTTCTACACAATTTCCACGATTTAAGATTGACATCTCCGGCCACTAAGTCATTCTCTTCCTGATATCCAGAAGTATTACTCTCTGGGTCACCATGTACTTTTCATAAAACCTATTTTTCCTTTTGGAAAAAATAGCATTTCTAAAGGACAATTATGTATCAACCCAACTTACAACTTCGCCCAAAAAACCCAACCATAACTTGGTTTGGTTCACTTGCTTCTAATGATATTTTGTGTGGGTTCGACCACTTGGGAAGACAAAGCCATATTCTATCATATATGTGATGGGTCTGTTTAATTAATATATTTGTCTTACGACTTTATGCAAAGTTATTGTATTATAGTCTATATATGCATGTGCATTTCTTCTCAAGGACGAGGTAGTTACATACTGTCATTGTACTACTATTTTTGTAAATACGGTATAAAATAGTACCAAAAGTGGCTTTGATTCAGTTATGTGTGCATGTTCACCGTAGGAGGAGCGGGACGGTTTTATGGGCAAACAGATTTGTAGTGTATCTAATCCAATCTCTTCAATTAGTAAGTGATTTGAATCGGATTGGAAAGTACGTGGAATGATTTCGTTGAGATAGACAATGTTGTTCGCTTATTTCGGCATTAAAACGGCAAAGTTTACTCCGAAACTAATATGTATCTTATTATAGTGTTGCCCGTAAGGTTTTCTAGATGGTTTCTTTTGATCTTATGGGTATATTCTTTTTGTTAGTTTTACGGTAGGGGTGGAGCCACACCCTGGATATGGTAGACTTTAGTCGGAATATGGAAAAAATATCTAGTATACAGTTTAAGTAAATTCAGTATAGTCTACATAATATTTTCATGATCCAGTCTAAATAGCTTAGATTATTTCACCACTGAGTCTGAAGCGTAACTAAATTCTAGCTCCGATACTGTTTTATGGGACAAATTTAAGGCTAAGGTAACTCCAGAGAGTATAAATGTATCAAACTAAAATCAAGAGCATTATCCCCATGAGCTTGGTGTGCATGACATATTATAGTCACGGTGGTCAGCATTAGCTAGTTTATCATTGATCTGATCCAAAATTTGGCATGCAGCCGTGCCTATGGGCCTGTTCTTTACTTCACAAGCTGACAACTTTTAGTTTTTGCTACAGTACCTAACTTTTAAACGGAGTATTTTTTCAAGACGGGGTCTACAAGTTAAACGATCTACATGTTAAAAGCCCAACATCTGTACCAGCAAAATCGCAAGTGAGTATCTGTCTCTCCGTAATCCGTACCGTAAACAGCTAAAATTTAAAAATTTTAGCTAAAAACCATAAGCCACAGCCGAAAAGACAGACTCTATATTAAAACTAGGCGGTGCTTGTCCTTCACTTACGGTGTTCTTTTGGGGGACTTCTAACACTCTACTCAAGATGACAGTGCCACCAGTTTGTCAAAAAATAAAGTATCAAAGGGGTCCCGCGATGTGGTGTGCTGAGTAGACTCGATGTGTTTGTGCATACCATGGGCGGTTCTAGAATAAGTCAAGGGTATTCAATCGAATACCTAAAATTTTTGCCAAAAATCTACTATATACAAGGTATTATATATATATATATATATATATATATATATATATATATATATATATATATATATATATATATATATATATATATATATATATAAGTAGTTAGGCCAAATTTATCTTGTTCATACCCAGTCAACCTAAATTATTACTAGATTCTTTTGGCCTATTTCCCTCTCCTAAGCCCAAATTAGCGCCAAACACTAGGCTAGGCCCACTAGGCCACTATAGTGATTCACATGACACATGGTAGAAACTCTAGGTCTCACTCAGTTTTTTCTCTCACCCAAGTCTCTCCTCTGTCTCTCTCCATTTGGTGGCGCAGGAGCTTCTGATCTTAAAGAAGCACTGGAGCGGCCATTTCGCAACGCAAGTCACCTTGCCATCGTCCCTCGCCAATGCGGTGTAGCCGCATAGGTTCACCCTCCCCGACCTAGTGACCCCCATGGCGTCATGGCCCCATATCCCTAATCCGATAATCCCTCTGTCTCCTACTCCCTTAGCGATCTTTGATTTGAAGCAAAATTATGTGTCTAAATAAAGACGTGAGTTGTATTTTGCTTAAAGAAGTGAGGTATATATAATGATTCTAAAGTTTTTGTATAGTAGTTGATTATATTTTGATGACTTATATATCAATTATTTAGAAAATATGTAAGTGTTATCAAGTTTGTTATGTAGCTTGATGTGTTGGACACTTGGATGATTTGATCCCCTTTGATATTTGGATGTCTGATCCATATTTTGTTTAGCATACTACTTAAGTTGCTTAGTTAGAAACTGTTCAACAAAGTATGTTCACGATAAAAGCACTTTTGAACTTCCGCTTGAGAATACAAAAATCTAACAAAGAGAATTGTCTTTTAATTTGATTAAAGCATCTTGTTGTGATTGTACAACTCTATTATAGAATTATTTCGATTTGAACTTTGACTCAGGTTAGTAGTTCCAGGGAAATAATTCATCTCTAATTCCAATCATCATGGTTAAAACCATTAGTCTTTGAGTTCTGTTTTTCACTCCTTGCTGAAGTTGCTTCCTTTTTGTGTGTTTGTCTGCATGATATTATATCTCGTTTCTAAGGCATGAAGCATCATCGTGTTAATTTTTGATTATTTTAGAATTTCTTTATATTATTTGGGATGTTGTCTCTAATAAAAATAATTGTACTTTAATTTTCGCTATTGTGGACCTTTATGTTTTCAATTGAACAATATTTTGTAATTTCGAATACCCATTTTGAAATTCCTGGATCCGCCACTGGTACATACACACTACAAAGTGTACCATAGTGGTCAATACATGGTGTGTGTTACATGAAGTATACAATACAATTTAGGATGGATGGAGATGGGAGATTATGGGTCTTTTTTTCAGCTTCTAAAAACCATTTTTTTATAGTAACTAATTTTTAAATATAGTATCTTTTCAAAATAAAGTCTAGAAGTTAATTGTAGTAGATACTGTAGCGACTTTATTTATATCGGCCAAAATTGTATACGAGTTTCTCTCTGTACTTTCTCTCATAAACAACTAAAAATTATAAGTTATAACTAAAAATCATAAGTCATGGTAAAAAACATGCACATTGGACCTGTCATCCCTGAGACTTTCAGGTTATGTTTTAAGAGAAGAAAGGAAGCCTACCTGCACTGCAAGACCATCAGGCACCTGTCCCTGTTTTCTACAACAAAGGGGGAAATCCCTGGTTCCATTTTATTGAAATGACACCGACAGAGAGCATTCACTCTGCAAATAACTGAAAGACCCCAAAATTTCAACCCCAAAAATTTTCTTAATTTTTGCTGAATTTTGAGTGAATTTCGGAAACTTTCCCTTTTTGGAAAGTCTCCCCGTTTCCGCTTTCCCTTTTTGGCCAGGCGCCTCCCTCTTCCTTTGGCGCCCGCCATTTCCCGCCTCCTCCCGCTACCCGACGCCTTCCCCTTCCTCTTCTCGCTGACACCTTCGCTTCTCCCCGCCTTCTTCCTCGCGCGAGCGCTGCGCCTGCGGCCGTTCGCTCCTTCTCCTCCGCTCACGCGTTCCTTCCTCTCCGCTTTCTCCCTCGCGCACGTGCCTGCGACCGCTCCACACCACGGACTCGCGCCCGCGGTTTCGCCCGGTCTTCGCCAGTGGGTTCACCCCCCCTTCACCGTGCTGACGCCACCGGATCGACGCCAGCTCCGCCGCGCGTCGCCGCCTCCTTGCATGGCCCCACCTGCCAGCCTTCCCCAGCCCGGTCGTCGCCCAGTCCTCCCGGTGGACCGCCGCGACCGCGCCATGCCTCCTCCCCACGAAATCCCCCCTCCGCTTGGGTATAAAAGCCCCTACCCAGCCTCCTCACTTCCCCCTTGCTCCCCAAGCTCTTCCACCGCCCTCAGTCACCTCCCACCGCTCCAAGGATCCTCCCCGAGCAACCCATTGGAGCCTCATCGCCCTAGTCGCCGCCGCCGCTCTCCCCTGCGCCGGCGTTGCCCGTGAGCCAATCTCCCTCTCCCTCCCTCCGTTTTCCAATTGCATTCGCCCAGAGCTTCTCCGCTACCTCTTAAACATCGTGGTACACTCGCCTAGCCAGGAGGAACCCCAAGGAGCTCCGACGTCGAAGCCCGCCGCCGGCCGAAGCACCCTCTCCGCGGCCAGCCTACTCGGGAGCTTCCCCGTTGAAACCAACACCACCAGTGTGAGCCCCGGAGCCCCTTGATCGTGTAACCGCAGCCGATTTGGCTCTTTCACCACCGGTGACCTTCCCCGTCGCCAAAAAGCCAAGGCCTCCCCTTCTCCCTCCGACCTTCTCCATTGGCCTCTACCCCTCCTAAACTCCACAAATGAACTCCCCGTGTTGAGTCGCACCCAGTGGTACCCTCCCCGGCCACCAGGGGCCATTGCCGTCGCCGGAGTGTAGCCGCTCCGCCGCCTTAATTCTCTGCCGCGAGCTCACGGCGAGAGGTAGACGAAGGGGGACGTGGCCCCTCCTCAGCCGATGGATCCTCCCGTCGCCTTATAATCTCAGCCGTCCGCCTCCCCGTACCGCTTCGCCCGCCATCCCCTCTCCTCCGCCGTCCGATCCGCCCCGCAACCTATCCCGTCCGTCCGCTCCGCCCCATCCTGGCTGCCCAACTGGGCCGCACGTCAGGCATCCAAGCCACGTAGGCGCGCGGGAATGGGCCGAGCCGGTCTCTTCCATTGCCCGAGCGCACGCGCGTCGGTGGGCCACCAAGGCACGCCGCTGTGGGCCGCGCTGGCCTTTGGCCGCGCGGGCCGCACTGTTGCACCAGGCCGGCCCTTCACTGTTCAAACCATTTTCCAGATGATTTTCCAATTTCCAAAATCCAGAAAATTCCAAATAAATCCTAGAAAATCACAGAAAATCCCAAAAATTCCCAAATTTCACCACTTTACTCCAAATAATATCCTGGACCCATTTTTGACCTCCACTTTTCCAAATTCATCCCAGATAAATTCCTAAAATTCCCTATTTAGAGATCTATGGATTTTACTCCTTTTTAATAGTTTATTTTTCCTCGCTTGATTAGTCTCAAGCTAGACTTATGTTATTTTATGTGTTTGCGCCACTTTTAGAGATTCCGGAAGTTCAAGTGCAAGCTCAGGATCCAGGCGTTTCTTCGTTCGAGCTAGCCGAGATCATCCAAATCAACGGCAAGTCCCAAATCCTTTGATCATATTGTATCCCATGATGTTTAATTATGTTTACTATATTATTTGCATTAAGCTAGTTCTGAAAAGTTAGTTCAAAGTAAAATAAAATGTTTAGAATGACATGTTATGTAGTTAAACCTACCACCGACAAATGCCATGTTAAATTTGTAACCATGCCTTTGTAACCCTAGAAATAATTATCTGTTAATCTAGATAACTGTAAGTTATTATTATCATGCAAGTCCTTACACTAATAAGGTTGTGGCTGCGGGCCAATAGACTTTGAAAAACCCGACCCTAGGGCAGGGTAGTATGGGATACCGTGCCCTAGGGCGGAGTATGTCGACGTGCAGGTTAGGGTAAGGGGGGTTGTGGTGCACCGCAAGACGGTTTTCGCCCACTTCTTATCCTAGGTTGTAAGGTCGCGGACCTGACCAGGGTTGCGGACTCTGGGGGAAAATATAAGGACCAGACCCTTACGCTGAGCAAATGACATGGTGACCGCTCAACCACAGGAGTTGACTTGTCAACACTGGTTTAGTAGCTGCTCAACTCGATTGAAACTCTACAGGTGTTGAGAAGTAGGTGATTGGGTAACAAGGTTAGGCAGTCCGTGCCGCGGGTGCCTAACAACGGTAGAGTTCACTCGAAGCGGACGTTGATTTTCTCTTCTTGTATGTGTGTATGTGTGAGCCAGACCCGAGTGGATTCTACCGGGTAGAGCCTATATAAAGAATTGAGAAGTGAAACGACATGGCTTTCTTAACTCTTTAGCGGGAGTTAAGGGATCGTGTGGGTAAAGCTGAGCAAACTCTGCAGAGTCAAATAAATGGTATTCGAATACGCCGTGCTCCCGGATATTGGAGCTGTGTCACTTGGGTGATTCCAGCAGCAAAGCTTGAGTAGTTTTGTACATACTTTAACTTGTTTAGTTGATTAATTAACCTTTCTTGAAAACCCCTGAGATCTTAAGGAGTAGTTTTGAGTCCGTTTTATTAAAATGTGTACAAATAAAACTGCATCCACTCAAGTTAATAAACCAAGTATACTCCCTTTCATTGTTAATCCGTGCATGTAGTAAGATAGAGTCCCTTTGGGACTTGCTGAGCCGGTTGTTTGGCTCACGGCTTGCTTAATCCACTCTTTAGAGGATCAAGACGAAGGTGAAGGTCTCCCCGTTGAGAAAGTCCCGGAGGATCTCTTCTTCGACGAAGACCCGTGGCTTTAGGTCTTCGCCGCGCTCAAGCAGATTCTGGAAGTCTTTTGTAATATAATTATACTTTGGGCTTGCACGCCCCGCTGTCAAAACCGGATGATATTCCATATATGAAATATATGCTGGACTTTTGTTGTAAGAATGCAATGGTATACTCTTGCGCGACACTCCATAACTGTTCATGCGTGAATAGTTGCGGAATGCCGTGTCCGTACGCGCTCCTGGAAACGGGGGCGTTACAATAACACAGAGTGTGCTCATTCTTCTTTTTTTTTTCCGAGAAAACAAGTTTATGATGTGTACATAGACTAGATTAATACACAATTTCCATGTGGCAACTGAACCGATTTGAAATAATTTCTACGAAATTTCCATGTCGAAACGGAACCAATTTGAAATAATTTCTACGCAATTTCCGTGTGGAAACCGAACCGATTTAAAATAATTTCTACACAATTTCTGCGATTTAAGATTGACATCTCCGGCCACTAAGTCATTCTCTTCCTGATATCCAGTAGTACTACTCTCTGGGTCACCATGTACTTTTCATAAAACCTATTTTTCCTTTTGGAAAAAATAGCATTTCTAAAGGACAATTATGTATCAACCCAACTACAACTTCGCCGAAAAAACCCAACCATAGCTTGGTTTGGTTCACTTGCTTCTAATGATATTTTGTGTGGATTCGATCACTTGGGAAGACAAAGCCATATTCTATCATGTACGTGATGGGTCTGTTTAATTAATATATTTGACTTACGACTTTATGCAAAGTCATTGTATTATAGTCAATACATGTGTGTGCATTTCTTCTCAAGGACGAGGTAGTTGCAATTTTAAGCTCATTGCACCTTTAAATAAATATGAAAACCTCAAATAAATTTTATATGAAGACTTGAAGACCACACCATTTGTCTATTCACAAGTTGATGAGTAAATGTATCAAGAAAAACTCAAGGTAACTAGCTTCCTCCCTCAAGGAAGCAGCACGAGCTACCTAGCTCCTTGTGTTTTGCCAGTGACTAATTGCTCCGAGAAGTCTGACCAAGTCTTGGTAAATAGTGATATATTACCAACTACCATTGAAAAATCGATGATCGAACACGTTTTGAGTTGGTTTCATTTGCCAGCGACAACATCAAATGGATAATATTCCTGTGCCCACGCTAGGTTTTGCCCTCGGAGACACGCTATTCTCCGATGGTTAATATCCCTGTGTGCACAAGTCCGTGTGCTCCTACCGCGCCGCAAGATCCCTGAAACTTCCGCACGGATCTCCGCGCACCACGGACGGCTGAGCGGAGCCACCCGCTACGTGTGCAGGCTTGCACGAATCTCACGTAAGCCGCATGGCGTCACGACGCCTACGTACGTGTACCCACGGGAAAAGCGCGCAGAAGTTGCACCGACTTGCCACGTGGCACCGTGCCATTGGCGGGCCACCTCTCGTGTGACCTCGACGTTGACTGAATCAATGCTGATACGCCTGTGCTGCCTCTATATAAACTGGCACTTGGCTTGCCATTAGAACATTCGACACTTCGCTGATCCGCCTGTGCTTGCATACGTGGCAGTGACGTGGTTCGTACGTGTCCAGCTCAGATCTACACCGCAATGGCAGTGGTCTCCAGTGCACGGCCGTCGCCGGCGAGCTTGCTGCTGCTGCTGTCGCTGTCGCTGTCGTCGGCGAGCAAGATGATAGCCAAGAATAGCAGGCTCGACGGCACGTTCCAGTGCCGGACGTGCGGCCGCCGGTTCGCGACCTTCCAGGCGCTCGGCGGCCACCGGACCAGCCACAAGCGGCCGAGGGTCCGCGCCGACGGCCTCGAGCTCCTGCTCGGCGCGCGCCCCGGCAGGGGCGCCGCCCGCCCCACCCACCGCTGCGACACCTGCGGTAGGGTGTTCCCGACGGGGCAGGCGCTCGGCGGACACATGCGCCGGCACAGGCCGGTGGGCTTCGTGGCCACGACGTGGACGGAGACGTCGTCTGAACGGCACGATGATGACGAGAACGACGCTTCCAGTACATTGATCCAGTTTATCTGAGTGATCGATGGTCGCCCAGCGCATACGTATACACTTCGTCGCAAGTTTCAGTATATTTGTTATTCTGTAGTGGTGATCGTTTCTTTAAACCAGGTTGTAATAATGGTTATCGTAATGGTAATAAATAAACATGATGTTTTCATAATTCGCTAAATGGAGCGAAAATTTAAACTAGACTGGAGATGCACCTGCATCGCCATGTATACTAGCCACATACGTTCGTCTTATTACGTACAATTAAACCAAGATAACAGGGTCTTTGTTCTGCTTGATCAAGTCAATCTTATGTCATTTGGCTTCGATCCTATGCTTTTACCAAAAACTAGCACCTATCAGTTCTTCACATAGTATGCCCTATCAAACTCAATCTAAAGTTCAGCTGCATCAATCCATAAAGAAGAGAAAACATAACCGTTCTTTGCTGAAAAGGTCATGCTAAGGACTAGAAATTGGCCCCCGCCATAAGTCTATAACGTAATTATCCAAGATCGAGCTCGACTAGATCGATCTGGCGGGAACACAATGTCATCGGCAAACGCCGCCATCGCAGCCATGCACCGGAGGAGAAGAGGCCTGCCATTCACAAAATCGCCAGCACTGCAGGAGTCCGATGGAGGAGGCGTTAATCGGGGAGAAAGTGTAAAAAAACAAAGAAAGAAAAAAGAGGGGAGGAGACGGCAGTGGGGAAGGAAAAACCATCAAATTGAGAGATGAGTCGTGGTGGACTCTGCAGTGGTTTACATTGGATGGCTGATAATAAAAGCATATCCTGAACCATAAGTCTAGTTTTAAGAGCAAGTTTAATAGAAGAGGTGGCTGCCACCTCTAGGACTAGCCACATAAGCAAAAAGAGTACAAGTGGCTCATGGTGGAGGTAGCTAATACAATAAGTTGAGTAGAGGTTACCTCTACTAAGAGCAAGTTTAATAAGACTGACTGTGCTAGCTATAAGGGAATCCATGTCAGCATAATCCTATGTGGAGGGAAGAGAAAAGGAGAGAGAGAGCCAAGCCGACTCCCATGCAAGAGTCAGGCTATAGCACAGGAAAAGAGGCGTTATCCATGCATGTACCAATAGGACTAACTGTTATACCCATGCATGTATTAAATGATCACACTATTAAATGATTGAGAGCTCTTGTGAAGACAACTTATAGCCAGCTTATTGTATAAGTTGGCTGCATCATTATCTTTTGATGACATGGAAATGTATTGGAGGTAGCAGCTATCTATACTATTAAACTTGCTCTAAAGCACTCAAACATTTAATATTTGCATAAATATATCAGGGGTCACCTCTTGCATGAGGGGCAGCTTGCTTCTCTCTCCTCGTATGATGTGCTAGAGGTCACCTCTTGCATGAGGGATAGCTTGCCTCTCTCTCCTCTTTTCTCTCTCTTCCACTTAGGATTGTATTGACGTGGATTTCACTAGAGGCGACCTAGTCAGCATTATTGTACTTGCTCTAATACGGCCATTGAGTTATCTCGATCGATGTCCAGGGCTGTAATTTCAAGGACATATGGGTTTGTTCCAACTATCTTTTGGTTTAAACTTTAGGATGTAGATTTTTGGCTGATATTGTACTATATCGACTGTTAGTTTTTTCTGATAAAAATATTAAAATATAGAAAATAAGAAAAACTGTTATATCGTTACGGACAATAAAAAGCATAAGGAAAAAAGCTGAGAAAAAACCAAAAACTTAAAAAATTGAAATTAGAAATCGACATATTCTAAATAGCTTCTAACTTAAAAAAATCCGAAGAAAAAAAAACAAAAGTTAAATCCATTTAACGCGGGCCACGATATATCCTAGCAAACTCGTATCTTATGGATAGACAAGTAGGCGTGTGGATAACCACTCCGAAAATATAATTACTTAACGAGAACGGCAAGCAAAGGTCAATGTTGACACGGTCCAGTTAGTAGCCGGTGTACGCATGATCTGCCTAGTTAGTTGTTTTCTGCAACATGCGATTGACGCGACAGCAGCACATCGATCGGCCGGTTTAATTTTATTACTGGAGTGGAGAGACCGGAGAGAAACAAAATGAGATCAATTTCCATGAAGCTTCAGATGTCACTCGACACTACTACGGTACTTGTTCACCGCCAGGTTCCAAGAAACTTCCTAACGATACCCTGCCTTATATCATATGATTCCTTGCTAGCGACAACAACAAGATATTCATGCCTTCAAAACAATTGTAAAAACAACAAGATATGGAGGATATGCTCAGGAACAACGAACGTACCCACAGTTAACCTAGCTTGTTCCATGACTTGACCTATCCACAACCTAGGTCTTAACCTAGCTACCTGTTTTTTTCTTGAACGGAAAGTACTAATTCCTTGTCCTATGCTCTTTGTCTCTTGAGGTCTTCATTTGAGCATCAAATATATTTTGTCCATACGTTCTTTCCGAACAAAGGAGTGTTACACGAGTCTATATTACATGCAGTCTAATTTTTTTTATACTTTGGATACTAATATACACAAAAGTAATTATATTTGTCTCGCGAAAATAGTATAATTAGTAGATTTACCATGAAATTTGTTGCCATATTGCAGTTTTTACTAACATATAATTAGAAAAAAAAACAACAGGTACTAGAAGAGGATTGAAATAGAATCATATATAATTTGTGCTCTAAAGGCCCTTTCTCAACAAGGCTGTAACACATTCGCTTATTTACTAGCTAAGAAGGATTAGTTACCCAAGCATTGAAAAGAGCCAAACCCAAGACACATGAGAGCTGCAGGTGATATATATATACACATATACATGCCACCTGAAGAGTAGCGCACACGGAAATACGCACCGCGTGTACACCGATGGAATATGTTCTCATCCTAATAGCTTTGTCATGTACATTATACTGAAGAAACGCTATAAATATGCTTAGTGGCCACCTGAATATATCATAATAACATCTCTTGTTAAGCCAGCAATTCCATGTGCTAGCTAGCTCGCTCTGCAACATTTCGTGCCTGCCACACGCTCGGACTCCATCGCACACCTCAAACCTGACAGACACTCGCTTGAGCGTTACACGTGTGCGTGTGTACCTAAACATGAAGCGTGTGAGAGATGACGCCATGGCCATGGAGGAGGAGGACAACGACCTGCTGCTGCACGAGGAAGAGGAAGAAGAAGGGTACGGCAGCCAGCTCGTGGCGTGCGATGTCCTGCTCTCCCTTGCGTGTGGGACGCCAACGCCGTACGGGGAAGACGCCGTGCCACGAAGGCAGCTTCGACGCCGTCGCCGTCGCCGGTTCGAGTGCCGGACGTGCGGGCGGCGGTTCGCGTCGTTCCAGGCGCTCGGCGGCCACCGGACCAGCCACCTCAGGCCCAGCAAGCGACGGGCCAGCTGCCTGAAGCCCGTAGTCCACGCGTGTGGGGTGTGTGGGCTGGGCTTCGAGATGGGCCAGGCCCTAGGCGGCCACATGAGGAGGCACCGGGCCGGCAAGACGGATGGTGGCGCTGATCTGGCCCTGAAGCGGATCATGGCCCAAGAAAGCAGGCCCAGTTCTGCCTTGCAGCTGCTCGACCTCTTCGTCTAGACTAATTCATGCCTAATCTTAATTCGTATATGCATGCCTGTGTGCTTATTATGTATCTTTGAGCTAGCATTTAAGTTCTCTGCATGCACGATCGATGTAAGGCTTGTCAGTAATCCTAGATATACATAAACCCAGCTATCTCAGTACCCAAATTGTTTATATATCCCAGCAGTATGACCCACATATGTACAGTACTACCGTACAGCGGTATAATCATATCAAACCACGATATTACCATACATCAGTAAGATTCTGTATGCATGGTATTGTAGTTAGGTCCTGGTTTTGAAGCACATTGGATCGACCCCAGAGACGCATGCACTTAGTCGGAAACAGTGGTCGATGATGTGCTCTCGCGTTCGGCCAAGGACAACTAACAGATCGACTTGGCCTCAAAATGGGAGGAGATGACTAGACTTGTGTTCGATTGGTCAACGATACAGCATATATATCTCAAGACGTACTACAGTCGTCATCCGTTTTCAGGCCTGTTTTTTTCGGCTGCGGCTTATGGCTTTTAGCTGAAATTTTTAAATTTTGACTGTTTACGGTACAGATTACAGAGAGACAGATACTCACTTGCGATTTTGGCTGGTACAGATGTTGGGCTTTTAACATGTAGATCATTTAACTTGTAGACCTCGTCTTGAGAAAATACTCCGTTTAAAAGTTAGGTACTGTAATAAAAGTCAAAAACCGCTAGTTTCTGAGGTAAAGAACAGGTTTCTTTACCCGAAACTTCAGGCGCCGGCCGGCTTTGTATGAATTGCTAATTGGTCATGCATCACGTTGTTTTGCGATAGCAAGTGCGCGGTAGTATATGCTCACTAGCAGGCTAGCTGCCTTTACAGTTCTACCGTACAGCGGTATGATCACATCAAACCACGATATTACCATACAACAGTAAGATTCTGTATGCATGGTATTGTAGTTAGGTCCTGGTTTTGAAGCACATTGGATCGACCCCAGAGACGCACCTAGTCGGAAACAGTGATCGATGATGTGCTCTCGCGTTCGGCCAAGGACAACGAACAGATCGACTTGGCCTCAAAGGGAAGAGAGATGACTAGACTTGTGTTCGATCGGTCAACGATACAGCATATATATCTCAAGACGTACTACAGTCGTCATCCGTTTTCAGGCCTGTTCTTTTCAGCTGCGGCTTATGGCTTTTAGCAGAAATTTTTGAATTTTGACTGTTTACGGTACAGATTACAGAGAGACAGATACTCACTTGCGATTTTGGCTGGTACAGATGTTGGGCTTTTAACATGTAGATCATTTAACTTGTAGACCTCGTCTTGAGAAAATACTCCGTTTAAAAGTTAAGTACTGTAATAAAAGTCAAAAACCGCTAGTTTCTGAGGTAAAGAACAGGTTTCTTTACCCGAAACTTCAGGCGCCGGCCGGCTTTGTATGAATTGCTAATTGGTCATGCATCACGTTGTTTTGCGATAGCAAGTGCGCGGTAGTATATGCTCACTAGCAGGCTAGCTGCCTTTACATCTCTGCTCTGCTGCCGCCTAAAGCTAGGTTCACCACAACATATATGTGCATTGATCTTGTTTTCCAGCATTATTTTACGGCACTAAAGTACGTGGGCGCGTCCATCTTTTTAGTTCAAAACCCGTTCCTAGCTATGCACTGCATGCAACAGCACACAGGATCGATCTCGCGCACGAAAGCTAGCTGAAGAAACATTTCTGAACCATGCATGGGATCACAACCAGAATCACTCTACATATCTCAAAAGACAATCCAATAGCTCGTCAGAAGAATCGACCGAGATTTTAAAAAAGAAATCAAGTGACCAACCATTTCTTTGTACTACGTACCACGTGCCACCCACTCGTACCAGCTTGTATGCTTAGTTGCTATATTCATTCCGCTCATGTCCGCTTCATTTTAATTTAGGGTGTGTATAGGTATCACCCAGATGTTTTCTTCCCAACAATCATCCACATTTTGGACCGTTGGATTAGAGATCCGACGGTCTCTTTTTTTGGAGGGGGGGAGAATTTTTTTTGGGAGGAGGGGTGAATTTTTTTTAGAGGGGGTGGGGAGAATTTGCGGCCCTTGGATCTCTAATCCAACGATCACAAATCTGAATGATAGTTAAAAAGAAAACATTCGGATGATGTCTATCAATACCCTTTAATTTATTGCATGACCAATCGTGTTCATCTTCTCGAGTCGCCTTAATTATGACTTGGCGCGCTAGTTGAGGTACAACGTCTTAATCTAAAGAACATGTAAACAAAGCCTCTTGTCACTCGTGACAGCAAAAAGGTCCCAGAAAAAAGTACTATCATTAATTCTTTTCAACTCGTCATTTTGGAATACGACATGGTCTCCTATTTTGTGCGCCTCAGCCTGACGAGGTGGCCTGAGCCAGGCATGAGTTCCGGACGGCAACCAAACAGACCTTCGGCTGCTTCCAAGGACGGCAACCAAATAAATAAAAATGATTTTATATCTACTATGTCAATTTTAAAAGAAGTTTATTATACTCGATAGCCAGCCCTAAGGGCATCTCCAATGGTTATAGCTAGCAACTAACTATAAGACTTCCACATCATCTATATAGTACACACTAAAGCTAGCATTCTAAAGAACTATCTATAAGGATAGCTATTTGATGCTTACATGCACACACAGAATTTATTGAGGCTGCCTCGTTTAGCGTTATAGACTAGTGCTTAAGGAAGAGCTGGCTCGATTTTTTTTGCATACTCTCTTTCCTCCACATAGGATATATGCTGATGTGTACATGCATATAGATAGCTGACTCAGACCATTGGAGATGCCCTAAGGAAGAGCTGGCTCGATTTTTTTACATACTCTCTTTCCTCCACATAGGATATATGCTGATGTGTACATGCATATAGATAGCTGACTCAGACCATTGGAGATGCCCTAAGCACGACCTGGCGCATTGGTTTCTGGGTTGGTCCTATGTTGCTGCCCATCAAGGAAGGGTTTCGGGGTAGATCTTACGAACTGAATTTTATAAACGTGCTGATGTCATAGCAAGTATGCAGTGTTTTGGTATGTGAAAATCTAGTTTGAAAATAATCTAGGAATGATCACTGACAACCTTAGTGAGAGACCATGTGGAGATAACTCCATGTCTGTGATGAGTAATTGACGCTTGTTTTATAGAGTTTGAGTTTGTTTTGGGTATTTTATACTTGAGTAACTCCTTCTGATGTTAATGTATGATTATACCGTTTCGAGCGGTACTATGTGATGTTTTCTTATCTGTGATGGCTGTAGGACTTTGAAGTTGAGTCGTGGCGAGGCATGAGATGGCCGGACTAGACACAGGCGGTACTGAGGTCGAAGCGGTCGGGAGATGCCGAAGATGGCGAGGGCTTAAGGTGGTTGCGAGGTGTGGACAGTAAGAAAAGAGGAAGCTTCCGGGAAGAAGCGTGAGGGGCAATTCGGTAAAATTGACTCAGGCTTGAGGAAGCGGATTCGGTTCGAGTTAATAGGTAAAGCGCAGAGCTGTTGGAGATATTGGGTAAAGCGAGAAGTGAACCCGGTAGTGGAGGGCTATAAATAGAGAGGGTGTTTTCTAGTTGCCTTTGAGAGTGTGTGAGGGTTTTCTTTTTCTCTCCATGTCTGTGTGAGTCCCTTTTCTTTGTTATGTTGTGAGGAGGGTCTGGTAGTTGGAGTTCTTCTTTTCTGTGTGTGCGCTCAGATTGAGAGAGAGGGGATTGCATTGACTGTAAACAATCATGTAATCATTCATCTCTCCGTATCTTCTTCAGAAATTTTGTGTGAGATGTTTCAGTTTCCTGTTCCCTCTGTGTTTTGCTTTAGTTCTGCTTTCTGTTCTTCTCTGCTTCTTGTGATTTCAAGTAGAATATTTGTTTGAGAAGCCACATAATCATTGTGCTCAGAACTAGGGATCTACATCAAAGCCATTTGGCTAGTTTATCCCTGAGAGCAAACCTTTTAATAGCCTTTTCTCCTCAGAAGATCATTTGCTAGATATCCTCTTTTTTGCTCAATTCTAGGGTTTGGAGGCAGAGCAATCATGTTTGTTTGTTGTCTTGGCTAAAAAATTGCTCTAAGCTTGTGTTTTCTGGTTGTGAGATCCTTCCTTGTTACATTCAAAAGTCTATTGATCGAAAGATTTGAGAATCGCAAGGTTTTTGGCATTTGGTCTCACTCTTCTGTTCCTTTTTTTGTCAATACTAGCAGTTTTCAGTTTCTTCGGCTTTCTTGCTCCATTCGTTGCTCAATCAATCTTGTCCTCTCATTGCAGTCGGACCTATCCTTATTCGGTTGTTCAACTTTGTCTTTTTAGTTAGGCAATCTTGGAATGCCTTTGCCCAAAAGCCAGACTTCTCTTTACCTTTTGGTTCAAATTTAGTAAAGAAGTCTAGCTTTTCTGCTGCTTTGTTTTCTGTTTCAGGCTGCAATAGTATTCATTGTTGTGTCAGTTTTCAGTTGCTATGCCAATTGTTATCTTCCAATCTTTTTGATCAATCTTGGTTTGGAAATTAAGAACTATGTGTCATTCAGTGTTTTCTCTCAGTTTGTCTTGACTAGTAGAGAAGAATTCCAACTGAATCACTTGATCTTTATTCAGTGTGTGCAATTTGTTTTCGGCAGCAGCTTCAGTTTTCACTGCTTCAATTTCCATGCTTTTCTGTTTTCAATCATTTGGTCTCGGCCGGCAATCAGTTTCTAGTTCGGCTGTTTGTTTTCAGTTATTGCAAGCCGAATGCTATTTCCATTCTGTTGTCGGCTGTGCTTTCAGATCAGTCTGATTTTCTGCCGAGTAGTTTCTTTCTAACTGCTCTGATTTTGTTCAGTTTTCGATCTACTGCTTTGTTTAATGTCTTGACTATTTGTCCTGAGGAGCTCATGGATTATTCGATCATTTCTCTATTCCCAGCTTCCTCTCTGCAGTAGTTACTGGGCTTTTAGTTTTTCTATCTCTCAGTTTTGTGTTTCGGTCTTCGGTAGCCAAAATGCAGAACTGAAACTGAAAGATTGTGTTTCCCGGTCAGACCGCTTGGACACCGGCATTCAGACCGGAAGTGACATGGCGGTCAGACCGGCGGTGAACTGGCGGTCAGACCGGCGGTGAACTGGCGGTCAGACCGGCGGTGAACAGGTAGTCAGACCAGGGTGAACAGGCGGTCAGGCCGGTATTACGTCTACGGTCAGACCGGCTGAGCTATCTGAACTGCTGTGTTTTGATTTTTTACTTTCTGTTGTCTGGTCTTTTCCTCAATATCAGCAAGCATCTATCCTCTTACTTGATAGCTTCTATAGCTATCGGAGAAGAAAATTGTGTGAATACTTAGGGGCGATTTTGAAGGCACCATTCACCCCTCCTCTGTTGCTATTTCTGATCCTACTTAGCTCATTTTCAACCCTTGCTTATACAAGCTCGTGTGCACGTACATCGTTTAAAACAATTGAATATAAAATTAGCATATGTTTTTGGGTTGTCCTATGTTGTTCAAAGGTAGGGTTGGTGTAGTGAGGTGTGGTTCCAAGTTTTATCATACGGACCTATACCTATTCTACAAATATCAATGCTTGTAAAGTACTCCCTCCATTATCGAAAGAATGTTGTTTTGGACATCGACACGGTTCTCAAAACACAACTTTGACTATTGATATCTATTGTAATAGATTTATGCTCGTATGAAAGTTTTTTCGTAATAAAACTATATATATATATATATATATATATATATATATATATATATATATATAATTTTTATGTGATCAATCTAAATATTGAAAGTTATCGCACGTAACTAAAAACACATTTTGTGACTGCGAGAGAGTATATGCGTTTCTGTTGTGCGGAACTATAAAGTAATATCATATCGATCATTAGTTATATTAGCTCATTTCACACTAAAAATGTGCACAAGTGACATTGGTTTGAGTCTCCTTTTCATTCTGTTTCTTTTTCGAAAGGAAAACTCATACTAGTGTGCTTAGCAGGAGACCCAAGCTTTTTTTTAGCTCAAGGGCCCAAGCTTGTGTTATGCTTAGCCCTGCTCCATTGGGCTTACAGCTTCTAATTTTCTAATTTTATCTTTTCTAATTTTTTTTGCCTTTTTGCTTTTTTCTTTATTTCTTGTATTGTTCATAATGACGTAATATTTTTTTACACTGAAAAAACTCACAACAGGTAAAATACAAAAATAAGTCCCGAATGGTACAACACCGTGAAAAAAAAAGCTTATGCTTTAAGCCCACGTGTAGCTACGACTTGTTACCAAAATTAATTCTAGTGCCATATATGAGCCTCGGAAACAGGGCTGTAAATTTTCAATAAACATGCGCACGCCAACAAGTGTCAAAGGTCAGAATCAGTGGCGAATCCAGAATAAAAAATAAAGGTGGACTGAAAAATTATATATTCTTATGCTAGATCATAAGTTTTTGTAGAATTGTTGGCTCTACACCTTGAATGACTAAACTACTTTATAAGAAGCATAGTTTTGTATTCTTGTGCAATCAAATTCATAGCTTCATACATGAATAAAAGAAAAGTAAAAAGAGAGATACAACGGATGTACCTCGCTAATAGCAAATGAATCCCAAAAACATGTAAATATGATTCCGGTAGATAACAATCTGTACATCAAAATAAAAAAAATTAGTAATACAAAAGCAAATTGTACTTAATTACTTAAATAATCATGAACATTTCAAATAAAAGAACCATACCACTAGCTTGAATCACGACTTTTACGAGGCAAATTCATTTTGCGTTTTTCATGCCTTGAAAGGATCCTAAAGTTAGAGGACTAATTAAGAAATAAATTGTAATTTGTAAACCTAATAAAAAAATATCAGATTCAGATTTCAGAGCAAAACCTCCTCAGTTCTCGGTACTCAGTGGAGTCCAGTCCACTGACTCCACTCCGGTGTCTCGGTCAGGGCCTCAGGGGCGAATGAATAAATCGGTCTTGCCGTCTCGGTCACTCCGCGTCTGGCGTCTCCGCCCTCAGTCCCTCACGCAGAGGCGCCTCACCCGGGGCTTGGGCTCCCTGCCGCCGCGTCCCGCCTCCCGGCGTCCCGGGCTCCCGCCTCTGCGGCTCCCGCGGCCGCGGCGGCACGACCCGCCCCAGCAGCCGGCTCGCACCTCCGCCGCTCGAGCCCGCGCGTAACCGCCCGAGCGTCCGCGACGGCGCGACCCCTCCTCGGCGCTTCCCCGGTGTCCCCCCTCTGGATCCGGCGACCGGCGTCCCCGCCTTCTAGAATCCAGATCTCGACTCGTCGTTACTCGTCGGCACGCGACATGGGTGAGCAATTGATTGGGGATTTGGGCATTTGGGGGAACGGGAGCTTGAGAAGGGATGTACTGGATGTGCAACATGTACTGGATGTGTGGATGTACTGGATGTGTGAGCGGTGGGCCTGTGGGCTTGCATTTCTACTTCTTCGCGGTTCGGCTTGTTTCTTCTCCGTGGCTCCGTGTCCTTTGTTCTCAGACAGCTCTTCTCGTCGTCGTCGTCGCCAGGGAGGCAGGGACTGGTCGCCGTTGCCGCAGGACTGCAGGAGAGGGGAGGGGGGGTTCGGTAAACCAGTGGAGGGTAGGCTTCAGCCTGATGAAGCCTACTCCATGGATTCGCCCTTGATCTGAATTACCACATAATTGTATTTTACGTTGCCCTCATCTAAGGAAATATCTTATAGTCGTGTCTTTTTCCTTATTCATAATTAGTATATATACCTCAGAATAAGTCATATGTAGACTCCAAGGATAAGGTGATTTGAGCTCGTCCGTTGTAACCAAATCGTCATAAACTTTGTTCAAGAGATGACTTGACCTAGGAAGATGCTGTCGCAGGCTACGCTAGATCGCTTTTAGAATGATATTCCCTGACAGAGTCTGGGATCAGGCAGAGAATAATTTCGTAAGATTGAAAAACCTGTTCTTGAGCGACTGATAAAGTTTTTGTTTTCATCTTAAAAAACGTTGCAACTGCTTGAGATGCTAAAGGTTTTCAATACCGGTTTAACTTTTTTTACCCAAGAAGGGGCCTGATACAAGTGAAATTAGTGATAATCGGAAATTTTTAAAGAATCTCGGGCTGAAATTTTAAAACAGAAATTGAATTTCAAACTAATTTCGACCGAAAATCACTGGTTGAAAATATCAGCCGAAATTTTTTAAAACAAGTTTCATAAATACTTTCTTCTATATTTGATAAAATTCATATAAACTAAAATTTTTAAAATCGATTTTCAATTTTGTTGGGGTGGTGGATACGGGAATTTTTTTGTACGGATAATTCATTTTTTATTCGGAATTACAGAAATATACCTCCGGGAAATTTTTTTTTACAAAAATAGGCTCAGTCGCCCTATGGTTAGGCGACTGGAGCCTTTTGCCCAACCAGAGGCCGACACAATACCTGTCGCTGCACCCTGGAGTGACTGCATGAAAGTCGCCCTCTCGTTGGGGGGGGGGGGCGACTGCATGAACCCCCCATGATTGTTTTAAATTTTGTGAATTTTATAGTTTTAAACTGGTAAAAAATGTGGTAGAATTGTAATAAATGTTTATGTTCATTGTATGTTGTAGGTGTGTAAAAAGTTTTAGAAACTTTTTGTTACGAAAGATTGACCGTAGAACGATCGGTGCATACATTGCTAAGTGACATACGCTGAGAATTCCTGTGCGGAGAATCGGTATGTTAATATTTGTTAGATGACTTGATATATGAATGATTGAATGCGAAAAGAAGAGATAATAGCCTTGTTTGAATTTAAATAAACTTCATAATATAGTTGTGAGTAACATGCCGCGTATTTTTTTTTATTACATTCGTAACATATAGCATCGGCAGCAGCTCTCACTCGCCACCCTGAGGTGCCCCGTCACCGCGCTCGCGTCCTCCCGTATGGCCCCGCTTGGCCGTCATCCGGTGCAACGAGTGACGACGCTCCGAGAAAGTAAAACGTGCAGGAGGGTGTCGCACCCGCCCCCTGCGCTGGTGGAGTCAGTTGCACCTCTGGCTGTGTGCCCTCCGGTGCACCAGGGAGGGCACCGCCGGAGAGAACCTTCGGTGCTGCGTCAGAGGACGGCCCGGGCCAGTCCGCAAAAAACTGGTCTACATCGTCGGGGCCTGGGGAGACGCCATGTGCGTGCTGATGGTAAGGACCTGCAATAGTAATATCGTTAGTTCGTTGCATGTCGCCTTGGGATAAAAACGACATCGGACGACCGTAGTTGGAACCATCGAGGTAGGATGAGGGGTGTACAGCTCAGAGTACACCCCCTGCGTGTGGAAGCTGGGGATGTGCGGAGGAGACGTGAAGAGCTGCTGAGGTGGTGTAGGAGGCCGTGCCCAGGCAAAACCCCTGGCTGCTCCGGGTGAGGTGGTGTAGGACGTGTCCACGTACTACCTCCGGAGTAGTGCCACGCTGGTTGGGGTGGCACTGGTGGACGACCCGTCGGAGCGCTGGGCGTGGGTGTGGAGACCGCCGGTAGCCTCGTGCAGGACAGCAGGCTAACGATACGTCTACACCCGGCCTCCATCCGACGCGCAAAACTGACGGTCTCCTCGTGGGTCAACTCCGCAACTGTGGTGACCCTCTGCAGTACTGCAGCAGAATCGGTCCACAGCACAGAACCGACGTCAGCCTGGACAAAACAAGACATAAAAGGGTCCATCATCGAAACGATATTGCCATTTGGGAATCTTTGAAATTACATGTGACGTACCGCGATGTGAGCGTTGCGCGCGAGGTGTGCGGGGTACATGTCTGTCGGAGCGGCGACGTGTGTGGTAGGTGGGTCTATGACATGTACGAGCCTGGTACGTGTCCGCGCCTGGTACCAGATCAGGTACTCCGCATAGTCCGCGCTGTCGTATGCGCGCTCCTCCTCCACGTGGTCGTCGAGCGCACCCTCCCATTGTGCAATCCAGGGCTGCATCTTCCTCGACCAGTCCGTGCCTTTTTAACTCCCTTTCTGTTGTGCCTGCGCACTTATACATCTTCTCCTATTGGTAGTCATACACATATTGATGAGGACATCCCCATTACATATACATCTTCCACTCCAAGCATGCAAGAGAATAACCAAGAACCAGAGGGCCCAATGACGAGGGCAAGAGCCAAGCGTTTAAACAAACAGGTGCTTTTGTTTCTTAAGGAGTTTCCTTTAATTGATGATGAACTTGGAATACTACCTCATGCTAGTATTTTATGTATTCTTAGGTATGACTCATGTGAAGACTTGGGAGAGCAAAAGGGAGGAGACCAAAGACTTAAACTACAAGTTTTGGATAAGATTTTCAAGCTAAATTCGGACTTCCCACGTGCTCAACCCAATTCAAACTCGGATTCAACTCAGGATTCAATTCGGATTCGGTTCGGGACAGCCTGATAGGCAGTTACTAAAAAGGCCATATAGGGTTGAGTTCCACCTTCAAATTCATCACGGATAAAAAGTTATGACCGAAACAATATGACAGGTGAAAAATATAGTTTCTTTTTTGTGAGAGTTCGTATCCAAAACCATATAGGGTTGAGTTGTACTTGATTTGGGGACCATATGGACGTCCCAAGGGGCTATATAAGCCTTGTATTGGTAGCCTTTAGGGGAGACCAATTTTATGCATAAGATTGAAACATAGCTATTGCTTGTTCTTTCAACATCATAGTTAATGCGAGGACTTTGAGAGAGAACTAGGCGATCCATTGTTCGTTTTGCAATTCAAGGTCAAGCCGTCGTTCCATTGGGAATTGGGGACTTGGCATTCGTCGTTTGTGGTCTCGCGACGAACAATTATCCGGTGCGTTTTGGGCGTATTCCGAAGAGTTGAGGGTTCGTGCATTGGCGCGAGTGTTCAACTAGAGACATCGTCTACTTCGCATCAACTATCGACGGTTCCTCACTGAGAAGACCGGGACCCCTCCCCGTATCATGTGGTATCAGATTCTAGGTTTACTTGGTGAGAATTTCTTTACCCGTAGTTAGATTCGTTTTCTGTCCTATCGTCTATTAAACCAAAAATTGCAATACCAAAACCGTAGTTTCATCTGTTATTTCTTGTGCGTTTTGTTAAGTTTTCATCCATTAGAGTTTTGTTTTAGTACTGATCCGTGTATTTCCTTTTGCGTTGCTTAATCGTTGTGTTCACATAAACTCTGCAAAATTGTTGGTTGATTCCCTCAGTTAGCAACCAAAAAAAATCCGAGTCGGTTTGTGTTTCCTTATCCGAACTCCTTGGTGGGACTAGAGTCCGAATCGACCTTTAGCTCAAACACAATCTGAGTCCAATTGCTCCAACTTCTGTTTCGGTCACTACATCATAGCAGGCCAAACCACTTTTATTGTCTTTGTGCATCACTTATATCCTTTTATCTTGAGACTAGCTGTTGACATTGCAATTAGGGCTGCTCATTAAAATTGATTACACCTTGCTAATTTGTGAGGCTTGCAGCCGCAGTTAGGAAGAGCCACGACATAAAAGAAAAGAGATAGAAACACATAACTTTTGCATACGACCTCCGATTGAGGCGTTTCTTGATCCGTTGGAAAGGAAACAAGAAGATAGAGCTTCCAAACTCTTTTTTTAGAGCAATTGTGTGCCCTTGTATATTCGGTTGCAATTGGCTAGCGTCTCTCTTAGTACTTGGTGCAAAACGAGCTAGTTTCATCTCTGTTTCCGATTGATTCTTGCTAGCTCATTCCTTTGTTTGCATTAAGTCCCATTTATCGTTGCGTGTGCGTTCATACACTTCGCTTAAACCAATTGATCAGCACATAGGCAAAATACTCTAGCTTGAATCATTACTTAGCTTTACAATACCTTGAATATCAGATTGCATAGGATATCCACATAACTGTCCAAGCTCCACCTACACCCGTTTGTGTACTCCCTTGCTCTTGGTTACGCTCATACATTACCGGGTTGAGGTCGTTCGCTGTTACAATTGTCGATTTGCCGTCCTTAATTCACTTTAGAACGGTAAGCTTGTCTTGTTTTCAGGACAGTGAGTTGCAAGTATTGAGAGAGCTTTTGTTTTACTAACCCGGATATAACCTCGTTTCTTGTTTGTGAGTCATTCCCATGTCAGGTCACAAGGAGGATCCACCTAATCCGGAGGCGCCGGTTACGTGGACCGAGTACACTCGGTTGCGCGAGATGCTACGAAAACAACTTCATGATGGTGACAATGGCGTGCGCGATGAGCTCGGGGAAGTTAAGACTGAACTGAACACCCTCGGGGAGGAGGTCACATAATTGTATACGACCATCAACAATAACTTTCTGGAGCTGTGTGCCATGTTCGCACACCACAATCTACGTGGGGGTGCACCAGCTGATGATACAAGTGTGCACGGCCCTCCGGTCGTTCTGCACAATGAGATCAAGGAGGAGCGTGATATTCGTCTGGATGAGGAGCGACGTCAGCGACAGGCATGTCGCATGGCCATGCCGCCAAACGTCGGGATGGTAGCCGCGGCACGCCCTCAGGCACATGGGCCTGGTTGAGGCAACGGTGGCCAGGGTGGAGGTGCACCACAGGGTGCCCACGGAAGAGGTGTGCATCATGCACCTCGTAGCTGGGCTGACGCGATCAAGCGCCGGGATGACAATTTCCCCGTCGACGACTACGATGACCGACAGTGCCACCACCGCAACAACGTGCAGCGTCCTCGCCACGACGACGCCGAGGATCTTGTCGCTAAGCCCAAATTTAATCTTTCTATATTTTTAGGTGGTACAGATGTGGAACAATACCTCACTTGGGAGCTGAAAGTTGATAAGTTATTTCGGATGAACAACTATTCCAATGAGAAGAAGCTGTTGCTTGCGTCCAATGGATTGGATGATTATGCCACACATTTGTGGGAGCAGTTCATCCATAAGCGCATGGAGCGCCATGAGTTGCCGATTATCACCTGGGAACAGATGAAGCAGCATTTGCGGGCACGTTTTGTACCTCGCCACTACAAGCGCTCACTATTTGAGAAGTTGACAGGGCTGCGATAAGGTATGAAATCAATTGATGAATATCATAAAGAAATAGAGACTATCATGATACATGCAGATGTCCGCGAGAATGAAGAACAGACCATGGCGAGATTTCTAGCTGGCATGAATCATACTGTCAAACGCATTGTCAATCACCATCCGTATAATGATATGATTGAGTTGCTGCACCAAGCACGTGAAGCCGAGAGATAAGTGATTGAAGACGCACGGTTCGCTGCTCGGTCACGTTCTTCAGCTAGTCCGGGACAGCCATATAACAACAGCCAACCAAACAAGAGCACTTCGGCTGCAAGCAATTCGGCGATGCGCAGTTCCGCAAGTAAGAAGCTGGAGAGTATACCATCACCGGTGCGTCGACCTATGGCGCCCGCTGCTAGTGCGACCTTGTCTATGGGGTCAACAGGCCATTCACGTGACATTATTTGCCACAAGTGCAAGGGCGTTAGCCATTTTCAGAGGGACTGCCCAAATGTCAGAACTATGCTTATCACAGAGGTTGGCGGTTATGTTTCAGCTAGTGATGATGAGTCGCCTAATGCACAGGCAGTCTTGCACACTGATGACATAGAACAATGTGAGTGCAATCCTAAGTTTTCTAACACTGAGCGGTATTCCATTGTTTGCACGCCCAAGGTGCTTAGTGTGATGCCATCGCCATCACTCGAACAACGGTGCAATTTGTTTCAGACATGGGCAAAGCTTGATAAGGGTAAGGTGTGCAAGGTGATCATTGATGGCGGGAGTTGTCACAATCTGGCTAGCAAGGATATGTGTCATAAGTTGGGTTTGAAGTATTTGCCACATCCGCGTCCTTATCATGTGCAATGGTTGAGAGACAAAGAGGAAGTGAAGGTGAACTATATGTTGCGTGTGACGTTTTCTATTGGGAAGTACACCGATACTGTGGACTGCGATGTTGTGCCTATGATGGTGTGTCACTTGCTCTTGGGACGGCCATGGCAATATGACCGTTCCGCTGTTCACAATGGGTGTACAAATCATTACACATTTCGATGGAACAATATGGATGTCATCTTGAAGCCGCTTACACCTCAACGGATTGTCAATTCCTCCATGCAGAAAATTGATATGCACGTTGAGAGTGCACAAGAGCGAGAGAACCATTTGAGTAGTAACAAGAAACGTGAGGGAGAGAAGAATTTAGTGATGTTAGCCACCAAATCAGAGATGAGAGAATTCAGCGAAGATCCTAATTTGGTGCACGTCGTGCTGCTGTACAAAGACGCATTGCTTTCGACTAACGACATAACTTCTCTTCCTAGTGGTGTTGTTTCTGTTTTGCAGGATTTCAGCGACGTCTTTCCAAAGGAGGTACCAGCGGGGCTACCACCAATACGCGGGATAGAACATAAGATCGACTTGATTCCAGGAGCGTCGCTACCGAACCGACCACCGTACCGCACCAATCCCGAGGAGACAAAGGAAATTCAGAAACAAGTACAAGAGCTTCTCTCCAAAGGGTATGTCCGTGAAAGTTTAAGCCCTTGTGCTGTTCCTGTTATTTTAGTTCCTAAGAAAGATGGTTCATGGCGTATGTGCGTAGATTGTCGAGCGATTAATAATATCACAATTCGATATCATCATCCTATACCTCGCTTAGATGATATGCTAGACGAATTGAGTGGTGTTGTTATTTTCTCTAAGATAGATTTGCGCAGTGGTTACCATCAAATTGGAATGCATGAAGGGGATGAGTGGAAAACGGCCTTTAAAACAAAATTTGGGTTGTACGAGTGGTTAGTCATGCCTTTTGGTCTAACTAATGCACCTAGTACATTCATGCGCTTAATGAATCATGTTTTAAGGCATTTTATTGGTAAATTTGTGGTTGTGTACTTTGATGATATTCGATTTACTGATGACCGAATCTGAACACATAGACCATCTTAGACAAGTTCTACACGTTTTGCGTGAGAGTAGGTTATTTGGTAACTTAGAGAAGTGCACTTTTTGCAAAGATCGTGTCATCTTTTTGGGCTATGTTGTTTCTACACAGGGAGTTGAAGTAGATGAGTCTAAAATGGAAGCGATTAAAAATTGGCCAACTCCTGTGAACGTAAGTCAGATTCGGAGCTTTCATGGTCTCGCTGGTTTTTATCGTCGTTTCGTGAAGGATTTTAGCACCGTCACTGCCCCTTTGAATGAACTTACTAAAAAGGGTATTGAATTTGTGTGGAGGGTAGCGCAAGAAAATGCTTTTGCTAAACTTAAGAGATGCTTGACTGAAGCACCGTTGCTTGTTTTACCTGATTTCACTAAAATTTTTGAAATTGAGTGTGATGCTAGTGGATTGAGTATTGGCGGTGTTTTAATGCAAGAGGGTAGACCGGTAGCTTATTTTAGTGAGAAACTGAATGGTGCTCAATTGAATTATCCGGTCTATGACAAAGAGCTTTATGCGTTAGTGCGTGCGTTAGAAACTTGGCAACACTATTTATGGCCTAAAGAGTTTATTATTCATTCTGATCATGAGGCTTTGAAGTATTTAAAGGGCCAAGTAAACCTGAATCGTAGACATGCCAAATGGGTCGAATTCATTGAGTCGTTTACTTACATTGTGAAATATAAAGAAGGGAAAGGAAAATGTGGTAGCTGATGCTCTTTCTAGGAAAAGTGTGCTTTTAACTCAATTAGGAGTGCACGTTCCTGGTTTAGCGAGTGTGCGTGATTTATATGCTCATGACCATGATTTTCCTGTCCCTTATGCATGTTGCAAAGAGGGAAAATGCTGGGATAAATTTCACATCCATGATGGGTTTTTGTTGCGCACTAACAAATTATGCGTTCGAGAATCCTCCGTGCGTTTGCTATTACTGCAGGAATCACATGCAGGTGGATTGATGGGACATTTTGGACGTGAGAAGACGTTGTCTATGCTGAGCGATCAGTTTTATTGGCCTAAGATGAGGCGAGATGTGGAGAGGTATGTGCAGCGATGCATTACTTGGCGCAAAGCGAAATCGAAGTTGCATCCACATGGTTTGTATACCCCTTTACCTGTTCCCAATGCCCCATGGGAGGATATTAGTATGGATTTTATTTTAGGACTGCCTAGAACTAAGAGGGGGAGTGATTCTGTTTTTGTTATTGTGGATCATTTTTCGAAGATGGCACACTTTATTCCGTGCCACAAGAGCGACAATGCGTCGCATATTGTTGACTTGTTTTTCAGGGAGATCGTGAGGCTACATGGTATGCCACGTACTATTGTGTCGGATCACGACGTGAAGTTCATGAGCTACTTCTGGAAGACGCTTTGGGGTAAACTGGGGACGAAGTTGTTATTCAGCACAACTTGTGCCAAGTAAATTTTCTACATCTAAATTTCTAAACTAAATTTTCTACATCTAAATTTCTAAACTAAAATTTCTAAACTACATCTAAATTTCTAAATTAAATTTTCTAAACTAAATTTCTAAACTACATCTAAACTAAATTTTCTAAACTAAATTTCTAAACTAATTTTCTAAACTACATCTAAACTAAATTCCTAAGTTAAATTTTCTAAACTAAATCTCTAAACTAAGTTTCTAAACTACATCTAAATTTATAAACTAAACCAAAAAAAAAATTACCTGGATCTGAATCCTCCCTCTCCTCTTCTTCGCCTCTCCCTCTCCTCTTCTCCCCCTCCTCTTTTCCCCCTTCTTCCTCTCCTCTTATCCTCTCTTTTCTCTTCTCTTCTCTTCTCTCGCGCTCGCTCGGTATGAGAACAGTGTGCCCGGCGGCGGCCGAGCGCGGTGCTGTTTTAACCCACCCACAGTTGCCACACGGTTGGGTGACAGGATTGCAGCCGCCCAACGGTGGGGCGACTGGAATCCAATCGCCCAACAGTGGGGCGACTGCATTTAATCGCCCAACGGTTGGCAGATTGTCCAGCTGTCGCCGCTGGGTTGGGCGAAAGTGTCGGAACCCGGAGTAACGACTCCTGGATCCTCTGTGTAAATCGCACTAGTCCAGGATCCGCTAGTGCTCACAGTACAACAAAGATAAATACCAAGCACAAATGACCAATTATATTAAATAAAAGGGTACGGCCTTATGGCCAAGTCTTACATCAACGCCCATTGGCAAAGATAAAGGAAATAACTGTGGAAGCAAACTGATAAAAACGAAGCCCAAGCCTGCCCACAGGCAAACGACAGTAAGACGCGGCCTACTCATCCTGATCTTCACCGTAGTCGACGACATCTTCCTCTGTATGGAGATTGCAAGGTGAGTACAAACTTGTACTCCGCAAATCACACGGAGAAATGCAACATAATGATAAAGGCTTCAATGGAAGGTTTATAGGGTTAGTTTGCATAAAACAACATTTAATAAAATATAATAAATAGATTGAAATTGCTGAATTTAATACAGTAAGTAAAAACATAACTTGTAATTGAAAATAATACCGTTAGTGCAGGCTTCGACCAAACACCGACCTATCCACGGGCATCCCACCTGGTCCATCTTTTCCAAAAAGATCACGTATGGATTCCATCCATCCACACATTTCCAAGCACTCGTGAATTCCATCCATCCACAAGCTACCAATCTCTCTCATGGGTTCCATCTAACCACAAGGTTTTCATTCACTCATGGATTCCATCCATCCATAAGGTTTTCGAAAATGATTTTTAAAAAACAAAGTCTAATCCATGAAAAACTTTTCTCAGCATGCCCATGACCGTGGGCACGGCTATCCAGGATAGATTATACACTCTGCAGAGGTTGTACAGCTTTACCCACAAGACACGATCATCCCGTTGTACCACTAGATTACACACTTCCTTAGGTGTGCGGTGGGGAGTCGTGACAAGGCCTTTACAACGCAAAGCCTTCAACCTGGTCGAGCCAACTCTAAGGTTTCACCTCAGTAAGGAATCCACCAGACCGGGACCCCCTCTTGAGCCTAGGCGAGACTTCTCATGGCTTAACCACGCTCGCCCAAGTGAGACTTCACATGGCACCAACCACGCTCACTTTCAACCTACAACTTGACTCAGGTTGGGACTTCACAAATTATTTAGCCAGGGCTGTCCCATACCAGCCATGTGGTAGTACGATTAGGGCTTTGCAATAGTAGCTCACAGACCGGTCCTTAATCTGACTTAGGCCCAACCACATACCCTCGTGCCCGACAATCAACCACTGCGGCTCCAACCAACAGGGCATGCCTGCATCCACCAATCTAACCAATTGCCTAAGTCTAAATCATGTTTTTATATTTTGTTTTTAAAATATTTCATAAACCTCCTTGACTCACCAAAGTCAAGAGTACATCTGAAAAGCATAACATTTTATGTAAAAAGGTTATCATTTTATGTGAGAAATATCCCAACCCATAATTATGTCCAAGCCAAGCAAAGCATTTTCTATTCATAAAGTCTCTAGCCATATTAATGTATCAACTAGAGTTTTAATCTAGGGTTACAAGGTATATGAATTTGCAATGTCAAAGGAGGAAGTAACAAACAGGTATTAACTAAATTTAAAACTGAATTGAAATACATTGAATAGAAATATGCATGCAATATAATTTAAATCAACATAATTTTATTTTGAAAACTGGGATCAACATGATCAAGGAGTGTGACTTGCCTTGCTCTTCAACTTGGTTTGAATCTTCATCGAAGAATTTTCCCGAATCGTCGAAGTCTACACGTGAAAATAACCCACCAAATTCAAATAAATTCAAATTGACTTCAAAATTTTGAATTGAGGCCATAAATGGATAGATGGGAATTTTTGATGCATTTAGAAATTTGAATGGGCTAAATCAGAGTTAGGACGAAGGAGAACGGGCTCCAGGAAATTTAAATTCAGAGAAAAAGAAAAATCTGAATTTTTGGAATTATTTTCCTAAAGAAAATTCTGAATTATGACATCAGCAGAGGATTTAATTTCTGCTGATTTATTTTTCAACGGGAAAAAGGATTTATGGTGCCACGTTGACGTCAGCCAGGAGGTGGGCCGACTGACAGTGGGCCCACGGACCAAAGGGGGTGCTGAGGTGGCACGCCCGCCCGTGTGGCGCTGACGGGGACGGGACGGCCCGAGGTGGCGCTGGCGTGGCGCCACGTCACCAGCCACGCAGGCACAATGGTGGCACCGGCCGGAGGCGCACGGGAACGGCGGCGTCGGCCGGCGGCGAGGGGCGGAGAAGGAAGAGGGGGCGACGGGGAGTGCAGCAGTGGGGCCGGGATTACGGGGGATAGCCGGAGTTGGCCGGCGGTGAGCGCAGAGCGGCGGCGGGGCTCGGGTGGCGGCGGGGACGGTGCTCCGGCGGCGGAGAGGAGGAAATGAGGGCGGAGGGGTGTGGGGCGAAGAAGAGCGGTGCCGGGCGGGGGCTTTTATAGCGGGTGGAGGGGCGGTGCCGGCGAGAATTTCTCGCCGGAGATGCGCAGGGGCGGCGGTGGTTACGGGCGACCGTGAGGCGTGGGGGAGAGGGGAAGTGGGGCACGGAGTGGGGGAATGGGGGTGCGGGACTGGCGGGGGAGATGGCGCATGTGGGAGAGAGGGAAGGGGCGGCCGAGAGGTGCGGGAGCGGCGCAACGGCCAGCGGCGACGGGTGCGGCGCGAGGTGGAAGAAGGGCGCGGGGAAGACGGAGGCCCTGACAGGCAGACCCCGCGGTCAGAGAGAGAGGAGAGAGGGAGGGCGCGGTAGCCAGATGGGGATCGGACGATAGGCGTGGGCGCAAGGCGGACGGCCAGATGGGCCGTGGCGGGGGCGCGGGCGAGATCCAGGCCGGCCACGTGGCGAGCGCGGGAGAGGGGAAGGCGGGTTTGCGGGCGGCAGGGATGGGGCGACGTGGAGGAATCCGATCCGTCCACGCGGCGGCCGGAGGGAAGGGGAAGATTTTAATTTTTGATTTCAGATTTTCAAAAATTGCCAAAAAAATTAAATAAGCCTCAGAAAAATATGAAATTACTTCCTAAAATTCCAGAAAAATTCACAGAAGCTCCTGGTGACATTTTGGACTTAATAAAAAAAATACTTCCAACTAATGTTGGTGCTATAATTTTATACTTAAAATACTCTTTATTTCAAAAATAGATTTTAAAACTCTAGAAAACTCATAAAAACCAAATAAAATCCAAATAAATCCAAATAATTGATTTAAATTAAGATTTTTATAGAAAATTAAAATATCATTTTATTTAATAATATTTTTAGGTTTTTCTTAAAATACTTTTCAAATCCAGTTTTTCAAAAACAGAAATTGAGGGCAAATCCAAATTTAAAAATTAGGCAACAGAAATACTTATTTTAATTTAAAATTTTATTTTAATCAGTTTTTATTATTTATTTATTTATTTCTATTTTCATAAAAATCCAGGCTGTTACAGAAAGGCTCCAGTCGCCCAACCATGGGGCGATTAGAGCCTATTTTTGTAAAAAAAAAAATCCGCGGGTATATTTCTGTAATTTCAAATAAAAAATGGATTATCCGTACAAAAAATTCGTGGATACGGCCGATATTTTCAATAATCGGCCCATTATCGAACCCTGGTCAGAGATGAATTGATGGGGATAGGCCACACCTTTTGGTTACCTGAAGGTCTGAGCCGCAGGCAATCGCCATCTGGGTCGGCCCAAAGTAATGTGAGAATCTCGGTTGTTTTACGGTGATCTAGCGCGTTCTTCTAGGCCTTTTCCGCTCCGCCGTCACCGGTGGCCGCTGGGGGAAAGGTTTTGATCGGCTCTCAACTTTGAAGCTTTCGCATCTGTAATCTACGGTTGCTGGTGGGTATTGCACTATTCTCACCGTGGAGGAAAGAATTCGGCGGCGGCGGCTCTCGGCGGCGCCTGCAAGGTGAAGAAGCCTTACATGTAACACTCCGCTCATCCTCTGGGCCCGGCATGCTACCACCATTGCATAATCTTACCATTCCTTCAACTACTAGGAAATTTAAGCCAACACTAATATATTTAGGGTGCAGCGAACAGATACATCATAGTTTTTCTTTTAGCTCTTACTCTAGCATACTAGTAGAGTCTAGAATATACTGTCAAAAGATGGTACAAGGAGTGCTGCTAGTTCGTGAAATTATTCATGTGCTACTCCCGCCCATGCATGCCGTCCTCAACAGTCACCTAAAACAATAAAGTAAGGGTGAGTCCACAGACTCAGCAAGCACAAAGCAAAACAGTAAATAACAGGTTCATGAATCAGTACAGAACCGTTACAGTTTCATTTACCACTCGTTTCCATTTAATCTTAAATTCTCATCAACCAATCTTTATGCATATGCACATGCACTTCTTTCATATCTCTTTAGCCTATACCAGTATAGCAGAGCGAGCACTCGTCGATGCTCATCCAGGCCCGCATTGTTTACATGCAGGGATCATAAGCCCGTCCTTTTTCATACGGGGACCATAGTCTCCACTCCCGTGGAGCGTCCACACGAAGTGGACCTCTATCAGCACAACACTATCATGACATGCATGCAATGCAAGTTCTCCATTTATGCATATCGACATGTCATGTCTCACCATCGTTAATCATCATTTCCCATCATGCAAACAGAAATAATTACCTTTCCGTACCATGGTAAGTAATGCACCATCATTCATCTAACAGCAAACAATACCCGATTTTACCGCTTTACCATGCACTTGCTTGGTTAGTCTTGGGAACGATGCGTGGACGGCTCCGACCCAGGACCTCCACCCGTACAAACGTCAACCCGACTCAATGCATCATATCGAATCAATGCTTAAGCAAGCGATGGCAACTCTATGCGCATAACCTGATCTTGGCATAAAAACACACAAGGTTAAGGACCCGTCGCACAGGTACCAACCCCATTTTCTTTTATTTTTCTCCTCTTTTCTTTTCTTTCTTCTTTCTTTTTTTTTCTCTCTCTCTCTTTTCCTTCCCCTTTTCTTTCTTTCTTTCTTTTTTCTTCTTCTCCTTTACTCGCTTAGTCTTAGGGACAATGCGTGGACGGCTCCAACCCAGGACCTCCACCTGTACAAACGTCAACCAGGACTGGAACCGCCATCTTCTCAGGCGCGCGCAGCTGGGGGCTCGACGCCGTCAACTGCCGACGCAGCTCCGATGAGTGGCTCAGCCGCCTCCCCGAGCTCACCGCTCCCTATGGCGCCTCCCCTACGCCTCCAGCAGTCGGTGGCCAGAGCCCACCGACTCGGATTCATGGGCTCACAAGTCCATCCTACCGTCGCCCCCTTCGGTTTGCCGCTTCCTACGGGTTTGGGCTCGCCGGCCACAGCTTGCAGCCGGCCGGCCGCCCCTACTACTACCAGGACGGTTTGCCCCCATCCCTTTCTCTGTGTGCCCTACATCTACTATGTGTGTGCTATTGTGCTGAGCTATGGCGCCGTAAACAAGGGTGGAAGGTAAGGGGCTTACTTGCTTGCTTAGTTAGAAAAGGAATGGGCGAGGACGAGGTTGGGGTTCTCGGTGGTCGTGGATGGTCCCCCTCTGGTTGCTGTCGACGACGTCGTCTTGTTGTCATGGTCAGCACAGGGACGCCGTTCACGTTCCTCGCTTGTCGCCTTCGTCTTCCTCTTCCCCCTTGCTTCCTCTCGTCCAGTATGCTCTTCCTCGCTGTCTCTGTGCGATGTGGCTGCCTTTTGCTAGACCTGGTTATGGCCTTTGCTTCGACAGGGAAAGGAGTAGGAAGTAGGGTGGGTGGCTTTCTCTGTTGCTTGACTTAACAAGGGAGGCTTGCGCAGTTTCTGCAAGCTGCAAGGGAGAGGTGGCAGTCATGCAGGCCATGGCAAGCATGCAGCTTGCCACATCTCCTTGGACGGCTGGCAGGTGCAATAGGCAGAGGTGTCCTACTGGCATGCTGGTTGGCTTAAGAGGGGAGTGGCCGTGTCTCTCTTGGCTTTGAGCAATGACCAGGCTGCCCCCTTTATCCTCTTTTCTTTTCTCATGTGGCTATCTACCCTAAGGGTATTTTGGTCCAAAGGGCTCTACACTGCACTTTAGGGGTTTTTAACTGCAACAGGTAAATCGATAAAAGGTAAGAATAGAATTTCCTGCCGAATGACGAAAACCCATAACGCGAGACGGTGCCAACCGCCCCTGAACGGTCTGGGAACATCTAGAGCACTACTTTTATTCGGCTCTCTAGACGGCGCCGACCGTCCCTGGATAGTCTGGGAACCTGTGTGAGCGTTACTTATTCGGCATTCTAAAAGCCGATGGGTCAGAGAGCAAAACCCTTCTTTCTTTCCTTTATTCTCTCTTGGATTACTTTCATTATTAGTATTACTTCTCTTTTGCAATTTAGTGGTATTACATTACCCCACCCAGCCCTTGATTTTGCTTTACAATACATCTCAAACTCTCTGGATTTCGTTGAGTATTTGGGTTAATTTCATTCACTATTTAGTGCTAGGACCAATCAATCACAAAACTATGTGCGATCCTACAGCCTGCAAACACAACAAGGTAACGAACCAATCGCAAAAGCCATTAATTAATTAATTATAGTATTCTACAGTCGCACTACGATCGACAGGAGGCTTAGCCTTCTACCGACCCTCGATCATGGTGATGGTCACGCTGTCCACGACGCTGCAGTCCGGCTTCTTGGACGACGTGTCCTCTGCCGCACCTCTTCTCGCAGCGAAGCCGGGCTGCCTGGGGGCTGGCAACGAGGCGACGTCGGTGGCAGCCAGCATCAGGAGCACCTGGGACATGAGAGGGCGGTCGTCCGGGTTCTCTTGCACGCACAAGAGCCCCACTTTGAGGCATTTTAGCACTTCGTCTGAGTTGAAAGAGCCGTTCAGGGTATCGTCGACGAGATAGAGGCCGCTCCCCTCGCTCCATAAGCTCCAGGCCTGGTAAAAGTTCAGTCAGAGATATTGGGTAAAGTTACTCTTAAGTTAAATTGATGGGCATTAGTCGTGTAGAATTGATGAGTAAGCTTCATGCTTACATGTGCTAGAAGGTTTAGGTGGTTGGAGTAGCTGTAGACACCTCTGTTCCTTTTACCAGTAATGATTTCCAGCACTATAACACCGAAGCTAAATACATCTGATTTCACAGAGAATACTCCATTCATTGCGTACTCTGGAGCCATATAGCCGCTGTAGAAAACCAAGAAATGATAATCAACATTAGGAGATTGAATTGCAGAATTAACAGGAAATTAAATTGTCTGTTAGAAATATTAGTTACTTACTATGTGCCAACCACTCTAAGAGTATTTATTTCTGTGTCGTCACTGCCAAACATCCTTGCCATGCCGAAGTCTGAAATTTTTGGAGTCATCTCCTTATCCAGAAGAATATTGCTTGCCTTCAGGTCTCTGTGGATGATTCTATATCTTGAGTCCTGGTGAAGATACAGTAAACCTCGGGTGATCCCCTCGATTATGCGGTATCGTGTTTGCCAGTCAAGAAGCATACTCTTGGATTTGTCTGATAACATAGGTAGATTGCTATTTTATTCCTTGAAAGATTTGGAATTTTCATGCTCACAAAGGTTAAGTGCATACCAAAGAGAAAGTAGTCCAGGCTTTTGTTTGCCATGTATTCGTATATAAGTATCTTTTCTTGTCCACAAATGCTGCAGCCAATGAGTCGAACCAGATTCCGATGCTGGAGTTTAGCTATCAACATAACCTCATTCTTGAACTCATCGAGACCCTGTGTTGATGTCTTTGAAAGTGTTTTCACAGCTATTTCTTGTCCATCCTCAAGCTTACCCTGTAGTTTTGAAGTCAGGTGTTATCAATCAGACGTGCAGTGACAATGTTCTGTAGTATGAAAAATTAGAATGCATCTTGGTTGTCAACTGCTAATGATGTCTTGTAACACCTCTTTGTAAGACCTAAACTTTTGATTTATCGATGCTTCTGACGTTAAGATTAGCTAGCATTGCTGATGCAACTTCGAAATAATGAATTGTCTTTAAGATCTTAAAACGAACCTTCAGTATGACTGTAATATATGTAGATATTCGTACCTTGTAGACTGGCCCAAAGCCACCTTCACCAAGCTTGTTGTCGGTTGAGAATCCAGTTGTGGCTGCTGCTATTGTCTCCAAATCAAATAGTGGCAGCTCCAGGTCATCCCCATGACTATGCCCTTCATTTTGGAGTCCTCTACTTTGTAAATCACCACTCCATTTACTTGGTCCTATTGAAACATCAAAGTAAATGACATCGGCAAAAAAAGAGGTCAATTTTTTTTTTTGTTCTGCCCTTCTTCTTTTTTTACGTTTCGACTAAAGGGAGGTAAATTTCTCCCATTTTGGAAGTCAGAACCTCAGAGGAGATTGCATGTTACCTGATCGTCTTGCTTTTGTCCTCTTTCTTCTCCAAATGAATAACCCTATAAGTGCTAGAAGAATTGCCAGTGCACAGATGCTGACAACAATTACAGTTATAATGTGCACCTTCTTAGACTTGCTAGTTGAATCTGTGCAAGAAATCACGACTATTAGTCCGATCATGGACATGGTTGTAGATACAACGTTCATATCTGGGTATTACTTAGAAGTAATATACACGGTAGTGTTACACTACTACTGAATTGTGAGCATTCCTTTTGCTGATGAAATGTAAGCATTCAGAGGGCTGCTGAACAAGGAGTACTGCCAACAGAACAAAATTGCATATTACAAAGGTTGAAATCTTTAGCCTTAGAATCAGAGCTTTATATTGAAATATTCTCTTGGGAATATCTTCATACAAACATTGGTTGAATGAATCGCTAAAACTCTGGCGTTGGTCCAATTTTGGGTATCCCTTGTATTATTCAGTGCAGAGGTTCTGGATCTAAAATATGTTGTATAATGTCTTGCAGAGATGGGTGCTCACTAGTTCATACCAAACATTCTCAACCATGGATGGAATATAGTTCATACCAAACATTCTCAACCATGGATGGAACAATGTTAATGCATCAAATGCATTATGTAATCTTTGAGCAACTACCCGTAGGTTGGTGATCGTGCCCTACGAAGTACCAACCTCTTAAATTCAAGGTCCTTTTCTGTGGAATTCTGAACACAACATACAGCAAGGGGGTCCATGCCGAACCTGGACTGTGGCACCATGGATCTAGGATGCCTTGCTCACACTACACAAGCTACGATCATATGAAAAATGAGCTCTTCATAATGTTGCAGTGCAAAAAGTAAACTGCTATCCAGAGATCAAAAACCCGGAACCAGAGGAAATCCCGCTAGGGGCCGGTAATAGTAACCCGCAGGTTACCGGAAAACAAAAACAAAAAAAAACAGGTTAAAATTTGAATATCAAAATTTAAATTTGGACTGTTTTGAAATCGGTAACTAGAAAAACCAGATGATTACCATCCCAAAAACCGGAGAAAAACCGCTAAAAACCAATTATGGTAATTAATAATTAAAAATTCCTAAACATTCATAGCAAAAATCATCAAGTCGAGCATGGAAGGTGCATGTATCTTCCTAATATATTCTATTAGTATTAAACAACGTAAACATTATTAGAGAAATTAACTTTTACATTTAAAATTTAAATTTGAATTTAAGCAAAAATCACCGGTATACTCCCTCCCGGTTACCGGCGGGTTTTCCATCCCCGCGGGTATCACTGTTTTGCATGCCTTGGTCCAACATGTGCCCTTGCCCAACTGAAATATCTGGACGATGATGTAGTAGGTACAAAGTTTTTGCTGGCATAGATCCATTTCCATGTGGTACATTGAGTGACATGTCAGTGAACTTTATCAAAGTTGCAAGAACGATTGGTTCATAGTACATACACATAACAGCACCGTACGGTACGGTTCAGACCTGGAAATCGATGCTGCGATGCCCATGCAGCAAAGGAGATTATCTGCAATTCCAAACTAATCTTTGCCTCCCCTAAACGGTGCCGACAATTCAACAAGAAGGAGCCAATTTTTTTGAGGATCAACAGTAAAAAACCATGGGATTTTACTTTGTGTCATGCCTTTATTAAATCATGTGGTAGTGCTGGAAAGGGAGTACCACCTTGACCCCAGCAGCAGTGCCCTTACACATTACTGCAGAGCCTAGCCTGGACTTGGGTGTACACTATTGAATGTTTGGATCTGGATAAATCTTCAGATAGTTCAGTCACTTTCAAGGTAGAAACAGGCTCTGTGATGGCAACGACTAGTCCGGGTATTTGATTCTTGCTTACTTTGTGTGTCTTGATTTACTTGAAATGGAACATCTATAGTACTACTGCTTCTTAATTAATTTTGACACCTTATGTTGATGCGGACAACCTAACGTCTTCTGTTGAGCTCCATTGAACAAGTAAGCTGGCAAGGTTTTTCGTTTACCAATCTAATGCATATTCTTCTCCTTTTTAATCAAGGAAATGCATACTCATTTTGATCACGCAACATGCAAAACTAGCAAATTGTTTGGTCCGTTCCAACTGAATCTAATGCACATCGCCTCACGAGAGGGGGGCCCGGCCTCCTTTTTGCCTTCCTTTCGGTGTTCCTTTGTTTGACTGATCCATGCAAAAAAAAAAATGACTTAAGATTCAGCTATGCATCAATCATGGTGGATGCCTAAGTACCTCATGGCTCATACTTCATACACGTCAACTACACGTGAAAAATCACATCTACACCAAGAAACACGTGGATTTAGACATGGCTGAATCTTTGATCACAATGTTCCGTGATTCCTCACGGCATTTAGGCATCAGATCACCACCCAACTCACCAAATATGGAACCATGCAATAGAAACATCTGGCCTCACTCTAAAATTTGGACCTGATGATCCTCACTTATCAGTTACTTGGACTGTTGAAACTTTAAAATGTCGAGCTCATGTCTTCTGGAAGGGAGGAAAACGCCTTTTCCATTAATTTTGCTTAGCAGGGCAGAGAGATCAGATTGGGACTGGAATTATGCAGTAGCAGGACAGATGGTAACGTGGAACGGACATGCTAATTTGTCAGGTCAATTTTCTGTTTTTCCCATGTGCAGCTATATCAGGTATTTACTGTGAGTGCATGATGTTGGGAATAATCCCATATTGGTTGTGGAAGAGGAGAAAGCACAACTTATAAGTGTAGGGGAGCCCTCACCCATTGGACTAGTCTTTTGGGGGGAGAAGGCCCAGTACCACTTATAAGGTTGTTGCTCCGTTGCTCCGTGGGCTTGGTTGTGTTCCGCCCATGTGGACCTGTGGCCCGGGGAGTAAAAACCCGGCTGGACCTAGGTATGCGGCCAGGTCCAGATCTCACATTTGGTATCAGAGCCTAGGTGCCTAACACCTCCTTGGACCTCATGGTTGTAGATGTGTCCAACCAATGTGTGAGGGGGAGATTGTTGGGAATAATCCCACATTGGTTGTGGAAGAGGAGAAAGCACAACTTATAAGTGTGGGGGAGCCCCCACCCATTGGACTAGTCTTTTGGGGGGAGAAGGCCCAGTACCACTTATAAGGTTGTTGCTCCGTTGCTCCGTGGGCTTGGTTGTGTTTCCCCCACACTTATAAGTTGTGCTTTCTCCTCTTCCACAACCAATGTGGGATTATTCCCAACAATCTCCCCCTCACACATTGGTTGGACACATCTACAACCATGAGGTCCAAGGAGGTGTTAGGCACCTAGGCTCTGATACCAAATGTGAGATCTGGACCTGGCCGCATACCTAGGTCCAGCCGGGTTTTTACTCCCCGGGCCACAGGTCCACATGGGCGGAACACAACCAAGCCCACGGAGCAACAACCTTATAAGTGGTACTGGGCCTTCCCCCCCAAAAGACTAGTCCAATGGGTGGGGGCTCCCCCACACTTATAAGTTGTGCTTTCTCCTCTTCCACAACCAATGTGGGATTATTCCCAACACATGATTGGACGGGCACCAAAGTCTTCTCAAGAGGTCTGGAGTTGCTTGGAACCGAATATATCCCAGAATTGTCAAATCATGTTTTCCTAATCCTGCTTTCATTGGATCACACCATCAGGTGGCATCAGGTATAGGAGTAGAAGACTTGGGCAGATCATCTGAAAGACACAATACAAAGGATACTTTTCTACGTGGAGATGATACCTGGAGACCGGACGTAGGACAAGAACAGGCAAGGCAAGCATTTGGAATCTTATCTCATTCAGGTTGCGCAGTTTACTTTTTGTCCAGTTTCTAGCGAATGTCGAATTTGTTCATAGATCCTTCTCATTTTCCCCATCTACATCATGTAGTGGACAATACTTTGGATGCTGTGTTGCTGCTGTATGCAATAATGCCAGTAAGGACACAGCAGATCTCCCTGAATTGAAGCTTATCCATGCCATGCCTTACGTAACACTAGTTGCTAACTTGTAGTACAATTTATACTTGCTTCTGATTGTTAGACGTATCATATCTAGCCTTGCATGGCTGTTTGTATCACCACCGATATTCCCTCCAAACCTCCCGATTCTGTTGCTATAAGTCGGTTGAGCTGTTATGGTAAAGGTGAGGTGTATATATGTGTTTTCCATTTGCAATAGACTCCGTTGCGTTGAGTCCAATCAATCTCACATGGTATCAGATTTGTTCGTTCCATAGCTTCCGCTCCTCTCTATTTCTCGTCGCCGGCGCTTGACATGGCCACGCCGGATGGCTCCCTCGACGCATCCGCCCCTGCGACGGCGGTTCTCGACGCCGCCGCTGCAGCAGCAGGCGCGGCCGCCGCTGCGGCTCTCTCCCCCGACATCCCTGCCTCCTCTCTCGCGGACGTCATCGCCGCCGCCACTGCCGATGCGGTCCGAGCAGTCTTCGCCTCCCTCCCTGCTCCCGTGTCGGCGTCGCTTGCGGCGTCTGCTCCTCCTGCACCAGCACTTGCGGCGCCTGCGATTCCCATGGCGGCGCCCCCGCATGGCTCTCTTCCAGCAGCTGCTACCTTCTCCGCCGATCCCGGTGATGATGCTACGGCTTCTCTTCACGCCCAGGCCGTGGCGGTTCTCAATGTCAAGACCTTGGTCCCGGTTACTCTTGACCTCGTCGCGGCCAACTACACCAAGTGGCGGGGTCTCTTCCTCGTCATCCTCGGCAAGTACGCGTTGGCGGACCACGTCTTGTCCGATGCCTACCATCCGGACCAGCCGAATTGGGCACGGATGGATTGTGTCGTCCTCGCGTGGCTTTACGGCTCCATCTCCACCGAGCTCCTCGAGATCGTGATGTCGGCCTCCTCCACCGCGCGTTCCGTTTGGCGCGGTCTTGAACACCAATTTTTGGGCAACCGTGAGCAGCGCGCCCTCAACCTCTCGGCGGAATTTCATTGCTTCGTCCAGGGCGACCTCTCCGTCACCGACTACTGCCGACGTCTCAAGAGTATGGCCGACGGCCTTGCCGATCTCGGCGAGCCTGTCACCGATCGTACCATCGTCCTCACGCTGCTCAAAGGTCTGAACGAACGGTTTCGCCATCTGCAGACTATTCTTCCTTTGCAAAAACCGTTCCCTACTTTTGTTGAAGCCAGATCACAACTCCTGCTCGAAGAGATCACTCGCAGCGGCCGTTCTTCCGGCACCTCCACGGTTCTCCTAGCCGCCGGCTCACAGAGTGGCGGGGGCAGTCCCGCCCATGCCACCGGGTTTGGCTCCGGCGGCAATGGCGGACACGGTGGTAAGAGCATCTCCAAGAGATACTCTATATGGCTCTTAATATTTAAATTTTAGAGTTGAAGGATAAAAAGTAGCTCCAACAGATTCCCAAATAGACTCCCAAAAATAGAACACACCCAAAAAATGGGCTCTCGCTCTCTACTTATAGAGGATGATCTAGGCTCCCAATACTGTTTTTCTGGTTTAGGGTATCTGTTGGAAGGAATGATTATTTTGGGACCTTATATCGTGATTAGAATCTGTAAAAAGAGATTTAGGGTGTGAATTTATTGGGCATTTCTTGGAGATGCTCTAACGACGGCAATAGCGGCAGCAACGGCGGCCGAAGCTCCCGCTCCAACCGCCGGCGTCGCGGCAATGGCGGACAAAACGGCAATGGCTCGGGAACTCCATCCGGACAGCAGCAGCAGCACTCCTCCTGGCCCAGTCCCCACAACCCATGGGCTGGTACGATCCAGATGTGGCCCGGACCACTGGGCCGCGGTCTCCTCGGCCCACGGCCGCCTGCTTCTTTGGGTCAAGCACCCTTTGCTGGCGCTGCCTTGACTGACCAACTCGGCATCGCGGCAGCCATCCCGCCGCCTCCCGCTCATCAAACCGCCACTTTCCGCATCGCTTACGAGCCTCGCTGTCTCTCGGAATTGGCCTGTTCATCAGTTGGATGTCAAGAATGCTTTTCTCCATGGCACTTTTGATGAGATAGTCTACTGTATTCAGCCATCCGGGTTTGTTGATTCTGCTCATCCCGACAAGGTGTGTCGTCTCAACAAGTCACTTTATGGTCTCAAACAAGCTCCGCGTGCCTGGTTCAGCAGACTTGCCACTTTTCTGATGTCCATTGGTTTTCATGAAGCTAAGAGCGACACATCCTTGTTCATTTACCGCCGTGGGGCTGATTGTGTCTATCTTCTACTATATGTGGATGATATTGTTCTGACGGCCTCCTCCTCCGCCTTGCTCACCTGGACGATTGGTGCTCTTCAGTCCGAGTTCTCTATGAAAGATTTGGGTACTCTTCATCACTTTCTTGGCATCAGTGTTATGCGGCAACCCACCGGCCTATTTCTCAGCCAGCGCCAGTACTGCCTTGAGATCTTGGAGCGTGCCGGCATGACCGATTGCAAGCCTTGCAGCACGCCGGTCGACACATGTGCCAAGCTATCAGCCACCACAGGCGCCCCTGTATCCGACCCGTCAGATTATCGGAGTTTGGCTGGTGCATTACAGTACCTTACCTTCACTCGGCCTGATATTGCTTATGCCGTTCAGCAGGTGTGTCTTCACATGCATGATCCTCGGGAGCCTCATCTTGCCGCTCTCAAACGGATTCTTCGCTATGTTCGTGGCACCTTGGAGTTTGGCTTGCTTATCCAACGCTCGTCCACACACGATTTGATCGCATATTCTGATGCTGATTGGGCCGGCTGCCCCGACACCCGGAAATCTACTTCTGGGTATGCCGTCTTCCTCGGAGATAACCTAGTATCTTGGTCGTCCAAGCGGCAAGTCACCGTCTCCCGCTCCAGTGCTGAGGCTGAGTACCGGGCTGTCGCCAATGCAGTGGCTGAGACATGTTGGCTTCGACAGCTTCTACACGAGCTCCACGTACCTCCTGCTCGGGCTACCCTGGTTTACTGTGACAACGTCAGCGCAGTGTATCTATCGACCAATCCGGTGCAACATCAGCGCACCAAGCATATTGAGATCGATCTCCATTTTGTTCGAGAGAAGGTTGCTCTTGGCGCCATACGTGTTCTTCACGTCCCGACGACGTCACAGTACGCGGACATCTTCACCAAAGGGTTACCTACGTCTGTTTTTACCGAGTTCCGTTCCAGTCTCAACGTTCGACCCATCGACGTTCAGACTGCGGGGGCGTGTTAGACGTATCATATCTAGCCTTGCATGGCTGTTTGTGTCACCACCGATATTCCCTCCAAACCTCCCGATTCTGTTGCTATAAGTCGGTTGAGCTGTTATGGTAAAGGTGAGGTGTATATATGTGTTTTCCATCTGCAATAGACTCCGTTGCGTTGAGTCCAATCAATCTCACACTGATGTCAACAAAAGAGAACTTACAATTGTTTTTCGAGTCTTGACCCTACCATGCGCCCAACAGGACGCAAATGGATTATCGATCCAGCAGGGTACACAGCACCATCAGAGCATTTTTCAACCCCAGAACCATTTTTTTTTTGTTATGTCTGCTGAGGGCCGGACCCAATGAAGTTAATGGGTTCAGCTGGACACCTAATTTTTTTTTGTGACATACACTATGTTTAGTAGGTATATTTGACATATATATGGATAATTAATCTAAATACTTCATATCTATACTTGTAATAACCCCTAATATATTTCAGCCCACTCCCACACCTCCCCCTCTCTACTTCGTCTAAAAAACTATAACCTAGCTGAAGGTTTAAGAAGACGAAATAGAGGGGGGTGGGTGAATAGATAGTTTAAAATTCTTTTGGTCAAAACCGATTTTTATATAAAATTTAAATTTAAGATAGCAAGCGGGCGACAATGAGTATGCATATTCCTAATCCCATATTCCTAATTCAACATTTTTTATTAATTGTTTTATATATTTTTAAAAATTGTTTGATATGTTGTCTCTGCTACGAATAATTTATACTTTGATTTTTACTATGATGGACCTCGATTTTTCCATTAAATAATATTTTATATTAATTTTATATATTTATCCTAAAAATTCTAGATACGCCACTGTATTGGCTTATTTGTTTTCAAAAGAATAACTACTACGACCTGTTGCTGCTAGTTTGTGCCAATCTTTTCAAGAAAAGTGGTCTCTTGCTTCCGGATAGAACAAGTGTAATTATCGTGGTTCAGCTAGTTGCATGGTTCGTTCAGGCCCAATCAAAGAAAGATACATAGGCTAGAACCAAGGAAAGAACAAGAAAAGGTTTTGGGGCATATCAAAATTAGTTTTTTTGTTGTTGTAAAACTGACTTATCAGAATCAAAATAGCCATTTAACTAAATATTTTTTAGTTATGGTGTATTCATGCTTATATGGGTCGAGGATTGGACTCTCACGCTTGGGCACCCCGTACTCTATCACAGCCATTAACTGTATGATTTTCCTAGATTTGATCGCATATGCTCGTTGCACAGCTTCGGAGTGTTGGACCATATCTTACAGATATATGCGTGTTAAGTAGGACAACGTATATTCGCTTTAGAGTCCGTTTAAGTATCCGGTTAATTTTCTAATGTATACAAGAGACATCTATGTGTGTATACAGGGGCGGATCTACAGTAGTTCATGGGTGTTCAGCTGAACACCCAAATTTTTTGACAAAAAACCTAGTATATATGAGGTATAATACATATGTATATATATAATTGGATCAAATCAACTGTTTATACCCCAATTCGGCCGACCTCCCGAGAGAAACGGAGCGCCGCGACCGCGCGTGAGGCCCAGCCCATTTTCTTACCGTGCGGCCGCGGCCTGCCTATCCCCCACCCCTGGTCGGCCGGTCCCGGTCCCCGCTCCCCCGATCCCCATTCGGCAAACCCTAGCCTCGACGCCTCCACCCTCCGCCTCGGCGCCGCTGCCCTCCGCCTTGCCACCTCCGCTCCGCCGGAGACCGCCTCGCCGCCTCCGCCCTCCGCCTCTCCGGCTCCGCTCGCCTCGGCGCGCCACCTCCGCTCCGCCTCGCGCCTCGCTCCACCGAAGACCGCCTCGCCACCTCCGCCTCGCTTCGCTCCGCCGCCCTCCGCCTCGCCGCCTCGCCCTCGCTCCACGGCGACCGCGCCTGCGCCGCCTCGCCCTCGGCTCGGCTCGGCTCCGTGCCGCGCGCCGCGCGCGCGATGACCGTGGCGGCGCCTCCGCCTCCGGGCTCCAGCCTCGCCGCCATACCCACCACCGTCGATCGGCGACTGCAACCGCATTTACTAGTACCTAACCGTCACATACCATGTATTGCCCTTGCGTTGCAAGCTGTCAAGAATTTAGATGCTAGTTGTGATGCTATGTTGCTCGATTCTTTACGCCTTTACGTGAAGCTTGCGCTTTGTAGGTGAAATGGCTATCAAATCTAGTGTGGGTGAGGTTTTAATTGCTTTATAAGCTTGTTAATTCACCGCTAGTCAATTATGTGGTCGCTGCGGTTTCAGTTGGTTAGTCATTTGTAATCATGCAATGCTATCAACTAATTTTGGTGTTCTAGTTAAATGGCTTATACATTGGGGAAAAAGTGAAGTTGTCCGGTCAATGATGGTTCCCTACATGCTACATGCTAGAAGTTACCTCTTCGTTGTTTTGGTGAGAGGTCATCGATTATTTGTAATTTTGTGTTAGTGTAAAATGTATTGAAGCTTAGTTAAACAACCAAAAATTACATTACAATCACTGTTTCCTTTGCCAATTGCCATTCATGATCTTGTCAATATATTATTCTTTTGTTACTTGGGGAGTCTTTGTAGGAACAGATATTTCTTTGTATGTGAATCAGAGTATGTCTGAGATTGTTGTTATGTGTTGAAAAATGAAAATGAGCAATGCTTTTATGCTTGTATGTGAGTATGTCTTTGTAGGATCTTGTAACACTTGTATTTTATGATTTTATAGATATTTGAGTTTTAAAAAATAAAGAAGTCTACAAATCTGAGATCTTTGTGGGAGAGAGCTAAAAAGACACAGAAGATAGCATCCACCTCGATGGCGAATGAAAGCCAAGTTCAGAATGAGACGAATTCTCCTTCTATTGACAATGAGCTACAGCTGGTATGTTAACTATTACTATTGTAGATCTTTATGTTTTGTACTGAAAAATATTTTTATAACTTCGAACACCCATTCCAAAATTCCTGCGTCCGCCACTGTGTGTATGGGTATGGGGTGTGCGTGGTTACTGTTAGGAAATCTGGGTCTGGGCCGGAAGCCTTGGCCCATGGTAGACACCTCTCTGATAGACTACAAATAGGAAGTCGTACCGGTAGATTTTGTACATATACAATCAGAAAAGCAATAAAGAAAGACCAGTAGTTCTCTCTACCTCTCTGTGTTTTCAATCTATTATTCTGTCTTCTGTGATTGATCTTGTTTCACATTAAGCAGAGGAATCGATCGGACTAGTCGCCAGCGATGGTTCCTCAACACGTTATCAGCACGAATTCGCTCTGGTGAATCGAAGGTAATCATCGAAGCTCTAATAGATTGAATTATCTAGATCGCTCTAAATTCGCAGTTTTCGCTTTCTAGATTAATTTTCTACGGTGCAAATCCGTTCTAATCTACCACGAGCAGACTTGAAGTCGTTGGCACAATGTCGATCGGTAGATTGCACCACAGAGTAGATGTTGATTGCACTGTAGATTGAAAATAGAGGAAAATCGCTCGACCGCCCCGTCAGACGCGCATCGCGGCGGTTGTCGCCGATCATCGGCTGCGGCCGCGCGCCCGCACAGACACTCGGCCTCCTGCGCCGCACGCGCTACGACGCCGGCCGCCGCCGCTCCGCCACTCGAGGAAGCGCCCGAAGCCGCCCGAACGTACGCCGTCGCCCGAAGTTGCCTGCGCGTGCACCCGAGTCGGCGCTCGCGCTGCTCACGCCCTGGCCTGCATTTAATCATAATTAATCATATTTTCTGTATTTATTTACTGTCTTAGTTAATCATAATTGTTTAAAATTGCCTTTAATCACTGAAATTAGCAGTAAAATTTATAGAAAATTGTGGAACATTACGATAATCTTTTGTACCATTTATTTACCTACAGTAAATTATTCTGTGCATGTTTACCAGCAGTAAACTTATGTATTCCTTTTATGCACATGTAGATAACTGGCATCACAAACCGGGAGTTCGAGGAGTTGGCCCAGTATGGCTAAAACTATCTGTCGTGGGCTTCTGATGTCGAGATAGTGCTTGGAGCTAAGAAGCTCCGCGCAGCTATTGGGATTGGTGGACCGCATGACGCCCTACCCACCCTGAGGAAAATGATCAGGCACTTCATTTTCTTAGGCACCACCTTTGCCTCACTCTCAAGAATGAGTACATGGCAGAAAAGAGCGCGCTAGCACTCTGGACCACACTCAAGAAATGGTTTGAGAGGCTAAAGTACATCATTCTTCCTCAAGCAGAGCAAGAGTGGATCAAATTGAGATTTGCCGACTTCAAGACGGTCGGGGAGTATAATTCTGCCTTGCACAGGATTTGTACCAATCTTCAACTCTGTGGCAAGCAGATCATAGATGAGCAGAAGATTGAGAAGACCCTATCCACCTTCCACCCCAATGCAGTACAATCCGCACGCAACTATCGTCAAGACGGTTACAAGGAGTATGCCAAATTGATTGATATGATGCAAGTTGAGGAGGCTCAGGACGAATTTCTCCACAAGAATTACGTCACTTAGTCACCTGGGAGCTCCGCTGGCTATGATGAAGAGAAGGGGAAGGGGAAAGCCCTTGATGAAGAGAAGGGGAAGGCCGCAGCCCAAAAAGGCAAGTCAGACGCTTCGAGTGAGAACAAGACAAGCAAGCTAAAGTGGAGTGGCAAGACCTATGGCCTGCAGGACCAAGGCTGCTACAAGTGTGGCAAGTGGGGGCATTGGTCACGGATCTATAAAGAGCCGCAGCATGTCATTGATGCCTTCCAAGCCCAGAAGAAGAAGGATGGCAAAGGACAGCCTAAAGCCCACTTTGCATCTGTTGAGGGGGGAGTTCTGAGCAGCTGCCCGCATTGATGGAGGTTGAGACCATCCCGGCAGCAACACCCCCTTTCAACCTAGAGGCAGCCACCGCCATGATTTCTCTCGAAGAGCAGATCACTCCCAAGAAAATAGCAGAAGAAGTCTCTGATTTTTCTAGTAGATTCAGTCTGACGCACAGAATGCATTTAGACTTTAATTGTCATTTATTTTGTATGAAAAGGACAAGTTAGAACTTGCATGGATGGTACTTTAGCATTCATTTTCTCGTGATGGTTGAATGATTTTGAATAATTCATTCATTTATTCAGTTTATAATGACATGATATGTTATGATATTGAAGTATTTTATTTATGTGTTGATTGCCTTCTAATACATGTTAATAAAATATATTATATTAGAACACGTGTGGCGTCCTACAGAGGAAGTGTGCTTAGCCGACAGTGGCACAACGAATACCATCTTAAGAGAGACAAAGTATTTTCAATCGATTCGTAAGACTGCTGGCAGCTTTACGACAATCGCCGGAAGTGATGCATGTATAATTGGTTCAAGAAGAGCCACAATTGTACTCCCAATGGGCACAACTTTGGTCATTGAAGATGCCTTATTTTACCCAGAATTGACTAGATCTCTCCTAAGTTGATATTCGCGCCAATGGTTTCCACTTTGAGACTGAAGAAGAGTACGGTAAGGAATACCTACTCATTACGAAGCGTGAAGAGAATGGAAAAAGGGTATTAGAAAAACTTCCTTCACTAGAAACTGGGCTATATTATACCAACATCAAGACACCTGCAGCCTACACTGTCCTGAAGACAGTATTTAGAAGATCTGAACTCTTCTGTCTCTGGCGTGACAGATTAGGCTACCTAGGTCTTAGAATGATGAAAAATATAATCAACAATTCCCACGGGCATAATATTAATGTAAATAATTTTCCGAATTACGAAGATTTTGTGTGCCCTGCATTTGCCACCGGGAAATTAGTTACCAGATCATCCACTCTGAAAGTGAAAGATGAAGTCCCTACATTCCTGGAACGTATCCAAGGAGATATGTGTGGTCCCATTCAGCCTCTTTCAGGGCCATTCAAGTATTTCATGGTGCTCAATGATGCTTCCTCGAAATAGTCGCATGTGGGTTTATTGTCCACAAGAAACCATGCTTTCACAAAACTGATCTTACAGATCATTCGCATCAAAAACATCTTCCCTAATCATCACATAAAGTTCATCAGAATGGACAACGCCATAGAATTCACTTCAAAGGCATTTGATGATTATTGCATGGCGATGGGGATTACAGTTGAGCATTCTGTACCGCATGTCCATACCCAGAATGGTTTGGTGGAGGCATTAATCAAGAGAATTAAATTTATTGTCCGACCTCTTTTGTAGAATTATAATTTGCCAACTACATGTTGGGGACACGCAGTGTTATATGCAGCGGATCTCATCAACTTTAGACCATCGGCCTACAACACCATTCACCTATGCAACTAGCGCAAGGGTAAGCACCAAAAATTTCTCATCTTAGGAGGTTTGGATGCAAGGTTTATGTACCTATACCCCTCCACAGCGTACTGCAATGGTCCCTCTCTGTAAGACTGGGATATACGTTGGTTATGAGACTACATCCATAATCAGGTATTTAGAACCCATGACAGGAGATTTGCATACCGCCCGCTTCGCTGATTGCATTTTTTATGAGGATAATTTCCAACATTAGGGGGAGGAAATCAACCCCTTGATGAAAAATATCGAAAATTGCGTGGCAAGCCACGGGAATCCATGCACATGACCCGCGCACTAGTAAAGCAAATAGAGAGGTCCAGAAGATCATTGATTTGCAAGTATTAGCAAATCAGCTGCCTGATTACTTTAGTGATTTGAAGAACGTGACTAAGTCGCATGTGCCCGCACGCAATGCACTAGAGAGGGTTGAAATACCAAAGAAAGCAGAAGGTATCCCTAATCTCGTCCAGAGGCCTCAGAATAAAAGGACGAGAACTCCAGATCCTCGAGTCCCAAGTAACCGGGGACGCCTGGTGAAAAAGGATAAGAAGGACTTATCACAGCCGATCACTGAAGTCCCCCAGAACGAGAAGGGGAGCCAGTTGAGACCTGGCACGAGTATGACACCTTCAGAAAAGGGCATACCGGATCTGAATATCCTCATGGAAGAAGAAATTGTCATGGATGTATGCACACACATCGGAGCCAAAAAACTAAAGGGACCTGCCACCGCAATTGGAAGAGGCGATGTGCAAGGAGAAGCTCCAGAAGAAATAATCGCTCTAGAAGAAGAAACTCATGAAGAAATAGCTCTCAATTATGTGCACACGGGAGAGTCCATGAATAGGGCAACAACCAATATTGATATCTACTTTGCAAAGAAAATTGCCAAAATCATCGATCTTGATCCCGAGCCTGCATGCTGCACACCTCCCCATGTGCACCCTGTAGGTCACAAGTGGGTATTTGTTTGAAAGAGAAATGAAAGAAACGAAGTAGTGAGATACAAGGCAAGACTGGTAGCACAAGGTTTCACTCAACGTTCAAGAGTTGATTATGAAGAAACCTACTCTCTAGTCATGAGTGGAATTACCTTTAGATATGAACTTGAATTTAGAAATGAAATTAATAGATGTGGTAACTGCATACCTTTATGAAAATTTGGATTCGGAGATTTATATGAAGGTCCCTGAAGGAATCCCTCTCCCGAACCAAGACAGAACAAATAGAAATCTGTACAATTTGGCAAGATGTGGTATAATTGCTTAAGCGATTTTCTCTACAAGAAAGGCTACATGAACAATGAAGACTGTCCCTGTGTGTTTATACGACGATCCCATAATGGATTTTTGTATAATCTCAGTGTATGTAGATGATCTGAACATCATCGAGACATTGGAAGACATAAAAGATGCAAGTTCTTACCTAGAGTCAGAATTTGAAATGAAAGATTTGGGTAAAACCAAATTTTGCTTAGGCCTGCAGCTTGAGCCTATCCCTGAAGGAATACTAGTACATCAGTCAGCCTACACCCAGAAGGTGTTAGAAATGTTTGTCTTTAAGAAGGCATACCTATCGAAAGTACCGATGATCGGGAGGTCTTTACAGCAAAAAAAGATCCTTTCCGATCTAGGGAAGAGGGGGAGGAAATCATGTGACCGGAATTCCTATACTTGAGTGCAGTATGAGCACTTATGTATCTAGCAAACTGCACTAGACCAGATATTGCATTTGCTATAAACCTGTTAACAAGGTATAGTGTAGAACATACCAAAAGGTATTGACAGGGAATAAATGACATCTTCGGATACATTCAAGGAAGCAAGGATTTTGGATTGTTCTACAGGAAGAATCAAGATTTGAACTTGATTGGCTATGCAGATCCTGGGTACCTATCGGACCCGCATACCGTAAGGTCACAAACATGCTATGTATTCCTGTGTGGTGGAACTGCAATTTCCTAGAAATCGTCTAAGCAAAGTCTTGTAACGACTTCGACGAACCACTCAGAAATTATAGCACTGTATGAAGCCGCACGAGAATGCGCTTGGCTCCGGCGAATTATTCACCACATCCAGCAGTCATGTGGGATGAATATTGTACAAGCCCCCACAGTTATCTATGAAGATAATGCAACTTGCATTACATAAGTGTAGACGGGCTATGTGAAGAATCATCTCACAAAGCATATTAACCCTAAGTTCTTCTATGCTCATGAACTGCAAAAGATGGACGAGATTAAAGTGCTGCATATTAAGTCATGTGAGAATCTGGCAGATTTATTCACTAAGTCACTCCCTACATCTAGCTTTGAAAGGTGCGTACGAGGAATGGAATGATAAGACTTAGAGAAGTGCAGAACTCAGAAGGAGAATTTTCTCAAGCCCGTTATTAAACATTGGTCATGAAGACCTAGTATCCAAAAGAGTAAGTCCTAAAGATTGAATAAAATTGGGTGGATTGTACTCTTTTTCCCTTGACGAGTTTTCCTGAAATTTCTCGATTAAGGTTTTTAATGAGGCAATTCGTGCATTGTAGCATAACATATATTATGTACTTTTTCTCCAAATTTTTTGTACTGGGTTTTTATGGAGTTTTAACGAGACATGAACGTGTCGGATGATGCCTAAGGGGGAGTGTTAGGAAAACTGGGCCTGGGCCGGAAGCCTTGGCCCATAGTGGATAGTTCCCATATAGACTATAAATAGGAACTCGTACCGGCAGATTTTGTACATATACAATCAGAAAAGCAATAAAGAAAGACTAGGATGTTTTCAATATATTATTCTATCTTTTTATGATTGAACTTGTTTCATATTAAACAGAGGAATCGATCAAACTGATCGCCAGCAACGGTTACTTAACAGTACCGTGCTACACACACCATGTACCGAAAAAGATTCCTTCGCTACAGTTTGATAGGGACAAACTACAGATGCCAAGTGCTAAAAATAAAAAAAATAAAAAGGACAAAGGACAAACCCCGAAGGTGCAAGTCTACAGTACTAGATAGGACGGCACCAAAATTCACCAACCAGCATGCATGATGCATCACGAGTAATCACATGGCAGAACAAGAAAAATAATGCGGCACGCAAGCACGTACATACGTACGTAGACGTAGCGAAGAGCAACGTACCGAGGTCGGCGGCGGCGAGGCGGACGTAGAGGTCCTGGCCGAAGTTCAGGTACACGCGGAGGTCGGCGAGCCCGCCCGTCCACATGACGCAGCCGCGGTGGCCGGGCGCGGCGCTGAGGTTGGCTCTGGCGTACGCGGTGCACGAGCAGTTCCTCAGGCACCTCTGCCGGCACAGCTCGAGGTTGGCGCCGAAGTCCACTACGGCGCTGGTCGTGTCGGGCAGCTTGGCGTGCCGCACCACCGTGAACCCGTCGGTGCCGTTGGCGCAGTCGAGCGGCGTCTCCCGTGCGCACCTGTCCCCATTGTCCCGCAGCGCCCACCCCGCCGGCGACCGCGGCGCAAACCCGTGGAGGCACGAGCACACGGGCAGGCTGTTGGTGTCGCACACCCCGTTGGGCCCGCACGGCGACACCGCGTCGCACTGGTCCTTGGGCGCGTACCAGTACAGGTTCCATTTCCCCGCCGCCTCCATCCACGTCCACCGCTGCAGCAGCCCGCCGCCGACGCCCGTGCTGTTGAGCACCAGCCGCGACACGATGCTCGCATCGCTCACCTGGAAGCTGTAGGTGACCTCCCGGGCGCTGTTCACGAAGCTGAAGGTGAAGCCCTTGTAGGTGGTGGGGTCGGGGATGCCGGTGAACTGCACGCCGTCCCACGGGCCGGAGCGCCACACCTTCGTGGGCCCGTTCCAGATGAACACTTCTGGGTCACCGGTGGTGTCCATGGCCAGGAAGAGCGGGCTCGGCGACGGGTCGGAGGGGCTCGTCCACGCCGTCAGCGTCATGTTCTTGCCGGCGGCGAAGTCCACCCCGACCCTCATCCCCGCGAGCAGCGTGTCGGTGGGGTGGTCGAACCCCTGCCACGCCACGCGGCCGCGCGCGTCGGACACGACCAGGTTGCCGTCGTCCAGTATCCGCGCCGTGCACGGTGCCGTCGTGCCCGGCGCCGGTGACACCGACCAGACGACGTTGGAGTTGGCGTCGGCGACGGCGAGCGTGCCGTTGGGGGAGACGGAGAGGGTGGCGCCGGCGTTGTCCTCCACCTTGCCCGGGACGGGGTCGGCGCGGTTGGCGACCCAGACGACGGTGCGTAGGGATACCCGGACGTACCACACCCCGACGTAGCTGTTGTTGGAGCCCGGCGGGGTGAAGAAGCCGAGCGCGAAGCTGCCGGCGCCGGCCGAGACCAGCGTGTCGTTGCCCCTGAGCGGCTGGCCCGGCGAGATGGTGTCCCGGGCATGGGAATGCGAGGAGAGCATCCGCAGCAGCAGGAGGATGGGGCAGAGCTGGTGGCTTTTGGCCATTGCTATGGTACTATGAGTGCAGTGTTGTGCTACAGATACAAGTCATACAACTGGTGAGCTCGCGGGCGGCACGAGAGCGTCGTTGTGATCCCAACAATGTCTATAGAGAATCGAAGTTGATTTACGAAATGAGTCGCGAAATGCTATGATTCTTCTATATGATTTCCGAATTTATTCAGAAGTAATTTGTCGAGATCATACATCTTTTTCTTATTTATCCGAAAAATACTAAAAAAAAATGCAACATTTCTGGTCACGACCTGGTTGAACCGGTTGTTTGGCAATGGAAGCCTCGGCTGGGCTTGGGCTACGCAAGTTTTATGGGAATTGTTGAGGAACTGTCGCTGGCGATCAGTCCGATCGATTTTTCTGCTTAGAACAAATCGAATCAATCATAAAAGACAGAATAATAGATTGAAATCATATAGAGAGATAGAAAGAACTCTTGGTCTTTTTTTATTAATTTCTGATTGCATGTGTACAAAATATGCCGGTACGGCTCCCTATTCAAAGTCTCTGGTGAGGTGCCCACTATGGAACAGAGCTGCTGGCCCAGGCCTAGATTTCCTAACACTCCCCCTTGGTCACTCATCCGACACGTTCATGCCTCATTAAAACTCCATAAAATCCCAGTGAGAAAAATTTGGAGAAAGAGTACATGATGCATGTTATGCTGCGATGCACGAATTGCCTCATTAAAAACCTTGGTCGAGAAACTTCATGAAAACTCGTCAAGAGAAAAAGAGTACAATTCACCCAATTTCATTCAATCTTCAGGACTTTACTCCTTTGGTCACTTAATCTTCATGATCAAGATTTACTAATGGGATTGAGAGAATTCTCCCTTGAATTCTGCACTTCTCTAAGTCTTATCATTCTGATTCCTCGCATGCACCTTTCAAAACTAGATGTAGAGAATGATTTAGTTGAAAAATCTACCAGATTTTCACATAACTTAGTATGCAGCACTTTAATCTCGTCAAAGTAGTTACAAGACTTTGCTTAGACGATTTCCAGAAAATTGCAGTTCCACCACACAGGAATACATAGCCTGTTTGTGACCTTACGATATGCGGGTCAGACAGATACCCAACATTTGCATAGCCAATCAAGTTCAGATCTTGATTCTTTCTGTAGAACAATCCAATGTCCTTACTTCCTTGAAGGTATCAGAAGATGTCCTTTATGCCCTGCCAATGCCTTTTGGTAGGTTCTACACTGTACCTTGCTAATAAGTTCACGGCAAATACAATGTCCGATCTAGTACAATTTGCTAAGTACATGAGTGCTCTTACTACGCTCAAGTATGGGAATTCCGGTCCTAGGACTTCCTCCCCCTCTTCCCTAAGTCAGAAAGGATCTTTTTCTTACTGTAAAGACCTCCCGATAATCGATACTTTCAATGGGTATTCCTTCTCAAAGCCAAACCTTTCTAACACCTTCTGGGTGTAGGTCGACTGATGTACCAAGATTCCTTCAGGGACATACTCAAGCTACAGGCCTAAGCAGAATTTGGTCTTGCCCACATCTTTCATTTCAAATTCTGACTCCAAGTAGTAGCTTGCTTTTTTTATATCTTCCACTGTCCCGATGATGTGCAGATCATCTACATACACTGAGATTATACAGAATCCATTCTGGGATCGCCGTATAAACACACATGGACAGTCTTCATTGTTCGTGTAGCCTTTCTTATAGAGAAAATCGCTTAAGCGATTATAGCACATTCTTCTAGATTGCTTCAGTTTATACAGTGACTTTCTGAGTTTCACACTGTACAGATTTCTATTTACTCTGTCTTAGTTCGGGAGAGGGATTCTTTCAGGGACTTTCATATAAATCTCCGAATCCAAGTTTCTATAAAGGTATGCAGTCACCACATCCGTTAATTTTATTTCTAAATTCAAGTTCACTGCTATTGAGATCAAATATCTAAAGGTAATTCTACTCATGACTGGAGAATAGGTTTCTTCATAATCAACTCCAGGACGTTGAGTGAAACCTTGTGCTACCAGTCTTGCTTTGTATCTCACTACTTCGTTTCTTTCATTTCTCTTTTGAACAAATACCCACTTGTGCCCTACAGGGTGCACATTGGGACGTGTGCGGCATACGGGCCCAAACACCTCTCTTTTGTTCAGAGATTGCAATTCTATTTCTATTGCCTTCTTCCAATCTTCCCAATCCGATTTTTTCTTACATTCAGCGAGCGATGCAGGCTCGGGATCAAGATTGATGATTGTGGCAATTTTCTTTGCGAAGTAGATATCGATATTGGTTGTTGTCCTATTCATGGACTCTCTCGTGTACACATAATTTATAGTTATTTCTTCATGAGTTGCTACTTCTGGAGCGGTTGCTACTTCTGGAGCGGTTGCTACTTCTGGAGCGATTGCTTCTTATGGAGCTTCTCCTTGCACATCGCTTTTTCCAATTACGGTGGCAAGTCCTTTTAGTTTTTCGACTCCGATGTGTGCATGCTGACTTCTTCTTCCATGGGGATATTCAGATCCGATATGCCCTTTTCTGATGGTGTCATACTTGTGCCAGGTCTCAACTGGCTCCCCTTTTCGTTCTGGGGGACTTTAGTGATCGGCTGTGATAAGTCATTCTATCCTTTTTCGCCGGGCGTCCCCGGTTACTTGGGATTCGAGGAGCCAGAGTTCTCGTCCTTTTATTCTGAGGCCTCTAGACAGGATTAGGGATACCTTCTGCTTTCTTTGGTATTTCAATCCTCTCCGGTGCATTGCGTGCAGGCACATACGACTTAGTCACGCTCTTCAAATCACTAAAGTGATCAAGCAGTTGGTTTGCTAATGCTTGCAAGCCAATGATCTTCTGAACCTCTTTCTCTGTTTCACTAGTGCGCGGGTCATATACATGAATTCCCGACGGTTTCTACGCAAATTTTCAGTTTAGAGAAAAATTTGGCGTAATTTCCTGATTTTCCGAGGGGTTTTCTGCAAAATTCGGGACACGTTCGTAAATCTGAGGACTTATTCATAATTTTTAGAATTACGAGGCCTTTTCTACAAAATCGGGACCTATATGCAAATATTAGGGACTCTTTGGTAATTTACAGAAAATAGGAGGCCTTTTCGCAATTTTCCTTCCCTTCTCCCGTCCAGCCCACCGACAGCCCATGTGGCCCACTCCGTCCGGCTTCAAAGGTAGGGGTAGGGTTCCCCTACCCCTGTTCACACGAGGCGGCGACGGCTTGTCCGGCCCAAGAGGGCGCGGGCGTGGGCGGGCGAGGCGGCACGGTGGCGCCATGCGAGGCAGGCACGCGCGGAGGTACCGAGGCTAGCGGCGAGCACAGCGCGACGGTGCCATGCGAGGCACGCAGCTCTCCCGGCGAAGGTGGCTCGGCCAGAGCCGCAGACGCAGCGAGGCGGCGGACCAGCGCGAGGCAGCGCCACGAGGCACAGTGGCGCCACAACCGCCGGGCCGAGCTGCGCCACGGAGCCGAGGCGCCGGCGCGCGCGCGTTGTCGGCACGCTCGAGTCGGAGCGACCGGGCGGCATGCTTGAGCACGGCGGTGGCGTAGGCCGGCGGCGCCGTCCGGCACGTGCGGGTGCAGACCATGAGCGGCGGCCGGTCGCGGGGCTCGAGTAGCGGCGGCCGCATGCTGGCGGCGAAGCCGAGGCGAGCATGGCTGTGGGCCGGGCGACGGCACACAACGGCAGGGAGGTGGCGAAGCCGAGGCTAGCGCGGGCTGTGGGCCGGCGGCATTTGCGGTGCGGCGTGACCGGTCGGTGCGACGGTAGATCCGGCGGCGAAGCCGGTTGGCACGGGCCGAACTGGGGCGGCGGCGTGCGGCTCGGCTTCGGGCTGAGCTTCCTCGGGGTCGGCGGTCGGCCGAGCTGGTGACCAGCTTCGGGCCGGGTGGTGGCGACCAAGTGCGGCTTCCAGCGGCGGCGTCTACATAGCTTCGAGCCAGGAGGCGCCCGGGTGGCCGGCTGAAGGCCGGAGGCAAACCGGCGTCAGGCCGGTGGCTGACGCGTGCGGGGCCGGCCGACGCCATCTTTGCATGCAGCGGCCGTGCGTGGCTACCATGCTAAATTTCCTTTTTCTTTTCTTTTCTATTTTCGATCTATAGTGCAATCAACATCTACTCTGTATGTAATCTACCGATCGACATTGTGCCGGCCATTTCAGGTCTGCTCGCGGTAGATTAGAGCAGATTTACACCGTAGAAAATCAATCTAGAACGCGAAAAGCGAAATTTACAACGATCTAGATAATTCAATCTATTTAGAGCTTCGATGATTTCCTTCGATTTACCGGAGCGATCTTGTGCTAATAACGTGTTGAGGAATCGTCGTTGGCGACCAGTCCAATCGATTCCTCTGCTTAGAACAAATCGAATCAATCACTGAAGACAGAATAATAGGTTGAAATTACACAGAGAGGTAGAGAGAACTCCTGGTCTTTCTTTATTAATTTCTGATCGCATATGTACAAAATATACCGATACGACTCCCTATTTATAGTCTCCAATGAGGTGTCCACCATGGGCTAGGGCTGCTGGCCAGGCCCAAGTTTCCTAACAGGAATTACGCTTTTTCCGCTGTCCGGCTGAAGAATTTGCCAATGCAGCATGATGCATACAGCCCTGACACGGATCAGCTCAAGGAAAATCATGGGCGCATGTGTTACAAGTTTAGAACTGTGCACACATGTACATTTGGGCATTTGGCTCAAGGAAAATCATGGGTGCCATGAATTTGTCTAATATAATTGGGCCATGACCTTAGTTTTGCTGTCTGAATGGGATTGCCCAACTACCAGCTCAAGGAAAATCATGGGCGCATTTGTGTTACAAGTTTAGAACTGTGCACACATGTACATTTGGGCATTTGGCTCAACAAAAATCATGGGTGCCATGAATTTGTCTAATATAATTGGGCCATGTCCTTGGTTTTGCTGGCTGAATGGGATTGCCCAACTACCGGAAAGTGAGCATTAACAAAAGGTGGAAAACACGTGGGCTATTTTTAAGACAACTTTACACCTACTTACAGCAAATTACTAGTGACATTTTTAACATCGTCTGGGAACTTGTAGTTTTTGCTGCACATGGTTATTCTGTTTACTTGGTGGCTTGGAGCAAACTCTTTTCATCACTTACGGATGAACTTACTGCCATAATTATATGTTTATTGAAGTTAAAGTATGTATTGGTTTGAAGTTGTGGACAAAGTTTATTTTTTCATTTCTTCATAACGTACAATTTAGTTCATGATGTCCTTAGTGTTTCCTGAAATGCTATTCTAAAGTTTCCTGAAATGCCCATTTACTCTCAAGATACCAATGGAAGCAGAAAGAATTAATGATTGATGGTGTATCAGAAAAGATCATTTTGTTTTGCTTTTGTACATTGATTAAAAAAGTAAAACTGCTACCAATTTATCAATGGGAGTTACTATTGTACAGACGACTGCTTTTTTCTTTCAACTTCAGTCACTTTTTTATACTGTAACTTTAGGTAACTGAGAGTGCAACTTCAGAAAGGAGAAATTAGTACACTGCAACTTTAGGTGACTGAGAGATAAAAAAAATTCAGTTGACTGTGCAATAGCAAAACCGTTTTTCACTAGGTATTACTCCATGTACGGTCATGTTGCTAAACTAGCTGGGGCCTGAGGAGATCAAGAAAGGTGCCTCGTCTGTCGAAGGCGTGGAGGTTAAACTATGGCAGGTCAATCTCATCAACCTTGCAACTTGGTACAAGAACTTTTTTTTTTGAACACCTATCTGAAATTATCACTAATTTACAATATCGAAATCTACTGCAGATAAATTGTGCCATGGACACATGTTTTTCGTTTTGTCTCTCCTAGAATTTGCAAAATTTACGCATCTTTACTTACCATCCGGAAGGTCCCTGAAACCCTCAATGAAGAAGTGTTGGGCAAGATGGGCGCACCTCCAAAGACCGACGCGCCGACCATCAAGCCGTAAGATCTCGCCAAGGCCGATGGCGTCCTCTTTGGGTTCCCACAAGGTTCAGCATGATGGCTACGTAGATGAAGGCGTTCTTCGAGGCGACTGGCGGCCTGTGGCGGCAGCAGAGCCTGGCCGACAAGCCCGCCGGCATCTTCTTCAGCACTGGCACCCAAGGCGCGCGGGTAGGAGACCACAGCGTGAGTGATCTTTGCCGCATTGTGTTCTTGCACGAATTCAGTGCCAGAAAGATAAAAAAATCATCTTGATGTGACGGCTGTCTCGATCGATGGTCGGGTTGACGGCGGTGACGCAGCTGACGCACCACGGGATGGTGTTCGTATCGGTGGGGTACACGTTCGACGCCAAGATGTTCGGCAGCAGCCCGTACGGCAAGGGCACGTTCGCCGGGGACGGGTCGAGGTGGCCGACGGAGGTGGAGCTGGAGCATGCCTTCCACCAGGGCAAGTACTTCACCGGCTTCGCCAAGAAGCTCAATGGCTCATCCTCCTCCGCCTGATTCAGGGATGTCGAACGACTACTTACTTGAGAGGAAAGGCCCCAGCTGTGTAATCTAAAGCTTCGGTGGTTCAGAGCATGTTGTTGTCTAGCTGTGTTGTTGTTGTTGTGTTTTTCCTCTTTGTTCAGTTTAGTTCAGCTTGCTCATTTTCTATTTGTTTTTCTTCTGTTTGTCAGTACTGTTCACCGTAAATTCCCCTTCTTTTACTTAATGAAAAGCGGCTCCCTGCATTTTCGTCAAAAGATTATCGCCATGCCATCCATGAAACGCACGCACGCACACCTGTACAGTTAAGCATGTATCTAGGCGTGCTTTTGTCTTACAATGTGCCTAGTCCCGCGGCTGTTCAATCGGCGTGCTCCTACACCTTCTCTCTTCTATTCTCTTCTCTGCAAGTCCACCTCCTCCCCACAGGCCCACACTCTTCTCAGGTGTCAGTGGGCGGTCAGCAGGTGTTAGGGTTAGGTTCATCGGGTTAAAGATGGGTTCACTGGACTAGAGTATAGAGGGATGGGGATGAGGCGGCGGTCAAAGGTGTGCGATGTGCGGCGACGACTAGTGGGCTGGTGAAGATAGCAACGAGTTAGAGTTGGCAAGGCTTGTGGCGGCGGGTGGGAAGTGCGGGTGGTGAGACGAGCGGTGGTGGGGAAGGTGTGGTGGGTGGCGAAGGCGGAGCCACTGGGGAGGCAAGCTAGTGGGGGCGGGGGTGGCAGTTTTGCCCTGCTCCAAATGGTTTTATGTTCTGGCTTTTTTTTCTTTTGGGGAGCCAAATAGTAGGATGAATGTTTTCACGTGAATTGCGTGGTAGGGGTATCTAATTAATTGATCGGGATCGAAACCGCGTAGCTTGAAAGTCCGCTCCAATAACGTCGATTGTGTCTGTCTCTGGGTAAGCATGCAGGAAGTATGCGTATAAATTTCTGATGGCAGTGGTGCGTTGCATGAGATCGATGCCTGTCATCGACTTGTTGCAAGCAAAACGACATCGGGGAAAAAAATCAGGTGACACATCAATTAACAGGCCCATCAGAAGACAGTAACGTACCTTTGTGGAAGAAGACCCAGCTAGTTTCATAGTTTGCTAGAGAGAGAATGCTTCGGTTTCTTTTTGAGCTGTCTTTTATGATTTATGATTTAAAATTTTAAATTCTGACTCTTCATAAGAGAGTATAAAGATAAATACTTACATATGATTTTAACCGATATAGCTAAATTCGATATAATATATATTATAATCGACTTATAAACCCGTCTTGAAAGGATATACCGTTTAAAAGTTAGTTATTGTAGCATAAAACAAAATTCATAAGCCTAAAGTTTAAAAGAACCCAATTAATTAAAAGTCGTTACATTATACTATAATTGATTAGGGCAGTTCCAGTGCAGAAACCACTTAAGCAGTTTCTATCTATGCCATGTCATATAGACACCACTTTAGACACTATTGTCTCCAATGCACCATGTCTATTTATAACCCAAGCAATTAATTAAGCAATTTATAATCTCTCTCTCCTCTCCACCAATCATAATTTTTCTCCATCTATCATGAAGATACCACCATCTCTCCAATGCAAAATTTGGTAGTGTCTATTGCATTGGCTTTCTCATAGAAACTAGGTCTTGCATGAGACTCAGTTTCTTCCTCTTTTTCTTCTCTCTCTTATTTAATATAGCGCCACATCATCTAAAACTCCTACATAACAATCTAATTAATGCCATAGACACTATCCTACGTGGAGCACTGGGACTGCCCTTAGTAAATTTCGTCTTAAAAAGATACTTCCTTTAAAAGTTAGATACCAAAAAAATTATTTATCATAAGAAAAAAGTAAGTTTTAGAATCCAACACGGAAGGGCCTCCCTAATACCGGGAAAGTAAGGCGCTTCCGGAGCGCTGCCGTACGTTTAGCGGACGAATGGCCTCTAGCCTCCATGTGTTTCTATGCTTTGCCGGTGCGTGGGCTGTGTTTAGGCCTGCTCTGGGTACGCCTGGCCCGGTCCGTTTGTTTGGCTTGGGCTGTCGGTGTGGTGTGGCCTGTTTTGCACAGCATTTGCCTCGGCTTCCCCAGTTGTGCTGGTGGTGCGCGCTCGTTTTGGAGTCCGATGGTGCCGTACGTCGGGGCGCCGATTGGCTTCGGCGGTATGCATCCATCCCTGTGCATTTTGCCAGGGCGGAGGGTGCGAGGGGTTTCCGGTACGCCTCATCTGGTCGTCCTCGAGCTGCTCGGTCATCCTCCTTCCTGCGCCGGCGCTGCTGATCGATCCGTCCCTCCCGGTTGTTCCCCTTCGGATTTTGCTAGGTGCGTGTTTGAGTAAAGTCCATTACCGATCCTTAAACTTTTTATGCTGTGTCATCCTGGTCCATAAACTTTTAAAGTATGTCATCCCGGTCCTTAAACTTTCAAAGTGTGGCAATATCCTATGTAGTTGTAGCAGTGAACTTTTTATGCTGTGTCATCCCGGTCCATAGACTTTCAAAAGAAATTGCCACACTTTGAAAGTTTAAGGACCGAGATGACATACTTTAAAAGTTTATGGACCGGGATGACACAGCATAAAAAATTTAAAGACCGGTAATGGACTTTACTCTGCGTGTTTCTTCAGATCTTCTCCCTTAGTCTCTTGTATCTCCGGTTGCGTGGTATGGTTACTGATGTTGTGTCTCTTGGATTTTTGTTCTCTCTTCATGTGGCCGTACCTATTGTAGTATTGTGCCGTCTCGCCGGTGTGCTGCCGCTGGGTGGCTTTCGCGGATCCATGCTCTTGTTCTTGGTAGGTTGCTTGTTGCCATCGGTCGCTTCCGTTCTGTTCTTTCTTTGTTGTTTATGTGTGTCATCGGCGTTTGGTTCCTTCAGATAGGGTGATTGCTCTTCGTAGCCTCTATTTATTGTTTTATTTCGACGCTGTGTGGATGTTGTTTCCTTGTTTATTGATTTTGAATTTTTTTTTTGCCCATTTGTTTGCAGATCCTGCGCAGGACAAGAAATTGAGAATTATCTAGATTTGTTGGGAATTATGGATGCATGTTTCCTTAAAATTTTGGATGCATGTTTGATCTGTTGGGAATTATCTAGATTTTATTGGATTTTTGTAATACAAGAAACAAATTAATGCAAGAGAGGTGTATATTAATAAATAATAATAACAAAAGAATAGAAAAATTTTTAATCTAGGGTAAATTCCATACAAGAAATTGAGGGCATCAAGTTGAGTGAAACTATGAAGTCAAATTGAAATTTGATTTAAATTTCAACCAATCTTTTAGGGGTGTTTCAACCAATCTAGGGTAAATTCCATACAAGAAATTGAGAGCATCGAGGTGCATTTGCTTTCGTCGAGAAGGCATTTATGGGTGCTTGTGTGGGTACTTTATAAATTCATAAAAATCTAGCAATAAAAATTATCTTGAGTCAATCTAGTTTATGAATCGTTGAAAATTGCCGGTGATTGCATTTGGGTTGAAGTGTATGACCGTGTTCATCAGTCAACCATACATTTCGGACGTACGTACGGCCGGCCATATATAAGCCCACAGCTCAAGACGACTCGTCATCCGTTTTCTTTACCCGAAACCTCAGGCGCCGGTTAAGATGCAAATACTAAGCTATACAAAGCCGGGGGCACCCCATACAAACCCGGAGGCATTCCGGCCTCCTCGCGAGGCCACGTCGCCCCCAACGCTCGGCCGGCCGGCGCGTGGCGGAGGAATTCGCGTACGGCCGGCCGAGTCACTTTCCCTGACTTTTTTGAAAATTACGTAAAGGTCCTCCGTTATCGCAAAAAGGTCCTTACATTTTTTTGAATAAGCCCCTGCATATTTTTTTGCTGGGTAGCGACCCGAGGTTTCCCGTAATTACGAACAGGCCCTTACTTCTTCCGAAAAGGCCCTCGGTTTTTTTTACGAAAAACCCCCTCTGATCTCCTTTTATTGCGAAAAGGCCCACGATTTTTTGCGAATTTTTTCCTCTTTTTACTTCGGTCCACACGGTGGCTGGCGTGGCGTTGCACCACGCCTATGTGGCTAGTTCATTCTATGTGCTATCTAGTACCGGATTCTTACGACTTCATATACAGTAATATATTGCAAGTTGTCGAGGGACAAATTGAAAATACTTTTCGTTTTCTTTCTCAAACGAAAAGAATTGAATGAGCTAGCTCTGCTTGTATGAATTGCTAATAAAAACCCCTATTATAGCAGGGGGGAACGCCGCGCCCCCGCTCGGCCACGTCACCCCGCGCCCGCGCTCCGGCCGGCGCGTGGCGCGGGGATTTCGGTACGGCCGGGGGAGGGAAATCCCTCCTGTTTTCCGGAAATTACGTATAGGTCCTTTTTCCTCACAAAAAGGTCATTTTTCCTCGCGAAAAGGTCCCTGGCGGTTTTTTTTGCGGCGGATTTTTCTGAAAACCCACCTCCAATTTGCAGGATGGCACCCCGCGGTTTTCTAAATTGCGTACGGGTCCTCATTTCATTACATACGGGTCCTCAATTTTTACGAAAAAACCCTTTAACTTTTTCGAAAATACGCATGTGCCCTCAATTTTTTTAAAAAACTCCTCACAAATTATCGACTCTTTTACTTCGGTGCACACGGTGGCTGACGCGGCGTGTCGCCGCGCCTATGCTGCTAGTTGGTCATGCATCAGCACGTTGTTTTGCGATAGCAAGTGCGCACAGTAGTACATGTATGCTCACTGGCAGGCTAGCTAGCGACCATATGCTCACATGCATGCATCTTCCTATGTATATATATCTAGAATTCTTGCTACCTTTACATTTCTGCTGCTGCCTAAAGCAAGATTCACCACAATATATATGTGCACTGATCTGGTTTTCCAGCGTTATTTTACGACACTAAAGTACGTGGGTGCCTCCATCTTGTTAGCTATACACTGCATGCAACAGCACACAAGATCGATCTCGCGCACGAAAGCTAGCTGAAGAAATATTTCTGAACCATGCATGGGATCACAACCAGAATCACTCTTAGTACATATCTCAAGGCCAATCCAATAGCTCGTCAGAAGAATCGACCGAGATTTTAAAAAGACAATTATATAACAGGTACAACTGTATTTTCAAAAGACAATGGAGTTATATAACAAATACAATATGTACCATTATCTTGCATGGAAAATTTCGCTAGTTATTAAAACAAAGGCAAAAGAAACAACTATGTTTGCTCTTAAGGGTTGGAAATTCTCACGTTAATCGAAGTAAAAAGAGAAAGATCTACACCATTGATTTTGATGGTCGAGATCAAAGCAGTGCAAATCAATCAGATTTATGTAAGAGTTGTACAATTGTATAATATAATTGTATTTCATCATAATCATCAGATTTATATAACAAGTACAACTCTATGATTTGATATAAACATATGCATTGTAGTATCTAGCCGCACAATTGCGTGGGGGAATTCGGCTAGTTATTAAAACTACAATGATATGAAAGTATTTTTGATAAAAAAAAAATAGCAATACCCTTCACACGTGAAAAACCCCAACATCTTTCTGTATATTAGCGATCAGAATTTTAAAAGGTTGAGTGCATAGGTTCTAAAACAACATCTAAAAAAGAATGAACAAAATTTTCACCAATTAAAAATGTTGCATGACTTTAAAACAACAATGATATGAAAGTATTTTTGACAAAAAAAATCTAGTAGTACCATTCTCACGTGAGAAATGGAAACATCTTTCTGTATATTAGTGATCAGAGTTTTAGAAGGTTGATTGCACATTCTAAAACATCATCTAAAAAAGAATGAACAAAATTTTCACCAATTAAAAATGTTGCATGACTTTCTTATTATATCTTGCTGATTAACAAACAACTTGAGATATCATTATGTATCTCTTTATTCGTACACACACGTCGACAACTTCTCATTTGTCAGACACGCATTTATGCATGCAAGTTAGAGCATGCACACACACAAACACATAGATAAACCATTCGTCGATCGAGCTAGTAGCTGGGGTAGGTCGATAAATTAAGCCCAGTACTTGACGGTGTGACCGTAATTGGTCTGCTTGTCGTAGTACCTGTCCCAGAGCATGATCCCTCCATAGTTGGCCGCCTTCTGCACGTTGGGCAGCAGGTCGTAGTAGAGCGCCTTGAGGAAGACGTTGTCGTTCTTCCCCGGCACGTTCGCCGCCGCGAGGCCGAGGTACACCTCGCTCCTCGGGTACCTCGCCGTCCACTTGTTCCACTGCTCCATCACCCCCCATAGGCCGACGTGGTTGTACGAGCACTTGGCGTCGTCGTAGAACCGGACGTGGATGCGCTCGAATAGCCCCGTCTGCAGCGCCTTCTCGACGCGCCAGTCCGGGTACGCGCACCGCGGCGTCGCCGTCAGCCGCACCCCGACTGTGGCGCGGTAGTTCTTGTTGTAGCTGTAAAGGCGCCTGGCCAGCTCGTCGTAGTGGTCCGGCGCGCCCTGGTCGATGAAGAAGTCGATGCCGTTGACGACCGCGTCGCCGAACGGGCGGAAAACGCCCTTGCGGGAGCCGCCGAGGTGGGCGTTCCAGAGGTTGTCGGCGACGTCGGCCGCCGACTGCGAGGACGGAAGGGAGTACTGGTTGCCGCCGCCGCCGATGGAGAGGAGCACGACGATGAACTTGGACTGGCAGTGCTTGATGTCGTCGCCGATGCCGTAGAGCTGGTGGCCGGAGAGGTCGCCCCAGTACCTGCCGTGGCCGAAGACGCTGTAGAAGGAGATGATTACGGTGGTGTAGAGGCCGGTGTCGCAGGCTTCCCTGAGGGTGCCCTCGTCCTTGTTCCGGCCCCAGAACACGGTGAGCTGGCCGGTCTTCTTGGCCGTCGCCGGGCCGGCAAGGCAGGAGACGAGGACGAAGGCCAGGGAGAGAAGAGCTGGGAGACAGGAACGGCGCCGGAGCGCCATTGTTCGCAGTCTGCTTCTTACTATTGCTTAATCGATCAGGACTAGCTACGTACTATAGTAATTTAACTCTGACGTACGTGCTCTGCAGTGATTGATGGATCGATGGATGCTGTGAAGAATGGGAAGCATGGGACAAGTGTATATATAGAGCGCCTGCATGGAGGTCTATCCTTGTGTAAAGGTGGCAAAAGTCTATCCTTGTGTGCTGCAGTGATTGTCAAGTACGTGTGCTGCAGTGAGCATGCCAAAGAAGGGAAACCAACGCACGCATGCAGTAGCTAGTCGATCCATGGCATCGAGATTCACATATCCATCATCCATCCATGCATGCATGTCCAGAACTCGTCAATGTATGTCGTCAAAGAACATGGACGACAGCTAATCGCATAGATAAACACATACGCTATATGCGAGGAACCTTCCAAGGCCGTACAACGTTGACACGGGACATGCAGTTGGTACACGCTTCTGTACCAACTGGCCATGATCATTATTCATTAGCATGTGGTTTTGCGAATAAGATGGGCTCAGAGCTAGCATTTTTGGCTAGGGTTTGCTAGCATGCATGCATAATTGCAGGACCTTGCATGCGTGAACGTACTCCGCGAATCGATAGATGGCGACTTGCCTACGCGTCCGTGGACTAGATAATTTTTAAGCTCTCCTACTAATCTTGTCTGGCCGGATAATTGAGTGCAAACTTGTTTCTCTATCTTGCACAGGGGAAGAAAACAGCGGGAAACGACTGCCGGATCGAAAAGCTAGCGCCATTTCTATATCCACGGTAGCACACAAGAAAAGACTAGCTAGCATGGTGTCCGTAGCATGGGATATTATCCTGATGCCAGTATCCAGCGTCTCTTCGAAAGTGATGTCTAATATGGTAGGGAGAATAATTTAAAAAAAGAAGATAATTCCTTATGCCCAGGATGGTAGAGGTAATCACATGCGCTCATGTCTAGAAATTAGGTAAAGAGAGCGGCAACAACATTAACTGGAGGATCCTGAAATTATGTAGGCATATGCTAACCTCGAACGCATGAACGATCAGGATATTGATGAATAATCGGTATGTACGTATGTTGTTATTGTACTCTTTTTTTTATTTGGGGAACCCCCACTTTAGGGTGTAAGGTTTTTAATGCTACGGTAACATTGTTTCTCTAAAATATCAAGAAAATTTCACTTTTTCCTAAGATATTTATGCGCCCATGTTTTTACGTAACTAATTCAATTTTAACTAGGTTTTAAACAAGACAGGCACGACAGGAATGAAGATGATGGCCACCGCCACCATCGTTGTACAGTGGGCTTTAGGCCATGACTAGTTGATGGCAAAGCGGGCTGACATGGCATGGTGGGTGACCGGGCTGAACCGACATGGCCTAAAGCAACGCTAGGCAGCCGTGTCGGCACGGCCCATGTCCCATCGGAAGCATATATGCCTATGATGTTTACATGGTAAATGGGGAACTTTTTTCAGATTAACCCAGGCAGCCAAATTAATTTATGTATTTCAGATTAACCACGGCAAATTAAGGGCAGCCCCTGCCTTGGCTTAAGCAGGTGCTATAAAAAGGAAGCAAGAGGCCAAATTTGCTTAGGTCTCAAGCCAAAATATGCAACTCAAAACAACCACAACCTCAGTTAGGTACCTAATTTTAATTTTGCAGAATTGGCAGGGCCGCGCGAACGCGTACCCCCTCTACCATAAATTATGACGTCCACTCTCCCACTTGAGGAGATGGTAAACCAACGCGCCCACCAAGTGCAATGTGCGCCATTGGCCTAGGCCACGGGCCTTAGTGATCACCCGTCAACCCCGTCCAGGTAAGTATGTTCTAATGAAGGCAGGCCGTGGTTTATGTCGCCTCCTTCCTCTCCCAACCAGCTCCATTTAGCAATGTGGTACTAAACACGAGTGCCAATCCCTTGTTCCATGGGCCAGTTTTTTTTCCACGGCCCATAAGAAGAGCCCACGGCACATACTCCGCGAATCGATAGCTAGACGGCGACTTGCCTACGCGTGCGTGGACTAGCTAATTATTAAGCTCTCCTACTAATCACTTATGATCTTTGACTAAATTTTAGAAGGTCAAAAATGGCCAATCCGAAAGATAATTCACGTACTCGTCGTACAAAGAGCAAAACAGATACAATTAAGTACATGTATGATGTATAGTCACAGTCACCAGCGACGACTGTGAATAAAAAACTGACACAATCAATACTAGTTAACCGAGGTCTCCTATGCATTCAGACCTCGATTAATTTATGCGTACACTACACACATCCAAAAATAATCACTTGATGAGGACAAACTGCACGCAGACAAGCATGCATGCGTATCGATTAATCAAGCTGCTGGTAACTAATTAAAAAGGCTCAAGTGACTCGATCATGCATCAAGCAGAGACATCGGAACTGTAGCCGGTCTGCTTGTCGTAGTATCTGTTCCAGATCATGATGCCACCGTAGTTGGGCTTATTCTGCACGTTTGGCAGCACGCCGTAGTAGAGATCCTTTGGGAATATGTAGCCGTCCCCGTCCGCCTCCGGCGAGGCCACCAGCCCGAGATACACCTGGCTGCGCGGATACGCCGCCGCCCACTTCCCCCACGAGTCGTCGGGGAACATTGTGCAGTTCAGGTCGCCGTACACCCTGACGTGGATGCGGTCGAACACCCCCGTCGCGAGCGCCTTCTCGACGTGCCTGTCCGGGTACGCGCACCGCGGCGTCGCCGTCAGGAGCACCCCGACGGCTCTGGCGCGGTAGTATTTGTTGTATTTCGAGAGGCGCCTGGCCAGCTCGTCGTAGTGGTCCGGCGAGCCCTGGTCGATGAAGAAGTGGATGCCGTCGACCGCCGCGTCGCCGAAGGGGCGGAAGACGCCCTTGCGGGAGCCGCGGAGGTGGGCGTTCCACACAGTGGCGAAGTCAGGATTAAAATTGAGGGGGAGCTGAAGTATTTATCGAATTAAACTAAGTTGACACAAATATAGTCTTATACTCTTATAGAATTTCAAATTCATACAGAAATTATACAGTTGAAATTTTGGAGACAAACAACAAAAAACAGAGAAATACAAAATACGTACCTTGACAATAGAAAGCGCATACCCAATAATATATAATTATTCTGCTATGAGTACGGAGTAGAAATAAATCACCTGTGTATGAAACATATGAAAATTAGTTATATAATAGAAAATTGTGAATAATAATGAAAATTTAGTTCATATGAATTATGAAACATACCACAAATAAGCTAATTTGAACCACGAGACAAATTTGAATCACGGGGCAAATGCATTCTAAACTCTAAATTATAGCAAAATCTATAAATAAATTATTAGTCTAAAATCTAAACTCTAAATTACTAAATTGATAAAAAAAAGTACAAAAAATTACCCTTAAGCAATCAAGCTGTCGGCTGCCCCTATCCTCAAATACACAACTCTCTATTCAGTGTTCACAGTTTCACTTCACAGTTCACACAATCAGACAATCTCACTCACAGACTCACTCGCTGTGGAGTCTGTCAGTGGACACTCGTCGGCAACCGGCACTTGAGGAGTCGCGCAGCAGCACTTTTATTCAGCTCGGCCCTCCGCGAGACCGCAACAGCGCAACTCAACTCCCTCCTCAGGCGGTCATGCCTCAGTCCCTCTCCCTCCCTCTCTCAACTTCCTCAGCGCCAGCCGAGAGCCCGAGAACACGTCGCTCGCCGGCCGCTGTCTCTCCTCGGCTCCTCCACCCGTCCGCCGCCTCACCTCGCTCGGAGTCGCCGCCTCGCCTCGCTGGCTCGCTCCTCGGCTCCTCCGCTCCTCGCCTCGCTCGGAGTGTGCCATCCCAGACCCGCCGGCGGCGCCTCGACCCTCACCGCCCCGGTCCGGCTCCCCTGCCCTGGCTCGGCCCCCTCGTCGCCCCGCTCCGACTCCTCCCGCCGGGTCGCCGCGCCGCCGCCAGTCGCAGATCAGATCTGGCTTTGTTTCTTTGTGTCTTTGTGAATTGTGAATGTCTGTGTCTCCTAGCTCTGGATCTGTCGCCGCCTGGGGTGGAGGTTTTGGTTTGGTGGGCCAATAAGACAAATTGCTGGGCCGGGCTGCCACTTGAAGTTTTTTGTTGCTTGTTGGGCTTAAAGCCGTCGCCGGGGCTTGAGCTGTGTTTGTCGCCGTCGGCCGGCTGTTCTTGCCGGGGGGAGGTGGGGCGCTCGCGGGGGGTCAGCCGCTGGGGGGAGGTGAGGCTCGAGTCTTACTAAGCCTCCCCTTGGCTTCGCCCCTGGTTCCACAGGTTCTCGGCGACATCCGCCGCCGATTTGGAGGACGGAAGGGAGTACTGGTTGCCGCCGCCGCCGATGGAGAGCAGCACGAGGATGCCCTTGGACTGGCAGTGCTTGATGTCGTCGCCGACGCCGTAGAGCGGGTGGCCGGAGAGGTCGCCCCAGTACCTGCCGTGGCCGAAGACGCTGTAGAAGGAGATGATGACGGTGGTGTAGAGGCCGGTGTCGCAGGCCTCTCGTAGGGAGCCCTCGTCCTTGTTCCGGCCCCAGAAGACGGCGATCTGGCCGGTGCGGTCGGCCGTCGCCGGGCCGGCGAGGAAGGCCAGGGAGAGAAGAATCTTGCATGCATGCATGCTAGCGTGGACGTACCCACACATTGTCAAAACCCGCGCGACGTCTGTCGGTTGAGTAGGAACTGCACGCTAGCTGCAGCACACAGCACACAGGTTGAAGTCTATCCCTGTGTGCATGTCGGCGTTAAACAATCCTTGATTGTGAAGTACGTGTGCTAGCTGCAGTTAGCAGTGAGCATGCCAAACAGGGAAACAAACGCATGCATGCAGTAGCCAGTCGTATTCATCGATCCGTGGCATCGAGATTCACATATCCATCATCCATCCATGCATGCATGTCCAGAACTCGTCAACGTATGTAGTCAAAGAAGATGGACGACAGCTAGCGCACGTCGTTAGTCGTAAAGGTTAGAAGAAGGCGCATAGATAAACACATACGCTATATACACGCGAGGAATCTTCCAAGGCCGTACAACGTTGACACGGGACATGCATACATGTCTGCATGCAGTTGGTACACGTTACTGTATATGCATGTATATGTTGCCCTGTGGCCATGATCATTAGCACATGGTTTTGCGAATAAGATGTACGTAAAGGTAGGGGGGCTAAGAGCCTAAGGCCTAGCATTTAATTTGGCTAAAACTCCTCAATGGAATATCGTTAATATCTTTGTACTACAGAAGTTACGAGGTTATCTGGATTTAATTGAATTGAGTAAATATTCGATTTGATTTTGTTACAATTCTATTCATATTTGTATTTGAAAATATTTGAATTTGAATTTGAATTTGTTTATAATATACAAATATGAATACGTTAAAGTCATTGTTCTATTCGTATGATCCGTTTCAACCGTTTGGGTTAATCCCATATGGTTAATGGACTCGTGCGTGAAGGTAACGTGCCAGGCACGATGCTTGCATATGTTACTAAACATGGTCAATCCCTTGTTCTATGGGCTACTTTTCTTTCCACGGCCCATAAGAAGAGCCCGCCACGTCCCCAGAAGTCTGCATGGTACACGTTACTGTACCATGATCAGCAGCACCTGCTTTTGCGGATGGACGTAAAGCTAGGGCTAAGAGCCTAAGTACAATGTGGAATAAAACTTTTAAACTAAACTTATAAATGTTAAAAATTAAAATGAAGTTATAAAACGTAATTTCATAACTATAATATTGTGAAACTTTTAGTTTTAAATTTGATTGAATTTCACAAAACCCCATATCTTGTGGTCTAAGTTACACAAAACCACAGAGTTTTTGGCATGTGCCATTTAACTCCAGGTATTATGGTATTGCAATTTCACAAAACCACACCCCTAACAAATTCTGAGCTACTCTTACATCTAGGTCCCACTCGTAGGTTGATGTGGCGCTAAGGTTCTGTGTGGCCACCACCCGGCTCATTTCCCACGCCGCCGCCCCCTGGTTCATCTCCCACGGGCTTATCTCCTGCGTGGTCGAACTAATGTGATTGAAAAAAAACATGATCGAACCAACGTGATCGAGAACCAGTGTGGTCGAACAAAGACCAGAATGGTCGAACCGGTCTGACCGAGGGTGAGGGGCGGCGGTGCGGGAGATGAACCGGGAGGGAGGGGGGCGGTGCACAGGCCCGGCCCTGGCGGGGGGCGAGCGGGGCGGCCGCCCCGGGCCCCCAAAACCCAGGGGCCCCATATACTGATATACATAGTACATGTACAAATATACTACTGCTATTCGGATCCGGCTACGGGCTATCGGTCTATGAGTAATGAGTCTATCTCTGGGCGGCGGACTTGGCGACTTCTCATCTTCAGAATTCAGATCTGAGATCTCTTATCGTCTATTCGTCTAGGGCTGTCTCCCGTCTGCCCGTCTCTAGACGTCTCTCCGCCAGCGGCGCCAGGCACCAGTCCGTCGCGCAGCCGCGCTACGTCCCCCCGCCGGTAAGGCCGCGAGCCCGCGACGTGAGCTCTGCAAGTCTGCATGCACACATGGCGCCGATCGCTAAAGCCTAAATGCTAATCCGCTTTGCATCATTGATTGATTTGATTCATTGGATATTTGGAATTTTGGATTCGTTGGCTCATTGCATGGCCTGCATGCTGCATGCAGGATTGCAGGCGCGTCCGCGCGTACAGCGTACTGCGTGTGAGCGTGTCTGCGTACAAGGCGATCGAGTAGGCGACGGACGGACGGAGCTGCACGATAGTCGACAGAGCAGAACACGGCGGCCGGCGGCGGCGGCTGAGCGAAGCGATCAAGCGAACTCAGCGATTCAGCGAAGCGAATTTGCCGTCTGCGACTAGATGAGTTGATCAGCCGACAGCCAAGCGGAGCGAGCGAGCGATTATAAATACCATCATCAATGACTTCGCATCTAGAAATGTTAGAAGGAATTTTTAAGGTAATATCTATAAACTCTTTGATATGAATTTTTCTTTAATACATAACGCATTTTAAGTGTTTGTTGGTAAAATTAGATACATATATATATGTGTATGTAAATTTATATTTAGATATTTATACTAGGGCCTTTATTTTTAGTTTCGCTCCGGGCCCCTAAAATCTCAGGACCGGCCCTGGCGGTGCAGTGGTGAGATTTTGTGAAATTGCAATACTATAATATCTAGGGTTATGTAGTTGGTACACGCTACTGTATATGTATCTTCCAAGGCCGTGCAACGTTGACACGGGACATGCAGTTGGTACACGCTGCTGTATATGTATGTATATGTTGCCCACTGGCCATGATCATTAGCATGTGGTTTTGCGAATAAGATGGGCGTAAAGCTAGGGCTCAGAGCTAGCACTTTTGGCTAGGGTTTGTTAGCATGCGTGCATAATTGCAGGACCTTGCATTGCGCGCACGTCCTCCGCGAATCGATAGATGGCGACTTGCCTACGCGTGCGTGGACTGGCTAATTATTAAGCTCTCCTACTAATCATGTTAAAACTTCAAACTGATCGTGCATGTCTGGCCGGATCATTGAGTGCAAACTACTCCTAGCTATCTTAATTTGCCAGATACAACACGAGTCTCCCATGGTATATATATCTCAACATGTACGTTTCCCTTATTTCTATCTTGTACAGGGGAAGAAAACAGTCGGAAACGACTGCCGGATCGAAAAGCTAGCGCCATTATTTCTGTATCCATGGTAGCACACAAGGAAAGACTAGCTAGCTTTACGCAAAGTACGTAATTACCTCATTGATTTCTATTCATATTCGATCCGTTTCAACCCTTAGGATTAATCCCATATGGTCAATGAAATCCTGCGTGTGATGAAGGTAAAGTGCCAGGCACCGATGCTTGCATATGTTACATAAGATGCGTGGGGAAGCATAAGAACATAAGCAACAGCAGCCTATTACAGGCAATAGAAAAATACTTGGATGGTGTCTTGATGTGATCACTCGTGTTATATAATGATGATGATGGCACTGTCAGTGTGAAACATGGTAATACTAACACCCATGAATAGGAGAATGTTTGTTGAGACGTGCTTCTGTGTATCACTATTTCAATCACTACTACAGAAAGGTTAATAGTAGACGGCAAATCACAGACGGTTTTGTGAAACCGTCTGTAATGTAAACTATTACAGACGGTTTTAATTTGAAGGCCGTCTGTGGTATTTGTGGCGGGAAAAAGGAGTATCACAGACGGTTCTTACCTCTGAACCGTCTGTGATACTGGAATATCACAGACGGTTGTGTTGTGTCGACTATCACAGTCGGTTGTTGTTAAGAACCGTCTGGGAATGTTCATAGACGGTTTTTCACAAGAACCGGCTGTGATGTCCCTTTGTCTGTCATATTCTAGATCAGAGGTTAATATATAAGTACACATTGCTTCTAATAACTTAACTACAGAACTACTGAGACAAGAGATCACAAATTAAAGGCAAATTTATTAATTTCAATTAGAGGCAAATTTATTACAAAAGTCGCACAGGTAAAGAGTTTCCCAGATTGTATTCTTTTGGGCTTCGTAAGCTTCTTCTTCAACTTGGGGACTTGGAGGATCAGCCGCTAAATTCTCGAACGCCGTTAAGATTGCCCTTGTCCTCGGCACTTCCTCCCGCACTGGGCAAATGATCGCAGCATCCATAATGTCGTGAGGATAGCATGAAAAGATTCCTCGAATCGCCGTTTCGCTTGATCGGCAAGGCTATCCATCGTCTCGCAATGCGTGTAGAGCTTCTTCCGCATTGCGCACATTGTGGAGAAGAACCAGGGTGAGGGCGGTTTTCCTTTCTTGAGCGGCAGCGAGACGCCTCCGTCGACGGCGGAGGATCAGGTCAAGCTGACGGATGCAAGAAAGTCGGGGAAGGAGAGCAGGGCGGGTGCGGAGAAGCTGCTCCAGATGCAAATTGCTGGCCGCCTGTGTAAGGTTCCGGCCGAACAATTCGTGATGAACAGATGAGAGGAAGGAGATGATCACAAGAACAGTAGTAGAAGCCATGTTGTATTGTATATTGTATTGTACGTACGTAGAAGAGACCTGGATTAGGAGCGCATATTTAACCTTTAGCACAAACGGTTCGTATACCCAAACATTAATGATATAGACGCTTCGTATAACGATCGAGAGACGTTAATTAGACGATCGAAACACGAAGCGTTCTGGCATCGAAACACGCGCGAAGCGTTCTGGTATGAAGCTTATCACAGACGGTTTTTTTATAAAAACCGTGCGTGATAATTTATCCTGACGGTTTTTAATAAAAAACCGTCTGTCATAATCGAATTATCACGAGCGGTTTTAGTTAAAAACCGTCTGTGATAATGACTAAGGCATTTATTGCGCTGCTCAGACCGCATCTGTCTTCATTTCGATCCAGATCTAGCCACTGCTGCGCACTTTTTCACTCGGGAGGAAGTTAGGTGATTTCAGGCCAGTTAATTTGGTGGGAAGAGGCAAAGATTGAGCTTTGAATTAAGATTCAGACTTTCCTGGTTGCTGTAGATATGGTTAGTAATGAAATTTATTTTTTTTAATTGCATTACAATTTAGGTGTAAGTAATCCATGAGTGGTTATTGAAGATGGTTAATTTGCAAAATTGTTGGTTATATAATAGCTATTGTGTTTGTAATATGAATTGAACTAGGAAATTAAGTCTCAATATAATAAATGTGGCCGGTATATATGTAGTTATAATTAGTTATTCTAGATTTTAATACTAAGTTGTTATATATGTACGTCTGTGATTATCAGCTATCACAGACGGTTTTTAACTCCAAACCGTCTGTGATTATCAGCTGTCACAGACGGTTTTTAACTCAAAACCGTCTGTGATTATCAGCTATCACAGACGGGTTTTAACTCAAAACCGTCTGTGATATCTGATAATCACAGACGGTTTTGTGATGACCTTCGATTATCACTGACCCATAAATACAGACGGTTCACAAAACCGTCTGTGATGACGATTTCGAACTGTCTGTGATGACCTTTTCTGTAGTAGTGAATGTTATATAAATATTACAGCAAAAATAAAAGGAAGATGGTAATTACTTACCCCTTCACAGCTTAGGACAAACAATACAGATCAAACACACCCGTCAACTGAAGCCTATGACTATGACGTTTACGTGGTAAATAGGGAGCTTTTTTTTTCAGAGTAACCGAGGCAGCCAAGTTAATTTATGTAATCTTCGCTTACGAGCCGCGTCGGCGATTTGCCTATTTTTGTGCTGTGGTTTCAAGGCCTACTTAGCTTAATCGGTGCTATAAGGAGGCCAAATTTGCTTGGGCCTTAACCAAAATATGCAGCTCAAAGAACCACCGCTTCAGAGGGGCCCAATTTTAGTTTTTCAGAATTGGCAGAGGCCGCCTCTACCAAAAATTATAACGTCCACTCTTCCGTTTAGGGAGATGGTGAACCAACGCGCCCACCAAGTGCAATGTGGGCCATTGGCCTAGGTTACAGCCTTGCTGATCGTCCGTCAACCCCATCCAGGTAAGTATGTTCCAACAAAGGTAGGTTAATGGACTAAGAGCTAGCATTTAATTTGGTTAAAACTTCTGAATAAAATATCATTAATATCTTCATACTACATAGGTTACGAGGATATCTGGATCCGATCGAATTGAGTAAATATTCGATTCAGATTTGTTACAATATTCTATTCATATTTGTATTCGAGAATATTTGAGTTTGAATTTGTACTCATTTATAAAATACGAGTCGTGCGGATCGTGGATGAATTTCAGGGGATAAGCGCACGATCGTTAGTAGTGAGTGAGTGGTCTGCATGTACGGCTGGTTGTATCTATTTAAAGCATCTCAATCGAATAGAATAAATGAGTCATTTGCAGTAGTCATTTGTCTCCTAAAGAGTTTGTATTTGTTTCTTGAGAGAAATAGAAAATTCAAGAGAGAGAGAGAGAGAGAGAGCAAGTGAGAAATTTCGAGAGATTTCCAACAGTTGGTATCAGAGTGTGGTACGGTCCCAGGTGATGCCGAAAATGATGTTGTATGGTGATGGCTCCTCAATAGACTAAAGTTCATTTCTGCCAAAATGGAAAGTTTTTCAACTTAAATTGATAAAGTTACATTCATTTCTCCCTTTGACAGATTGCTGAAAAATTCAGAACTGTTCATGATTCTGAGCCGAATTGTGATTTTTATATCTTCAAATAGGTTCGGATTTTAAGGAAGTCACAATGATGAAAATTGATCCTCTATAGTTGGTCGTCTACGCCAAAATTTTTCAGAATTTATAAAGACAATTTGATCATTTTTCCTTCCCTCTCTACGAGCTCAAGGGAGATGCAAAAAGTCTGAAAATCTGAATTTTCAGATTTCTAAAATCTTGAGTCTTCTTCTCTAAAAAGGGGATTAAAATCTTGGTGAGGCTTCCAAATGTGACTCATGGGCAATTCAAAAGGTTTAGCTCAATTGTAAACTTCAATTTCACCCGGAGCTCATTATGCACATTTGTCTTTTCATAAAAATGCAATTTTGACAAAATGCATATTTGATTCCAATGTGGTCTAAATTGCTAATTTCTTGAATAATCAAGGTTATAAACTTGGATTATTCCCATTGATCTCTCTCTAGTATGTGTTCCTTCTCAATTTGACTTAAAATTCAAAATTTCTTCTTGAATGAACCTTATTGCAAACAGAGCTCAATTTGGCATAACTTTTGAATGGAGACTCCTTGTTCAAAAAATTTTGCTGAAAAAGTTTTTTAGGAGTCGAAAGTTTGTTTCTGCAAAATTTGATAGCATTTCAACTTCATTTGAGAATGTTGTGTACTCTTCTCATTTTGTCAAAGTGCTGAAATTTCAGAGTTTTGTATGGTTTTGAGCATATTTGTGATTTTTGTCTCTTTAAGTGTGCTCATAATCTGAGGTAGTTAAAACTATGACTTTTAATCCATAGTTGTTTTTCAGCTAACTTTTAAAGCCCAATTGGAATGCCAAAATCTGAATATCTAAAATTTCAAATTGAATATGTTTCAAATGCCAAAGGGGCAGAACTCCAAACTGAAACTTCAATTGAAATGGCAAGCTTTCAAGGAGCTCTCAAGAGGAAGATTATTTTAATATGTTTTAAATATCTTCTCTTTAGTTATCTCAAATTCTCTCTTGGTCATATATATTTATTTTCATACTCTTTATGACTATAAATTAAGTTAAATCAATTGGTATCAAGCTCCATATGTTGAAAAATCTCCATTTTGGCTACATTTGCTTTTTTCCTTTCTTTTTGGTGATAAATGCCCAAAGGGGGAGAAATGTGTATAATAACATTGTTATATGTATAATAGCTTTGTTATTTATGCCAAAAGGAGAAAAGGAGAGAAATGTGTATAATAGCAATGTTATTAAAGTGTATAATACCAAAAGGAGAATAACATTGTTAAAAATGTTAAAATTGCTAAAAATGGGAAATTATTTATGCTCATGCTTTCACATTTGTTTAATTTCCTATCATATATTCATTTTCATTCAAATGTTGTTATTGCTAATAGATTTGTCATTCATCACCAAAAAGGGGGAGATTGCAAATTCAAGCTCCATTAAATTGGTTTTGGTGATAATGACAAATATAATTGTGAGACTAATATGTTTATTAGTTATGATATTATCTAGTCTAATTTAGATGTAATGAATGATAAATGCTATTGTGAGACTAACATATTTGATTGATTATGATATTACTTAGTCTCAGTTGGATAAAAAGGTGAAAAGTTTAGAGGTATGCATTCGATATCGCATTCTTATAAGTTAGTGTATTCCTCGGATCCAAAATATAGATTGAACTCCATAAATAGTCTAAAATGAATATGTGCTCACGAGGGGTCACGATTAGTAACTTGAACGTATCATGTGTTGATAGCTCACTTAATTGCTCTACCTCTCTTTGTGTCATGACACTAATATTTTCGAATGTGTTTTAAAAATGATTGTAGCTCATGTGTAAGTCCTTTGTGACATGTGACTAAATCTTTGTGAATGTGTTTTGCAACATGTTGATGTCCATGTTTTTCCCTTTCTTGAGGCATGATGTTAATATTTAGGATATGTCTCTCAAATTATTGTAGCTCATGCAAATACCGTTGCTACATGTGACTTAAGTTTGAAAAGGCAAATTGAATTTAATTAAGCCCATGTTGTCATTCAAGTGATGTGATTCCAAAAAAGATTTGCGGATGTATACCTTGATCTATTGGGAGTCACATGTTTAGCTTGAATGCAAATCTTTATTATCTTGCAAAGCTGTTGTGCAAAGTAATCAAAGGAAGTGTTGTGTTTTCACTTACCTTGAGCCGGCCTTAAAGGTGGCGGTCAGACCGGGCTTAAAATGAGGGTCAGACCGGCCTAATGTTTTTCACTGAGATGAAAGTGCAATTTGACCGGTGGAGTGGTCAGACCGGAGTATACAAGGTGGTTTGACTGGCCTGACCATGGCGGCTAGACCGCCCGTCGGTTAGACCGACAAACGGGTAGCAGTCTGACTGGTTCGCGGAACTACTATTTTCTTCTCACGGTATGTTTTTTTTTTCAGAGGGTGACTTTTCTAATGGCGGTCAGACCGGTACCTTTGTGGTATGACTGGACTGCGGTCGATCCGGTCCTGTGTGGGTGATCGATCAGTAGCTCATTCTAACATCTAGTTTTGTAGCCGTTGAGAGGACTGTGGAAGTACCGGCCATGTGTCGGTGGTACTACCAGGTCTCGGGCTGATTCTTACCCCCTCCTTGTTCAAATGGCTAGTTTTTGGGTGGATGGTATAAATAGCTCCTCAAGGGTTGTTGGGAAAAGGTTGCTGGTGCTATTCTTTCTCTCTTTGAGCTAAGAGCAAGTCTCTTACTCCATATGTGCATATGTTGCATTTAAGAGTCTCTTTGAGCTAAGAGCAAGTCTCTTACTCCATATGTGCATATGTTGCATTTAAGAGTGTTTTGGAGAGACAACCTTATGCATGTGTTACGCTTGGTGGTGGACTTTGTACCTGTTGAGCTGAGATACTTGATTTGTTCAAGTGAGGGTCTCTGACTTGTTACTCTTGGAATTTGCCAACTTCTAGACAGCTTCGGAGGCGTGGTGGTATGGTGATTTTCTTAAGAAGCTTGTGAGAAGGCCCGACGGATTGTGAGTGGTGTAGTACTCGCCATCTCTGGAGAGGAGAAAGAGCAACCTTAGTGGGTTGAGGTGGTTAGGCTTAATTCATGGAGCTGGTCCAACTCGGTTGGACTTACCTCAATGTTGATTAGGGGAAATCGGCAAGTTTTTGAGCACCACGGTTAAACATTAGGTGTCATTGTGGTTTGTCATCTTGTGCTTAATTTGCATTCAAGCAATTCATATTCAAGCAACTTATATTCATTGAATTAATTAGAGTACTTGTGTTTCTAGTATTGCTTATCTTGATTTAAAATTATATCGTTGGTGCACTTAGTTAAACTTAGACAATTTAGGCATTACTTGTGAAAACCAAATAGCTTTCACTTCCGCATTGTTTGATTTGGTTATAGCCTAGAAAGAATTTTTAAAACCGTATATTCACCCCCTTCTAGTCAGCCTCCTCAATCTTACACCCATTCATGTATATAAACCCCAGGGGGGCATGAGGAAAGGGATCCACTCATCTTTGCGGACTAGCCCTCTCTCTCTCACGGTTGGCTCTCTCTAGCTTTCTTAGTTCTTCGTCCCCCATGGAGAAAGGGTAACCAGTACCCACTGTTGTGGCGCATGCTACAACAATAAGTTTTGCAATATGTGCTTCTCTGTTGTTATGGTTGTGACCGTCTATAACTGCACTATGTTGGACAGGAGTAGCGTTGTCTCTTACCTTTTGCTATTGTTTCCTAAGCCAATCGAGAACAAAATTAACATTTGGTCATTAATTTTGCATTTTGATCCATTTGTGTATGTAGTTTCTCGAGTGATTTCAGAGACTTAATTAATAATAGGACTTACACCGAAGTTTGTGTGACATACCTGAATAATTACGTAGTTAGGCTAGTTTTTCTGAGGGATGAATTGCATTTTGTTGTATTGTGGACGAACCCACCGGGCTTGAACCCGGGTGGCTAGCTCTTTCCTTTAAGTGAATGCCATAGCTTCGGCCAAATTTAATTATTAGCTAGTACATGTTGCTCATCAGCTAGGAATTGCCTTGCAGGGAGACTCAGAGTTTGACCCCTTGCTGAATTTATAGCTGGTGAACTACAAGAACTCTGGATCCATGCTATGCAGTGTTAAAATCCTGAACAGCCGTTAACGTTACTCTATACCTCAATCAACTAAAGAAGCAATCAAACTAGAATAATCTTAAAAACCTAAGAAATATTCAGTTCAATAATAGAAACTTGCAAATTTCAAACTTGATATAGGTGCTTGGCTGTGACAACAGCGTACGTACCAAACCTTACATCATTACATGCTCACAAGCACCTTCATTTACATAAATCTTACACCTTCATTTACATAAATCTTACAACTTACAAGCAGTTTTATTCTATCTTACAACACTAAGTCTACCATAATAACAAAATATTATACAATCACCTTCTTGACTTCATCACCTCATGTTAAAGGAAGAAAACATCATGCAATAGCTTCACATTGGAGACAACCGAGGCGTCAGAGGAGGAAAATTAATTGCTGTCTCATCAACTTGATCGCAAATCATTTTCCCTTGCCTTTTCATCCATTCCTTTCTCACCAAATGAAGATGCTCCAAAACTTGCTTCATGGTTGGCCTCTCATCCACATCATCTTTAAGGCATTGAACTGCAATCGTACCAATCATCTCAAGACAATCTATGACTTCAGTAGACGTGATTTCCTCATCAAACATCTCCCTGGCTCTACTCTCTGTGATGTAAGACTTAGCAAAGTTTAACGGGAGACTCTTATTATTATCATACCTTGCCATCTTCCCGGTGATGAGTTCCAGGAGAACAACTCCAAAGCTATATACATCACTCTTCTCTGTAAGAAGGCCTGTCTTCATATACACAGGATCTATGTAGTTTGTATCCCCTACCACGAACCTAGTATGGTGTTTGTCTGTAGTTAGGAGTCTGGATATTTCGAAGTCTGACACCCTTGGCGTGAACTTGTCACCAAGGAGAATGTTGCTTGACTTAACATCTCCATGAAGGATCTTTTGACTAGCAGATGAATGCATGTAGTCTAACGCTTCCGTGGATTCAATAGCAATTCATAGACGTACTTGTAGTGAGAGATGATGTTTTATAATATTACTGACATTAGTAATATTACCGTGAAGCACATCGTAGAGGTTCCCTTTAGGGATGAACTCATAGACCAACATTGGAATATTTGTCTCCAAGCAACAACCCAAGAGTCTAACCACATTCTTGTGACTGATTTGAGCTTGAATGGTAATCTCATTTGCAAAATCCTTTTTGCGCGCCTCGTCAACAGTAATGGAGCGCTTGACCGCTACTTGTTGGTTGTTGTTAGTAGCTCCCATGTAGACCTCACCGAAGCCACCCTTTCCAAGGATTGTGTTGTAATTCTTTGTAATTTGATCCATCTGATCCTTTGTGAAAATCTTAATGCCAATGCTTTTAATTAGCTGACCACCATTTTTTTCAAAAAGATCTCTAAGCTTCCTTTTCTCACGCTTCATGTGAAAGAACATTAGTAGGACCACCAAAATTGAGATGGCACAGATTGTTGCTAAAAACATATATTGTGTTGTTATTGTTTTGTGTCAGTTAAGATTTCACAAACCATAAAAGGACAAATTATTATATGAAGAAGGCCTACCAATCACCGCTATAGCTAGTTTGGGCAGTACAAGTTGACAATCCTTGTCACTTTTACTATTTTTTCTTCGTCCAAAATTGCATTTACACTCATAGTCACCTTCTACATCATGGCATGTCCCACCATGGCAAGGATATAGTTTTTCATAAATGGATGCATCATTTTTTCGAAGCTCACACTCATTAATATCTGTAAAATGAAGAAAAAAATACAGTGAATGTTAAATAAAAGAAATATTGATAACTGAAATTACCATGTGTTTCAATTTCTTTTGTGTTGCATGCCTTTGTTGTGTCAGGGCATATAATTGCATGTAGCAGTTAACTAGAGGCTACCTCCTCAAATCGTTAAGAAACTAATAAACAATAGTATGATCTCGAAACCTTCTTTTTCTGCAAACTATCGCTCGAACGGTCTCATCAAGTTTGCCAACCCATAAAAGTAAAGTCAATCGATGATTAATGACTAGTTAAGGGGATATCATAAACACTATAAGTGTTGAAAATAGACAATACATACTTGGCACAAGCAAGCATCTAGAGTATTCTATACAATATAAGAGACTAGATATTTTTGCTATGAAGATCTTAGAATAAAATATTTAGCTAAGCTTCATGGCAAATTAGAGAATTTTCCAGACTTAGATATTTTGAGAAGAGATTTCTAGAGTAGAGATATTTGTAGAGCACTTGCTTGGATGGTTGCCACTTTTCACCAATCTAACGGCCTTCTAAAGTATAAATAGGGGGTGCTTCTCACCCCTAAGCTATGAACCATATAAGCTACCATGAGCATAGAGTGTTAGGGAGAGCCATGAGAGGTGGCACTAGGTAGAGTGCTAGTGTAGCCACCAAGAGTGTCAAGTTGTGTTGTATCAAAGTTCATAGTAGTGAATAAAGAGTTAAGCTCTTATGTGTAAGTGTTGGTCCCCCACGATAAGCCACATACTTCTTAGCACTTAGTTGCAATTGTGAAGACAATGTTGGATCTCAGTTATGCTTCGAACTTAGAACAAAAAAATACAGAAAATAAAAAATTCATTACGTAACATGTTGTAACCAATGAGATTCCTGCCATTGTGACATTCAAGCATCTTTAGTACACAAAATCCGCAGTCATGAATTTTTTCACAAAAAGACAAAAACATACAAAAATGACAGTAAAAACAAGTTAATACAAAACAATAATTAAAAAAAGATGATCAGTGAGGTATCGTTTTGTTTGGTAATAAGGACCGTATGAAGGTTGACAAGGAGCTGTCAAAAATACTTTTGAAGAACCGTGTCGCTGAGCTGTCTAAGTACTTGGACCAAAAAGATGAGTTGAAGCGTTCTGTGGATGATTTGGTGGACTTCCTAAAAAATTGCAGTTCTCGTTTCCGAGCTGTCCCACATGAAAAACAAATGAACACCTTTAAGGAGTATTTACTAAAGCATTCAACACTTCAGTAAAATACATTGCAACATATATTGGTATATTAATTGACCACCTTCCGAAGATTTCAATATGCGCTGACATCATGTATGCCAAAAGTTTGGTAGAAGATTTGCAGAAGTTATTGTATCTACATGATGATGAATCTCTTACTAGAATCTTAGAGCATTCTAATAATCTTGATGACTTGAGTGACTCTGAAAAACATGCTGTGAAGATGAAGTCTAGGTGTATTGATGCCCTGATGAAGCTTCAGTTTCCTAAGCCCAAAAAGAAGTTAGAGGACATCTGCTTGGACTAAGGTGTCACATTAGAGACAATTAAGGTGTCAGAGGAGGAAAGTCAATGGCTGTCTCATCAACTTGATCGCAACTCGTTTGCCCTTGCCTTCGAATCCATTCCTTTCTCAGCAAACGAAGATGCTCCAAAACTTGCTTCATGGTGGGCCTCTCATCCACATCTTCTTTGAGGCATTGAACTGCGATCCTACCAATCATCTCAAGACTATCTATGGCTTCAGTAGACATGATTTCCTCATCAAACATCTCCCTGGCCCTCTTTTTCATGTAAGACTTAACAAAGTTTAACGGGAGGCTCTTATTATCGTCATACATTGCCTTCTTCCTGGTGATGAGTTCTAGGAGCACAACTCCAAAGCTATATACATCACTCTTCTCCGTAAGAAGACCTGTCTTCATATACACAGGATCTATGTAGTTTGTATCCCCTATCACGAACCTAGTGTGGTGTTTGTTTATAGATAGGAGTCTGGATATGCTTTGAACTTAGAACAAAAAAATACAGAAAATAAAAAATTCATTACGTAACATGTTGTAACCAATGAGATTCCTGCCATTGTGACATTCAAGCATCTTTAGTACACAAAATTCGCAGTCATGACTTTTTTCACAAAAAGACAAAACATACAAAAATGACAGTAAAAACAAGTTAATACAAAACAATAATTAAAAAAAAGATGATCAGTACCCCAATTTTGCATCTTTGCATAATCCTTAGAAATAAAGGAAACAAAAAGGAGTTGAAGTGACAAACATGGTGGTTTGCAATGGAATCTGAGCATACTGGACATTGAATGTATCATATACCCCAATGGGGTGTTCTCGCAAACTTGACAAGGCCTGTTGTAGGTTGATACCCTGGAAAAAAGGTACAATAATTGCGACAACTACTAACCACAATGTACATACTTCCTCATCTGCGTTCGGCGGGCACACATTGAAGTGCGCGCGCAGCCAGGACCCAAGCACCGCGGATGGCCGGTTGTCCTTTGAGTCCGCAGGCGGGTCATCCAGTCGAACTCCAAGCCACACTCCCACCTGGTCTCTCCAACCCATGTTGTTAATGCCCCCATTACTGGCAACCCGTCTGTGGAGAGGCATCGTTTTGTTTGGTAATAAGGACCGTATGAAGGTTGACAAGGAGCTGTCAAAAATACTTTTGAAGAACTGTGTCGCTGAGCTGTCTAAGTACTTGGACCAAAAAGATGAGTTGAAACGTTCTGTGGATGATTTGGTGGACTTCCTAAAAAATTGCAGTTCTCGTTTCCGAGCTGTCCCACATGAAAAACAAAAGAACACCTTTAAGGAGTATTTTACTAAAGCATTCAGCACTTCAGTAAAATACATTGCAACATATACTGGTATATTAATTGACCACCTTCCGAAGATTTCAATACACATTGACATCATGTATGCCAAAAGTTTGGTAGAAGATTTGCAGAAGTTACTATATCTATATGATGATGAATCTCTTACTAGAATCTTCGAGCATTCTAATAATCTTGATGGCCTGAGTGACTCTGAAAAACATGCTGTGAAGATAAAGTCTAGATCTATTGATGCCCTGATGAAGCTTCAGTTTCCTAAGCCCAAAAAGAAGTTAGAGGACATCTGCTTGGACCTTGCATGCGTGCACGTACTCCTTGAATCGATAGATGGCGACTTGCCTACTCGTGCGTGGACTACCTAAGTATTAAGCTCGCCTACTAATCCTGTTAAAACTGATCGTGCATGTCTGGCCGGATAATTGAGTGCAAACTACTCCTAACTATCTTAATTAGCCAGATACAACACGTACGAGTCTCCCATGGGATCTCAACGTTTCCCTTGTTTCTATACGTATTTGTATTTATATTCGCATTCGATAAGAATCAAATTCGTTTTCCGCGGGGAAACGTCCTCGGTATCAATTTTGATGGGAGACATTAACTGTTCGTGGAAGATTTTCGCCATCTCCTTCCGGCTCCGCTTTGCACCCGGATACTAATCATGCCCCACTCCAGATTCTTGTAGACCTTGCATTGTCTACAGTAACTAATTTTTAAATAGAGTCAATGGAAAAATTGTAGTAAAAAGTGTACTAAGTTCAACTGTACAGGCCAAAATTGCATGCGATTATTTTTCTATACATACTACCTCTTGCGAACAAGCAAAATTCAAATATTTAAGCCATAAGTCATTTTTTAGATAACGGAATAACAATATTCCGACCTTAATCATTCCACGGGAATGACTACAGCCAAACAGTGCCAAACAAAACCTCAGACCACACCCTACCAAACGGCGAAACAAAAGCTCTTAAGGAGCGAATACAAGCCAAAAGGACTTAACCCTTTAATCTAAAACAAGAGCTCCAACCAAACTTGCTGAAAAACTCCAACACCACTCTCTCTAGCCTTTTGCAGCCTCTTATGAGCGCCCTTCTCGTTTCCTTTTTAGATAGTTGCGACCAGCACCTGATCCAATAAGTCCCCCTGAAAATGACTTGTATAAAAGAGTGAGTATTGATCCTTTTAAAAATGACGTCATTTCTATTCAACCATTATCTGTGCGTGGAATCTAGTTCATGAATTGTTGAGTCAATCTAGTTCATGAATGGTTGAAAATTGCTGACGATTGCATTTGGGTTGAAGTGTATGACCACGTGTTCGATCAGTCAACGATACATTTCGGACGTACGTACGGCCGGCCATATATAAGCCCACAGCTCAAGACGACTCGTCATCCGTTTTCTTTACCCGAAACCTCAGGCGCCGGTTAAGCCGCAAATTCATACTATGTGCTATCTAGTACCAGATTCTTGCGACTTCATATACAGTAATATATTGCAAGTCGTCGAGGGACAAATTGAAAAGACTTTTCGTTTTCTTTTCTCAAACGAAAAGAATTGAATGAGCTAGCTCTGCTTGTACCAGAATAACATCTAAAAAAGAATGAACAAAATTTTCACCAATTAAAAATGTTGCATGACTTTAAAACAACAATGATATGAAAGTATTTTTGACAAAAAAATCTAGTAGTACCATTCTCACGTGAGAAATCGAAACATCTTTCTGTATATTAGTGATCAGAGTTTTAGAAGGTTGATTGCACATTCTAAAAACATCATGGGTATTGATAAACATCATCTAAAAAAGAATGAACAAAATTTTCACCAATTAAAAATGTTGCATGACTTTCTTATTATATATCGCTGATTAACAAACAACTTGAGATCTCATTATGTATCTCTCTTTATTCGTACACACACATCGACAACTTCTCATTTGTCAGACACGCATTTATGCATGCAAGTTAGAGCATGCACACACACAAACACATAGATAAACCATTCATCGATCGAGCTAGTAGCTGGGGTTGGTGGATGAATTAAGCCCAGTACTTGACGGTGTGACCGTAATTGGTCTGCTTGTCGTAGTACCTGTCCCAGAGCATGATCCCTCCATAGTTGGCCGCCTTCTGCACGTTGGGCAGCAGGTCGTAGTAGAGCGCCTTGAGGAAGACGTTGTCGTTCTTCCCCGGCACGTTCGCCGCCGCGAGGCCGAGGTACACCTCGCTCCTCGGGTACCTCGCCGTCCACTTGTTCCACTGCTCCATCACCCCCCATAGGCCGACGTGGTTGTACGAGCACTTGGCGTCGTCGTAGAACCGGACGTGGATGCGCTCGAATAGCCCCGTCTGCAGCGCCTTCTCGACGCGCCAGTCCGGGTACGCGCACCGCGGCGTCGCCGTCAGCCGCACCCCGACTGTGGCGCGGTAGTTCTTGTTGTAGCTGTAGAGGCGCCTGGCCAGCTCGTCGTAGTGGTCCGGCGCGCCCTGGTCGATGAAGAAGTCGATGCCGTTGACGACCGCGTCGCCGAACGGGCGGAAAACGCCCTTGCGGGAGCCGCCGAGGTGGGCGTTCCAGAGGTTGTCGGCGACGTCGGCCGCCGACTGCGAGGACGGAAGGAGTACTGGTTGCCGCCGCCGCCGATGGAGAGGAGCACGACGATGAACTTGGACTGGCAGTGCTTGATGTCGTCGCCGATGCCGTAGAGCTGGTGGCCGGAGAGGTCGCCCCAGTACCTGCCGTGGCCGAAGACGCTGTAGAAGGAGATGATTACGGTGGTGTAGAGGCCGGTGTCGCAGGCTTCCCTGAGGGTGCCCTCGTCCTTGTTCCGGCCCCAGAACACGGTGAGCTGGTCGGTCTTCTTGGCCGTCGCCGGGCCGGCAAGGCAGGAGACGAGGACGAAGGCCAGGGAGAGAAGAGCTGGGAGACAGGAACGGCGCCGGAGCGCCATTGTTCGCAGTCTGCTTCTTACTATTGCTTAATCGATCAGGACTAGCTACGTACTATAGTAATTTAACTCTGACGTACGTGCTCTGCAGTGATTGATGGATCGATGGATGCTGTGAAGCATGGGAAGCATGGGACAAGTGTATATATAGAGCGCCTGCATGGAGGTCTATCCTTGTGTAAAGGTGGCAAAAGTCTATCCTTGTGTGCTGCAGTGATTGTCAAGTACGTGTGCTGCAGTGAGCATGCCAAAGAAGGGAAACCAACGCACGCATGCAGTAGCTAGTCGATCCATGGCATCGAGATTCACATATCCATCATCCATCCATGCATGCATGTCCAGAACTCGTCAATGTCAGGCCCGTCCCTGGGCAAGTGCGGCCTGTGCGACCGCACAGGGCCCCCAATTTCCAGGGGCCCCAATATCCAATGTACAGTCTAATACTATATAGGTCTGGTCTCTATTTTTTGGTCCAAATCCTATTGATGCACTGGAAATAGCTAAAGGAATTGCACTCGAGATGGATATTAGTACAACATTTCGTAAAAGCAAAGAAATTAAAAGAAAGAGGCAATTTGATGAGAACCCAGATGACACAAATGTTGCCACACAGTCTGCAGAGGAATCATTTAGAATCAACTATTTTATACCTATTGTTGATCAAGCTATTTCTTCATTAACAACAAGATTTGAACAGTATCAAGGTTACCAAAGAATTTTTGGTTTCTTATTTACTCCCGATATATTGCAGTCATTGGATAATAATAGCTTGAGGTCTTCCTGTGATAATCTTGAGGCCGCTCTTAAAAGAGATGGAAAATCAGATATTGATGCTAATGAACTGTATGTGGAGCTGAGGTTTCTTCAAGATTTTATTCCAAAAGAAGATATGGGCCCTGTTGATATTCTAAAGTGTTAGTGTCCTCCCATTATTGTTCTAACACTGAGTGCTCAACTAGCCGCAGGAACCGGACAATATTGTTCTTGTGAAAAACCGTCTGTGAACATTCCCAGACGGTTCTTAACAACAACCGGCTGTGATAGTCGACACAACACAGACGGTTTTTAATAAAAACCGTCTGTGATATTCCAGTATCACAGACGGTTCAGCGGTAAGAACCGTCTGTGATACTCCTTTTCCCGCCACAAATACCACAGACGGCCTTCAAATTAAAACCGTCTGTAATAGTTTACATTACAGACGGTTTCACAAAACCGTCTGTGATTTGCCGTCTACTATTAACCTTTCTGTAGTAGTGATTGAAATAGTGATACACAGAAGCAGGTCTCAACAAACATTCTCCTATTCATGGGTGTTAGTATTACCATGTTTCACACTGACAGTGCCATCATCATCATTATATAACACGAGTGATCACATCAAGACACCATCCAAGTATTTTTCTATTGCCTGTAATAGGCTGCTGTTGCTTATGTTCTTATGCTTCCCACGCATCTTATGTAACATATGCAAGCATCGGTGCCTGGCACTTTACCTTCATCACACGCAGGATTTCATTGACCATATGGGATTAATCCTAAGGGTTGAAACGGATCGAATATGAATAGAAATCAATGAGGTAATTACGTACTTTGCGTAAAGCTAGCTAGTCTTTCCTTGTGTGCTACCATGGATACAGAAATAATGGCGCTAGCTTTTCGATCCGGCAGTCGTTTCCGACTGTTTTCTTCCCCTGTACAAGATAGAAATAAGGGAAACGTACATGTTGAGATATATATACCATGGGAGACTCGTGTTGTATCTGGCAAATTAAGATAGCTAGGAGTAGTTTGCACTCAATGATCCGGCCAGACATGCACGATCAGTTTGAAGTTTTAACATGATTAGTAGGAGAGCTTAATAATTAGCCAGTCCACGCACGCGTAGGCAAGTCGCCATCTATCGATTCGCGGAGGACGTGCGCGCAATGCAAGGTCCTGCAATTATGCACGCATGCTAACAAACCCTAGCCAAAAGTGCTAGCTCTGAGCCCTAGCTTTACGCCCATCTTATTCGCAAAACCACATGCTAATGATCATGGCCAGTGGGCAACATATACATACATATACAGCAGCGTGTACCAACTGCATGTCCCGTGTCAACGTTGCACGGCCTTGGAAGATACATATACATAAGCTCAAGTGTTAGTGTCCTCCCATTATCAGTTTGTGACGCGCTCCCTTTGGGCGATCTGCAGCCAACAGCCATGAAATTGCAGTTGGCTGATCGCACATATCGTCACCCAGCTGGTATTTTAGTGGACGTTCCTGTGGTAGTTGGTACCTTTGCCTTCCCTGTAGACATCCCTCCATAGTTGGCCGCCATCTGCACGTTGGGCAGCAGGTCGTATTAGAGCGCCTTGATGAAGACGTTGTCGTTCTTCCCCGGCACGTTCGCCGCCGCGAGGCCGAGGTACACCTGGCTCCTCGGGTACCTCGCCATCCACTTGTTCCACTGCTCCATCACCCCCGACAGCCGACGTGGTTGTACGAGCACTTGGCGTCGTCGTAGAACCGGACGTGGATGCGCTCGAACAGCCCGTCTGCAGGGCCTTCTCGACGCGCCAGTCCGGGTACGCGCACCGCGGCATCGCCGTCAGCCGCACCCCAACTCTGGTGCGGTAGTTCTTGTTGTAGCTGTAGAGATGCCTGGCCAGCTCGTCGTAGTGGTCCGGCGCGCCCTGGTCGATGAAGAAGTCAATGCCATCGACGACTATGTTGTCGATGTTAGATTAATCTCGTTGTCCTAGTGTCTTTCATGTCTAATTCAATTGCATGGCATGTTGCCGAGTCAGAGTAGTAGGATTAGTTCAAGTTTGTTGAAGCGTGTAGCATGGCAAAGTGGCCAGATCGATAGCGCGTAGTGAATGATCGGCAGCTAGAAGATGAGTGCACGTATGGATTACTAGAACTAGCCAAAGCATGAGTTTGTGACGCCTGAGTCGTGGTGCACGTCCTGGAGAAAAAAAGGTCTAGTGTAGCTCTGCATGGATGCATGGTTTGGTGATGGACCGAGTAAAATGGATGGACGTGTGTTAGTTGGTATCAGGATGCTTGCATGTAGATGCATTAGTGTAGGGATTAGCTAGCTTCTTGTCCGGTTCCTGCGGCTAGTTGAGCACTCAGAACTGCGAGGGAGACTAGCTAGCATGTGTGCGTGTGTTTTAAATACCAGTTCATGTACTCAGTTTGAGTAAGAGAAACAAAGAAAAAAGGCACTGTTGCTGTGTGTTGTGCCGCAAGGATCTATGTGTTCCTCTTCCTTGTGTAGGCGTGAGTTTGTTTTCTAACAGCCGAACGGGCGGAAGACGCCCTTGCGGGAGCCGCCGAGGTGGGCGTTCCAGATGTTGTCAGCGAACACGGTGAGCTGGCCGGTCTTCTTGGCCGTCGCCGGGCCGGCAAGGCAGGAGACGAGGACGAAGGCCTGGGAGAGAAGAGCTGTGAGACAGGAACGGCGCCGGAGCGCCATTGTTCGCAGTCTGCTTCTTACTATTTGCTTAATCGATCAGGAATAGCTACGTACTATAGTAATTTATAACTCTGACGTACGTGCTCTTGTGAAATGTATGGAGAAGGAATCTAAAGCTACGCTAGGTAGCGTGTGTGTATTTGCAGTGATTGATGGATCGATGGATGCTGTGAAGAATGGGAAGCATGGGACAAGTGTATATATAGAGCGCCTGCATGGAGGTCTATCCTTGTGTAAAGGTGGCAAAAGTCTGTTCTTGTGTGCGTGCCGGCGTTACACGGATCCTTGATTGTGAAGTACGTGTGCTGCAGTGAGCAGTGATCATGCCAAAAAAGGGAAACCAACGCATGCATGCATGTCCAGAACTCGTCAGTCGTCAATGTATGTAGTCAAAATTATATTGTTGGTGCACTTAGTCAAACCTAGACAATTTAGGCTTTATTTGTGAAAACCAAATAGCTTTCACTTCCGCATTGTTTGATTTGATTATAGCCTAGAAAGAATTTTTAAAACCGTGTATTCACCCCCTTCTAGTCAGCCTTCTCGATCTTACACCCATTCATGTATATAAACCCCAGGGGGGCACGAGGAAAGGGATCAACTCATCTTTACGGACTAGCCCTCTCTCTCTCACGGTTGGCTCTTTCTAGCTTTCTTAGTTCTGTATCCCCCATGGAGAAAGGATAACCAGTACCTACTGTTGTGGCGCATGCTACAACAATAAGTTTTGCAATATGTGTTTCTCTGTTGTTATGGTTGTGACCGTCTATAGCTGCACTATGCTGGATAGGAGTAGCGTTGTCTCTTACCTTTTGCTATTGTTTCCTAAGCCGATCGAGAACAAAATTAACATTTGGTCATTAATTTCGCATTTTGATCCATTTGTGTATGTAGTATGTACTATATAGTGAGTGCATGTATGATCGTCGCAAAGTGTAAGTGCTCTTATCAGAAAGATAATAATATAGTTTTGTCTCTTACAGAGAAGTCGGGTCACTTCTATTCTTTTTTTCTTCGAGGGAAGGGTCACTTTTATTGTAGAAACTAGAAAATGCTAGTTGAGCCTTCGTTGGACAGCAAGTATTGGGCCTAATGCAAAAAAAGCTTAACGTTTCGGCTCACATGCTTGTCCATATGGGCCAGGCTATGATCGTTGTTGGTAGTTTGGGCTCATAAGCTTCTCGAGTGATTCAGAGACTTAGGGCCTATTTGTTTCAGCTGTAGATTCTGAGAAGCAGCTGATGAGTATCCAGCTAGTCAGAATCTGGAGAAGCTGGATAACCCCAGCTTCTGGCTACTAGTTCATTTTCTGGATTCCGTAGCTTCTGACTACTTAGAATCTGAATGAAAATCTGGACTGTTTGGGGGAGCTGCAGATTCTGGGAGTAGCTGCAGCTGCCAGAAGCTGAAACAAACAGGGCCTTAATTAATATAGGACTTACACCGGAGTTTGTGTGACATACTTGAATAATTACGTAGTTAGGCTAGTTTTTCTGAGGGATGAATTGCATTTTGTTGTATTGTGGACGAACCCACTGGGCTTGAACCCGGGTGGCTAGCTCTTTCCTTTAAGTGAATGCCATAGCTCTTCGGCCAAATTTAATTATTAGCTAGTACCTGTTGCTCATCAGCTAGAAATTGCTCTTGCAGGGAGACTCAGAGTTTGACCCCTTGCTGAATTTATAGATGGTGAACTACAAGAACTCTGGATCCATGCTATGCAGTGTTAAAAATCCTGAACAGACGTTAACGTTACTCTATACCTCAAGCAACTAAAGAAGCAATCAAACTAGAATAATCTTAAAAACCTAAGAAATATTCAGTTCAATAATAGAAACTTGCAAATTTCAAACTTGATATAGGTGCTTGGCTGTGACAACAGCGTACGTACCAAACCTTACATCATTACATGCTCACAAGCACCTTCATTTACATAAATCTTACACCTTCATTTACATAAATCTTACAACTTACAAGCAGTTTTATTCTATCTTACAACACTAAGTCTACCATAATAACAAAATATTATACAATCACCTTCCTGACTTCATCACCTCGTGTTAAAGGAAGAAAACATCATGCAATAGCTTCACATTGGAGACAACTAAGGCGTCAGAGGAGGAAAATCAATTGCTGTCTCATCAACTTGATCGCAAATCATTTTCCCTTGCCTTTTCATCCATTCCTTTCTCACCAAATGAAGATGCTCCAAAACTTGCTTCATGGTTGGCCTCTCATCCACATCATCTTTAAGGCATTGAACTGCAATCGTACCAATCATCTCAAGACAATCTATGGCTTCAGTAGACGTGATTTCCTCATCAAATATCTCCCTGGCTCTACTCTCTGTCATGTAAGACTTAACAAAGTTTAACGGGAGACTCTTATTATTATCATACCTTGCCTTCTTCCCGGTGATGAGTTCCAGGAGAACAACTCCAAAGCTATACACATCACTCTTCTCTGTAAGAAGGTCTGTCTTCATATACACAGGATCTATGTAGTTTGTATCCCCTACCACGAACCTAGTATGGTGTTAGTCTATAGTTAGGAGTCTGGATATTCCGAAGTCTAACACCCTTGGCGTGAACTTGTCATCCAGGAGAATGTTGCTTGACTTAACATCTCCATGAAGGATCTTTTGACTAGCAGATGAATGCATCTAGTCTAACGCTTCCGTGGATTCAATAGCAATTCCTAGACGTACTTGTAGTGAGAGATGATGTTTTATAATAGAGTAAAGTCCATTACCGGTCCTTAAACTTTTTATGCTGTGTCATCCCGGTCCATAAACTTTTAAAGTATGTCATCCCGGTCCTTAAACTTTCAAAGTGTGGCAATATCCTATGTAGTTGTAGCGATGAACTTTTTATCTTTGTGTCATCCCGGTCCATAGACTTTCAAAGAAATTGCCACACTTTGAAAGTTTAAGGACCGGGATGACATACTTTAAAAGTTTATGGACCGGGATGACACAGCATAAAAAGTTTAAGGACCGGTAATGGACTTTACTCTTTATAATATTACCGGCATTAGTAATATTACCGTGAAGCACATCGTAGAGGCTCCCTTTAGGGATGAACTCATAGACCAACATTAGAATATTTGTCTCCAAGCAACAACCCAAGAGTCTAACCACATTCTTGTGACTGATTTGAGCTTGAATGGTAATCTCATTTGCAAAATCCTTTTTGCGCGCCTCGTCAACAGTAATGGAGCGCTTGACCGCTACTTGTTGGTTGTTGTTAGTAGTTCCCATGTAGACCTCACCGAAGCCACCCTTTCCAAGGATTGTGCTGTAATTCTTTGTGATTTGATCCATCTGATCCTTTGTGAAAATCTTAATGCCAATGCTTTTAATTAGTTGGCCACCATTTTTTTCAAAAACATCTCTAAGCTTCCTTTTCTCACGCTTCATGTGAAAGAACATTAGTAGGACCGCCAAAATTGAGATGACACAGATTGTTGCTGAAAACATATATTGTGTTGTTATTGTGTTTTGTGTCAGTTAAGATTTCACAAACCATAAAAGGACAAATTATTATATGAAGAAGGCCTACCGATCACCGCTATAGCTAGTTTGGGCAGTACAAGTTGACAATCCTTGTCACTTTTACTATTTTTTCTTCGTCCAAAATTGCATTTACACTCATAGTCACCTTCTACATCATGGCATGTCCCACCATGGCAAGGATATAGTTTTTCATAAATGGATGCATTATTTTTTCGAAGCTCACACTCATTAATGTCTGTAAAATGAAGAAAAAATACAGTGAATGTTAAATAAAAGAAATATTGATAACTGAAATTACCATGTGTTTCAATTTCTTTTATGTTGCATGCCTTTGTTGTGTCAGGGCATACAATTGCATGTAGCAGTTAATTAGAGGCTACCTCCTCAAATCGTTAAGAAACTAATAAACAATAGTATGATCTCGAAACCTTCTTTTTCTGCAAACTATCGCTCGAACGGTCTCATCAAGTTTGCCAACCCATAAAAGTAAAGTCAATTGATGATTAATGACTAGTTAAGGGGATATCATAAACACTATAAGTGTTGAAAATAAGCAATACATACTTGGCACAAGCAAGCATCTAGAGTATTCTATACAATACAAGAGACTAGATATTTTTGCTATGAAGATCCTAGAATAAATATTTAGCTAAGCTTCATGGCAAATTAGAGAATTTTCCAGACTTAGATATTTTGAGAAGAGATTTCTAGAGTAGAGATATTTGTAGAGCACTTGCTTGGATGGTTGCCACTTTTCACCAATCTAACGGCCTTCTAAAGTATAAATAGGGGGTGCTTCTCACCCCTAAGCTATGAACCATATAAGCTACCATGAGCATAGTGTTAGGGAGAGCCATGAGAGGTGGCACTAGGTAGAGTGCTAGTGTAGCCACCAAGAGTGTCAAGTTGTGTTGTATCAAAGTTCATAGTAGTGAATAAAGAGTTAAGCTCTTACGTGTAAGTGTTGGTCCCCCACGATAAGCCACATACTTCTTAGTACTTAGTTGCAAATGTGAAGACAATGTTGGATCTCAGTTATGCTTCGAACTTAGAACAAAAAAATACAGAAAATAAAAAATTCATTACGTAACATGTTGTAACCAATGAGATTCCTGCCATTGTGACATTCAAGCATCTTTAGTACACAAAATCTGTAGTCATGACTTTTTTCACAAAAAGAGAAAAACATACAAAAATGACAGTAAAAACAAGTTAATACAAAACAATAATTAAAAAAAGATGATCAGTACCCCAATTTTGCATCTTTGCATAATCCTTAGAAATAAAGGAAACAAAAAGGAGTTGAAGTGACAAACATGGTGGTTTGCAATGGAATCTGAGCATACTGGACATTAAATGTATCATATACCCCAATGGGGTGCCCTCGCAAACTTGACAAGGCCTGTTGTAGGTTGATACCCTGGAAAAAAGGTATAATGATTGCGACAACTACTAACCACAATGTACATACTTCCTCATTTGCGTTCGGCGGGCACACATTGAAGTGCGTGCGCAGCCAGGACCCAAGCACCGCGGATGGCCTGTTGTCCTTTGAGTCCGCAGGCGGGTCATCCGGTCGAACTCCAAGCCACACTCCCACCTGGTCTCTCCAACCCATGTTGTTAATGTCCCCAGTTACTGGCAACCCGTGTTGTTAATTTGAAACCCAGGCGGACTACACAAAATCATTTTGCAGCCCAATATTAGAGGATATCTGGCATCAAATCTACTCAGGCATGGATACCATCTCCGTGGGCCTAGATGTGGAATCTTTTGAAAAGTCTAGGTGGCCAAATGGTAAGGGGCAAACTCAGTACGAAGTCAAGCTCATTCTACCAAAGAGGCAGAATTCGCCGAAACCAGGAGATCTTATGTTAATCTCAGAAAGGACACTGGAATCTAGAGACCAAATTCTCAAGCAGTCCGCCTTTTGCGCCATCCTATGGGTTAAGTGGGTCAGTGAGATTAAGTCTGAACGTAGAGTGGGTTCTCAAGAAGAGCAGATGGCAGTGTGGATGACTGTCCTGCCATCGCTGTACCCGTATGGTGACGAACTGAATCTGGCACGAGGGTCCTTCCAGGCTGTGCACCTGACTAATTTGACGACGTTTGATCGTAGTTGGGAAGTGATGATGAACTGTTTCCTGAAGAGTTCAAAAATCATCAATCTCATATTGATAAAAAAATAATGACGTAAGTTTCTCACTCACTATTTCCTTCCATGACTAGTTTGTAGTGTACAAGGGATCAAACCGTTTTGTCATGCCAAAAAGTATACCACAACTGAACTAAACATTATTATACAATATTTCCTTCCATATTGTGCACTGAAGTTTTCGAATAGATGCTGCAGGCTGATGGAAAATGTAGCCAATGCACAGAAAAAGCAAATTTTTTCAAGGCTGCCTGTAATGATTTTGAACTGAATGACTCACAGAGTGATGCAGTAGCAACTTGCATTTTAGCAACTAATTGTTCTCATAGATCTTCTCTACAGCTAATTTGGGGCCCACCTGGCACAGGTAAAACTAAAACAGTTTCGGTAATGCTACATATGCTTCTGATGATGCCGAAGCAACAGAGAATTCTTGCATGTGCTCCAACCAACACGGCTATCTTGCAATTGGCTTCTCATCTTGTTAGGCTTTTTGAGAAGTCCTCTCGAAACAATTGTTATTCACTTGGTGACATCGTTTTGTTTGGTAATAAGGACCGTATGAAGGTTGACAAGGAGCTGTCAAAAATACTTTTGAAGAACCGTGTCGCTGAGCTGTCTAAGTACTTGGACCAAAAAGATGAGTTGAAGCGTTCTGTGGATGATTTGGTGGACTTCCTAAAAAATTGCAGTTCTTGTTTCCGAGCTGTCCCACATGAAAAACAAAAGAACACCTTTAAGGAGTATTTTCCTAAAGCATTCAGCACTTCAGTAAAATACATTGCAACATATACTGGTATATTAATTGACCACCTTCCGAAGATTTCAATACGCGTTGACATCATGTATGCCAAAAGTTTGGTAGAAGATTTGCAGAAGTTACTGTATCCACATGATGATGAATCTCTTACTAGAATCTTCGAGCATTCTAATAATCTTGATGGCACGAGTGACTCAAAAAACATCTTTGTGAAGATAAAGTCTAGGTGTATTGATGCCCTGATGAAGCTTCAGTTTCCTAAGCCCAAAAAGAAGTTAGAGGACATCTGCTTGGACGAAACAAAACTTATATTTTGCACTCCTTCTATGTCGTCTAAGTTGCACAAAACAGAACGTGACATCTTGGTTATTGATGAGGCAGCAAACCTAAAAGAATGAGAATCAATGATCCCTCTCGCAATCCAAGGGATAAAACATGCCGTGCTATTTGGGGATGACAAGCAGCTACAATTAGTGGTAAAGAGCTCGGTATGTCTTTAGTATAAGATCATTTGAATGCCATGTTCCCTGGTATTATCCCTATGTTTGTTAACCAGTGATTATTTTCAGACATCCATAGTTGCTCATACTTTCTCCTTGCTGCTACTTTCTAGATTGCTAAAGAGGCTAAGTATGGACGAAGCAGATTGTGTGAAATTGGTTACCACAAGCACTTGCTAAATGTGCAATATAGAATGCACCCTTCCATCAGTCGAGTTCCAAATAAAAACTTTTATGATGGAAAAAATATAGATGGTCCCAATGTCAAGGACCATTACAACAGTTATCTCCCTGGTAATATTTATGGTACTTATTCATTCATTCATATTGAAGATGGTATGGAAGAGCACAGTGGTCAGAGTTCAAAAAATATGGTTGAGGCTGCTGTAGCAGCCAACAGGCCCGTCGAAGCCCAAGAGCGAAGTGAGCGACCGCTCAGGGCCCCCAAAACTGAAGGGCCCCCAAAAGTCTACGATGAAGGCCCATAGCAGGTTAGATTTCTCAATCCTCAGCCCATGTCGGCCAGGGGCAACTGAAGCGCCGCTCTCAGGCCGCTCAGCGATCGCTTCGACGCGATCACGCGAAGACTCCGTCGTCCGTCCGTGCCGCCGCGCCGCTGCAAGTGCGAAACTGCGAACTGCGTCACCTCGTCGTCGTCGGCTCGTCCAGTCGTCCTTGTGAGTTGTGATTCCTCCGCCCGGCCACGGAGACGCGTGACTGCGTGCATACTGCGGTACGCCACCAGTACCTATGCATATATGGTTGATTGGTTGCCAGTATTCAACTAGATTTCTGCTTTACAGATTGGAGTACGTAGATGGCACTCCTAGTTTGGTTGGTTAATCCGTTAAAATTTTTTATCTTTGCAGCCGGCGTCATGTCTACACGAAACAGGAAGTATGATTCTGGTGCTGAAAAGCGTAAGAAGAAACAAAGACTAGAAGTAGCAGCTCAATCCCAGAAGGGTGCTCTTGAAAGATTTATTGTCAGAGAAACTGCAAATGCTAATGTGATAGAGACTGAGACTCCTGCTGCACAAATTCCTCAAGGAGATGATACGATTGAGTTTGATATTGAGACTCCAGCAGAAATTCCTGAAGGAGATGATGGTAATATTGCCGTTGGAAATCAAGACCATGATAATGCTACTGCGACGGAGGTAATGATGCTAATATTTCGATGACATGGATAATTCCTTCCAACCTGATATGTTTGATCCAAGAACTTGGGATTCACTTGATTCTAAAATGATAGATATTTTGCTACAAAAGGGTCCTAAAAGAGACTTGTCTATTGAGCATGGTCCTAGAGACAGATTTTCTAGAAGGTTTTCTGCATCATCATACAATAGAGTTCTATCAAATGGAGAAAAGTGTGATAGAGAATGGCTTGTGTATAGCAAAGAACTTGACAAAGTATTCTGTTTTTGCTGTAAGTTATTAAAAAAAGGGCTTGTGAGAGGTCAGTTAGCAAATGAGGGCTTCAATGACGCTTCAATGACTGGGCTCATCTTGGCCATAGACTTAAAGAGCATGAAATTAGTAGGGAACATGTCACAAATATGGCTGCATGGTATGATTTGCGTCTCAGGTTCCAGAATAATCAAACAATTGATAATGTTGCTAAGCGAGAACTAGAAAAAGAAAGAGAGCATTGGAGAAAAGTTTTGCATAGGATTATTTTGATTGTTAAATTTCTTGCAGAACATAATATAGCATTTCGGGGCAGTAATAGCAAGTTGTACCAAGATCACAATGGCAATTTCTTAGGACTTGTTCAAATGTTGGCTGAATTTGACCCAGTTATCAAAGAGCATGTTGATCGCATCACCAATGATAAAATCCGTGATCATTATCTTGGTCCTTCCATCCAAAATGAGTTAATAAATTTGCTAGGTGATGCAATCAGGTCTGAAATCATTGCAAAGGTAAAAGAAGCAAGGTATTTCTCAGTTTTACTTGATTGTACTCCTGATGCAAGCCACCAAGAATAGATGTCTTTGATAATAAGGTATGTTGATACAACTTCTGGATGCATTGAAGAATCATTCTTAGGTTTTCTAGAAGTGAATGATACCACTGGTCAGGGATTGTTTGATGTTCTACTAGAGGAATTAAAGAACCTTGACCTTGATGTAGACAATGTTAGAGGACAGGGATATGATAATGGGTCCAATATGAAAGGAAAACATCAAGGGGTACAAAAGAAACTTTTGGATATAAACCCAAGAGCATTTTATTTTGCTTGTGGTTGTCATAGTCTAAATTTGACACTATGTGATATGGCAAAATCTTGTCGTAAAACATCAAGGGCGCAGATGATGCATCTACTCAGTCACAGTCCGGAGAGGATTTGTTCAGGACTGATTATTTTATACCTATTGTTGATCAAGCTATATCTTCACTTACCAGAAGATTTGAATAGTATCAGAGGTATGAAAAAACTTTTGGTTTCTTGTTTACCTCAGATAGTTTGCGGTCCTTGGATGACATGAGTTTGATGGCTGCTTGTGTTAATCTTGAGAATGCACTGAAGAATGGAGAACAGAAAGATATTGATGCGAAGGAATTGTTTGAGGAGCTAATTTTCATCCAGGATTTACTCAAGGAATCAATGGGACCTGCTGATATTTTGAAGTTTTTGAAAGGGCGTCCCTTTTATCCTAATGCTATCATTGCATACAGAATTTTGTTAACCATTCCTGTGACTGTTGCATCTGCGGAAAGAAGCTTTTCTAAACTGAAGTTGTTGAAGTCTTACTTGCGTTCAACTATGACACAAGAACGACTGAATGGGCTAGCGACGATTGCACTTGAAAGTGATATCTTGGAGAAGATTAACTATGAAGATATAATTGAGGATTTCATTTCAAGAAACACTAGACGGATGATGCTTTTTAGTAGAATATGAGGTCAGTACTACGTTGACTTGTTTAGCATTAGTTATTTGATAGATTGCTAAATACCATATGAAATCATACATACTAGAGATATATTATTAAGTATAATATATGTTTTTGTTAGACATGATTTTATATATTTTAGGGCCCCAATTGCATTTCGCTCACGGGCCTCCAATTCCTGGAGACGGCCCTGGCAGCCAATATTGTTCACAGACTTGCAGAAGGTATATCTAACGATTTAGCTTTCAAATAGCATGTTAAAGAAATAAGTAATCTCTATGCTTCAGGGTTTCGATAAATTTAATTCATGTCTCTTCGGTCTAAAACTACTGCAGCATGCTCCAAGCAGACGAAGAGAACAAGTGTTGGTGTAATATCTCAATATGCAGCCCAAGTAACTGCTTTGCAAGAAAGAATTGGAAGTTTTGAGAACCATGAGTTTCTTTCTGTTAAAGTGCAAACTATCGATTCATTTCAAGGTGACGAGAAGGACATAATAATACTTTCAACAGTTAGGTGCAATCGTGGTGGGAATGTAGGATTTATCGATTCTGATAGGAGAACTAATGTGGCCTTGACAAGAGCAAAGTATGTTATCTTAATTTGTTGGTGACATTCAAGTTAAGCAATTCAATATTCCACTACGTTTTCATTTAAAATAATACTATATTCTTGCCATAGGAACTGCCTATAGGAACTGCCTTTGGATCCTTGGACATGAGACAACTCTCCTTAATAGCAATTCAATATGGTGTAGTTTAGTTGACGATGCGAAGAGACATCAATGTTCCTTTGATGCTCGTGAGGACAAGTATTTAGCTGGAACAATCGAGGAGCTATGCAGGAAGCAAGTTAAGGTTATGCAGGTCCTGACACTATTCAAACTCCATTATCCATGGGGAGGGTAAATGCTATGCATGAGAATATTGCAGAGGATGAGGTATTGGCTCCTTTGGGCGTTTGCTCTCAGGAAGGGATGTTACTGGAGGGTCCTTTGTCCTCTCACCAGGATCAGTCTCAGGTGCATGAGTTATTGGATCCTTGTCTTGAAGACTGTAGACTATAGTGTACTGATGTGTTTTTTCTTTCCTATCTTTGATTTATTTTTGGATCAAAATTATCTGCAGGATGATAAAGAGCCTCAATTAACTTCTCGAAAAAGGCGAAAGTCTGCAGATAATGACATTGAAGATAAAAGTGACTCTTGTCTTCAGAAAAAGTTGAACATGTCAGTGCAAGATATGGTGAAGGAGACAAAGCAGATGCCTCTTGCTTAGTTCTCGCCCAGTCACAGTCCTTCGATGAAGACGGCCAGTTCTCTGGGTCAGAACCAGCTTGCCAGTCCGTCTTCCTGTCAGCCTGCAGTTCCTTCTCCGTCTCAATCCAATCAGTGTGCTTCAGTTACACAACTCGCAGATGAGCTAGAGCAGAGCCGCAAAGAAAAGTATGCAGATTTCTCCTCTTTTAGTGAATATGTAGGTGACCTTCTAGGCTATAAGGAATAAAAACAGGGAAAAAGGGACATGAAGTCCAAACCTTTAGTTTCAGAAAATATTTTGGCCTTTCTTCCCTAAGGAGCATTGTTTCAAAATATATATAAAAAACACAGAGGAGGAACAAAAGAAAAGGGATACAAGAATGGAGCAAAAAACTATTATTAAGGTTTAAGGCAATAAAAAAAGAGGCATAAGTATATGGGAGAGGCACGGTGACCCTTGGGGCCTAGAACTGTTCAAAAAAAAGGGAAACGTGAAACCAAAGGGAAGGGAGAAAGAAACACAAGCATTCTTCTTTTGATGGGTGAACATTTCAAGAATTGTATAACGTCATGGCATCCAGTTATCATCAATACAGAGAATAATACTGTATTCGGCAGGTTCATTAGTGCATATGTGAATAATTGGGAACTTCAGACATGTCAGTCAACTCACAGTCACGCACGCACGCACGTACGCACACATATATATGCAATTAAGACAGGCATCAGCATTATTGCGATTTATTGAATTTTATACTAATCTCCAACAATTACTAAACTTAAATAATGGCGAGTAAAAGGATTCTAGGTGCACATATTGGCTACAGGAGTACAGGTAGACTACGCTAGCACAATTTTAAAAATTCTACCTATAAACAGGGAACCTCCGCAAGTAATACACCACGGGATTACCACTAGACGCATAGACTCGTAGTGGAACTAGAGCGATGTAGCGTGTTGATGCCATAGTAGTTGTACTACCCGCACATCTCCTCCTCCAACTCCTTCAGGTCATCACAAGTTGAGGATCGTCCTAGTGCTAAAGCTTCTCATCAACACCTCCAAGGTATCCACATGTACAGGGCAGGAACACCACGCGTTGGAGTGCTAGCGTCGGCTGTGTGGTATTAGATGGGAAGGTGTGGCGACTAGGGTTTTAGGAATTCTGAATTCTCTCTGATAACTCTATGCCATCTCCCCTCTATTTATAGGCATCCATAATGGTCCTCGAACTTGAGGCCCATTAGGCACTCGTGGCTCACATGAATTCAGATCACCATCTAAATTACATCCCAGCTCTTTAAGTGTGCGACCCTATAGATTCACGTACACTTGAACATGGCCCGAGTACTCCTACTCGTCCACTAATCAATAGTGGCCCCTAGCAAGACATGCCAACTCCTAAGTATACATAAATATCATATCGGACGAACCTAAACAAAGCTCATACGTATTTTCCTTTGCCTCACAATATCGGTCAAGCTCAAGCGAGTATGTGCCATCCTTGTTGGTTAGCTCGACCACTCTTTCTTGATTACGTGATTCGAATTCCCCGACTACGGTTAACTCTTTAACTACGAGTAGCATGGCCATGCATTTCTGAAATCCAATCACTCGAGAGGCCTAGAGATATCTCTCCTGTAGCATGGAGGGGCAAATCCTATCTTGATAGACCATGCCTTGATGCATGCATCATGCAAAACCTGAAAGCTACATTTATAACTACCCAATTTGGCAACCCCTAAGTTAGCCATTATGCATCGTGAGTACGTACGACGACCTAGTGTCTAAGGACATAGCATACACATTATAAATGAGACCAACTAATGACATGTAAGAATGCAACGTTCTCGTAGTGTCTTATGGTGGGTCGATCCAACCCCATGTTCTCTAACATGTGCCCATATTATTGATTTGATATCTCCATATCTATAACTCGTGAAACATGGTCATCAGTCAATACATATGCTAGTCTATTCATATGTGCCCTCATGTTTCTGACTAAGGATTGTTTAAGAATAATCATCGTAGAAATAGAGAGTTTCACAATTAAGTCACATACTTGATAATAAATATTAATGATATTATTCAAGGAATAAGATAACATATTATCCAATAAATCATGAACATAATGAAATATAATCATCTCTATGATTGCCTCTAGGGCATATTTCTAACACATATAACTCACTTAACCCATGCATTCGATGGGCATTGGAAACAGAAAATAATTGTCATCACACCGATGGAGGCTGATCTATGTCCTAAAGATAGTGCATCTTGCCATAGATAGAGAAGCAAGCAAGAAGAGCTCTTAAGGCATCCACAATGCTCTACCGTGGCTGGTGGCCTGCAGGTCCACGTCAGAGCCAAGCCACGGTGGAGGCAAGAAGGAGGAAAGGTGGTGGCTTGCAGTGTGTCAGAGAGGCCTGCAGAAGCGGCGGTGGTTTGGGGGGAGAGAGAAGGTGGTCCATGGAGAGAAAAGGGCACCGCATCTCGTTGCTTTGCACAGACCGCGTGTGGTGGCCACACGAGTGCAACCGAGAAGATGCATGGGACGACCATATCGGGACGCTGGTGGCCAGATCCTGGTGGCGGTGTCAAGTGAGGGAAGTGGCAGCGACTGGATCTGGATGCCATTGAGTGGATCGGGCCAGAGCCCGGCGATGGCGAGGGCGGTGTCGGGCAAGAAGATGTTGGGTGCAAGGCCGGCGGCACCGAGGCTTGAGAACAGTGGTGGCAACCAGTTCCGTCCGTATCTAGATGGGCCCGACTAGATCCGAATGCGAAGTGACAACGACGGTTGAACGGGAGAAGGATCCGGCTGGGAGGGGGTTTCTGGGGGGGGGGGTTAAAAATGAGTGTGATGGATCTAGTCGGATGAGGGTGACGGCGAGGTTGCTTGATGGCAGCGGTGATGACCACACACAGAGGTTGCTTTATGTTGTGGTTTGAGCTGATGTGGCGGCATTCTCTCTCACGAGACCACCACCTTGTGGTAACCTCCACTTTGGATGCCCTTTATATGCGGGTCAGAGGCTACAGCAAGTGACAGAAACAACTAAAAGAGCCACAAAAAACAAACAAGCATCAGAGCAATGCCCAGGGGGATATAGGAGAAAAATAGGAAAAATGTTTGGGTTCTTCATAGTGGGATAGAGCAGTGTTGCACAGGGGCGGACCCACAGGGTATGCCGGGTGGGCCACGGCATACCCTGGGGCCCAGCCGCCCAGCCGAACTCACTACTCGATATTTGCCGGCTTCATCCGCTACAACGACTTCATCTGCCGCATCGTCGCCAAGTGAAGCCGAATGGATCGAATCGATCCCCCACCCCAAACCAAACTTCGTCGTAATAACTCTCCCCTGATTTGATTTCATATGATCTCGTCTGATTTGCGCCTATCTCTATCTGTTTCGATTACTACTACTAGTACAACTGCTGCGGTTGCTCGCTCTATCTTCTCTATTTTGTGCTTTGATTTCGGTGTGGTTTGGACAAGCTAGGGTTTGGATAATGGTGTGTGTGATTAGTCAATTGATGGATGGATCTAATTAGTGCTGCCTTGTTTCGCTTTGTGCAATGAATTTAAGGTTCGGTTTGTTTCCATGATCGATAGATCTCACCACAATTGTTTCCTTCTATGAGAAAATGAAATGGTATGATCTGTGCCGGTTTATGCACTGATGTTAATATGGTCACTACTGTTGCTTAGATCCTGAACATTTCCTTTGCTGATTGCTAGTATAGAAAACTGGCATTCGCATGGTGGAGCTGTAGGACCTTTAGCATCGCTGGGTTTTGTTTTTTGTGTTCACCATTATCCCTGTTTTAATTGATCGATTCATGTCATCGGGCTAGCGACAAGCCTGTCCTAAATGTTTTGTCACTCATGATGGTAAAGTTATGGCTGAAATTTAGTCATGTGTAGTAGTATGTGCGAAATATTGAAGTCAATCAGGATATAGTCCATTTTACCTGCAATACTAGAATCTGTTCTAGTTCCATTGGATCATTCCTTCTTTCGCAATACTCATGTCACAAATGATCAGGGTTAGCCTTTTATTAGTGAGTAATCTAGTGCCTAGTTACCCCTATTATTTCAATAGTGTGTGCCTTTTCTAGTAACCATTGATTCGGTCCCATTTCACTATTACTGTTTAGATGTTTCTTTTCTGAGAATGGTGCTAATTCTTGGACGGTTCCAATTTACTTGGAAATCCCACCACTTTCTGCAATGGTTTTAGTGAAAACAAAATTAAGAAATAAGATGTGTGATAGTCTTTTGGATGATTGTCTAGTCACATTCATTGAGCGGGATATTTTCTTTGAAGTGGATGGAGATGATATAATCGAGACTTTCATGTCCTTTAGAAAGCGTAGGCCAAAAAAATTAGACAAGTCGTATTGTAAGTCTCTTTTATGTATATTTGAGACTATTAGTATGGTGTTTGAACTATTTATATTGTAATTTGTGCAAGTTTCCAACTTAATCATTGGATTTAAGGTTTATCATATTATTTAGTACCTGTATACTGAATTACGGTGCAAATTTTACAATTATTTACCGAATTGGTAAATGGTTTTACCGAATTGCATATGAAAATTTTGGTGCGGCATACCCTTTGATAAAATCCTGGGTCCGCCACTGCTGTTGCAGTGTATAGGGATTGGGGAGCCTTCCAAAAGTAAGATGCCAAGATAAATAGGAGGTAAGAGGCTGCCCCACCACAAAGTGGATTGTGACACAGACTGTAGGTTGGTGGCCTCCACATCAGTGTTGCTTCCATTCCTTTCTTGCTTGCTCCTGGTCAGTCTCATGAGCCTCACACAAGAAATGGTATTTATCTTTGTTCATCTTTAAGACCAATGGCCAATAAGAAACAATACTAGGAATAGATCAATTTGCCCAACTTTGCGTTTGTTCGGGGAGAAGGCAAAGAACGCCCACCCACAAGGCCACCCAATCGCAAGGGCTCCTCGTAGGCAAAACAACGAACACTTGGTGTGCAGGCGCAGATGCCGCTCACCAGTCACCACTCACCCACACAAACAAATAAACCGGAGACGCTTACTAACGAGAGAGCAAACAAGCTGAGATTATGTATACGAGAGTTGGAGGAGGGATGAATACTTGGAGGCGACGAGGAGCGGAGCGCGCGAGCAGCGGCCAGTAGCGCGCTGAGCAGCGCGAAGAGGCACTTGCAGGGGCAAACATGGACGATTCATCATCTCCTCCCGAATCGCCGCAGCCTACGGCAACGTCGGCTGTACCTGGACAGAGCCTGTGCCACGACCGCGAGGACGACGGTGGCTGCTCCGCCATGAGAGAGACAGCTTCGAGGTGGCTTCTAGCTGCTGGTACCGTTCGATCTAAAAAAAACATGCTGCAAATGATGATCGCTACAGGCTAGCTCCGCTGTCACCTTAGAACATTCTACCTCTCGTGGTTTTTTCCCTCGAGGAATCTCACGAGAATTTTATAGCAATAGTATTACTTCCATGTAAATCTAATAAAACTCTCTCGATACAATTGGGGCCACATGCTATAGTGGGCATATTTGAGGAAATAAAAGTCTAGTAAACTATAAACATCTAGTAAACTATCTCCAACGTAAAGTGGCATTATTATATGCATGATACTACAAGCAGACTGATAAATCTCACAACTAAGGAAATTAAATAGTACATTACAAGCATAACTAATACAATAGTACATTACAAACATAACTAATACAGTCTAACTCGAGAACATTACAAACATAACTAATACAGTCTAACTCGACGTTAATAAGGATGGATCGCTATAGAAGAAAGCCAGAGCTTATAATGAAGTACCCTAGGATGGCAAATCAGATGATACTAACTGACCATGCTTTGCATCGTTAATTTCATCTACGCGTTCTCGCCCACAATTTTAGCCTCGCAGGCTCTAAATTTCACCAACTTAAGTTCTTCCACCACCTGTGTCATGGTCGGTCTCTCATCCACATCTCCTTTGAGACATTGGACCGCGATGCCACCAATCTTGTCGAGGCACTCCATGTAATGAGGCAGAGCGTTAGACAAGATCTCTTTATCATACATATCCCTTTTCGTACGCTCGTCCTTGTAAGACTTAACAAAGTTTATCGGAAGGCTGTTGCTCCCTTCGTACTTGGCTTTCTTCCGAGTGATGAGCTCCAAGAGCACAACTCCGAAGCTGTAGACATCACTCTTCTCTGTGAAATATCCTGTCTGGATGTACACGGGGTCTATGTAATTCATATCCCCCATCACACCCCAGTTGGAATACCTGGTTACTGACATGAGCTTAGATGACCCAAAGTCGGAGACCTTTGGCATGAAGCTATCATCAAGGAGAATGTTTCCGGACTTGACATCCCCATGAACAATGTTGTGGCCACCATGTGAGTGCATGTAGGCGAGAGCTTCCGCAGAGCCAATAGCAATGTCCAAGCGTACCAACAACGATAGAGTAGGCTTTTTGGCTCCATGAAGCACACCATCGAGGCTTCCATTGGCGATGAACTCAAAGACCAACATGGGAGCTTCTGTCTCCAAGCAACATCCGACGAGACGGACTAGATTCCTGTGACTAATCCGAAATTGGGTGGTGATCTCGTTCACAAAATCATCTTGCTGGCGTGTCTCACCTTTTACAATGGAGCGTTTGACTGCGACTCGTTGGTTGTCATCAATAGTTCCCATGTGGACCTCGCCGAAGGCACCATTTCCAATGTTGGTGCTGTAGTTATTTGTAATCTTGTCCAGCTGCTCTTTCGTGAAGATGTTGCTGCTCATGCTCTTTAGTATTTGGCCACCGTTTCTGTCGAAAAACCCTCGCAACTGTCGTCTCTTATAATCCCTGTAAATGAACCACAATAGGAATCCCAAAAGAACAACGGCACAGATTGTCGCTGCAAACACAGATAGCGTGGATCGATATTAATTAACCATGGCATGTGCTTGCCAATACGCATGCATGTATTCATGTCCATAAATAATTTAGTATGGGTAGAAGCTACTCTTTCAATTCTTTTTTACTAGTTGTTTTGGACATTGATAAGATCTCTAATATATATATATATATATATATATATATATATATATATATATATATATATATATATATATATATATATATATATATATATATATATATATATATATATATATATATATATATATATATATATATATATATATATATATATATATATATATATATATATATATATATATATATATATATATATTATGTTTGACAACTACTTTCTTGTAATTATATATCAGTAAAAATTAAAAAACAATGATATGAAAGCATTTTTGATGATAAATATAGTAATATCATATTTATGTGACTATTATAAGTAGTTTTGTGTATATTAATGGCCAAAGTTTGAATGGCCATGTGAGGGTTCAGGATTATGTTATAATGAACCATTGCAAGTTTTGTAGGGTGGTTATTCAATTTTGCAAAGATTACATTTTGTCCGCATCATATTTTAATTTTTTCCAGGAAAATCGGTCTTACCGCGGGCATGGGGCGATCATACCGCAGGGCGGTAGTACTGCGGCTTGATACTGTTCATACCGCAGATATGTAGTCCTGATTTCTAGTTGGCGGTAGCTAATTTTCAGAAAGGTCCAGCTGCTAGAAGTGAAGGTGCGGTTGTACCGGCCTATGGGAGCGGGTAGTACCGCGGTGCGGTAATACTGGCCTGTAGGAGTGGTAGTACCACACCAGGTAGAAAATTAGAGTTTTTTTTGGGAAATTGAGTCATGGATTGAATTGGGTTAACCTAGGTTAGTGCATTAATGTTGCATGAAGCATGCTTTAACTAATATGGGTCAAGTTGTGAAAAAACTTGTGTCTAGAAATGATTTCTTTGTCTTTGGATGTGTAGAGTCGCTTGGTGTCAACCATGGTCAATGGCAAGGATCGAAGCTACGCTCATGGAGAAACCAAGACCTAGAACGATTGAGAATGTGAGGTGAAATGGTGAGCTCAGGCATGCCACGAGAAAGGTGGGAAGTGTTGAAGGTAGGTTCGGACGACAATGCTATACCATACGGTTTGGTCGATCCAAGTGAGGCGTAGTCCAGTGGAACCGGAGTGAGAGAGACTTACCAATGAATGGCAAGTCAGTGGTGTAACTACACGTGATATATAGTATCGGGCATTGTAGCAGCAGCACCTATTTTTTTACTGTAGCTAGCAGCACTGCTGCAATTACTGTTCATTGCCCAGATTTTTAGTTTCTTGATTTGTAGGTTAATCTTCATACCTTTGTAGCTATTAGAATGAAGGATTAAAAAAATACTTGCAATACATTTTATGGCATCATTTATCCCTTCTCTACCGTCATTTTCGGTCCAGTAAAGTTTTTAAAGGAGGAAGTAGTATAGTAAGAATGCTAACCTACTGTCGTACATACAGACACAGGAAATATGAGCTGACATCCCTTGTCGCTTTTACCGTCCCCTCGTCGCCAGAAATTGCATTTGCACTCGTAACCACCGTCCGTGTCACGGCATCTGCTACTACTTTGACAAGGATATTGCTTTTCGTACCTCTTAGGATCTGATTTCCGGAGCTCGCACTCGTTAATGTCTGTATATTGAATATTCAAAAAATAAGTTTAACAGCATGTATTCCAAAACAATAATTGTTCGGTAGTGGATGGGATAAGTTCAGAGACAGGGAATGCTAGCGGACAAATTAACTAACTTGTGCATCCGCCTCTGCCGGTGACATAGGGATTGCCAGAATATCCATGAGAGCAATTGCAAAGGTACCCCTGCCCATATGTGGCGTTGACACAGTGGCTGTGGGCGCTGACACAGGCGGGAGCTATTGGGTTTCTTGGCAAAGGCTGGCATGTCCCATTGCGCTTTATAGCCCAGTCAAGCACCAGCGGAATCCTCTCACCAACCCGCCTAACGAAGGCCCTGTCACTTGTATAGTTCAGATCTTTCCGGCTAAAATTGTACCTAAATTATAAACAAGTTAACTGTTAGTCTGTTACTCACTCCCGTAGAAAAAAAACTTAATAACTTACTTGTCATGGTGCGAACATACACACAAAGAACAAGATTATCAATGGTCAAATTAGATACAAAATTCATCTGTTTATTTTTTACGGGAATTCATCTATTTTAATTGCAAAAAAATCATCTATTTATTTATTGTTATATATATTGTATTGTATGTATGTAGATAACTTGCAACTTGAGACGCTAGCATAACGGCGCACGCTTCAGTTGTACGTACGTACCAGCCTTTCTCGGCAACGAAGGCGTAGCTGCAGGGGCTGTACCTCCACGCAGGGTTGCGGATGATGGTGCCGTTGTTGTCGTTGCTATGCCAGATGATCCACAGGGTGCAAAGGTTGCTCGGGATGGACGGCACCTTGCAGCAACCGAGCCCCGTGCATGCCTCGCCGTCATGGGCAGCGCCATCCAAGCTCACGCACGACGTGATGCAGCCAGTGAAGTAGCTCCAGTCGGGCCTGCCCAGGAGGAGCACCTCGGTGTGGCACCCGATGGCCGTGAACTCGTTCCTCGTCGGCGAGATCAGGTACGGCGAGCCGGTGAGGTTGAATTCCCAGGGCATTCCGGATTCAGTGGTGTTGGACGAGTTGTAGCAGATGTGCGCCACGGGAGTGACGACGCGCATCTCGCCAGCCTCCACCGAGATGTTGATGATGTCCATGTTGCGTAAGTATGGTCTCGGAGGGTTAAAGCTGTGGTTGCAGGTGAGGGTGAAGTCATCTAAACCCGGCCAGGCACAGTCGCCGCCGATGCCGAATGGGAAGGGAATGTGTACGTTGCCGCACATGCTAGGGCACCCCGGCGGTCGAGTCGGCATCAGTGATGACGCCTTGTCGGAGACGGTCGGTACTGGCTGGGAAAGTACTAGGGCGGGAGCGAGGAGAGACCACAGCACTAACTGTGGCATGGCTAGCGCGAGGACGTAGTTCATCATGTCGGTAAATAAAGAAAGTAAGAGCTGGTTAACTTTTGCCAATCCGAGCGTGTGTAAGCCTCGGCTGCTCTCAGCAGGGTATTTATAGGCGCCCGTACGTCAGGATTTTCCCCGGCCCCCGGTGTACACGTCTGTCGGGACACTTTTTTTTTCCATTACAGGTAAAACACACACCACAACTAGTGGGGTGCGCGATCGACAGCCTCCGATCGATTCGTGGGCCGATGGCGCGTATACGTGCTGTGGTGCAACTAGTCTCGAATACGAAGGAGTTTAGATGATTATCAGGTATTATGTGCTGCAAACAACACAAGTATATTTTAGTTTCAAATATGCTACCACCTTTGCATTTTTAAGAAAGAGACTGCGTGCTATATATCTATATCAAGTTGATTCTAATTCCCCCAATCAATTGATTACTAGTGATTACTAGCATGGCGGACATTGCCAAGAGCCAAAGACTTAAATGAATAGCCATCGCCAGCTGCAGGGGTAGCTCGGTAGAAGAATGCATGGGTCGTATTCCAGGCTCGAAGATTCACTTTGAACACCTACAGTGGTAAGAAGGGAGCTCAATCGGCGTACTCCAATCAATTTAGATTGAAAACAATACAAAAATATGAACATTTAGCTAGATTGGACAGATGGTACAGATTTTTCTCGAAAATTTGACCATAATATTATGAAGTTTTATAAATATCTCTACTATGACCATAATTTAGGATTTTTTTAAACTTCTGCTGAATTTCCAAAATTAAAGAGCATTAATTGAAAGGGAAGATGCTGCTAGGTGGCAGTGTCTTGCCTAGATGCGTGAAGCTTTCCAAGTCTTCGCCGTCCGTCCTTTTCTTTTTTATTCGTCCTTTTCTTCTTTTTTCCATAAGTCTTCGTTGATTGGTTTTGGTTTGAAGACACGAGCCCGTGATGCATACGGCTAGGGGATATGCATCAACCTTTTTCATCCCGATTTAGCTTTGACTGCATGAGTTGTGTGCGTTCCGGCAAGCCATCGTAATATCCATAACTAATCTACACCGTATATTACACCAATAGATGGTCAGGATGTTTTCTTTTTTATTAATATGAAAATTGTAAGATTTTTCTTATTAATGTCGGAATTTTTAGCCGTTTTACCTCATAGGATATTAATGTGAGGGTTTCTAGAAGAGCATTCAATTAGTATAGAGCAGGGTTAAACAATTCGTCCGAAACAGAACGAATTTTCGGTAATTTCGTTGATTTCGTTACCCAACGAAAGCAAGAATATTCGGTCAAATTTTGACCGAATTTATATTTGTTTGAAATTTGTCCAAAATTTATCTAAATTTCATCAAAATTCAAATGAAGTTTGAAATGTTTCGTCCGAAATTGTGAACGAAATTCCGAAATTTCGTTCCATTCGGTTGTTTCGCTGGCTGCCGAATTTTTTTCACCAGCGAAAGATTTTTCCCTGGTATAGAGATAGTTGGATAGATGGCGGATATTGCCAAGAGCCAAAGACTTAAATGAATACCCATCGCTAGAAGAATGCATGGGTCGTATTCTAGGCTGGAAGATTCACTTTGGACACCTGCAACACTAGTAAGAAGGAGGTCAATCCGCGTACTAGGGAGTGAGTGGTTGCTGAGAACGTACGGTATCTAGAAGTACGACGAGTCGGAAGGCTGAGTACGTACGGTATCGAGAAATACGAGGTGCAGTGGTGCTCATTTGGGTTTTTTTTTGTAGTTTATGACTGAAAAGCATTGTAGCTGGCTGAAAAAACATTGTATCTGACAGGCTTATTTAGCATAATTAAATTTTAAAAAATTAAAAAATATGTTAGCCCATTACATATAATACAAACAAATACGGGGAAAAAAAGAACCAGCAAAAAAACTCAACAAAAAGCCAAAAGTTCAGAAAAAGACGAAATTTATGAATAGTGAAAAATAAGCTGAAAGTCAGAAGCTAAAGCCAAAACGAGCACTGCTGAGTACGTACGGTATCTAGGTTGTGCGATTTCCTAGCAGTAGCACTATGGGACTGTTTAGACGCTGTTGAAATTAAGACATGACAGTCCGCAATTTCCTAGCAGTAGCTTCCTAGCTTGGTAACGACTGAATACACTGTACGTGAACTTGTTGATTTCCGGTGAAGACTGGAATTGGAGCTAGCATGCCATTGACACGATTCCAAGTAGCTAGTTTAGCTCCATCCATACGGCACGGACCCCAATATATCTGCATGGCAAAATTAGCTAGCTGATCGAATGTACCTCTTCGTTTTATATTAATATAGATATAAACAAACTCGAATTTGACTTGGCATATACTTTAATGAGAGTTGTTTCTATGGTTTAGGACCATTCTAATCTTTTGAGTTTAGGTGTGTTACACACCATCTGGTTGTAATTAGAACCTACCAAATTAACTGCTAGTTTTTTCATGAAATTTTCTCGCATATATTTCTCTTTTTTTCATAGCTTTTTTAGCCAAATATAATCAAACCCATGGGCGTAGCCACCCGGGGGGGGGCATAGTGAGGCTTGAGCCTCACCTCCCCCGGTGGCAATTTTATACATAGTAAAAATAAAGAGAAAAATAGAGAGATTAACAAACCCAAAGAGAAACTAGCTCTCCTTGATGAGAAGGTTAACAATAAGCATAAAATTAAAGAAGACGACGACGACTAAGGAGAGAAGAAGCAAAAATCATAAAATTAAAGAAGAGCTAATCAATCAATCAAAAAAAGAAAAAAAGTGAATAATATATGTAAATCATAAAATTAAAGAAGAAGAGTAAGAGGAGGAGTAGTGAAAATCATAAAATTAAAGAAGAGATAATCAATCAAAGAAAAAAAGAAGAAAGAAAATGAAATATATATGAACCTTCTTGAGTCTAGGGATGACGGTAGAGAGCTCAATGAACCTCTTGTTGATTTTCTCCTTTCGCCGCCGCTCTGCGATGATGTGGTCCTGCACGTGCCCCGAAGGCACCGCCGCCACCGAGCCCCCTGCTGTGAACATGATAAGAACATTGGATAGAGTATGGAAAAATATGCAGCATTTTGTTTCTATTGTCTCGTGATTCAAATTAGCTTAATTTTGGTATGTTTCATATGATCTAAATTCTTATTGCCACTCATAATTTTCTATTATATTACTAATTTTGATATGTTTTATACATAGGTGACTTATCGCTACTCCGTACTCATGGCGCTTTCTATTATCGAGGTACCTACTTTCTATTTCTCTATTTTCATTGTTTATCTCCATCTAATTTATAATTTATATATGAATTTGAAATTTTATAAGAGTAAAAGACTAATTTTGTGTTAGCTTAGTTTAGACATATAAATAGTTCAACCTACCCTCAATTTCATTCCTGACTTCGCCACTAATCAAACCCACCAATTGAGGCCTTTTTCTTTAAGAATTTCGAACATATTCCTTTTTTCTAAGAGTTTTTAACTACACAAACATCATGCTAACCATAGCATAGCCTTGCGGTGTGGCATCATGTCTCTCTCGCAAATTATCAGAGTTTGATTCCCACAAATCACAAGTTGGATGTGTTATTTGTGTGAAATTCTTACTTTAATTATTTGGGATTTGAATCTATGGTCCATGGGTTATGGCTCACAACTTAAAGTGACTACAATAGCCAATTGTTGAATAAGTGCTCTAAGATATGACATGTTTAAATCTAGTTAGTTGCCTAGTTCTTGATAGGAAATTTAATGACATGCTACAAAAATAGATAAAACTAAAACCCTGGACCTAATTAGCTATATTGTTGGATTAAGCTTGAGATTATTTGTAGGAATGATCAATCAAGTATGCTACAATATTCTAAATCTGCCCCAGCCCTAGCTTTTACAATTTCACTAGCCTGAGATCATCCACTACTTGTGCCATGGTGGGCCTGTCATCCACATATACCTTGAGACATTGAACCGCAATCACGCCAATCTTCCCAAAACAATCTATGTCCGTGGTAGATGTAAATTTCTCATCAAGCATCTCTCTCGCCCTGCTCATCCTTATCTCGTAGGACTTTTTAAAGTCTAATGGAAGGTTGTTGTTCCCATCGTACGTACCTCACCTCCTTCCTTGTTGTGAGCTCCAAGAGAACAACTCCGAATGTGTAAAGATCACTCTCCTCCGAGAGAAGGCCTGTCTTCATGTAAATGTAACTTATGTCCCCTACAACGAACCCTGTGTACTTCTCCATCGACGGAGCTTGGACGTCCCAAAGTTTGAGACCACCTTTGTTGGAAGTTTTGATCGAGGAGAATATTATCGGATTTGACATCTCCATGAAGGATCTTGTGGCTATCATGGGAATGCATGTAGGCGTGCGAGAGCTCCTGCGGAGCCAATAGCAATGTTCAAGCGTATCAGCAACGAGAGAGAGAGAGAGACAGAGTATGCTTTTCGGTTTGAAGGACTATGCGAGAAGATTCAGCCACATGTCCGTTATTTCTATCCCTATTTGATATCCGTGTTCTGGTAACTTAATGTCCTTGCAATAAATCTGTGTCAAATTACTTGCTTGCATTACTTGCCATTTAATTACCGTGTTGCGGCTGTTGTTGGGTACTTGATGAGATCTCCAAATCTCACGCTTGCTCTTTTCAGTCTCAGGTAAAAGGCCAGTGGAGTAGCATCATGCATGGGTGGGAGCATTCAAGTTTTTAGCACCGTGGCTTGCCACCGTTTGATTATTTTAGTTGTTCTTTAATTGATTAGAAGTGGACCGGTCCTGTAATATCTCGAAAATGATTTGAGAGATAATCGATTAATTGGAGGGAGGACCTTATAGAAAAGAATTGAAAACAATGATTTTAGAGGGGGAATTCTGAAAATACCTGGCAACCTGGGTCTGGGCCTTGGCCTGAGGAGGCCGCCAAAAGGGGGAGGCGCCTCCCCAAACCCTAGCCGCCACCCCTTTGCCCCTCCTCTCTCCCCCTGGCCGCACCCCTCCCTGCCCCTGCGCCTCCACCATGTCCAGCAACACCTCTCCACCATTGTTGTCCCTCGGTGCTAGGAGAAAGCGAGAAGGAAGGAAGAAGAAGGGAGGGAAGGAGAAGAAAGGAAGAAGGAGGGAGAAGATGGGTGATTCCAAGGGATCCTCTAGGTAACTCTCCCTCATCTCAAATTTCTCTGTTATTGCTGTAATTAGGGTTCTTAGCCTAAGAATTGGTGGGGGATTAGCAATTAGATTCCCCGATTAGGGAATTCCTGCTGTCTGTCTGTAGATCAATCCGCGTATTGCGACTGTTTGCGCAGTTTATACCTACGAAACGATTTTTTCTGCGGGTCTTCCCAAAAGGAAAATTGTAGAGGACGACGAGATATATTTTATGTAAATTTTCCAGAATTTTAGGCTGCGGGATTTGGGCGCAGCACAGTCGGGAACATCGCTGTCTGTCAGGGGTGCAGATTGGGGCAGATTGCTGTTCAAGTGTGATTTAGGGGTAGTAGATGATTTTTATGTTTTTAGTCGCAATTGAGAAAAATGTAGAGAATTCAGTAATATAACTACTGTATAAAAATCATAATTTTTAGAGCCTTACACTATGGTTGGGACGCGTTAGAATCTGGCTGCCCAGATTGCCAGAACAGATAACGTCCTCTGTTTTGCGCATTAAGTTACACCTTGCTATGATCAAAATAAAAATATGTGATCTACATGAAAAGTGAAGGTATTTAAGTGAGAAATCTAGAAATATATCATTTTTTGTGAATGGCTTAACATTGTTAAAGATACAAAAAAATTAAGTAGCACTGCTGCAGCGGACAGAGTGTAGAACCGTTAAGCGGAGAGAGAGTTGCGGGTTTTGGGCGTAGAGGCGTTTACTTCTCAGTTGTGAATATTGTATTATGGTTTTGTGCTGAGTGATGCTTTGTGAATAGATGGCTTCGCTCCTGATCGTGCTTGACCCCTTCGCTCCTTCGGTAAAGGCAAGTATAATGATGGTTTAAAAATTGATAGTGTGGATTGTTGATGTTTGATGGATTGTTGATGTTTGATGAATTGTTGATATTTGATCTATATTATGAGTATATGTGTTCATGATTGTGGTAAGGAAGTATCGGTGATGTTTATGGTCGATTGCACTTTAAAGTGTTCATGAGTATTTCTGATGCATAGATGTTGTGGATGCAAGTTTTATTTATTGAGACATTCACGCATATGCATCATGTTGATTTATTAAAGTCTTGGTCACGAGATGACCAAGCGCCGAGGTCCCCGTCATGTTGATGACATGACGGGCTAAAGGTCCCCATACTTGTGGAGTATGGGCAATTGGTCCCCGCACTGATGGTACAGGCATGGGTGTGCATTGACGGATGCACACTCCGCATTACCGGTAAAATGCGAAAGAGAAGAGATAAAGAGATTTTTGATCATCTTGCATAGCATGGCTTGTTTATGAGGTTGATGGATGAATTTGTGAAGTGATGTTCATGAATGTTCACGGTTTATTTATATGGTTGATGGATGAATTTGTGAAGTGATGTTCATGAATGTTCTTGTTACTATCTATTATATTTGCTGAGTCGTTGGACTCACTCTTGCTGTTGTTGTGTTTTTTTAGGTACCTTTATGAGATCGGCATGCATTGGGAAAAGGAAAGATTAGCATTATTGCACTTTGCACGTTCTACTCACAATGGATGAAAGAGAGGAAATTACATAATGATTGCATGAATTACTTAAGTAGAAGATGATTATCGATTGTCGGATTAAAATTGTAATAAAGGATTAGAATTCTTTTATGATGCTTCCGTTCGTTATTTAAATTTTATAACCATGAATGTTGTAGTAATCTTAAGCCAATATCGCTTAGAATTGATTATATTACTTGAGGTTATTCATTTCTTTTAATTATGCTTGTTGAAACCTCTGACTTAGACAGTAAACAAAAGAGGTTCTGCCGGAATTTTGTGAGATGTATTTAGTTTATCCTCATTATGTTACTAGTTTGGTAGCATTCCAGGTCATTGTTTGGCTGGGGTGTTACAGTTGGTATCAGAGCGGGCATTAGGTCCGTGGTAATTGAATTATTAAATTGACACACTGGTGCACAGTAGGATGGGATGGGTCAAGCATTGCATTTACGCTTTCAATACATTGTATTGATGTTTTATGCTATGAGATGATCTTTTGTGCCTATGATTTGACTATATGATTGATATGTGTGGTGATAGTTGATGTCGAGAGATAGAGATCGTGGTGTGGCCATAGGCATGATCAGGTTATATCATTGTTCATGGTATTGAATTGGTGAAGTATCTTTCCTTGGGCAACTTGGTTTCTGAGGTTAGGAATGAGTTCTTTAGAAAAGTTTCTCTCTTCCTTGAGTTGAATTTAGTCAATTCTTATCCTGTAGTGGAGGATGAATTTATCTTGGGTTCGTGGTTCATTGCAGTTGAGAGTTTTCAATTGGTCTCTACCTGTTCTTCGAAGCAATTGTTGTTTTTCTGACTATTGAAATGCTTTTGCTACTTGGGAACATTGTTGATTTGTAAGGTTGGTCTCTTCGTGGGAGTTTTGCCTTGTTGTGAAACATGCCTCATTTGTTCGCTTGGTATTTTTATTAATGAAAGTTTTATGTTGCAAATTCGTTAACATGGGAAAGTCTTGGATCTTTGCATGTATTTGGATTATTTCGCGTGTTGAAGTTTAATTCCTCTCCTTCTGAAAGAGAATGTTAAAATTCTTTGTGGTGTTTTGCTATGGTTAAGTCAGAGATTGTAATCAAATAAATTGATATGGTATGAGTATCCTTGGAAGTGAAACCGAATAAGTTGATGTTGTCTTCTTGTAGTTGTTCATGAACTGTGTTTATGAATAGGGCTATTCCTAATGGAATCAATAGAGTTACTAAGAGGCGTGGAACTTTGATGAACTGGTTGATCAATAAGAGAGACAAAATTAGTAAACTTTTGGGATAAATTGGATCAACAGGTCTCAATGGATTAATCTAATCGTTTAGGATGGTTAAATTTAGAAGGTGTTGGATTACTGTATTAGTGGATATTAATCTTGGAGTTATCTTTGTGGATACTTAGTGTTCGTATGTAATTGCTAAGTGCAACTGTTGTGTAATGAAGTGTGGTGTTGCGCATCAATAAGAGAGCAATGGATGGGGTTTAAAATGTGATCTATATTTACATGATGGTGGGATTGTCAGATGATATTATGTCTTTGATGAAAGAGTTTTGGTAGAATCATTAAAAAGTGTGTAGTAGATCTCCTCTAATTTAAAGCGGTTGTCGTAGTGAGCTTGTAAGGTTTTGAGATACTTTCAATTTGAGGATGGGATGATAAAGTAGCATGGAACTATTTGATGAGATTTTGGAGGGTTTTATAATGGAAGGGTAAACGATAACGATTCTTGTTAAGAGTGTATTATTCTTGATGTTAGTAAGATTGTTGCAATCTTATTGGAAAAAACATTTTGAAATAAGTTATTGTGTTCTTTTGGAAAGGTTTATGGTGCGCTGGTAGGCTATGATGATTCATGCTAAGAATATATAATGATGAGGTTAGTAAAACTGAGTATGAGATGATGAGGGTAGTGTTGATTCTTTTAGAAGTAAAGGAATTTGTTCGTCTTCCGTGATGTCAGTAAAATGAAATGTTTGGAGTTTTGCATTCATGTTCCTATGGGAGTTCATGAATTATTGTGGTATCTGAAATCAGTTTGCGCAGAGTGACGTATTGGAAGGTTCTATCGGTTCTTAAGTGATTAATGTGATTTGAGCTTAAAGTATCGTTTGCTTGAAGTTGGTAAAGTGATGTTTCTATTAAAGAAAATTATGTCCTTTGTTAAATTGAAGGGTGTAGCAGAGGTATTCGCGGTTGGATTCAAGTTTTGTACCTTGTAGCTTTATTGAAGCGTGCTTAACCTTGTTGGTTTGCAACAAAGGAATTCCTCAAGTTTCCAAAAGCAGTGCTTTATTTATTTATTTAGTTTCGGCTGAAGTTTGATATTCTCTTCTTGTGGGACTTGTGCACTCAACTGTGGTCTCGTCTTCTATTTTTTTCCAAGATCTTGGCTATTTGACTTTTTTTTCCTTGGTCTCTAGTCTACGGTGAGTGGTAAACGTTTTTCTATGTGCCGAAAATTGTTTCTATCTATATCTTCTTCTGAGGAAGGATTAACCAATCCGTGTTGCAAAGCCTTTTAGGTTGTATAATGGCAACTTGATAGTGGCGGTCAAGTAGACGATTTTGGTGAGATTGTAGATGTCAAGTTGTTTGACATTCATTGAGTGATAAATTGATTTCTTGGAATAATTCTCAGTGAGGATTTGATTTAAATAGAATGTTTGTCTTTGGAGCTAACTGATTTCATGGTTCCAATTAGTAGAACCTATAGTCGATTGTGGTTCAAGAATGTTTCGATCATTTTGATGGAACATTAGAATTATCAAAAGTATGAGAATCTTGATCAATCTTATTAGAGTATCGTAATTAGGCACTTTGCAAGGTTTAGTAGGAGGATTAGGGTGGTGTAGTTAATGATATTATAATTGTGAAGCAGTCTAACCGTTATGGGAATCATTGGGATAGTAGGGATTGTTGAATTATTGCCATGCATGATTTGGCTTCAATGATCAGTAACCCTCCAGGAGTTAGAATCTTCCTAAAGATAATTAGGTTGAGAATATGTTTTCATGTGATTGTTAATGATTGAGCATGTTTGATTGTGGGAATTTTAGTCACCGAATTCGAGAGTCTTCATATCAATTATATCAAAGTGCATATATAGGAGCCCTGAAGATGGAAAATTTTGGTTTGGTGCTATGCTAGAACCTTCGAGGCTAATGATGTTGTGTGGGAATATTGGAACAAGTGGATTCTAAATAGTGTGATGCTCCTTGATAATGTCCTTTAGGTGTGGGAATTGAGTGTGTGTGCTGAGAATTTCAAGTTGATTATCCTTAGAGGATTGTGGTGAAGTGATTGTGGGTGAAAACAATGATGAGGTGCATTGGAAATTATTTATCAAAGTAACCATGTGGTAGAGGAGTTGGCTAGAGTATGTTATTGTGAGGTCAGTATAGTCTCTCCACAAAGGGGTGTTACAGTTGGTATCGATGCACTCGGTTTGAGCATAGTGTTGATGTTGCCAATTTAAGAGAAATGAGTTAGTGTGGTGTGTGATGATTTGGAATCTTGTGATTCAAGAGAGAGTTATTCCTAAAAGAAAAAAAACAATATTTTCTCGGGTAGTAAAATGCTCTCTTGATTCTTGTTTGAGCTATGTGATGATAGCAAAAGTTTTTTGTGGTTTGGGTTGACTTTATGTGGCATGTGGGGTATTTCCGGTTCAGGAAAAAAAAACAAAGGAAGGGTTTGGCATTGGAGTGATTCTCCTTTGACTTATGTGTTGTTTATTTGCAAACTACCTACTTGGAATGTGGAGAGGTTCTCGTGTTGAATCCTCGTTTTTTTCTTTTGATTTGACCCTTTTGGTGGGGAGTTGGTGATGTGTGGATTGCAATGAGAATCCTTTTTTCAGTTGAATTCTATTTGTAAAAAAAAAATTGGTTTACAATGAGCACTGCTGTGCATCCGTGGTTAAAGGAGACGCTCCTCGTTAAGGTAAAAAGATCGATTGAGAGTTGGAATAAGAGTTACCTGTGTTGTGCGGGTTGTGTGGGTTGATACCAAAGGGAATGATAACCTAAGGTATATTCAATCGCTCATTAGTTGCGAAGATTTGGAGGTTGGTGTATCACTATGACCACCTTGGGTCCTAGAGTGGGGTACACAAAGTCTTGTACGACCCGGTATCGAGGAGTGCTTGAAAGATCTGGGGTGTGGGTTTTCACTATAGCCGTTGACCAATGAGTAAGACCAGCTGCCTTTAGCGGAGTTCGCTTATAATAACAGCTACCATTCAAGAATTAAAGCTGCACCATTCAAGTGTTGTATGGGCGTAAGTGCAGGTCACCCTTTGCTGGGAAGCGGTGGGTGAGAAGGCGATCTTGGGCCAGATTTGGTCCAATGACAGTTGAACAAATGGCCTTGGTGAGACAGAATCTGTTGGCCTGCAGCAGCGAGAAAAGTTATGCGATGTGAGGAGAAAGGATCTGGAATTTGAGGTGGGGGATTAGGTGCTCTTGAGAGTATCTCCCACCAAGGGTGTGGTGAGGTTTGGAACCAAAGGTAAGTTTAGCCCGAGGTATGTCAGGCCTTTCCTGATCATGGCTCGGATCGAAGTTAGCATACCGCTTGGATCCTCCAGAATCTATGCGCGAAAGCGAGCATTGAGGAATAAAATTTTAAAAGTATGTCAAAGTGCTTTGGTCGCAGTAGACAGAGAGAGAGGCCACTTGGGAATTGGAGTCTCGCATGCGTGAGAATTACACGATAGGTGCTTGTTAAAATGGTTAAGTTTAGTTGTGATTAATCCTTGGTGTAAGCATGGATAGAATTCGGGGTCGAATTCTGTTTAAGGGGGGTAGAATGTAATATCTCGAAAATGATTTGAGAGATAATCGATTAATTGGAGGGAGGACCTTATAGAAAAGAATTGAAAACAATGATTTTAGAGGGGGAATTCTGAAAATACCTGGCAACCTGGGTCTGGGCCTTGGCCCAGGGAGGCCGACAAAAAGGGGAGGCGCCTCCCCAAACCCTAGCCGCCACCCCCTTTGCCCCTCCTCTCTCCCCCTGGCCGCACCCCTCCCTGCCCCTGCGCCTCCACCATGTCCAGCAACACCTCTCCCCCATTGTTGTCCCTCGGTGCTAGGAGAAAGCGAGAAGGAAGGAAGAAGAAGGGAGGGAAGGAGAAGAAAGGAAGAAGGAGGGAGAAGATGGGTGATTCCAAGGGGATCCTCTAGGTAACTCTCCCTCATCTCAAATTTCTCTGTTATTGCTGTAATTAGGGTTCTTAGCCTAAGAATTGGTGGGGGATTAGCAATTAGATTCCCCGATTAGGGAATTCCTGCTGTCTGTCTGTAGATCAATCCGCGTATTGCGACTGTTTGCGCAGTTTATACCTACGAAACGATTTTTTCTGCGGGTCTGCCCAAAAGGAAAATTGTAGAGGACGACGAGATATATTTTATGTAAATTTTCCAGAATTTTAGGCTGCGGGATTTGGGCGCAGCACAGTCGGGAACATCGCTGTCTGTCAGGGGTGCAGATTGGGGCAGATTGCTGTTCAAGTGTGATTTAGGGGTAGTAGATGATTTTTATGTTTTTGGTCGCAATTGAGAAAAATGTAGAGAATTCAGTAATATAACTACTGTATAAAAATCATAATTTTTAGAACCTTACACTATGGTTGGGACGCGTTAGAATCTGGCTGCCCAGATTGCCAGAACAGATAACGTCCTCTGTTTTGCGCATTAAGTTACACCTTGCTATGATCAAAATAAAAATATGTGATCTACATGAAAAGTGAAGGTATTTAAGTGAGAAATCCAGAAATATATCATTTTCTGTGAATGGCTTAACATTGTTAAAGATACAAAAAAATTAAGTAGCACTGCTGCAGCGGACAGAGTGTAGAACCGTTAAGCGGAGAGGGAGTTGCGGGTTTTGGGCGTAGAGGTGTTTACTTCTCAGTTGTGAATATTGTATTATGGTTTTGTGCTGAGTGATGCTTTGTGAATAGGTGGCTTCGCTCCTGATCGTGCTTGACCCCTTCGCTCCTTCGGTAAAGGCAAGTATAATGATGGTTTAAAAATTGATAGTGTGGATTGTTGATGTTTGATGGATTGTTGATGTTTGATGAATTGTTGATATTTGATCTATATTATGAGTATATGTGTTCATGATTGTGGTAAGGAAGTACCGGTGATGTTTATGGTCGATTGCACTTTAAAGTGTTCATGAGTATTTCTGATGCATAGATGTTGTGGATGCAAGTTTTATTTATTGAGACATTCACGCATATGCATCATGTTGATTTATTAAAGTCTTGGTCACGAGATGACCAAGCGCCGAGGTCCCCGTCATGTTGATGACATGACGGGCTAAAGGTCCCCATACTTGTGGAGTATGGGCAATTGGTCCCTGTACCAGATGGTACAGGCATGGGTGTGCATTGACGGATGCACACTCCGCATTACCGATAAAATGCGAAAGAGAAGAGATAAAGAGATTTTTGATCATCTTGCATAGCATGGCTTGTTTATGAGGTTGATGGATGAATTTGTGAAGTGATGTTCATGAATGTTCACGGTTTATTTATATGGTTGATGGATGAATTTGTGAAGTGATGTTCATGAATGTTCTTGTTACTATCTATTATATTTGCTGAGTCGTTGGACTCACTCTTGCTGTTGTTGTGTTTTTTTTAGGTACCTTTATGAGATCGGCATGCATTGGGAAAAGGAAAGATTAGCATTATTGCACTTTGCACGTTCTACTCACAATGGATGAAAGAGAGGAAATTACATAATGATTGCATGAATTACTTAAGTAGAAGATGATTATCGATTGTCGGATTAAAATTGTAATAAAGGATTAGAATTCTTTTATGATGCTTCCATTCGTTATTTAAATTTTATAACCATGAATGTTGTAGTAATCTTAAGCCAATATCGCTTAGAATTGATTATATTACTTGAGGTTATTCATTTCTTTTAATTATGCTTGTTGAAACCTCTGACTTAGACAGTAAACAAAAGAGGTTCTGCCGGAATTTTGTGAGATGTATTTAGTTTATCCTCATTATGTTACTAGTTTGGTAGCATTCCAGGTCATTGTTTGGCTGGGGTGTTACAGGTCCCATATTTCAAACATTTGTTTTAGCTTCTGCTGGTTTCTAATAAAGAGGTTTTAATTTCCATAGTTTTATTATTGCTTTATTTATTATCACTTTGGTGATGACGTTCCATAGTAATATTCCATTTAAAATTTGCGGGGTGCTACAAGTAGGCACGCTCCTTTGTGCCATGGTACTCTCCCCTACTGTACGCAGTTATGTTCAGTGCCCTACAATATGTAACTAAATGGTAAACGCGTCATTGCAATTGCCATTTATTGAGTGGAGTGTTGCTTCGTTGTGTCCCGTGTATTAAGCTAGAGCCATCAATATGCGTTGAAGAAATATACATTGTACGAAGGAGTAAAAATAAGAACGCAACAGTACTATAGATATCACAGAAAATTACAACTAGCGTTGGGTGATGGCCTATACTACGTCCCCCCAACAGCACCCCCAGCATCCCTTCCCGCATTGCCATGGCCCACTCCACCTCTGTGACCTCGCATGGAGCCTCGCTTTAGCCTCCTCCTCTACGCTGGGTGTTGGGGCCTCGACCTAGAGAGGGAAAGACGCTCAGGAGCCCTGGTCTGATGAAGTCCAAAAGCCAGAGGGGCGGACATCATTGCCGCCTGTGTGGGTAGTGGCGCACCGACCAGTTGTGACCCGAAGGGAACCACTGGGGGTGTGGGCTAAGCTGTCGCGTCTGGGTCCACAATGAAGTCGTGTGTGTCCGAGATGCCTGGGGAGGTCCCCAATCTGTCAGAGGGCACTAGACCTACAGTGCAAATATTGTTAGTTATTCAATTATGGTGATACGAGTAAATAAACATTAACACGATGTACCCTGAGTTAGCTACATGGCACGTAAAAAGCCATCTTGAACGAAGAAGGATATGTCGTACACACTGTGTGTGTGCTGCATGTGGAAGGGCAAGGAGTCCGGAGGAGCCCCGTATTGCGACGCTGGCAGTGTACGGGGATGTGCTCAAGTGGACCCGTCGGCCTCGTCAGGCCACAACACTGTCGGACATGGCGTGGAGGAGCCTCCGGCCTCGTTAGGGCATGCCGCATGTGAACACGCTGGCCCTCACACCTGCTGTGCTGCTGGACAGGATGGCACCGACGGACGTACAGACTATCAACCAGGCATCGACGTGTCAACCTCTAGGAGCTTGGTGCACATCAACAGGGCGACAATACGTGCGGCCTGAGCTACCGCATGACAGAAAGCCTGGGCCACCTCCTCGCGTGTGACCTCCGCACCGTCGGTCATCCTCTGGAACAAGGAACAGGAGTCCCTCTCAATCTCAGAACCGATGTCCACAAACAATAACACAACTGAGAGAAACCTATAAAGGGGGTTACCAAAAGTGAAATTTCCAAAATACGATGTAACGCACCGCGCGGTGCACGTTCCACATGAAGTGCACAGGGTATGTGTCGGTCGATGCTGGGACGCGGGGTGCTGGGAGTAGGTTAGCAGCAAGTACTAGTCTGGTACATGTTCAAGGAGAGTACCAGTGAAGGTACTCCTCGTACGCGTTGTGGTCATAGGGGTTGTCCTCCTACACAGTCCTACAACGCACCCTCTCACTGCCCTATCCTCGTGTCCATCTTCCTCCGCCAGTCCGTGCCATGCTTGACTCCCTTCCTACTATGCCTGCAAGACATAACATGTAGTTAGAAGTCATGGGTACAAGATGGCAGTAAAAAGAGGGATATCTGTGCTGATTACTCACTCGTGCACATTATCAGGCACAGGCCACCTGACTGGTACTGGAATCACCTGGTGTAGCCCGAACTAGCACATGACACGATATGGCGCATAGTCCTCGATGAAGACATTGAACACAAGTGCTCTATGGGTCAGCCAGTAGTCATGGTCACGCCAGCATAGCATGGACAAGCTATGAGGAGCGCGGGCCTGTAACTCCTAAGGGGAGTATGGCTCCCAGCACACATCATCCACGAACGGCTAGTACGCTCATGTCACCTGCACATACGCGAACTGTATCTACAAGGAACACAAGTTGTTACATACAACGATTGGTTATATGAAGAAATTATTTGCAAGACAATACGTACCCGTTGCTGGCACTAGAGGGAGCCCATAGTCAGTTGGTCCACCTCATCCCTATGGTACATCTCGTGGTACAGGGGCCATCCGAGGCTAAAGCACTCAAACGACCACAGCTGTAGTAGCAGTGGACACCCTGCGAGGATGGAGTTTGGCCTCGACATGCAGCATGCGTCACACAAGCCGCGATAGGTGGCGGCAAGTGCAGCTGAACCCTAGTTGATCTGGGGGGCCTCCCCATCGGTGATGACCCTAGCATACGTGATGAGCCATGTGTCGATAGTGTTACCATAGCTACTAGTGAACAACACCCAATCAAATAGCCACAACAAGTAGGCCTCGAGGTGGTGTGACACCTAGTGCTCGTTGGCGTCTGGATCCATCTGCTCGACCTGAGTACAAGCAAAAAGTTAGTAAGACCGTAGTACAGAAAGGAGAGCGCAACGTTCCCGAGGGGAAGGACGTCGAACATGTATCCAGAACTATGACAACCACTGTAAGGGTGGGCCATGCCTTTGTCCCTCCGGAAAGACGTAGTACTCAACCATGGCCATATGCAGAAGGACTCCCTCAAACTTGGCCAGAAGGTCGCCGCGCCAATCATCTAGGCCCTCCTGCAGGAAGGCAGCACCTCACGCGATAGGGAGGGCAAGTAGCAAAGAGACATCCTGTAGAGTAGGGGCCATCTCCCCGAATGGGAGATGAAAAGTGTGAGTCTCCGGCCGCCACTGGTCCACGAGAGCTGTAAGCAGGGAGCGATCGAACGGGAAGCGTCGTGACTGCTCATGGACGTCTCCGTCGTCGCCGACCACAGGTGGTGCCGGCTCATCCTCATTCGAGACCTGCACCATCCGGGCGAGAGGTAGTAGACCAGTATTGCTGAGTCTGCGAAGTAAAAAAGGTCAATACGAAATGTGAATATAATGTTTTGTATTTTCACATGACTAGCCAAATTTTTTGCACTACTCTAACATGCCATAGGATCCTCCCAATTAAATATTTGCAATGACATAAATTAAATACAAGCGTGTTTCTCCTACCTTCTATTTTTTCTTCCTGTTTTCCATCTAGCCTTTCCTCTAACGGGACTAATTCCTTCCTACCTATTAAGATTAATTCATCTAACCAAAGTTATACTATTCTTTCTTACAACTATAAATTTCTACACATACTAATTTTACACTAAGCAAACTATTTACCTAATACAAAAAATTTACTAAAACAAAACAATTACTATTTACCTAATACAAAAAATTTAATAAAACAAAAAATTACCTCACTAAAGTAGCGGAACCTCCTCCTATCTTTCTCCCTCTCCTCTCCTCATCCCGCTCTTCTTTTCTTCCCTCTCCTCTCTTTTTCTTCCCTCCCCTCTCTTCTTCTTTCCTTCCCTTCCCTTCTCTTTTTTTCTAGGCGGCGGCAGATGGAGGGCACTATATATGGCTTCCTTATTGCCCAGTGGTTAGGCGACATGACTTTCAATTGCCCAGCATTTGGGCGACATGATCCAATCACTCGACCGTTGGGCGACTGCATTTATATCGCCCAATGGTACACCTATTGGCCTCCTGTCGCTTGCCCATTGGGTGATAGGTCTAGTTGCCCAACCATTGGGCGCCTGGAGGCTGCTTCTGTAAAAATTAAAAAAGTGGGTATATTTTTGTATTTTAGAATAAAAAAATTATTTAAAAAATTCATATACTAATTAGAAGAGAGTACAACTCAGGAGTACAAAGAAAGGATAGGTCACACAGATACTTACTAGACCGAGTTTTTTCTTTTTATAAAAAAAACCTGCTTCTAGACTGAGTTGATTACTATTCCAAGGTTAATTACTTTTGTATAGTAAAGTGAATGTCACTTTTTGAAAATTGTATTGTTTGCTATTGAAGATGCATATGGACAGCCTCCGATCGATTCATGAGCCGATGGGCGTATACGTGCCGTGGTGCATAATGGAAATTAGTAATCCCTTTTTGACATTGTAAGAAAGCAGTAAATTAGTAAGAAAGACTATTGTTGCCCTCGCAAATTTTGCCATAGCGATATAAAAATCGCAAATTCTGAATAAAAAATATGAAAGCCGCGGTTACTAAATATATACATAAATTTCAAACTAAAGATACTTTCCTATCCATATAGTTAGAAATGCAAAATTTAAATCTAAAGAATTTATACTTCGAAATATGTACAACAAATTGGGATTGAAAATTGCAATCAATTTTGGTTTTTAACATGTAAATATTTTGAATAAAAACTCTAAAAATAATAAAAATTAAAATGTCAACACTGTGTCAAGTGACCTCAGCCCTTACCTACCATGTTTCACTGATCTCCGTAGAGACTTCAAAATATATAAAAATGTGCAACAAATTATTTACATTACCATTATAGAATAAATTTGATAGTCCGTGTGAATGCAATGTTGACGACTAGTAAATTATTCCTTTCAATCTTGTTCAGTGTCACACACTCACGACCACGTCGCTCGTCGTCGTCATGGAAAAGCAAGCTTAGCTTTGGACTCGCTCCGGTTCCAGAAAGTTATTTTAGATAGAGTAAAGTCCATTACCGGTCCTTAAACTTTTTATGCTGTGTCATCCCGGTCCATAAACTTTTAAAGTATGTCATCCCGGTTCTTAAACTTTCAAAGTGTGGCAATATCCTATGTAGTTGTAGCAGTGAACTTTTTATGCTGTGTCATCCCGGTCCATAGACTTTCAAAAGAAATTGACACACTTTGAAAGTTTAAGGACCGGGATAACATACTTTAAAAGTTTATGGACCGGGATGACACAGCATAAAAAGTTTAAGGACCGGTAATGGACTTTACTCTTTTAGATATCAACGCCACCTCTAAAATATATAACTTTAATTACTAATTATTATAATATATTTGTAAAATTTAATAAAATTATAATATTATAAAAGTATTTTTGATATGAATATATATATATATATATGATTTTTATATATCTAATCTAAATATTGAAAAGATATCGATACTTGAAGTTTTTAAAATTTGACTGTATGTGTTTCAAAAACGACTTGTCCTGTGAGTAGCTCGGTAACGATTGATTACACTGTACGTGGACTTGTTAATTTTCGGTGAAGACTTGGAATTGGAGCTAGCATGCCATGCATACGATTCCAAGCAGCTAGGTTAGCTCCATCCACACGGCACGGACCCCAATATATCTGCATGGCAAAATTAGCTAGCTGATCGAAAATTAACAAGTCCACGTACAGTGTAATCAATCGTTACCGAGCTACTCACAGGACATCCGTGGCTGTTTCCGCTTGTCTACTAGTTTCAGTGGATAAATCTAGCAAAGAATGTAACTCACTTTTTTTTATATTAGTATAGATATAAAAACTCAGATTTGGTTTCGCATATACTTTAATGAGACTTGTTTCTATGGTTTATGACCATTTTTATCTTTTGAGTTTAGGTATGTCGACATACTACGTTTGTCAACATATGGAACTACTCCTCGATTCCTCGAGGCTCACCGATCGTAAGGTTTGTCACTCTTCCCATAATTACTTCATACTTATCACGTTACATATATACGCACATTGATATTCCTATCGACAGGCTGCGTACATCCCGTCAACTGCATTGAAACAGTCTGATCTTGGAGGGATTCGAGGAGAGTTGGCGTACTTTTTGCTGACTCAAGTCATAAAGCCAGGAGGACGGTTCCACTGCGCACCATGATTTCTTATTGGTCTTATCACTAAGTGCAAATGCAGTGTAGATCTTTTGTAACTGTGCATTTGTTAATGGATATTTCATTTCAATTCAATTAATTGATTTGCGAAATGGATGCATGCTTTATGTTTGTGAAATGAAGTGCGATGTCAATTGGATGTTTTATGTCTGTGAAATGTATCTGAAAGGAAATGAGATGTGTGAATTGTATGTTTTTTGTCTGTGATTATCTGCTTGTTTCAGAGGGCATGGCTAGCATTTCCTGAGGCTAGCCAATAAACAGAAATAGATTTTGATTTAGGAGGAAGGAATATCACAGACGGTTTTTAAGTAAAAACCGTCTGTGATATGTATCACAGACGGTTTTTTACTACAAACCGGCTGTGATTATTAGATATCACAGACGATTTTTAGTTAAAAACCGTCTGTGATATCGGATAATCACGGACGGTTTTTAATGAAAAACCGTCTGTGATATCTAATAATCATAGACGGTTCGAAAACCGTCTGTGATAACCTTGGATTATCACTGACCCATAAATTCAGACGGTTCAAAAAACTGACTGTGATGACGTTTCTGAACCGTCTGTAATGTCGATTTCTGTAGTAGTGGTCATACGATCTGGTTGTAATTAGAACCTACCAAATTAGCTGCTAGTTTTTTCGTGAAATTTTCTAGCATATATTTCTCTTTATCATAGTTTTTTTTAGCCACATATAATCAAACCCTCCAAATTGAGGACTTTTTCTTTAACAAGTTTGAACATATTCCTTTTTCTAAGAGTTTTTGACTACACAAACATCATGCCAACCATAACATAGCCTTGTGGTGTGAGATCATGTCTCTCGCAGATAACCAAAGTTCGATCTCCACAAACCACAAGTTGGATATGTTATTTGTATAGATTTTTCACTTTAATTATTCCAGATTTGAATCCGTGATCCGTGGATTATGGCTTACAACTTAAGATGATTACAACAGCCAATTGTTGAATAAGTGCTCTAAGATATGACATGTTTAAATCTAGCTAGTTGCCTAGTTCTTGATAGGAAATTTAGTGACACGCTACAGAAATACATAAATCTAAAACCCTGGACCTACTTAGATAAAGCTGGAGATTATTTTTGGGAATGATCGATCAAGCATGCTACATTCTAGATCTGCCCCTGCCCTGGCTTAATTTATGCGGCTAGCTTTTTGCAATTCCATAATCGCGCCAATCTTCTCGAGACAATATACGGCCGCGGCAGATGTAAATGTACCACTACAGAAATGATCATCACAGATCAATGACCACCAACATATATTTTTAAGCAGTAGATAAGATATATGTATGCACTAGCGCCAAATTAATACATGAATTGGTCAACAATAAAACGAGTGGTAACTTTGCACATACGACCGTTTTGTCATTTGTATCTGCTACGCCAGTGGCAGGATAACTATCAAATTCACTAAGATGATCCAAAAGTGGTAGGATAGCCATCAAATTCACTAAGATGATCCAAAAATAAGAAGTCACGTTCTAAAAATACGACTGTTTGGACGCTGTGGAATAAGACACGCAATTTCAAGTCAATGATGTAAGCGGTACATTCCTCAAGTCTAGTGAGGTATAGGGTGCAATCGTATCGGATAAGATCGGATATGGTATATTCTATATCTTATTTTATATTTTTTTCGTTAGAGTTAGAGTCAAATATGGATAATATCGGATACCCATTTTTCTATTCCATAATCATTCGAACGATCAGTTGGACTGAAATTATCCACTTCGTTGCACAGGACATTAGGACGGTAGAGTATAATCAGAATGAACATGGAGAGATTAATCACTGAGATGTCGAAAGGAGAACACTCAACATTCTTCATCTGTTTAGATGTAACAATCCACATATATGTTATCTTGTTTCAAAATGAAGTCACAAGAGACTTTTTCATATCACTTAACATACGGATATATACGGACAGATATCACTTATACCAAATCATATTCTATATTTTTTTCGGAGTCGGAGTCGGATACGGATAGGCTGGATACCTGTCTGTCTTTTTCGTATTCGTTTTGTGAATCTTCGGTCAATCGATTTGATGAAAACTATCCGCTCCATTTGTATCCTTAAGTGAAGTAGAGTTTATTTTTCTTTTTATGTTTTTTACTTGCAGGTACATTCCTCAAGTCTAGAAAGTGTTGTTTTGCTATCTAAGTTTTGATTTGTGGTAGCGGAGGATGGGCGGCTTCTAGACTTGCCCGGTGTTGATTTTTGTTATTTTCGGCTTTGTTCACTTTTTAGACTTTGGAGTTCCCGTGACCCTGTGTGCCCTTATAAAGTACCCTCTGTAGCCACATATGAATATTTGATGCATCATTGTAAATAGTACACTGCTAGTAACTCTGCCACATAGTCAACATCAACTTTGTGCACCGGAAGTTTTTACCATCACTGGAAGATATCAAAAGGTATCGGTAGCTTGTCATGAAATTACATATAAATTCTATATATAATTTAGTGGTAAGATACTAGTACCTCCTGATACATCTTGGTAACTTTCTAAAGATGATAAAAGAAAAAGATCAAATTTAAAAATAGTAAAAAATAAATCAGAAGTCAGATGATCAAACCGAAATGAGCGGACCCTGAGACTCAGAGACTTGTGGACATGCATGATTGCTCACTCGCATTATATGCGAATCATAGGTTTCAGGTAGGATTAATTGGGATGTGCAATTAATTCCAGGTTTAACTAATGCGTAGTTTCCGAAAGAAATGGCTGTACTAGATCGATGGCATATGTGCACCACAAGTTCACCCACTAGTCAAGGTCTTGCATGCTGAAGCTAGGAACACACTGTACTAGAATGAGTTTTTTATTTTTAAAAATCTACTTACTAGTCTGAGCTGATTACTATTCTAAGGTAATTAGTTTCATATAGTAAAGTGAATGTCACCACGATTTAATTGCTTAGTACTGAAGATGCATATGGACTAACGTAGCTCATTCCAAAACTAGTGGGTGCGTGCGATCGACAGCCTTCGGTTGATTCATGAGCTGATGGGTGCATACGTGCCACGGTGTAGCTAGTCTCGAATGCAAATGTGTTTATATGATCATCAGGTATTTTGTGCTGCAAACAACACCGCAAGTATATTTTAGTTTCAAATATATTACCACCTTTGCATTTTTAAGAAAGAGACTGTGTGCTATCTATATCAAGTTGATTCTAATTCGTCCAATCAATTGATTACTAGTGATTACTAGTACTAGTCATCAATTAACCCGTGCGTCTGCACGGGCAAGCAAATTAGAATATGTGTATTTTTTTCTTTTTAAAGTCTAAAAATCATTATATGTTAGTAAAATAGTGTTTTGATTGCTTTACTTTGATGTTTACATTTTCTTAGTGGTATCGTTTCTTTTATAAAGTAAAATGTTCATGTAGCACTGTAGCAGGGAGTAGGGAGTAAATACTGGGTCTGTTTGGAACACAGTAACAAAAATATATATATAGCGACATGAAAAACATGGAGATACAGAATGAATGAATGAGTAAAATAGAATACTGAAAAACATAGAAATTATAATTTACTGTTGATATGGAACTGTAGTATACTTATATATGGAACTTCAGCAGACATCGTAGACAACTTTCAAAGTTTTCTATATTGATTTTTTAAATGAAACTATATTGAATTTATAATTTTCGTGAAGAATTTAGCTTTGTTTTGGTATTTATTCCAACATTAATATATACTACGAATTTTGATACCTCTCGGTGTGTGTGTATATATATTCCAAATTTTGTATCAAACCTGTACGTTAGATCAGCTATATACGGCAACACATTAAGTGCAACCAGCACCTTAGGGTGTAATTGTGCAACACATCATAGGTTGAGGCACCAAATCAACATGAAAAATTCCAAAAAAAATAATGATGTAGTCTATGGAGTGTTATATCACCCTTTAAATTTTCAACTCCAGACTTCATTTTATCATCCTTTTTTCTTTCCTTTTTATTTATCATTTGTAAGAATATTCTCTCTTTTTTTTTGCCCTTAACACAGAGTGAAATTGAAATTAAAACTTTATACATGGGTAGAGCAAATTGAGAAGCACATATAGAATATTTTTTGGATTTTTTTAAGTTGACTTGGTGCTCAACCAACCGCCACTACTACAGAAAGCCTAATAGTAGACGCGAAATCACATACGGTTTTGTGAAACCGTCTGTGATGTACACTATTACAGACGGTTTTAATTTGGAGGCCGTCTGTGGTATTTGTGGCGGGAAAAAGGAGTATCACAGACGATTCTTACCGCTGAACCGTCTGTGATATTCCAATATCACAGACGGGTTTTAATATAAAACCGTCTGTCATACCAGATTATCACAGATGGTTTTATAATAAAAACCGTCTGTGATACGTTTCCCGCCTTACAATCCCTCAAAATTTCAGATTTTCCCGCTTAAGTCCGAGTATGATTCAGTTTTGAGACACCTTCAGTAAAAACGGGCATAACTTTTGCATACGGTGTCCGTTTTCGACGTTCTTGTACTCGTTAGAAAGCTAACGACGAGCCCGATCCAAAAAAACAACCCGCTTGCACCAGTCGCTTTAGACCTAAACCTGCGTCGCAAGTTTTTGGTTTCTGTTTTTACCCTTTTCTTGGTCTCCCTTTCAGAATTTGGATTTTGCTTCAACTGAAAAGTTGTAGATCTCGTCGAAACCTTTCAAATGAGTATATATAAGCTATATAAAACTTTACTATTTTATCTTTTCAGACTAGTTACTTATATTGCATCGGTATATAAAATTTTGTGCTCTAATTCACAGACGGTTCTATATATAGAACCGTCTGTGATATTCATTCATCACAGACGGTTCTATATATAGAACCGTCTGTGATAATCTGACCGCTAGGCCCGTCGATCCTCTTCAACCCAATCCTAGCCAATAGAAATCCACCAATCCTCACCCCACGGATTGTAGCTCCGCCTCTCCGTTCCCGTGCCAAAAATTTCGAACTCCCGCCTCTCCCTCCCCTATAAATATAACCAAAACCCAGCCTGTCTCCTCTTCCTTGCTGTCCTCCTCCTTGCTATTTTCCTCCTCCATGCAGACGACGCACAAGTCTACGGGAGGCAAGACACCGCAGAAGCAACTAGCTCATGCCAACCGTGCAAACGCTCAATCAACACCGATAATGGTGGGCGTCAGGGGCGAGAAGGCATAGAGGATCTTTGCTTTTCTCTGTTCTTGTTGTGTAACCTGCTTGTTGTTTTGGGATATTGTAATCTTTTTCTCTATTCTTGTTGTGTAACCTGCTGTTCTTGTTGTGTAACATGCTCGTTGTTTTGGGATATTGTAATGGTAGGCTCTAATCTTAATAAAAATGGATGTCTTATGTTTGTGAAATGAATTGAGATATGAATTGGATGTATACATGTACATGTTAATCTGCTTGTTTCAGAGGGCATGTCTAGCATTTCCTGAGGCTAGCCAATAAACAGAAATAAGTTTAGGAGTAGAAGGGAATATCACAGACGGTTTTTAGCTAAAAACCGTCTGTGATATTTGCACCACAAACGGTTCGAAAACCGTCTGTGATATTTGCACCACAGACGGTTCGAAAACCGTCTGTGATGACCTCGTATTATCACTGACCCATAAATTCAGACAGTTCACAAACCGTCTGTGATGACGTTTTTGAACCATCTGTGATGACCTTTTCTGTAGTAGTGCACGCACCTACATACGCTAGTAATTTATGAAACACATGTAATTTTTATGTAAATCCAATAGATATTTTTATTTTACAATAAATTCAACTTTGAATTAACTTTATTTTGTATATACTTAAGTTCGAAATATGAAGTTATATAAACCAAATTATACTTATTCTTAATTTATGTTTGTTAAAAGTAATTCTGAATTTGAATTAAATTTATTTTTGCTGAACCTTTCATGTTGTATGTTCTATTTGGCTAGTTGGTCCATGTGCTGCAAACTTCGCCGTACAGGCTTATATTCTACTTTGTTTAAATTTATTGTGTATGGATGTGATATGAATGTTATTAAATATGTATGCTAGCTACTGATCATGGACTAGCACGGTAAACACATATAGATTTGAAATGCGAATTTTGGGTCCTGAAAAAAAGTAATTCTGAATTTGACTTAACTTTGTTTCCTGACAAACAGAACGAACTATAATATCATCTGAGCATATGATGGTTATTAATGTATAAGGAACGTTCAAAGCTCTAGTACTCCCTACCCATTAGCAGACCATACGTGGGTGAAGTCGAATATCTATAACTTCACCACCCACTAAGAGGTGGTTCTCACATGTCAAGAAAACTTAATCATCTATGGTCTTTTATTATTCTTAAAGGTGGTATATATAATATCTTAGGCTGCTGTTGACCTAGATTGTTCTAAAATCTGATTCCTTAGTAGAAAAAAAAAGAATCTGATGAGATCCTTAGAAGGAAAAAAAATTGTTCTAAAATCTGAATACTTAGTAGAAAAAAAGAATCAGATGAGATCATTGTCAAACTATCTTGCATGATGGGACAAATTACAGGCCGTGGAGCTCCCCTGCGATGTTATTTTCTAAGTTTGTTTATTTGCGACGGAGTTATTAGGCTGTGTTCCCGTGAAAATAACTGTTTCTAGGTCGAACGTGACTTCTTCTTGTCGTTAAGGAAAAAATAAGAATTTTTTTTGGAATGATCAATTTTTAATTTTAAATTATAGTATTATACCTATTTTTAAATTTTTTTTTGCAGAAATGACCATATATCACCGTACGGTTAGTCGACATGGTAAAGTCATCTAACCGTTGGGCCACACCAGGCCAACTTGCCCATGTCACCCAACTATGCGGCGATTTTGGCACGTGTCGCCCAACGGTTGGGCGATAATCCTCTAGTCGCTTAACTGTTAGCCGATTGTTAAAATATATATAATTATTTTATTAATTCTATGGAAATAATTGTGGTGGTGGTGGGGGAGGGTAAATAGCAATTGTTGTGGGGGGAAGAACCAGCTGTTCACTATTTTTTTGCAGCCAGATAGCTTCGGTCTAAGATCTGAATCCTTAGTAGAAAAAAGAATCAGATGAGATCAATGTCAAACTATCTTGCATGCATGGGACAAATAGAAGGCCGTGGAGCTCCCCCACGATCAGGGGCGTAGCCACCTGGGGAGCTTAGTGAGGCTTGAGCCTTACCTCCCCCGGTGGTAACTTTATACTTAGTAAAAATAGATATAGAAATAAAGAGATTAATAAATCCAAAGAGAAGCTAGCTCTCCTTGATGTGAAGGTTAACAACAAGTATGAAATTAAAGAAGACGAGGAGGAGGAGAAGTGAAAATCATAAAATTAAAGAAGAGCTAATCAATCAAAGAAAGAAACAAAGTGAAATAATATATGTAAATCATAAAATTAAAGAGGAGGAGTAGTAGTGAAAATCATAAAATTAAAGAAGAGATAATCAATCAAAGAAAAAAAGAAGAAAGAAAATGAAATATATACGAACCTTCTTGAGTTCGGAGATGACGGTGGAGAGCTCGATGAACCTCTGGTTGATCTTCTCCCTCCGCCGCCGCTCCGCGATGATGTGGTCTTGCATGTGCCTCGAAGGTACCGCCGCTGCCGAGCCCCCCACCGTGAAAATGATAACATTGGATAGAGTGTGGAAAAAGATGCCGCATTTTGTTTCTATTATCTCGTAATTCAAATTAGCTTAATTCTGGTATATTTCATATGATCTAAATTTTCATTGTCATTCATTATTTTCTATTATATCACTAATTTTGATATGTTTTATACATAGGTGACTTAACTCCACACCCATAGCGCTTTCTATTATCGAGATACCTACTTTCTATTTCTCTATTTTTCATTGTTTGTCTCTATCCAATTTATAATTTCTATTGAAATTTTATAAGAGTAAAAGACTAATTTTATGTCAACTTAGTTTAGACCAATAAATAACTCAGCCCACCCTCAATTTCATTTCTAACTTCGCCACTGCTCACGATGTTATTTTCTAAGTACATTCTTTGCGATGGAGTTATTAGGTTGTTTCCCATGAAATTAACTGTTTCTAGGTCGAACGTGACTTCTTGTCGTTAAGGAAAAAAACCGTGTATGTCGTACTATTATTTTTGGATCATCTTAGTGAATTTGATGGCTATCCTGCCACTTTTGGATCATCTTAGTGAATCTGATGGCTATCCTGCCACTGGCGTAGCACATACAAATCACCAAACGGTCGTATGTGCAAACTCACCACACGTTTTATTGTTGACCAAGTCATGTATTAATCTGGCGCTAGTGCATACATATATTTATTAATTACAAGAAAGTACAATTCAGGAATACAAAGAAATGATAAGTCACGCAGATACTTACTAGAATGACTTTTTTATTTTTAAAAATCTACTTACTAGTCTGAGTTGATTACTATTATAAGGTAATTAGTTTTATATAGTAAAGTGAATGTCACAACGATTTAATTACTTACTACTGAAGATGCATATGGACTAACGTAGATCATTCCAAAACTAGTGGGGTGCGTGCGATCGACAGCCTTCGGTTGTTTCATGAGCTGATGGGTGTATACGTGCCACGGTGTAGCTAGTCTCCAATACAAATGTGTTTATATGATTATCAGGTATTTTGTGCTGCAAACAACACCGCAAGTATATTTTAGTTTCAAATATATTGCCACCTTTGCATTTTTAAGAAAGAGGCTGTGTGCTATCTACATCAAGTTGATTCTAATTCGTCCAATCAATTGATTACTAGTACAAGTCATCAATTAACCCGTGCGTCTGCACGGGCCGAGTGCCCTTCTCTCCGATCCACTAGCCGCTGTCACCGAGCGTCATGCCACTGGTTGGAGGGGCGATGGGAGATGGAATTGGTGGCGGCACCGAGGAGGAGGAGGCACAGCATGAGGGTTCAGGGGAGCGAAGGAGGCGATGGTTGCAGGAGGTGGAGGTGGGGAGGCGGCAACAGGCAGATGGTGAGAGGAGGTGGTGAGCAAATGTGTTGGGGAGGCGGCGACGGGGGGATGTGGCACTGCTGGGGGTAGTTGGGGGGCTGCGACCAAACGTTGCCGCACGGAAAGGAATTGGTGGCGACACTGAGGAGGAGGAGGAGGAGGAGGAGAAGGCGTGGCACGAGGGTTCGGGGGAGAGAAGGAGGCGGCGGTTGCAGGAGGTGGAGTGGTTGCAGGATGCGGGGAAAGAGAAGAGGAGGAGCGTGGCCCACGCGTCGGTTCAACCTTTTCTACGAGGAGCAGAAGATATGCTTACATGCGGATCTGGACGGCTGATCTTTGATTGGACAGCTGAGAAGAGAGGAGGGAGAACAAACCGACGATCACCAATACATATTTTTAAGTAGTAGAGATATATGTATGCACTAGCACCAAATTAATACATGAGTTGGTCAACAATAAAACGAGTGGTGACTTTGCACATACGACCGTTTTGTGATTTGTATCTGCTACGCCAGTGGCAGGATAGCCATCAAATTCATTAAGATGATCCAAAAGTGGCAGGATAGCCATCAAATTCACTAAGATGATCCAAAAATAAGAGTGCGACATACACAATTTTTTCCCTTAACGACAAGAAGTCACGTCATAAGAAGTACTTAGAAATGTATTTAGAACTGTTTCTAAGTACATTTCTAAGTACTTCTTGCACGTTCTTGTCCTTCTAAGTACATTTCTAAGTACTTCATATCGACGCGACTTCTTGTCGTTAATGGAAAAAATCGTGTATGTCGTACTGTTATTTTTGGATCATCTTAGTAAATTTGATGGCTATCCTGCCACTGGCGTAGCAGATACAAATCACAAAACGGTGGTATGTGCAAAGTCACCACTCCTTTTATCGTTGACCAACTCATGTATTAATTTGGTGCTAGTGCATACATATATCTCTACTACTTAAAAATATGTATTGGTGATCGTCGGTTTGTTCTCCCTCCTCTCTTCTCAGCTGTCCAATCAAAGATCAGCCGTCCAGATATATAGCAGGGAGTAGGGAGTAGAGATATATTGGGCTGTTTGGAACACAGTAACAATATATATATATATATATATATATATATATATATATATATATATATATATATATATATATATATATATATATATATATATATATATATATATATATATATATATATATATATATCAACATGAAAAACATGGAGATACAGAATGAATGAATTTAAAGGAAGAAAGATAAATTTCAAATTAAAGGAAGAAAAACATGAAATCTATCTTTAACATATGAAATTTATCTTTACACAGAGAGATATAAAGGAAGAAAGACAGTGCCGCTTATTTAGGCTGAAAAAAGGCTTATGGCTGAAATTACATTGTAACTGATAGTGGCTTATTTGGCATAATTAAATTAAAAAAATTAAAAATAGGAAAAATTAGTAACCCATCAGGGACAATGCAAACGAATACGGAAAAAAAACCGACAAAAATCTAAAAAAACCAAAAAAAGACGAAATTTAGAAATAGTAAAAAATAAACCAGAAGTTAGAAGCTCAAGTCAAAATGAGCGGGTCCGAGACTTGGAGGCTTGTGGACATGCATGATTAATCACTCGTATATATTAATATATGCGAATCGTAGGTTTCAGGTAGGATTAATTGGGATGTACAATTAATTCCAGGTTTAACTAATGCGTTGTTTCCGAAAGCAACGACTGTACTAGGTCGATGGTATATGTGCACCACATGTTCACCAGCTAGTCAAGGCCTTGCATGTTGAAGCTAGCAGTCGCTGGAACTGTAGATATCAAGCAACAGTACAACACACTATAGTGCTATCAAACGCTGCCCTGAGCAACACACACGCCTGAAGTCAATCTACAACCACATGTCCAGGAAACGTCGATATAAGGGGACCAAAACATCTACACCTTAGCAACTAAGCTTGTCCTGATGCCAGTCGAAGACGAAGATATTACAGGACCCATCTGTAACATCCCAAAATTTGGGAATTCAAAAATATAAAAAAAATTAAAACATTTTAATGCACCTTGTTGACATTCAAATTTCTTCTAAAAATTTATTTAGGCTTTTTCTGAAATTTGTGCTATGCAAAATAAAATGAGGAGAAATGCACAATAAATATTGTCATCAGTATGAATCCGGACAGTAAATTTAGAAGCACCCCCAGTCGGATATGGAGACCACCGAGGATGTGAAGGGACCCAAGAAGAAGTACACAACCACCAAATATATCAATATGAGTGTTCTAGAGTTACAAAATAACCCTCCTTCCAAAAAAATTTAATGATGTAGTCTATGGAGTGTTATATCACCCTTCAAAATTTCAAGTCCAGACTTTATTTTATCATTCTTTTCTTTTTTTCCTTTCCTTTTTATTTATCATTTGTGAGAATTTTCTCATTTTTCCCCTTAACACAGAGTGAAATTGAAATTAAAACTTTATACATGGGTAGAGCAAATTGAGAAGCATATGTAGAATATTTTTTGGATTTTTTAGGTTGACTTGGTGGCTCAATCGACCGTGCACCTACATACGCTAGTAATTTTACAAAACACATGTAATTTTTATGTAAATCCAATAGATATTTTTATTTTACATTAAATTCAACTTCGAATTAACTTTATTTTGGATATACTTTAAGTTCCAAATATGAAGTTATATAACACCAAATTATACTTATTCTGAATTTATGTTTGTTAAAAGTAATTCTGAATTTGACTTAACTTTGTTTCCAAATGTAGTTTAACACCGGATTTACCTTTAATTCGAAATTTATCTTTAACATATGATGAGCTTTGTATCTGAACTATCTCGTGTGAATCTGCAAAAATGTTTAGTGACCTCGGTAATATCCATAACTAATCTACACCGTATATTACACTAATAGATGGTCAGGATGTTTTCTTTTTTATTAATATGAGAATTGCAAGATTTTCTTATTAATGCCGGAATTTCTAGCCGTTTTACCTCATAGGATATTCCTGTGAGGGTTTCTAAAATAGCATTCAATTAGTACAGGGATATTGCCAAGAGCCAAAGACTTCAATGAATAGCCATCGCTAGCTGCAGGGGTAGCTCGGTAGAAGAGTGCATGGGTCGTATTCTAGGCTCCAAGATTCACTTTGAACACCTACAGGGGTAAGAAGGGAGCTCAATCGGCGTACTCCAATCAATTTAGATTGAAAACAATACAAAACATGAACATTTAGCTAGTTTGGACAGATGGTACAGATTTTTATCGAAAATTTGACCATAATATTACGAAGTTTTATAAATATATTATAAAAGAAGAAACGATTAAAACTATGTTTTAGGAAACCGTGCCAACTCCAAATCGTCGCTGTCTCCGTGACTTATGATGTGAGTGTGTACGGAGTGGTTGCTTGAGGGGAAAGCAAGCGCGCGTGAATCCGCGTTCTAAAAATACGACTGTTTGGACGCTGTTGAATAAGACGCAATTTCGAGTCAATGAGGTAAGCGATACATTCCTCAAGTCTAGTGAGGTATAGGGTGCAATCGTATCGGATATGATCGGACATAGATTTATTCTATATCTTTTTTTTTTGTTAGAGTTAAAGCCGGATAAGGATAATATTGGATACATATTTTTCTATTCTGTTTCTATTCTATAATTATTTGATCGATCAGTTGGACTGAAATTATCCACTTCATTGCACATAACATTAGAACGGTAGGGTGTACTCAGAGTGAACACGAAAAAACTAATTACTGGGATATGGAAAGAAAAACAGTTAATATTCTTCATCTGTTTAGATATAACAATCCACATTATATAGTGGCGATCATTTGGGTTTTTTTTTGTGGCTTATAGCTGAAAAGCACTGTAACTGGCTGGAAAAACACTTTAGCTGACAGAGGCTTATTTAGCATAATTAAATTTAAAAAATTTTAAAATATAAAAAATATGTTAGCCCATTACGTATAATACAAACAAGTATATGAAAAAAGAACCGGCAAAAAAGCTCAACAAAAAGCCAAAAGTTCAGAAAAAGACAAAATTTATGAATAGTGAAAAATAAGTCGGAAGCCAGAAATTGAAGCACTTTTGAACGGGGTCAGTACTATTTCTAAATAAAGTTATGAGATACTTCTTCATATTGTTTGACATATAGATATATACGGTATCTAGAAGTACAACGTGCATAAGTCGGAAAGCTGAGTGCGTACGGTATCTAGGTTGTGCGATTTCCTAGCTGTAGCCCTATGGGACTGTTTGGACGCTGTTGAAATTAAGACACGCGTAACAGTGACTACTTTTCAATGCAATTAATAATGGTGATAATAATTAATCACCGGGTCCTTTTGATATCACTTGGGTATATATGACGTCACGGCCACATCGTTCGTCTATCGTACTACTGTACTGTATGTACTGTACTACAAGTCGATCGAATTCGAATTTCATTTCGGTACCGTATCGTTAAAACGTTTTGTTACTTTGGCTCAACATTGTCATCGGGAGCATCCGGTTAGTGTCAGCAAGGATCCCTCCGCCCGTGTCTACTCCAGTACATTAGTAATCCATCAGCAGCAACGCAGCATCAGTACATCCGTGTCTACTGTGGTGTGGAGAGATCAATATGGTCATGTGAGCTATTAGGAATTTAGGATTTTTTTTAAACTTCTGTTAAATTTCCAAAATTAAGGAGCATTAATTGGAAGGGAAGATGCTGTTAGGTTGCAGTGTCTTGCCTAGATGCGTAAAACTTTCCAGGTCTTCATCGTGCATCCTTTTCTTTTTTCTAGACGTGCATTACTCTTTCATTTTGATTGGATTTGGTTTGAAGACACGAGTCCGTGATGTATACGGCTAGGGGACATATGCATCAACCTTTTTCTAGGCGATTTCCTAGGCGCCGTAGCACTATGGGACAAAAACATCTACACCTTAGCAACTAAGCTTGTCCTGATGCCAGTCAAAGACGAAGATATTACAGGACCCATCTGTAACATCTAGGTTGTGCGATTTCGTAGCAGTAGCATTCAATTAGTATAGAGATAGTTGGATAGATGGCGGATATTGCCAAGAGCCAAAGAATTAAAAGGAATAGCCATCGCTAGCTGCAGGGGTAGCTCGGTAGAAGAATGTATGGGTCGTATTCTAGGCTGGAACATTCACTTTGAACGCCAGCACTAGTAAGAATAGTACTAGGGAGTGAGTGGTACCGAAAGAGTATGCTTTTCGGTTCCATGGAGCACACTGTAGAGGCTTCCATTGGGGATGAACTCCAAGACCAGCATGGGAATGCATTCTCCAGGCAACATCCGACGAGACGGACAAGATTCATGTGGCTGATTTTTAATTGTATGGTGATTTCGTTCACGGAATCATCTTGGTTGTTGATAGAATTAATATTGTTTTAGTAGGTTTGTTAATTTTTGGTAGGAGTCTGAGTTAGATAAGGTATGTTTTTTTATGGTATGATGTGATATACCCAGTTTGTTTCTATATCTATAATCTGCTAACTATAAATATACAAGAAAACGGAGGTGTTTAGTGCCCTCGGAAAAAAGAAATCAGTTTACTGTGTTCGCGTGCGTTCGTGTTGAGTTTTTCCTCTCCTCCTGATATTGCTTGTGTATATATGACGTGTCTATACCAGTACATTAGTCATCAGCAGCAGCGCAGCAGATTAACTCTCCATTTCACAGTAAGAAAGGCTTGGAATATAGTAATCCCTTTTTCACATTGTAAGAAAGCAGCGAATTAGTAAGAATGCACCCACAAATTTTGCCATGAAGATATAAAAATCGCAAATTCTGAATAAAAAAATCTGAAAGTCGTGGTTACTAAATATATACATAAATTTCAAACTAAACATACTTTCCTATCCATATAGTTAGAAATGCAAAATCTATCGAAGAGACAGGATTGGTGATACTAGGTGATGGGAACAAGATCTATCGATGGAGAGGATACTAACCAGAGTCACACACACCAGGGTTGTCAAACATACAATTTTATTAGGTGGTAAGTGATTATTAGGAAGATTAATGTACAACAACTACATCAACTATAGCTCGCAGTTAATAATCAACAGGTATGATTCACAACCATAACCACTACTTGTGCCATGGTGGGCCTCTCATCCAGATATTCCTTGAGATATTGAACCGCAATCGTGTCAATCTTCTTAGGACAATCTATGGCCGCAACAGATGTAAATGTCTCATCAAGCATCTCTCGCCCTGCTCATCCTTATCTCGTAGGACTTTTTAAAGTCTAATGGAAGGTTGTTGTTCCTATCGTGCATACCTCGCCTCCTTCCCTGTTATGAGCTCAAAGAGCACAACTCCGAACATGTAAACATCGCTCTTCTTCATGTACATAGGGATCGATGTCGATAGGAGCTTGGTGTAAGCCTTAAATATTCATGCATAACATCAAGCCACTAGTCCATCACTAGAACACCTAGGGTTAGAGGGGGTCGGGAGACTCACGGTCGCCGATGAACGCCATTAGCGGAAGACCCGTGCCTGCGTGATGCAGGCGTGAGGTAGAGTCGGTGCAGATCCGAGAGCTCGCGGTTCGTGGTCGCCGGCGGAGTCCTGCAGAGGCGGCGGTGACGACCTTCCCGTTGCTTAGCAGCGCGCAATAGATCGGAGTCTTAGGGTTGTACCGGAGTTTTGGCTCTCACGAAGAACGAACGTCATCGAGAGAGGCCGGGACTCCACCCTTTTATCTTGCGCTGTTGCAACGGGGGGACCGTAACCAAAACGGTTAGGCACCCCCGATCAGGGCGCGTGAACGTGGGGTGAACCCACGTTTTTCTCATCCGGCCGTTTGGCCTAGATCAATATCCAACATTCTCCCCCTTGATCGTAAGGCTAAACATCATAAGCCCTCTCTCAATAAAAAATTCACACCAAAGTAATGCGTCACAACAGTCAATTAAGTACCGCTGGACATCAGTACTTATAGTGCTCCATTCTATATTGATCGGATAACATAATACTTCATGGGAGTTGGTTACTTTATATGGTCCTCTTATTCCAGGATCACAGGCTCTCCAATAAACCCATGCCGGCAACATGATCACAAAAAATATTGGGTGGTAAGCCTTTTGTGAGCGGATCCGCAAGCATAAATTTAGTTCCAATATGCTCAATCTTAATTGTTTGATCCTGGACTCTATCTTTCACAACATGATACTTTATGTCAATGTGCTTGGCAGCTGCACTTGACTTGTTGTTACTCGAATAGAAAACTGCGGGTTGATTGTCGCAGTACAAAATGAGTGGTCTAGAAATGCTGTCTACCACTCTCAATCCCGGGATAAAGTTCTTAAGCCATACAGCCTGCCCGGTAGCCTCATAACATGCCACAAATTCAGCCTGCATTGTCGACGATGCAGTAAGTGTTTGCTTTACACTTTTCCATGATATTGCTGCTCCTGCGAGGGTGAAAATGTAACCTGATGTGGACTTCTTTGTATCTTTACACCCCGCAAAATCAGCATCAGAATAGCCGACAACCTCAAGGTTATCGCATTTTCTGTATGTGAGCATGTGACCTTTAGTGCCTTGCATATAGCGCAGGACTTTCTTAATCGCTTTCGGTGGTCGGTCCTGGATTTGACTGATATCGCCAAGCATCCGGTAACAAAAGCTAAATCGTATGCGTGCATACTTGAGCATACATAATACTTCCGACAGCAGAAGCGTAAGGTATAGCCTTCATCTGATCAGATTCATAGTCATTCTTTGGGCATTGAAATTTCCCAAACTTATCGCCCTTAACAATAGGAGCAAAGCGGCGAGCATTTATGCATATTGTATCTCTTTAGTACTCTGTCAATGTATGCCTTTTGTGATAAACCTAATGTTCCTTTGGACCTATCTCGGTGAATTTCAATACCAAGAACATAAGATGCTTCACGAGATCTTTCATGTCAAAATTGGACGAGAGAAATCTTTTAGTTTCCCGCATGACATGTCCACACTGCTGGCCCAATAATATGTCGTCCACATAAAGAATTAAGAAGGTGTAATTACTCCCCTGAACTTAACATAAGTACAATTATCAACATCATTCTCCTTAAATCCAAATTTCCTTATGACTTCATCAAACTTAAGGTACCATTGCCTAGAAGCTTGTTTGGGCCATATATGGATTTCCTTAGCTTGCATCCCAAATGTTCCTCGCCTTCCACAACAAAACCTTAGGTTGTGTCATGTAAACGTCCTCATACAAGTCTCCATTCAGGAATGCAGTTTTAACATCCATTTGGTGCAACTCTAAATCGAAATGTGCTGTGAGCGCCATTATGATTCTAAATGAATCTTTAGTTGAGACAGGAGAAAAGGTTTCATTATAGTCAATGCCTTCTCTTTGTGTAAACCCTTTCGCTACAAGTCTCGCCTTAAACCTTTCAATGTTCCCTTTGGAGTCACGTTTTGTTTTGTAGACCCATTTGCAGCCTACTGTTTTGGCTCCATTAGGAATTTCCACTAAGTCCCATACGCCATTAGCGCCCATAGACTCAATCTCATCTTTCATGGCATCTAGCCATTTAGATGAATCCTTATTCTTCATTGCTTCCTTATAAGAGCTAGGATCATCTGCCTTTCCAAGATCATTCTCATTCAAGTAAACCTCATAATCACTTGGGATAGCAGATCTCCTCACTCGTTGTGATCTCCTGACAGGTTCATTAGTAGGCTCATTAGGTTGTTCATTAATTGTCACAGAGGGCTGTGAAGGCTCAGCATTAGTTATTGCACTTGTATTTTCAGAGCCCTCAACAGAAGGAGTAGCCACAGAATTAACTGGAGATGCAACAGGAATTGCAACTACAGGATCAACCGTGGGCACAACCATTTGGGGCATAGGAAAAACAGTCTGTCGGATTAGCGGTGAAGCAACATAAATCCGCTTCTCCTCAAGATCAATTTTCCTAGGCTCCAAGTCACCACTGATGCCATCATTTTCCAAGAACACAGCGTGCCTTGTTTCTACAAATTTTGTGGTACGATCTGGACAATAGAATCGGTACCCTTTAGACCTGTCAGGATAGCCAATAAAATGGCAACTCACAGTCTTGGGATCTAATTTCCCAATATGTGGGTTAAATATTTTAGCTTCAGCTGCACAACCCCACACATGGAGGTAGTTCAAACTAGGTTTTCTCCCAGTCCATAATTCATAAGGTGTTTTAGGCAATCGATTTCACGGGAACCCGATTGAGTATGTGTGCAGCGGTCTTTAATGCTTCCATCCATAACTTTACAGGCAAAGTGGAGTAGCTCAACATACTTCGAACCATGTCCATAAGTGTGCGGTTTCTTCTTTCCGCAACTCCATTTTGCTGGGGATCACCAGGCATTGAATACTGGGCGACTATACCATTTTCTTGTAGAAACCTGGCAAAAGGACCAGGAATCTGCCCATAAGTTGCGTGTCGCCCATAATACTCTCCCCCGCGATCCGAGCGCACTACTTTAATCTTTAGATTGTGCTGATTTTCAACTTCAGCCTTAAATATCTTAAATTTATCAAGTGCCTCCGATCTCTCTTTAATAGGATAGATATAGCCATAACGTGAGTAATCATCAGTGAACGTGATAAAAGAATCATAACCATCCACTGATGTCACAGGGAAAGGACCACATATGTCAGTATGAATTAATTCCAAAATCCCTGTGCTTCGAGTAGCACCTTTCTTTATTTGCTTTACATACTTGCCTTTGATACAATCGAGGCAATGATCATCCGAATCATTAAAGTCTAAAGGGTGGAGAATTTCTTCTTTAATGAGACGTTCAATTCTCCCCCTCGAAATGTGGCCCAAACGACAGTGCCACAATTTCGACGAAGTCTCATCAATTCGCTTGCGCTTTTTATTCACATCACATACATTCATGGATATAGGAGAGTCTTGCAGGGACAACATATAAAGCTTGTCGTGTCGGATGGCACGACCAACATTATCATTATTAAAATAAATCAAACACATTCCGTGTCCAAAATTACAAGAATATCCATCATTATCTAATAATGAAATGGAAATCAAGTTTCTTCTCATCGAGGGAACATAAAGAACATCATTAAGTTTCATTACAAAACCATTATTCAAAACTAAAGAAACCGATCCAATAGCTTGAATTTCGGCTTCCATCCCATTAGCCACTCTAAGGCTTCTTTCCCTCGAGACTTGTCAACATATGGAATCCACGCAAGGAATTAAATGCGTGCCGATGGCACCGAATCAATCCACCAAGAATTTATAGGAAAATCAGCATAAAATGCTTCATCAACAAAAGTGATTTCATAAGTACCTTTCTTGGCGAGCCATTTCAGCCATCCAGGACAATCATCTTTGAAATGGTCCTTCGACTGACAAAAATAACATTCACCACTTTTCTTCTGTTCATTTGAGCTCCCAGTTCCTGAAGCGTTTTTAGGCGCCTTAGGATCTTTGTGGGTCTTTGTGGCTTCGTGGCTTCGATAAGGGAGTAGGTTTGCTCCTTCTTTCCCTTTCCTTTGTAGCCACCTCTATTTCTAGAGGACCAGCCTTATTTGAGGAGCCGATTTGATTCACAAAATCGGTAGCCCCTCGACCTTGAGCCTCTCTTCCTCCTGTGAAACATTAGCGATCAACTCGCTCATGGTCCACTTGTCCTTAATGGTGTTGTAGTTCACCTTGAAAGCTTCAAATTGCTTGGGAAGAGACATCATAATGTAATGGACAACAAAACCATCAGAGATAGCCATGTCCATTGTCTTAAGTCCGCGACAATATTTATTATTGTCATAATGTGCTCACGAACATTTCGGTACCATTGTACTTGGTGTTCATGAGCACATGCATCGATGTGGTAGCATAAACTTTAGAGGACCCCTTAAAGTGATCCTCGATAGAGGACAAATAGTCCTTTACCCTTTCCTTTTCAGGGATTGCTCCCCTTATTGCCTCACGATAGAGTTTTTCATCACAGCAAGTGAAACACGGTTAGACCGCTCCCACTTCTCAGCATTAGCTTTATATTCCTTCATTTTGTCATCATAATTGTCCTCCTTGATGAGGAGCGACAGGCTCATCGAATCTGAACGCGTAGTCCAGATCCAAGAGCTGAAAAGTCGTCATAAGTGTAAACTTCCATTTCTGGAAGTTACTACCATTAAGTGGCTCAATAGCATTAACATGAGCGGAAACGGAAGCAGCTGAAAAAATTAAAATTTACATTAGGAAAGCGCATAATTAATTTGCATGAAAATTAATCTTACGTTGGTATGATTAATAACATGCTCATAAGAATTTTTCGCATCACCGTTGGGCAGAAACGAAAAATTTAACATAATTTATCGCATGCAATTACAATTAACGTTGGTCAAAGAGTAATAGCATGGCGAAAAAATAAACATAATTGATTACATGCAATTACAATTAACGTTGGTCAAAAGGTAATAGCATGTAAAATTAAATACAGCCATCCAATTGAATTTCCCGTTGGTTCCATTCAATTAGGGGCAGAACATTACGCAGCGGAAAAAGCATAATAATTTTCAGCAGCTTAGCAACATTATCCGATAATAATTTCATAAGAGAGACATTAAACAATCATTAATTAAACATTAGGTATACCATAATGCATGAAAAATATACTAGAACATATATAAAATTATGCGCTGCTGGGCTAAAATTATGCTCCCACATGAGCCCACAATTGCGACTCGGCCCACCTCATGCGCGCACAGTAGTCGGCCTAAAGGGACCAAAATGTCCGCGCTGGCCCATCATGAAACGCGCACGCACGTGCGCCCTTGGATCTGGATCCAACGGCCGAAAGCTCTCCATCCAAGACATAAAAGGGTCAAAACCCTAACCCTAATGCCACTCAGCCCAACTTTTCCCGAAAAACACGGGCTGGGGACGGCAGCGGCGCGCTGGAGATGGTCGCGCGGCGCGCGCGTCTTGTGCGCGCGGCGGCGGCGCGAGCGGCGCACTCCCGCGAGGCGGCGGCGGCGCCGGCGCACTGCGAGCGGCGGCGGCCCAAAATGCGCGCATGGAGCGGCGCGGCGTTCGGCGGCGGCGCGGGCGGCAGCCGAACGACACGGCGGCGGCACCGGCGCGCGCGGTGGCTGCCCGAGACGGCCCGGCGGCGCACAGCGGCAGCGCACCCGTAAGCCCGATCATTTTTTTTTTTGGTTTGCTTGCCGCCGATCCAAAAATCCAATTGAGTGATTGGGGATTTTCTTAGGGTTTACATGATTTGGGGGTTCTAGGGTTCGGGATTCATCAATATTTTGGGGATTTTCATTAGAGTTTCCATTAGGGTTTCGAATCCCCTCCTTCTAATTGCTACCCGAGCCCAAGAACATCCTAATCCCTAACACAAAAATGCACTAGGGTTCCAGGTAGACTAGAGATGCTCTGATACCAAATGTAAGCCTTAAATATTCATGCATAACATCAAGCCACTAGTCCATCACTAGAACACCTAGGGTTAGAGGGGGTCGGGAGACTCACGGTCGCCGATGAACGCCATTAGCGGAAGACCCGTGCCTGCGTGATGCAGGCGTGAGGTAGAGTCGGTGCAGATCCGAGAGCTCGCGGTTCGTGGTCGCCGGCGGAGTCCTGCAGAGGCGGCGGTGACGACCTTCCCGTTGCTTAGCAGCGCGCAATAGATCGGAGTCTTAGGGTTGTACCGGAGTTTTGGCTCTCACGAAGAACGAACGTCATCGAGAGAGGCCGGGACTCCACCCTTTTATCTTGCGCTGTTGCAACGGGGGGACCGTAACCAAAACGGTTAGGCACCCCCGATCAGGGCGCGTGAACGTGGGGTGAACCCACGTTTTTCTCATCCGGCCGTTTGGCCTAGATCAATATCCAACACTTGGATGTCCCAAAGTCTGAGACCGTTGGTTGGAATTTTTCATCGAGGAGAATATTGCTGGATTTGACGTCTCCATAAGGATCTTGTGGCTAGCATGGGAATGCTGCATAGCCAATAGCAATGTGCAAGCGTATGGGCATCGAGAGAGTATGCTTTTCGGTTCCATGGAGCACACTGTAGAGGCTTCCATTGGGGATGAACACCAAGATCAGCATGGGAACGTCTGTCTCCAGGCAACATCCGACGAGACGGACAAGATTCGTGTGGCTGATTTTTCATTGTATGGCATCTTGGTTGTTGATGATAGAATTAATTTTGTTTTAGTAGGTTTGTTAATTTTTGGTAGGAGTCTGAGTTAGATAAGGTATGTTTATTATGGTATGATGTGATATACCTAGTTTGTTTCTATATCTATAATCTGCTAAGTATAAATATACAAGAAAACGGGGGGTGTTTAGTGCTCTCGGAAAAAAGAAATCAGTTTACTGTGTTCGCGTGCGTTCGTGGTGAGTTTCTGATATCGCTTGGGTATATATGACGTCCCGGCCGCATCACTCGTATATCGTACTACTGCACTGTACGTACTGTATTGACTAATTAAACGTACTGTACTACTAGTCGATCGAATTTCATTTCGGTACCGTATCGTTAAAACGTTTTGTTACTTTGACTCATCATTGTCATCGGGAGCATCCGGATCGTGTCAGCAAGAATCCCTCCGCCCGTGTCTATACCAGTACATTAGTAATTCATCAGCAGCAGCGCAGCAGATTAACTCTCCATTTCACAGTAAGAAAGGCTTGGAATATAGTAATCCCTTTTTGACATTGTAAGAAAACAGTGAATTAGTAAGAATGCCCCCGCAAATTTCGCCATGCAGATATAAAAATCGCAAATTCTGAATAAAAAATCTGAAAGTCGTGGTTACTAAATATATACATAAATTTCAAACTAAAGATACTTTCCTATCCGTATAGTTAGAAATGCAAATTTTAAATCTAAAGAATTTAGACTTCGAAATATGTACAACAATTTGGGATTGAAATTTGCAAACAATTTTGTTTTTTAACATGTAAACATTTCAAATAAAAAACTCTAAAATTAAAATGTCAAAACACTGTGTCCAGTGGATCGCAGCCCTTACCTACCATGTTTCATTGATCTCCATAGAAAACTTCAAATATACAAATATGCAACCATATATTAACATTACCATTATAGAATAAATGTGGTAGTCCGTGTGAATGCATGGTCGACGACTAGTAAATTATAATCCCTTTCAATCTTGTTCAGTGTCACACACTCGCGACCGCATCGCTCGCCGTCGTCGTGGAAAAGCGAGCTTAGCTTCCTAGCTTGATAACGACTGATTAGCTTGTTCACTTCCGGTGAAGGCTGGAATTGGAGCTAGCATGCCATGCATACGATTCCACGTAGCTAGTTTAGCTCCATCCATACGGCACGGATCCAAATCTATCTGCATGGCAAAATTAGATAGCTGATCAAATGTAACTCTTCTTTTTTATACGGGGGCGGGTCGCCGTGGTGGCGCGCGGAGGGGAGAGAGGGGACTAGCTGGGCCAGGCCGAAGGCCTTGGGCCGGGGAGAGGCTGGGGTGGGCCTGGCCAGGCCCAGAAGATTTTTTATTTTTTATTTTTTGAAAATTTTGAGAATCAGATGAAATTGGAGAAGCACATTTGAAAATTGAGCTCAGAAGCGACCTTTAAAATTTTTATTTCAGAAAAATTTGAAAACCCCAAAATGGGTTGTCACAAAATGCCAATTCCAATTTCAGTACTAAGTTCAAGCTTTGGTAATAGTAGTACAGAAATGATGTTCCTAAATTCCGTACAAAATTAAGACTCGAACATGCAACGGTGAATTTTATCGAGGCTACTGTGTTTTTGATAGCAGCTATAGCATTAGATTCGAATATGAATCATAAAAGAAAATACCTATTAAACCGATCACAGGGACACCAATTATAGTACCTATCAACTAAAGGGGAATTCTCCAATTAGTATTCCGCTATTTTCCTTTATATGTTTTCAACTGGTCATACTATAAAAACAATCATGGATCATTCCAAATTAGATAAGAGAATTCTTACTGATGGCATGTGCAAATCTTCCCGGTGTCTCTTCTCCTGCTTATATATCCTTCGCCATCTCAGTGTTGAACTCTGCCGTGAATTCCTTCATATCCGATCCAACTTTCCATCAATGGCCGCTTCTCTTTCCTTACCTGCATTTGCCATTTAAATCTTCCAAATCTGCTGCCTTCATCGGACGGATACCTCTGTCTTCCAAATAACCAACAATCTTTCTGGGCTCATCTTAATTAAATATCCCTTGTACGAGAACCAAACTATGACAACCTCCAAGTAATTTGGTTCAGCACACAAAATTACTGAGTTGGCAGTTACAAGCAAAATTTCAAACTTCAAATCTAAATTAATTTTGGTAAGTAAACTAAACGCAAAACCCTAGTTTCAAAACCACCTGTGCCTGGGCCAAACCCATCAGCGCCGGCCTATCTCGTCCCAGCCCAAAATCCAGCCCAGCATCACATCACTGTCACTGACCAATGGGTCCGGCCCCAAAGGCAGCATCTTCTTCCCCAAGCCCTTCTCTCTCCCGAGCTCTCTCTCTCTCCCCGCAACTCTCGCCTGCTCTCCCCCACGGATCGGAAGGGAATTTGAACACGCCGCCTCGCCGCCATTTCCGGCCGCTAAAATTTGTCGTCTCGAGTGAGCTCCTCCCTCGCTTTCTTCGTTCTTTGGGGCCGCCTCGACGTTACATATCTTATGCTCCCGAGCTCTCTCTCTCCCACGCCGTCGCCGCTCGCTTCTACTAGACTGATCGAGCTTCGACCTTGGCTTTCTCGAGCATGTGGTGTGCCACCTTTCCCTCTTCCTAATCCCTCCTTTCCTTTCTGTGCTCCATCCCTGCTGATATTGGCAGATTGCATCGTCTCAATTATACTACTACAGAAATCGACATTACTGAGCGGTTGAAAGCGTCGTCACGAGCACGGTTTGAACAACCGCCCAATTTATGGGTCGTGATGATCGAAGGTTATCACGAGCGGTTTCGAACCGCTCGTGATTATTAGATATCACGACGGTTTTTAATTAAAACCGTGCGTGATTATCGAATATCACGACGGTTTTAATTAAAAACCGTCGTGATAACCGATAATCACGCAGCGGTTTTAATGAAAAACGTCGTGATACATATCACGACGGTTTTACTTAAAACCGTCGTGATATTCCTTCCTCCTAAACCAAAATCTATTTCGCTTATTGGCTAGCCTCGAAATGCTAGCCCGCCCTCTGAAACAAGCGGATAATCACGGACAAAAACATACAATTCACACATCTCATTTGCTTTCGGTACATTTCGCACATAAAACATCCAATTGACATCGCACTTCATCTCACGGACATAAAGCATGCATCCATTTCGCAAATCAATTAATTGAATTGAACTGAAATATCCATTAACAAATGCACATTACAAAAGATCTACACTGCATTTACACTTAGTGATAAGACCAATAAGAAATCGGTGTGCGCGATGGAACCGTCCTTACGGTTGTATGACTTGAGTCGGCAAAAAGAACGCTAACTCGATTGAACCTCTCGAAGCCCGGTCGTTTCAATGCGGTTGACGGGATTGATACACTTGTCGATAGGAATATCAATGTACATATATATGTAACGTGATAAGTATGAAGTAATTATGGGAAGAGTGACAAACCTTGCGATTGGTGACCCTCGAGGAATCGAGGAGTAGTTCCATATGTTGGCAAACGTAGTATCCACATGTGTTGCCCGTTCTTCTTTGGTGGCACCGCAAAAATGGAATGTGTTAGTTCAAAAGGCATTAGTACCATCTGTTGCATAGGATTAATTAATGTGAAATAGCGAATACCTTAAAATCTCGAACATGTGTCAGAGCCGTTGGCCCGCGCTTGAGTCACCTCCCTTTTCAATGTACATCGCGAACGCCCTCGTAATTGAAAAGGTTAACCTTAATCATTCGGAAGGAAAGAAAGAGTACAATGTAGATATGTATGGGGAATATGTGCTTACCTATCGATTACTTGGTGACAAATGTGAAGTCCATTTTATTCTTACTTAGGGAATCAAGGTAATATACCTTGTTCCATTTTGGTACAATTACTATTAAAATCCAATGAAAGCTCGATTGAAGGGCATAAGTACATAGTCCTTATTATGCGGCAACTCAGCGAGTTCGATGCAATGTACCTCTCGACGAGGATGCCTCCACGTCGATGGTAGTCTTGGCGACCAATTGTGGGTCCAAGAAACCAGGTGATGAGTTCGATACTCTAGCTTTAATCAGCATGTGTCGTATATATACACACGAAAGCAAAAATTAGATATGGCATTTATCGGTATGACATTAACGGAGACTGTGATTGTACACACTTACGGCGTCCATCGAGCGATTGAGGCGTCAAGAGCGTTGAGCATGAACAACTCGAATAAATCCTCAAAGGCGACCACGAATGTACACTCTTGAAGATTGTGGTGTAAATCTTCCTCGGAGAATTTGATAGTGATACTTGAAGTCCGTTCTCCTCTCGGCTTATTGGATCACTGCATATACCACGTGTGCAATTGCATGCAACTATATGGTAGCTTTTGGAGGGCTTTTTGCTCGAGCAACGCTCGCCAAGCACGAATTTGCGGGCCAAAGGGTGGTACGGAAGATCATCATTGGTCTTCTTTGCTTTGCCCTTGCCGCCTTGCTGCCTCGGCTATAGGTCGACTTCACGAAGTCAACTTTGAAGGTAGCAGCGGTGCAAGTTGCTCTGCGAGAATAGGGCCCGTGGAGATAGCATCGTTGTAGTATCCGGTGGTGGAACCGACCGGTCTTGTCTCGGAGATGGCACCGATGCATGTTGCTCGTCCCGCCACCGGTGAAGAAGCCTCCAGAAGATGTCGCTTTTGGGCACTGGATGAATGTTCCAATGGCTGTCCTAGAGTCACGATCTCGTCGTTGGGGGCTTGTAGCGGGACCACCTCAAAATTGACATACACACCATCCACATTAACTTTGCGAAGCTGGCGCTAAAGCTTGGCGTGCACCATGGCCCCGTTACTGCACGAATATGCCCGGCCCCAGCGTACAAGGAATGGCACCATATCTCACTTGGAGCTTGCGGTTCGTGGCTCCTACATAACGATACAAAATTAGCTACTCGAATAGGCCTACCAATGGAGCAAGCATTCGAGAGGTAATAATTATTACCAGATGTCGTCCACAGGAAATTTGGACTGGGTATGCGTCGGATTGGGCGCAGCTACTCGGACGGTTGTGCGGGCTACCTAGCATAGCGGCGGTGGCGGCTGCGACTTTCTATCTGTTTCCGCACCTCTTCTCGATTACTTCACCCATCTGAGCAAATAGCTCCTCTCGAAGAGATTCCTTGATCTCTTCTCGTAGCTGCTCCTCACGCTCGGCTTTGTTTCTCTTCCGACGCCGATACATTCGAGTCATCTTGGAAACCATGTTTCCAAGGAACGTAAGCCCAAGGCCTCTCGTCGACCCGGTGCTCCTTGTTTCCCGGGGCCACGGAGAGCATATCATTCTCCCTTGTTCCTGGAATGATCCTGGGTAGATTCAAAACTCAGCTCTTCCCGCAAGAGCACGACATGTCATTTCAATTGCATGCGGTTGTGGAGTAATTACAAGCTACGTAGTTCGATCGAAATCTTACCAGGCGCTGGGACACTTGCTGGTCTGCAGGGTTTCGAAAGGAGACGTCCCCCGATGTCGTTGTAGATGACCTTGCTCTAAGCCAATTTCGAGCGCGGTCATCCGGGATATTGGAAAACGGCGGGGCGATGTCCTCTGCAGCTGCCAGCTCATCCTCCAACCTCCACTGCGGGATTTTACCCGCATACCCAGCTGTGCCAAGTGCGTGGGGTGCGTGTTTTTGCTGGAGGGCCTGGTGCGCCACACTTGTACTTTTGAATTCTTGATCGTTTTCATCGCCTTGAACTCTTCCCATTGTGGTTCCGGAATGGGTATTTAGTAAAAGCGTTCGTCCGTCTCCACGTATTTCACGACAAGCGTGCTCTTGAAGTTCTTCCATGCTTTGCACGCCGCTTGGTAGGTTTGTCGTTCCACAGCGTGTAAGTGTTCTTACGGGAACTCGAGCGATGCCAAGATTTCGGTCCACAACTCACGTTTCCGAGTGTCGAGCACGTTCTTCCACGAATTGTATGTGATCTCAATTGTTGTCGTGCAACTATTCCGACCATGGTTCGGAATGCGTTTACGCTTGCTTAGGAAGGATAGGGACCCCAGCTGCGTTTACCGCTGTGATGGTCTGTCGGCTCTGAGGCTTCTTTGTAGCCCTCTTCCTTGGCGTCTTGATGTTGGAGCGGACGCCTCCGGCGATGATGATGAAGAATGCGCGGGTGACATGTTGCTCATTTGTGGGTCTATTAAGATAAGATGAGAATGTTCAAAGTGAGGAAGCACGAAAAGTGAAACATGATGCTCAATGTTCGGAAGAGAGGAGAGGAGTAGAGGAAGGGGGAGAAGGGAGGGGTGATGTGGACACAGAGAGGGGTTATGTGCCTATACTATATACTACATACTATATGTGTATATACATACATATACATATACATACCTACATATATACATATACATACCTACATATATACATATATAATGGTAGCAATATGAAGCAACAAGCAACAAGCATCAATAATAGAATCAATAACGATCTCAACATGAATATGTGCTCTCAAATTGTAGGGTTGCACAAGATTAATCTTGGCCGTCCCGCTACTAAATCATATACTCTTCCTTGATTGGTTATGCCAAATAATGAATTCAGTATTTTGAGCTCTAGATACAAACTCTAAAATCTCAAGATCAAGATATATTCAGCATGCATATATTCAAACAGCAGATTCATACAGATCAAGACCACACAAGTTAACTTTGCCCAATAATTCAGTCTTTTAACTTGTCAAGATTAAATCCTATGAGATCAATTTAATAACATGCTATAACCTGAAAACTGCATGAACCGACGACTATTAGAGCTCAAGCATGAATGAACCAATCTCGTGATATGATTTTATCATCATCGAGCAACTGTAGTAAACAATTAATGTACCAAATAGCAATATGTACCAAATAGCAAACTAATTAAGCTACTGCAGTAAACAATGCTCACAATGCTCAAAAACCTAGTCCATCACAGAAAGTGCTCACAATGCAGTCGGTAATCGAGGGGAGGTGGCCGGCAAGGGGCTCGGGGAGGCGGTCGACGAGGGTTCGGGAGGCGGAGGCGACGAGGGCTCGACGGAGGCGGTCGACGAGGCTCGGGAGGCCGAGGCGACGAGGGGCTCGGCGGCGGCCGGCGAGGCTCGGGAGGCGGTCGACGAGGGTTCGGGAGGCGGAGGCGGCGAGGCTCGAGGAGGCGGAGGCGACGAGGGGCTCGACGGAGGCGGCGGCGAGGCTCGAGGAGGCGGCCGACGAGGGTTCGGGGAGGCGGAGGCGACGACGGGCTCGGGATTTACTTGGATCTAGATCGAATAACTGCGCAGCGCACAGGGAAAACCCTAGCCAGAGGGTATATATAGGGAGGTTATCACAGACGGTTCTAACTCAAAAATCGTCTGTGATATTAATATCACAGACGGTTCCAAGTCTAAAACCGCCTGTGATAGTATAAATATCACAGACGGTTCTAAGTTTAAAACCGTCTGTGATAAGCCTTTGCGACTGTAGTTATTAAGACAACACCAATAAGCACAGCTGCATTCATATCCACCACCAAACAGCTGCATTCATATACAACACCAACCAGTGCATTCATATCAACCATCACATGTGCATCACACATATACATAAATGCCAATACTCATATACATTTTGTCACACATTTTCACATATACATCTCGAAATTGACTACATCACACATTTTCACATATACATCTCAAAATTGACTACATCATACATTTTCACATATACATCTCAAAATTGTCACACATTTTCACATATACATCTCAAAATTGACTACATCACACATTTTCACATATAGATCTCAAAATTGTCACACATTTTCACATATACATTCTTATTGTACTTGCTTATTTCCTTTAAAAATTAGCCCTTCATCATGATCAATGCGTACGTAACTAGTTTCGTCACGTTGTTCATCGTCGACCCTTATGCCATTTCCAAAAGGAGGTAACTCGTCAAATTGATTGTATTCCTCCTCGTCCACTACATTCTCCACTCCGACAATTCTTCTTTTCCATGAAGAACTACATGGTGTTTCTTATTTGCCGGTCGGTTACATAGAAAACTTGAACAACTTGATTGGCGAGCACGAATGGTTCGTCTTTGTACCCGACACGTTGGAGGTCCACGGTCGTGACACCGTGCTTGTCAACCTTCACTGTGGGAGATGCACCCACCGGCGAAAAATAAGGGGATCTTGAAAACCACATAGTCGAGCTCCCAAATCTCTTCTATTAAGCCATAGTACGAGTTTCTCGACCCATCGGTATCGAATGCATCTATGCGGACTCCATTGTTCTAGTTAGTGCTCTTGACATCCCGAGATGCGTATAGAATGTGTACCCATTTATGTCATATCCTTGCCATGTCACAACTGTAAATGTCGGCCCTTTCGCCAACCATCTCAGCGTCTCACTCGGCGAGCTCCTAGCAATTTGCTCCTTCAACCATTGGTTGAACCAGCGGTTGTGTTGCCTCATGATCCAAACATCCGGCCGCTCTGGATTACATTGCGAAGCACATCCTTGTCTTTGGTCCACATAAGGCGCCACTTCAGTCATGTGTTGCAACACCGTGAAATGGGCTTGAGTATACGTGTCCATATCTGGTGATTGCTTTCCTTCCGATAGTTCCGAGACCCTTGACCTCCCTTCATGACGAGATTGAGGACACCTATCGGTTGAATCGAGCCATATAATCGACACAAAACTCAATCACCTCTTCGCTTGCATAACCTTCGACGATGCTGCCCTCCGTGAGAGAACGATTCCGTCACGTAGGACTTGAGAATTCCCATGAACCTCTCAAATGGGTACATGCTGCGTAGGAATACGGGCCCGCATTTTATCTCCCACACAACGTGAACAATGAGATGGACCATGATATCGAAAAACGAAGGAGGAAATACATTTCAAGGTGACATAGAGTCATCACCACCTCGTCTGCATAGCATCTAGTCCTTCGGGATCGATGACCTTACGAGCAATTGTGTTAAAGAAATAACATAGCCTCATGATTGTCTCTCGGACTTTGATCGGCAAAATATTTCTAATTGCAATAGGGAGCATCTGTGTCATCAGCACATGACAATCATGAGACTTCATGCCATTTAACTTCAAATCTTGCATCGAAACAAGTTTCTTCACGTTGCGGAGTAACGAGACGGAACTTTGACACCATGCAAGCAGCGCACGCTTCTGTTTTCTCACCTTGGACAGAGTGTAACACGCAGGGGAAGGTACGTTCGTCCATTATCGGTGCTTGTCGGTGCTAACTCGGGCCGATGTCCATGTCGGCCAAGTCAAGCCGTGCGTTGACACCGCCCTTTGTTTTATCACGGATGTTCAGTAAGAGACCAATCAAGCCGCCGCACACATTCTTTTCTACGTGCATGGCGTCGATGCGATCTTGAACATCTAGGTACTCCCAATAAGGTAAGTCCCAAAATATTGATCTCTTCTTCCGGTGTTCTTCTCATGAGCCCTCAATTTACGTCCCTTTCCGAGGACAACATCTAAATCCTTAACCATATCATAAACCTCGCGTCCTTAAATGCCTTGGAGCTGAACCATCTTCCTTCTCTCCGTCAAATTGTTTCTTCATCTTGCGGTATGGGTGAGCCCTCCGAAGGAACCAGCGGTGACGCATGTAGACGGTTTTGCGTGAGTGTCTCACCACACACTCTCGGTACCATCTAAGCAGTGAGTACAAGCTTTGGCACCTTTTATACTATGGCCCGATAGGTTACCAAGGGCAGGATAATCATTTATGGTGCGAGAACAATAAGGAGCGCAGAGTGAAGTTCTCTCGTTTGTACGCATCCCATACCTGTACCCTTCGTTCCACATTACTTTTAGATCTTCCACCAACGGTATAGGAACACATCGATATCATTCCCGTGTTGTTTTGGCCCTTGGATAAGTATCGACACAAAATATACTTTCGCTTCATACACAACCAAGGAGGAAGGTTATAGATGCAGAGAGTCACGGGCCATGTGCTATGTCGGTTGCTCATGCTACTGAAAGGATTCATTCCATCTGTACTCACCCAAACCTTATATTCCTTGGTTCTGCACCGAACTCGCAAAACTCCTATCGATGTTTCTCCACTGCGCGGAATCGTAAGGTGTCTTATCATTCCATCCTTCTTGCGCTCCTCCGAGTGCCAACGCAGCAGATTTTGCCTCCTTTGGATTTGCAAAAACCTTTTCAAACGGGAATTATAGGAAAATACCATGTCACCTTAGCAGAGGTCCTTTCTTCGCCTCTGTTCCTCGCCATCAAGCGATTGATTGTTACGTTTGTATCGGGATGCGTTGCACACCGGACATACATGCATGTTTGCATACTCTTTACGGTAGAGGATACAATCGTTCGGGCATGCATGTATTCTTTCTACTTCCATTCCCAACGGACAAAGAACCTTCTTGGCTTTATACGTGGTTTTAGGCAACTCATTTCCCTCGGAAGCATGTCCGCTAAAAGACCTAGCAGCGCCGTGAAACTCTTGTCCGACCAACCGTTGCTTGCCTTCAATTTCAACAGTTCAAGCACGGCCGACAACCTCGTGTACTTGCATCCCGTGTACAAAGGTTTCTCTCGAGTCCTCCATCAAGCCACGGAATTTAACATACTCTCTCTCATCATAGTTCTCTTCAACATCGCGAAGCATCCGATCCAGTTATCATCGTGCAACCTATCCGAATCCGACCCACAATCGACATCACCGCGGCATGTCATTCAGTTCACAGGCGATGTCATCCGGGGGCATATCATTCACTTCACCGGCGATGTCATCCGGCGGCATATGATCATTCACTTCGCCATGACTGGTCCAACACGTATAATCCTTTTTGAAACCCCTCCGAATCAAGTGCGATTCAATTTGCCTCGGTTCTTAAACATCTTCACATTCTCGCATCGATGCATGGACAGCACATATATATCGCCCCTTATTCAACATATCCTCCTCGGCAGCTCTTATAAAAGCGAACGCCATTAATGTACTCTTCACTCACACGGCTCGCGGCATACATCCAGCTTCGGTCCTACGTTACGTACATATATAACAACTTAGTATTAAAATCTAGATTAACTAATTATAACTACATATATACCGGCCACATTTATTATATTGAGACTTTATTTGCTAGATTCATATTACAAACACAACAGCTATTATATAACCAACAATTTTGCAAATTAACCATCTTCAATAACCACTCATGGATTACTTAGACCTAAATTGTAATGCAATTAAAGAAAAAATAAATTACATTACTAACCATATCTAGAGCAACCAGGAAAGACTGAATATTCAAAGCTCAATCTCTGCCTCTTCCCACCAAATGAACTGGCCTGAAATCGCCTAGCTTCCTCCCGAGTGAAAAAGTGCGCAGCAGTGGATAGATCTGGATCGAAATGAAGACAGATGCGGTCTGAGCATCGCAATAAATGCATTAGCCATTATCACAGACGGTTTTTAACTAAAAACCGTCTGTGAATTATTACAGACGGTTTTCTATTAAAAACCGTATGTGATAACAAGGTTATCACAGACGGTTTTTATTTAAAAACCGTCTGTGATAATCTGGGATTATCACAGACGGTTTTTAATACAGACCGTCTGTGATACTTCGGTAATAACCGCCTGTGATAATCCATTTTCCCGCCACAAATACCACAGACGGCCTCCTAATTACAACCGTCTGTAATAGTGTTCATCATAGACGGTTTCACAAAACCGTCTGTGATGAGGCGTCTACTATGAGGTTTTCTGTAGTAGTCAAAGTTCTTGATGCTAGCCTCAACACCTTATTCGGCTCCATCCCTTCTGCCATCGGAAACCTCACTAGGCTTGATAGGGGAGTATTCCATCGGAGCTGCAAAGTATGCAGAATCTGAGGCACATATCCCTGCAGATGAATTACTTAACTGGCCCAATAACTGATCACCTGCTCAACAACACACCCTGCAGATGAAAAAAATACCTCCTCATGATTCAAGTGGTTTGATAACATGTTCTGATTTCCCCTCTGTACATTCTTTTTTATTTTATCCTTGTATATGCAACTATGTAAGTTCTCTTATTATTATTATTATTATTATTATTATTATTATTATTATTATTATTATTATTATTATTATTATTATTATTATCTATTGAAGTTAGACCAGCAGCTTGGACCGACTGCTACTTCAAAAAAAAGTATACTCTTCGATTGTAATTAATGTTGCGGACAAAACAACGACCAACAAACATTAATTTGTTTGTGTGCATTAGGAATGGAAGTGTCACGCCCTGAGCCGGTTCTCAGGTTGTACGCGTGTGCTACAGGCGGCCCGGAACTGGAGGAAGTCGGAGAAGCCGTGTTGGAAACTGCAGATCAGAGGAGGAAGAAGAGCACCAGAGAGGGCGCAAGAAACAGATGGGGAAGAAGCTAGAAATCGGTAATATCTCCTTACTTTATTACTATATCTCTTCCCCTTTATATACAGAGGAGAGTCCATAACGCTCACGGCTAATCCTGATTCACATATGACTCTTAGTCCTAATACAATTCTTATCCCTTAACCGAATCTGAAACTAATACCAAATTGAATATGGATTACAATACCTAACCTAAAGAACCTTCCATAGCGCCTGGAGATCCTGCCGCAGCACCTGCTGTAGAAGATTGTGCTCGCATAGACTCAACCAAATCTCCCAGACCTGACATTTCTCTCCTCCTCGAAAAACAGCTCGTCCTCGAGCTTGAAGAATGGATATTGGCGACAAAATTACTCTAGAGGCTCCCAAGTAGCATCTGAGGCCGGCAAACCCTCCCAATGCACTAGAATCTCTCGCACCCCATTGCTCCGCCTAGCACGAATAACATGATGTGGTGTTGGAGCAATGCGACCATGGTGAAGCCAGGCAAAGTGGGTGGAGTTGTCGGGGGACTGCCATAATATGGCTTGAGCAAACTCACATGGAAAACATCATGGATATGAGCTCTGGATGGTAATTGTAGGCGATATGCCACATTCCCAACTCTGTCCAAGATTTGATAGGACCCGTAATAACGAGGAGCCAATTTGCGATTAATATTGTCGGCTAAGGATAAAACTAGGCGTTGGTGAAGACGAAGCCATACCCATTGCCCAATATCAAAAGAGAGCTCCCTATGCTTGGCATCATAAGCTTGCTTGTGGTGCTGTTGAGCGAGAAGAAGGCGGCCCTTGATATCAGCAATCAGTTGGTCTCTCTCCAAAAGAAGTTGATCGACAGCCTGTAAATGGGTAGACATGGGTGAATGTGGCCGAAGCGTCGGGTGAGCGGTTCAGCGATAGCCCCAAACCCTTGGATAAACTTGCGGTAATAGCCTGCCAACCCAAGGAATCCGCAAAGGGCCCGAACTGAGCCCGGTACCGGCCACTCCCGGACTGCTTGCACCTTGGTGTTATCCATGGCAATTCCCTCGGCCGAGATGACATGTCCCAAGTAAGCCATGGTGGATTCGCCAAAGAAACATTTGGAGTGCTTGACGAAAAGCTGGTGTTGATGTAAGAGTCGAAGGACTGCCCGGACATGGCGCAGATGCTCTACCCAAGAAGGGCTATAAATGAGAATGTCATTAAAGAATATCAGGACAAAACGACGCAAGTAGGTACGGAGAATGCTGTTCATGAGTGCCTGAAATGTTGCTGGAGCATTGGTCAGACTGAAGGGCATCACAAGGAATTCAAAGAGACCTTCATGAGTACGAAAAGTCATCTTTGCAATATCCGGAGGGTACATCCGCACTTGTATATGCAACTAAGTAACTTCCCTTTTTTATTATTAATATATATTGAAGTTGGACCAGCCGCTTGGTCCTAATGTTCAAAAAAAGAATACTCTTCAGCTATAATTAATGTTACCGACGAAACAACGACCAAGAAACATTTAATTTGTTTGTGTGCATTAGGAATGGAAGAATATACACACAAGACACACCAATAAGAACTTATATGTAATGAAAATAAGTTTATGGAGTCCGCATCAAAGGATCGATGCAGATACTTGTTGATCATTACATGCAAGAGCAGGTTTATTAGTTACATGCATGGAATTTAGTCCACAACATTATATTGCTCGAGCAAGAAAGCCGTCATCATCTCCGATGTCATGTCGACATCATTGCAAAATGTATGGCATCTATTCTTGGACCTGGCAATGTAGCAACGAACTTGGGTCACTGAAACACGTCTATGAAGAAACTACACAATGATGCATTGCAGCAACCGTAGCCCGATTATTAGTACACACAAAATTAAATAAGATTTATTGATAGGTTAATTAATTTGAACATCAGCATATCGGGCAAAAAAAATATAGAGTAAACAAAAGGATGTTCTACGTGCGTGCATGGCGTAGTGAGAAGCTGGTAGACATGACCATCACAAGAGCTATGAAAACAACAACCATGGAGGACACGATCCTTGTCGCGTTGCTCTTGACGAGTGCCATGAGGGGAAGGTTAATTCTATCTGTCCCTCTTCAATTTCGTTGTGCTTTTATTGTCATGCTCCGGTCTTTGCATGTGTTTATATAAATGCACAATCAAATTTTAGGCATTGATCAATTCCTGCATTTATGTTCTCTCGTACATTAATGTTTTGATATCACAATGCTAATATTTGATATATGCACCTATCTCCATGTATACTATGTATTTATTTCTTTTTTTCTTGAGTGTGGTATTTATTGATTTCATTTATTAATATGTTAATTTATTGCTTCTAGTTTACTTCAGCATCGAACTAAAATGATGTTAACAAAAGCCTCCACGTTCGCTCTGGGAGGCTATAAATTCTCACTTTAATTGTAGAAAAAAAGATAGGTCTACACCGCAATAGTGTGAGAATTGATCTCAAAGCGAACGTGGAGGCTTTTCTTAGCATCATTTTAGTTTAATGTTGAAGTGGACCAGAAGCAATAAATTCCCATATCAAAAACAGAAATCAATAAATACCACTCTCAAGGAAAAAAAGAAATAAATAGAGTATACATGGAGCTACTACGTGCATAATCGGATATCATTTATTTGCAGTCTAACACAATATTCAATCTTAGCAACGTGATATCAAAACATTAATATACAAGTGAACATAAATGTAGGAATCGATTGATGCCTAAGATTTAATTGTGCCTTTATATAAACACCTGCAAAGGCCGCAACATGCCATAATTAAGCATAGTGAAATAAGCATAGTGAAATAGAAGAGGGACAGATAGAACTAATCTTCTCCCTAAGGCACTCATCAAGAGCAACACGACAAGGATCGTGCGTGCTCCATGACTGCTGTTTTCATGGCTCATGTGATTGTAATGTCTAATAGCTTCTCACCCTGCCATGAACATACGTAGGAAAATCTATTAATTTTTTTGCTCTCCATTTTTTATGTTCAAATTAATTAACCCATCGACCTTATTTAATTCATGTGTACTAATTGGGCTGCGGATGCTGCAATGCATCATTGCGTAGTTGCTCGAGAGATGAAGCATGTGCTTCGATGACCCAAACTGCTCGACCGACAGGTGGAAGATTGAATGCAACAACCATGACATGCGTTGGGATATGGCCTATTGCAACCATGACAGTGATCCTGTGCACTACTACTGTAGACATTTTGCAATGACATTGAAATGACATCGGAGTCGATGAAGGCTTTCTTGCTTGAGCAATACAATGTTGAGGATGAAATTTCACGCATGTAATTGATAAAACTTGCCCTTGCATCTAATGGTGAACAAGTATTTGCATGGATCTGTTTGATGAAGACTCAATAAACTTGTTTTTATTATATAGAAGTTTTTATTGTCATGTCATGTGTATAGTCTTTCATTCCTACCGCACGCAAACAAATTTAATGTTTGCTGGTCATTATTTTGTCTGTAACATTGTAATTGCAGAGTATACTCATTGTACTTCGAAACTTTTATATATTTGGTACATCTCTATGTATTCATACGTCAGGATAACTATAATATCCCATTTTGGGAGAGTTTCTTTTGTTTGAAATTCAAAATTTTACTTCCAATTGGAATTGAAAGCAAATGTAACTCAAAATGCCAAATTTGAATTTCAATTCAAGTTGCATATTCAAAAATCCAAATCTTGTTTGGGCCAAGCCCAACCCATCTTTCCCCTCTTCCCAGCCCAACCAGCCCATGCCAACCCCAGTCGGTGCCATTCGCGCCATGGCCATGCGCTTGCGCCACGCCGTGCGTGCCCTCGGTCTGCCATGCTCGTGGCTTGCGCATCCATGCCATTGCCAGCATGTCATCTCCTTGCTAGCTATGCACTGTCACTTCCCTGCTTTACCGCCGCATCTACCTCGCCCAAATGTCACCTCCCTCCCCCAATTTTTATTGTGCCGTGTCATGTCAGCTCGCATCTACCACGTCCATGTCACCTTCGTCAGCACCCTCTATGCCACGTTACCAAGAATTGCTCGCCTGATCGTAATGCCATCCCCCTATGCCCTACACCTGCGCCAATCCACCGGCTCCACCGCCTCGGCCTCCATGCAGGATTCAAGCCGCCTAACAGCTAGTTCTGCTCCACTCGGCCATTTAAGCCCATGTTGTGGACTCCCAAACCTCCTCACACTCTCCAGTAGCTTCCTTCTCCCTCGCCTCAGCTACGCCCACCTTGAAGTGAATTCACTGTCACTACCTTGAAACTTCCCTCAGTCGTTGCCGTCGTGAGCCCTATTCAGGGAGACTTGTGCCTTGCCGAGCACGTCGATGTGATCACCTTGCTCCCCTCTTACTTTCACCTCGCCTAATCGATCTCTCTCCCCTCATAGCTCATCGGAGTAGTCATCTTCCTCAACTCTAGCCATCTCTGCCAACCACCGATTCTGAGCATCTTTGTTCAATTCCTTCCACCCGGAGCCTCTCAGCGACACTTTGAAGTGATCCCCAGTGCCAATTTGGACTACCATTGTCCTAGCTCTGCCAATGCCATGCTCCTCCCCTATGCCACCTCAGCCTTTCTTGATCCCGCCATCCCCTCCAGTAGGCCCCCCTCACCTTGTTGATGCTCCCAATGCCCACAATTGTCTCACCGTGCCACTGGAACCACCTCTACCATGATTGGTCGTGCTTTCATCGTGCTGCTCATAGTCATGTCGCCTCTCTGGTGAGGGATTCTCATTTTTTGCTTTCCTGTTGGCCGCCATAGCTCCCCTCGCTGATGACGAGCCACGCCTTGCTCGGGAAGAAGACGACCCTGTAGTGCGTGCTTAGATTAGGTTTAAATACATAATTAAATTAATGACCATCATTAGGGTAAATTAGTCAGTCACCAATCTATAGGCTCTATTATTAGCTTAAGTTAATGAGTCACTAGTTAGTGGGCCGATAACCCACAGGTTGAAACACAAAATTCACTAGAATTTCTTTAGATCTATACTACTGCAATCAAAGCCACTGGAGGCAATGATAATATGATGGCAAATTATTTGTCCACGGTCCTTGAGGGATCCATCCAGTCCTGGTTGCTCAATCAGCCAGTTTTATCAATCTACACTTAGGAATAGCTCTACAACTGGCTGATCGCAAACTTCCAAGGGACGTACGACCGACCTGGGAAGGAAGACAATCTTCATCGAATCCAACAAGAGCACAATGAGACCTTATGGCAATACATCAAAGGTTCAGTCAGGTTCGTAATTCTATTCCATAAGTTGCATATTCTTCTGTCATCTTGGCTTTTAATATAAGCTTAAGGAATTAGCAATTTACAAAGGATATCGCCATAAACCCTCCAAGAACTATCATCGAGCTATTCGATATGGCCAATAAGTATACAACCGCTAGTGAAGCAGTTGAAAGGAACAAGGCTATTGATTGGATTGAGAAGATTCCTCAGCCTAGCCTAGAAAAGGAGAAGAAACCCAAGAAGCCTTCCAAGTGCAAGAAGGATCACAAGCCTATTACTGAAGAGGTCCTTGCAATTCCGGATAAGTACACAAAGAATAAAAAGGATTATTTCAGTTGGGGTAAGGCAAAGGCTCTAAGCGATGAATCCAAGAAGAACAAGAGGTGGTGTCTGCTCACTAGGTGGTAGGACATGATTTACACAACTGTTGTTCCTGGCAAAAGAAGCTAGAAGATTCAAAAGCTAATGGTAAAGAGCACTACGATGGAGGAGAAGAAGTGAAAGGTTTTTCCATAAGCGTGAAGAGTAAAAGGCACCACGCCACCTTTTTATATGGGTTTTTACTCCAACTTCCAAGATGGGAGTTGCTAGAAGCCCAACAAACAAAAACTTTTTAGTTTCCCAGTTAGTTTCCCAACATTAAGTAAACAGAAATTGCTTCTTTACTTTTACCATCAAAGAGTATCCTCTGACTCGAGATAATAGTCAGAAACAATTCTAGTTTTAAATTCACTTAAAGTTCAAGGGCTAGATGATGATGAGTAAAATAAATCCTTAATGCACCTTTTAAAACATTTGCCTTGAAGTCTCTGACAAATAACTGCCATGCAATTATCTCCACGTTTGCCTCCCACTGACAACAACAGGCAATCAAACATTCTATCTCTGACAACTACTGCGTCCACGGACAGACGTGTTGCTTCCACAAGAAGTCTTCCTGAGGGACAACTAACACCCCTTCATTGCTATCAAAGGGTTAATAGGAGAAGATGATGGGGGATAACATCCAACACAATGGAGATGACTGATAGGATCAACAATCAGAATTTAGAAGAAGTCATAGATACTAGGGCTAGTTTTGCACCTTAGAAAAGGCAAATTGTAACATGTTCGCAGTAATAAAGAGTACCCCCATTCTCTTCCAAGGATTCTAGCCATTTTTCTCACTCTATTTCATAAGATCAATGACTCGATAACAATCGGTGGTGAAGCATGCAAGTGTGTCAGTGGGGTGCGGTAGAAGATGAGCCGGTCCTGGAACATGGTGAGCACGGTGACCACGAACCCGACCACATAGCCGAAGGTGAGTACATAGGTCCAGTGGCGCCGGCTCCACATTTGATGCACTCACGCGCTACCGCGGTGCCGTCCACGCCTCATTGTAGAGAAGAAGCATGCAGGGATGCCCCGAGGCTGGAGGAAGAAGGCGAGGGGGTGGCGGTGGTGCCACCGTTGGTCTGGAGGAGGGCGGACATGGGGGTGGTGCCAGGGTGGAGGGCACCACACTAGCATAGTCACGGTCGGCCAGGTAGAGGCCATGGGGGCGCTTGTAGATGAAGCCGTCGTTGGGAGGCTTCATATGAAGGGCGAAGAGAGATCAGGGAGGGGAACACAAGAGAAATAGATGGGATTAGTTGAGGAGAAACTAGGGAGGGGAACACAAGAGAAACAACTATTCAATGGCGACGTGTTTTTTTACTTGAGGGAGGGAGGGGAAGAACGTACCACTCGCTAACTCCTTTCTTTAAGTAGTAGAGGTACCAATTTAATTACCACACACAAATTAAATAAGATGGATACCCTCTATACATACAGTATGTTGATTTTGGCAATAAATAGAAAAAAGGAAATGCTTGCCTACATGATAGGATGGGAAGACAACAGCCTCCATCAACACAAGGAGGCTACCCTTCCTGTGTTGCAGAGCCATTCTTCTTCTTCTTCCTCTTCTTCTTCTTCTTCTTCTTCTTCTTCTTCTTCTTCTTCTTCTATTTTGACTATTTCGATGGTTGCAATGCTCCTTGGGCCTTGCTTATATAGAGCCAGAACACCCCCATGCACATGTTCCTACTGCATTGAATGTTTTCTTTACTTGATTTTCCCTAGTACAACTACCATAATCAAATCAAATCTTTTTTCAATGCATTTAATGTAGTACACCTTATATTTGAGTCATTTATTGGTAGTTTCTTTGATGTCATTTACTAGCTACAATGAACATAATCAAACCAAATCTTTTTTTTCAACGCATTTAATGTAGTATATATATCTTATCTTTAGGGTTTTTTATTGGCTAAAAATAATAATATTTGAAGTAAGGCCTGAAATGTTTTTCTTGGGCTTGTAATTACTGGGCCTAGGCAAATAGGCTGTAGGGCAATTTATGGACAGCATGATCGCATGTTGCTAGGCCCACATGTCTATGTGGACGCAATCTACACTAGTGCAAACCCAACTTTCCATCCTTTTCCAACCAATTGTTTCGTTTTTTTCATAAAGTAAAAAGGGGATGCTAATTCATGGGTATCCGTGAGATGCACAACTTCTTCCACACCTCCAATAGCCCCTTGCCCCCTCCATAATACCTCCTACCCATGCCACCACTAAGATTTCAACCTTCCACTAGAATTCAAGAAAACCGCAACTGAGAAATAAAAATTTGTAACTACAGTACTTTCAACAAGTTTAGAAATTTTTAAAATTGGAACATTGAAATGAGATTCAATAACTTTCAATCTGTATACAGAAGACTTTCAGATTCAGGAATTTTCAACCAATATTTAAAATTTTCAATTGATAATTTCCATTTGACACTAAAAAACTTTCGATTTGTAATTTTTCATCTCACAAACCTAGATTTGGGGGATGAAAGCTCTTCAGATCCATTGGACCTTTTGAAATCATACCGTGGTTGTATTCCTTGATCGGTGACGAGGGTGACATCACCTCCTCTTCAAGGCTAGATGCCGTTGTGGAGCCTGCATGAACCATGGCCTCCTCTACAACTTTTGGTTGTTGGGGATTGGGTGAGCCTACGGTGTGGAAGAAGGCGAGGAGACGTATGGAAGAAGTAGCAGCAAGATTTTGTGGATGATTGGAGTGAGAATCAATGCGGTGGTGGAAGATATCAGGAGAGAGGTGATGGACAAAGAGGGGAACTGGAGAGAACACTAACTCATGGTGACAGACCAACCATATAGTACCGACAAGCAATGGAGCTCGAAGATGATACAAACCTATGACATGAAAGGCTGTAGGAATAGAAGATGTGGTTAATCAAACTACACAACAAAGGATCTCTCGGGTCAAGGGTCCATGCGGTCAAGCCCAGACACTGACACATAAATTGTGGTAATGTGCATGAACCTCTGTGGTGAGGCCACACCCAAGGTGGAAGATTGTTGAGGTATGGTGATTCATATCCTTCCTACTAGGACTTTGAGAGCTATGCTACATGGATTACTAGAGGAATTATAATAGGATTAGGACTCCTACTCCTATTAGCAATAGTATTCCTGCTCCCTTTTGTAGGAGAGCTAGAAGTCACTATATAAAGCTATGAGGGTGGCCATAGAGAAACCAAGCCACAGACCATCTCATCCAAAGCAAAGGATGCACAAAGGTATTAAATGTTAGGCTATTCTTTAACACTAGATTTTATATATTACAAGGATTCGAGGGTCCTAAAAGATTTGAGAAGATTGTGTGAGAATAATAATCCTTTGTATTTTCTGAGGTTGTGCTTAAAGAATTTATGGTTGGCTTCACCAAATCATTCCCTCTCGTCGTGATTATTTCAGTGTCGTTATTAGGTTCTCTCTATGGAACTCGAATCCAATCCGAGGACTGTTGCACATAAATAGAGGTACCAGAGTATGACAGGATTGAAGGAAACTTTCAAATGAGAAATCAAAATTTTCAACTCTACGACTTTCAACAAGATTGTAAAATTTCAAATTAGGAACTTTGCAATAAGATTCAAGAACTTCCAATACAACAGACTTTCTAATTTAGGAATTTTCAACTAACATTGAAAATTTTCAATCAAGAATCTCCAATTGACACAAAAAGAACTTTCAATATCTAATTTTTCATTTCAAAAACCTCGTGCTCCCTGCACATGCACGCCTCGAGATCAGCTTTTGTCTCCTGCTGTATATGCTTGGTTTGCTCGTCAGTGCAGCGATCCTCCTCCCGAATCTCGCAGGCTGTTTTGACGTCCCACTCCTCGAATTCGAGAGCCCACTAGTCATGCGGGTGGATCTGTAGGTCGATCGACTTGCGGTAGCCGCATAGGGTTTCCAGGGACCGTGGGTAGATGAGAGAGGTTGTTAGTGTGTACTTTAAAATATAAATAGAATTGGGAAGAAACTGTAAGTGGACCTTACCAACTGTCGATAGCTGTTGGTGTCCCAATGATGGTCGGGATAATCGCTGGAGTAGTTTGCACAACCCCAATAACGCATGTCCAAGTTGAGGCGGTGCTTAGACTTGAAGAACTTGCACAGGTCCCTGCACCAACATAGGGGCAGCGCTTTCCCCTCGAGCGGGTTTTGTGGTGAACACTTTGTTGGAACGTTCGGGATGGGGTTGTTGCTACATGGGACATCATTGCGAGGAGCTGACCTTGTGGCACACACTCCGCTCATTTGGGCTGTGCCACAGCAACCTTTTGCTTGTTCCTTGTGGGTTACACCAGATCTTGTTAGTTTGCGGGTTTTGCCATTGCTCATGTGGTCATGTTACTGCGCAAAGCTAGTCGGTATGGTCTTGTTGCTGCGTAAAGCTGGCCCGTGTGGTCTTGTCGCTGTGCAAAGCTGGCCTGTGTTGTCTTGTTGCTGTGCAAAGCTACCTCATGTTGTCATGTCACTGCGCAAAGCTGCCCCGTGTTATCTTGTCACTGCGCAAAGCTACCCTGTATTGTCTTGTTGCTGCGTAAATCTGCCCCGTGTTGTCTTGTCAGTACACAAAGCCGCCCCGTGCTGTCTTGTCACTGCACAAAGATAGCCTGTGTTGTCTTGTCGCTGGTACGTATGCAAAACTAGCCTGTGTGGTATTGATGGTGTGCAAAGCTGCCCACGAGCTATAAAATGCATCCCACACCCCTTGACAGTTGCGCTAAAAACTGCAGTCTTTGTCGTTCTCCATCCTAGGTTACCACACCATGGTAGACACCGAGGGGCTAGTCGAACATGGGTCACCAAAGGGAGACCATCCACTCGAAAGGAGAGAGGACTTTGCTGATAATTACCGCTTGTTCGCAAACAGGCGTGCTTAGCTAGTATGGCCAAAATGCAGACACACGAAGAACGCAGTCGTGCAAGTGGCGGAAGGCCATTTCGATGGCGGACGATGTTTCTTCCGATGCCCACACTCCGGGGTACAATTAGGCAATCGTGTACTTTGTCTCACCACTAATATTGTTTCGATGTTAACCTACCTTTGCAGCAGATGGCCAAATGCGACTTTGCATGATGGATTGATCCTCCCCATGAACGGCACATTGTAAGGTACGTGCATACGTTGTGGGAGCGAATCCTTGACCTGGAGGCACATATTGAAAGTCTCGAAGAGCAGAACGATGACATCCGTCAACAGATATAGCGTAAGAGGGGCAATGAGGAGGTCGTCAACATAGGTAGTTCGTATGACCCGACATGCTGTTGTGCGAACCCCAGCTGCATATGTGCTTGCCACTGCAACGACAGCCAGCCACATCCGAGGTGATCCCCTCTGCAACACTCCATGTGGGTAGCGTGAGGCTCATTCTACTAATAGGCATGCATAGATGTCCAATAAGATCTATGCTCCTACGATAGGACCCCCAGGCCCCCCTCCGTCGACACCCTGGCCTGCTCTATCTACATATCCACAACCTCCCGTACGGCCCTGCTTGGCTGTCCTCCTCAACGCTGGGTGTCGACGCCCTGACAAGGTAAAACGATCAGAAGACCTACATGCACGAGGACTCAAAGCTAGTGGAGTGGATGCCGGTGCCACCTGTGGCCTCTAGTTCACCGCTGAGCTGAGGCCCAAAGAGAACCTCCGGGGGTGTGGCCTGAGGTGCCGATGAAGGTGCTTGGTCCGCCCAGTCGTACAGGTTCTGGTCTATATCGTCGCGGCCCGGGGAATCCGTACATCCATCAGGGGGACTCAAACCTACAATGCAAATATCGTCAGGTCGTCACATAAAGGGATAGAAGAAAGTGAAAAGCAGGCAAAGCATACCCTCGGCAAGCACCATGGCATGGTTGAAACCATCTAGAGGGACGTACGGCATGGTGTATGTGCCCTGCGTAGGAAAGCCGGTGAAGTACAGAGGACGCGCGAAGTGCTGCAGTGGCAGTGCAGGGGGCCTTGCCAGCATGACCCCCTGCCTCGTCAGGCCGAGGTTTTGTCCGACGTGGCCATGTAGAACCCCCTCCGTCAAGCCCTGCTGGACAAGACGGGGCAGATGGATGCCCCGTGCGTGCATTGGGCGCGGGCGTGCAGATGTCCAGGAGTCTAGTGCAAGACAACAGAGCAACGACACATGCACCCAAGGATTGCACATGCCGGAAAGCCTACAGCGCCTCGTCCTATGTCAGCTGGACACCACTGGCAATCCTATTCCCCATGGCGTGACAGTCTCTCCAAATCACGCACCGACATCCGCCTACAAGGGAAACAAGAAAAGGGTGAAACCTATTGCTGGGATTGCCAGAAGTAAACATTTAGAAACATTATGTAACCTACCGCGATGTGAGCATCTCATGCGAGGTACGCAGGGTACATGTCTGTCGATGCTACAACGGATGTTGGGGGGTCGACAACATGTACCAACATGGCACATGTCTGAGGTTGGTACCAGCGAAGGCAGTCACCGTACACACTGTTGTCATAGGGGGTGGCCTCCTCCTTGCAGTCCTGCAACGTGTTGTCCCACTGTGCTACCACAGCTCCATCTTTCCCGTCTAGTCCGTGCCGTGTTTGACTCCCTTCCTGGAGTGGCTGTATGAGCAAGCATCTCGTTAGCAGTCCTCCAACAAATTAGCAGTAAAAGGACAGTCATGTGAGGCGGGTACTCATGTGTGGACATTCGTCGACACATGAATCCCGACCGGTATTGGAACAACCTGACGTAGGCCAAACTGGTGTATGACCCAATGCGCGGTGTAGTCCTCAACGAAGATGTCGAACACGAGCTTCCGACGCATCAGCTGGAAAGCTTGGTCGCGCCAGCAAAGTGAGGTCAGCCCGTCAGGAGCGTGGCCCTCCACTGCCTCAGGCGAGTACGGCTCCTAGCGCACGTCGTCAACCATGAGCCGGTCGAACTGCTCCACGAACAGCAGATATGCCCGTGTGACCTGTACATGCACGCACTGTACCTGCAATGATCACGAGCTATTAAATATGATGATCTGTACTACGAACGAATAATTTGCAAGCAAGACTACATACCCATCTATGACACCAGAGAGAACCCATCGTTGGCCAGTCCACATCGCCCCCTGGTACATCTCCGCCCTGTATGGAGTAATGTCCTTGAGCATAGGCCGTCCGAGGCTGAAGCGTTCGAATGACCACAGCTGCAATAGCAACGGACACCCCGCGAGGACCGAGTTCGCCCTGGTCCTACCACACATGTCACACAAGCTGCGATAGGTCGCGGCAAGTGTGGCCAAACCCCAGCTGATGTGGGGGCCTCCCCCTCGGCGATGGCCCTAGCGTGCGCAATGGGACGTGCGTCGATGATGTTGCCATGGGTTTTGACAATTTTCAATACCTACAAATTTCTACAGAGGTTTAACTTCTGCATTATATCGACTAAATTTTAACTTGTACATTACATTGACAACGTTTTCTACAACTGCAATTTTATACGGTTGCTACTTTGCTACAGATACTACATTTTCTATAACTATGTGCACTACAAATTGTACAATTACATGTTTCTACGGTTGCTAATTTTCTATAACTATATTGGTTAAATTTTCTATACCAAAATTGTAATATTCTTTTGTACATATACAATTTTCTATAGATAGTAATTAAGCACTACATAAAAATTTACTTCATATGATAAAATATTAACTACAGCATACAAAAAATTTACCTACAAAAAATAGATGCACCTCTTCTTCCTTTCTCTCCTCTTCCTCTCTCCCTCTCCTCTCCCTCTCTCTCTCCCTCTCTTCCTCTCCCCGTCCCCCTCCTTCTCCCTCCCTCTCTTCCTCTCCCCGTCCCCTCCCTCCCTCTCCCTCTCCTCTTCCTCTCTCCGTCTCCCTCCCTTTCCTCTCTCTCCCTTGCACTCATCTCTCTCTGTCAGCTAAAATCCTCAAATCCATAGCATCTGCTCACTCTCATTCTCCCTCCCTCCTTGCCGCCATCATACCCTCACTCTCCTCTGTCACCGGATCCAACGGCCTAGCGGGGCTCCGCAGTTGGATTTGACGACGGAGGAGGGAAATCCCGACTCCCCCGCTATGGGTTCACCCTTCCCCTCGAGCATAGAAGGAGGTTAGAGGGAGACAGTGGCCCGGTTGTAGGCGGCGGCGAGGGCGATGGGTAGGGTAGGAGGGTAGTGGGCGGAGCCAAAGGGCGGTGGCAGCGGTAACTATGGCAGTTAGGTTGGGCGGGGTGATATAGCGGGAGGGATTGGGAGGCTACACGGCGAGGCAGCAACGGCGCCGCCGACCATGGGTGGTGATGGAGGGGCTGGAAGGCAACGGAGGAGGCGCACAAAGCTACCTGTGGTGGTACAGCAATGGCGGCTGGTGACGAGATACTCTTTCTCTTCCTCAACGGTATACCTTGGCTAGCTGCTCCCTTAATTTAAACATTAGCATATCAGGCAAAAATGCAGAGTAAACAATTAAAGGATGTTCTACGTGCGTGCATGGCAGAGAGAGAAGCTGGTAGACATGACCATCACAAGAGCTATGAAAACAACAACCATGGAGGACACGGTCCTTGTGTTGCTCTTGATGAGTACTATTAGGGGAAGATTGCTTCCATCTATCCCTGTTCTATTTCGTTGTGCTTTTATTGTCATGCTCCGGTCTTTGCATGTGTTTATATAAATGCACAATCAAATTTAAGGCATCGATCGATTCCTGCATTTCTGTTCTCTAGTTCATTATTGTTTTGATATCACAATGCTAATATTTGATATATGTTAGATCGCAAATAAACGATACCGGATTTTGCTCCCAGCTCCATGCATACTCTGTATTTATTTCTTTTTTCCTTGAGTGTGGTATTTATTGATTTCATTTATTGATATGTTAATTTATTGCTTCTGGTTTACTTCAGCAACAAACTAAAATGATGTTAAGAAAAACCTACGGTTCACTCTGAGAGGCTCTAAATTCTCACATTAATTGTGCCTTTATATAAACACCTGCAGAGGCCGGAGAATGTCAAATCTTATTCTTGATGTGTGGCTCTTTCTTCTCCATGCTTGAGGCGTACTAGTACTCAGAATAGCTATATAAGGCACAAATAAACCGTACTCCATAGAAAGAGCTAGGGGATGAAAAAGTCTAAAGATATTTAAGTACAATTAGGAGGTAGGGGTGGTCAGTCCTGTCTGGTTCTGTTCCAAAGCCCTAGCTACTCGAACTATTCACGTATTTGATTTTATAGCAACTTTTTTAATTTTATCCTTTAAACATCCGGTTTTCAAAAATTAGTAGGTGACATATGTCACTTGCCATGCCTAGCGAGCTCAGCAAGAGCGGTGGTGTGCGGCAGATCGGTCGGGAGCGACAAGTGGGCGGGCCTCGGCGTTGCCGAGCTGCCCCTTCTCGGTAAGCGCAGGTGGCCAGCACAGCGTGCAAGTGGGCCGGGGTGCGAAGGCCTAACTAGCCATACGTACGTCTAGCCCTGCTGTAAACGACTTCAACTTTTGGTTTTCTTTTGGCTTCCGGCTTATCTAAGCCAGAAGCCACTTGAAATATATTGGCTTCTAATTTCGGCTTTTTTGTTTTGTTTTTTTGGTTTTTAGTTTTTTTTCTCTTATTTATTTGTATTGTCCGTGACGATATAACTGATTTTTTTCTTATTGTTTATAAAAAAACCTAGCAGACAATTTCAACCAAAATTTAAAAGCTAATCGGAACAGGCCTGATCTATACATGTGGCTGGAGTTCTGATTGATCCATGCATGTTCGTGTTTTCCAATGAACGAACGAACGAATGTATTGGGCCGTACCATGATGCCCTTAAGAAGTTATTTATGTGCTCGCCCTTGTATACCTTGCTGTTCTCGTCCACTATCTTCTCCGCGAGCTGGGGGACAAGGTCCGGCGATATAGAAATCGTGGCCTTTGAATTGTGGGAGCCTCTTGAACCAGTTCACAAGGAAGGTGTAAGCATCATGGGCTTCATCAAGAATTAAGTAATTAGACAGTTAAATTAACATGCCATCGTGCATTGGCTTGTGAGCATAGTATACTAGTACATGGTGTGTACCGGTGAGGTCATCGCCAAATTGGCTGAGATCAGTGGAGGTCTTGGTGTAAGAAAACCCGACGCCGGCAGGGGACTCGAGGAACAGCATATTGGCCTCTGCATGCACAGAAGAAAACTGTTAAACAGATGGTGAGCATACGCCATACGGTGCAATGCATGCGTCGATTCTTGCTGTTCGTTTCATATATCGACCATTTCCCAGCATGCTAGCAGCTAGCCGACCGATCGATCACCAGCGTACCTCTGTTCCATGACTCGGGGTTGAGGCTGAGCTCGGGGGTTTCCTTTTGAGTGGCTTTTAGCTAAAAATTACTGTAGCTAACTGCAAAAATACTGTAGCTAACGGTAACTTATTTAGTGTAATTAAATTTAAAAAAATAAAAAATAAAAAATAGGTTAACACGTCACGAACAGGACAAACAAATACGGAAAAAATAAAACCATCAAAAAACCAAAAATCAGAAAAAATAAAATCATTAAATTGTAAAACATAAGTTAAAATCCAAAAATCTAAACCGAAACGAGCGGAACCTTAAGGTCCCGTTTGGCACGGCTCCACTTCACAAGTGGAGCTGTTTTTTTTTTTTTGACTTCACAAGTGGAGCCAGGTGAAGCTACTTTTTTCAGCTCCTTGGGTGGAGCTACTTTTGTCTCAGCAGGTTTTAAGGAACTCCTTGGGTGGAGCTATTTTGTTTTACCCCGTTTAGCACAAAACAGTTTCAAACAGCTCCAAAGAACTGATGATGAAGCTGTGCCAAACAGAACCTAAAACGGACCAAGCTCCTCCACCGCACCATATCCCACCGACGAGCATCCCGGTCCTGCAAATCGATTGATACAGCGTCTCAGATTAGTCGACTAGTGGTGACTAGTTGGCCTGCTACCTGCGCAAATTCTCCGGAAAACTAATTAGTTAATTGCTGAAGTACAAACGCAAACTCATCTCATTCGAGCAACTTTAAATAAGTTGCAGGTCTGAGCAAGCCACTGTTGCTGAGGGCCAGATCATGATCACCACCTAAGTTACTAGCTCTGTTCACTTTGACTACTTTTCTACCAACCTGCTGCTGGGCGACGACGACATGACAAAAGCGAGCACGCGTGCGTGGGACCTACGCATCTATACATCGTGTGGTACGTACATTTATACGCGTGCGTCGTAGATGCATCTCCCTCCCTGTGCGCTTGGAGAGAACACAGATCGATTTCTTTTTTCCCAGGGCACCAACCACTCCCGTTTTTCTTCAATTTTCTCTCACTCAAGTTCTCTTACAAAAGAGTACAAAACCCATGTATGTCAAAAATTCTCACGTAATTACAAAAAATAAACTTTCCTAATCTTGCATAAGATTAAAATCTCAACAGATAGGCCTCTAGTCTGTTACAAGGTTACCACTTACTACTGCACGGCTGCCCCCTGCCTGCTGCGACCGGCCACCTTCGCCTGCCGAGCTGAGGCGGCTCTGCTTGGCAGCGTCCGGGCCACCTTCGCCTGCCTCGTCTCACCGTTCGCTTTCACACGCCACTGCTCCTGCCAAGCTCCTTGCACGCGACAAGTGTTACGTTTTTTGTCACGTCTTCTAAACTCAAGAAGAAGACTATTTTTATAAAAATAGATATGCAAAGGTTAAAGTAGTAAAAAAGACATTGCTGCGGCTCTAAATAGGTGAACATAGGGGTGAAAACGGATCGGATTCGGACAGATATTGCTGTTGCCATATCCTAACCCATATTTTTTCTCCGGATTCGGTACCAATCGGATTCGGTGTCGGATCGGTCGGGATTAACCCAATTCGTTTGCACCCCTACTTGTTTGTAAGGAATGCATACAGCGCAGTAAATAGAGTAGGACGCACTGACTTGATGTTACTATTTAATAGCTGATGTGGAAGATTTTATTTTACCATTACAAAAGAAAATGAAACGTCAAATAGTAGCACTAACCTGAAATCATACTTGAAGACGTATCGGATTCGGACGAATATTCGGATTCGGACGGATATTGCTGTTACCATATCCTAACCCATATTTTTTTCTCCGGATTCGGTACTAGTCGGATTCGGTACCAATCGGATTCGGTGCCGGATCGGTCGGGATTAACCCGACCCGTTTTCGCCCCTAGGTGAACAGTCTCCTCCGTAAGAGATTCGCCCTCAGCGCTTTCCTGCCAGCCTACCAATTTTTTGTGAGAGAGCGGCCACATTGTCAATTCCTACAAAACGCTAAGGCCTGCTTATTTCGGTTTGAACTTTTGACTTCTAACTTATTTTTTATTATTTTTTAATTTTGTCTTTTTCTGGCTTTTTAGCTTTTTTTGAGCTTTTCTGCCGGTTCTTTTTTCCCATATTCATTTGTGTTGTCTGTGATGAGCTAAACTGTTTTTTATTTTAATTTTTTTAAAAATTTAGTTACTCCAAATAAGCCACCGTCAGCTACATGTAATTTCAGCCAGTTATAGTACAATTTCAGCCATAAGTCAACTTATTTCAGCCCAACCGAGCGGCACCTAATTGCAGCCAAAAGAAAAATCCTATCATGTTTCTTCCTCAAATTAGGTGCTATTTTTTAATGAAACAGATACTTAATCCTTCCAGGTTTTCTCAGGACCATTCCTTCAGCTGAATTTTAGCTGTCCTTGTTTTTCCCTTGGACGCCAAGGTTGTGTTAAAGATATCAATCAGAATAGTATATGTTGCTCTCAGCACTTGGTTTTCTTCCCACTCATGTAGACTCCATCTAGCTTGGTACTATTAATGACAAAGGGTGGATTCTTTTGGGTTTATGGCTTAAATATTTGAATTCTGCCTGTTCACGAGAGGTAATACACACAGAAAAATAGTCGCATGCGATTTGGACCGATACAGTGAACTCAGTACACTTTTTACTACAATCTTTCTGTTGACCCTGCCTTAAAAAAACGCACCGTTTAAAAGCTAGTTATTGTAGTCTGTACAAGCATAAGCTGACTGAAAGTGGAAAAGAATCAAGCCAAAGACTACCACCACCACTAGCAGCATTGGCTAAAGTGAACAACAGACTGACGAACTCGATGGTCCTTCTTTTCTCTTTGGCCCATCCAAGACATGTCAAATTTCTAAGCTGTCCTCGCGACCCCCCACGTAGCAACCACCATACAAAGCAAGAGAAATTACGCTGCATATAGGGGTGGCAAAAAAGCTTGAGGCTCATGAGCTAGCTCGGCTCGTTGAAGGTTTGGCTCAGCTCGTGCCATAAACGAGCCGAGCTAGGGTTTTAGCTTAGTCCGCTAACGAGCCGAGTTGAGCTAGCTCGCGAGCCACTCATTAGGCTCAGTAGGCCCGTTCGGCCCAACCTAATTGGATCCCCTATTATAGCTTGTGCAATTAAGAATTGATTGTTAGATATTTTGGGTCTATACCTGTTGTTGAACTCATGTTATTCACAAAAATGGACTTTTTCGATCCAAAACGCAGGCCACATTACCTCAATAAGATACTCATGGTGGCACTCACCACCATATGTGTCATCATGCTCACCCAGCCACCCTACCATGAAAGGTCTCTCAGTGTGGTAAATGTAATCTTCTAACTCTATTAGTGAGATTTTTTAATCCACTTGCATGTAATTAGCTTTGCACTAAGGGATGTTGTGTGGCGGAAACAAGGTAGAATTAAAAGTTCTTTTCACAGCTGTGTCTGTACAAAGCTGTAAAATTCCAAATCAAGTTTACTAGAAGCATTCCCTAATCCAGATAATAACCTGAATGTTACTAAGCAATATAGTAGAAATAGTGGATTATAGTATACTATCTTAGTCTAGATGTTTTGGAGCAGCCTGCTGCCAAGTATCTTCTCAAAGACAATTCAAGTTCAAGCGAGCCTAACGAGCTGAGCCATGCTTTCTAATGAGCCGAGCCCCCTTTTTAACTCGTTAGCATAACAAGCCAAGCCGAGTCGCCTCCTTACCGAGCCGAGCCATTTCGATATCCACCCCTAGCTGCAAACCGACCGAGACCATGGAGTTTGTTATGGGGGCGAATAGATGATGTTAGTTGACCCTACAGAAAAAGGCTAGCTATGCCGCTAAATAGATACGCAGCACCAGTGATCGGCGAGGAGACTTGAACAAGTCCATCCATCCACCCAAGTTACTTTGACGTGTTATATTTCTACCGTTACAATGATCACCTTTAGTTAGACATGAAAATGGATCGGATACGATCTAATAATCTCAAATAAGAATACGAATCTATAATTTAAAAAAATATGAATACAAATTCGAATATTCTTGAATACAAATACAAATCGAATATCGTAACAGATATGAATTCGAATTAAATATGTACTTAATTCGGTTGAATACGAATATCCTTTTACAACTTCTGTAACAAATTTCAGTAGAACAAATTCCTAGCGGTTTTGCTGGTTTTTGATCGGTTGCCGGTTTCAAACTACCCAAATTCAAATTATGAATGACAAAATTCCAAATCGCATAGGAAACAGATCGAATACGAATCGAATAGTCTCGAATATGAATGTGAATACGAATATTCTCAAATACGGATACGAATATTCTCGAATACGAATACAAACATTTTCGAACATAGATTTTGTTTACCACATTCGTGTTTCTTGAATACAAATATCAGATAAAACGGATTATCCATTACCATTTCCCACCCTTACCTTTAGGCATATTCCACTCCCAAGAATCTCTTAGCTTAAGTAATTAGTGCGCACTTGCACGAATATTATTTTTAGAATATATTTAATTAGTTTAGCGGTATACATGTGATGATAATAAAGGAACTTCATGCAAAAATATAAAAGGTTGCAGATCATATAAAAAATTCAAATATTAGAATTTTTAGGACGTTATCAATTCGATTTAATTTCCATATTTGTAGAATTGGTTTCATTTGTGACATATAATAGTATATGTTAAAACAAATAATATAGATTATATCTTTGAGAGGAAATACTTGTTCTTTATAATTTTTAATCGACATCTCTAATAATAGTGACAATAGTGTATACATATTAATACAATTAAAAGAATGCAAATCATAATGAACATTGTAAGTAAGTTCGTGTCTGTGTGTGGATCACTTGAGCTCAATTCTATTTCTAGCATTTTACGTCTTAATTTCATATAAAAGTTCCCTAACTATATATGTTAATCATAAGAAGGGCACACCTAATTAAGAGCTAGATGATTTTTTGTAAGAATTTTAGCAATTATTCTCATTTAGAATGTAACATCCATCAGTTATAGATTGCTAAATATAATTAGGGTTCACTAAATTAAGGGACGAATATTTTTTATTTTTAGGAGAATTCTACAATATTTCCCCTTTTTAGCTGTCCCTGCTTTTCTCTTTGGCGCGGAAGTTGCGTTAAAGATATCAATCAGAACACCTCTAAATGGAAAATTAATTAACACGGAGACATTGCACGCCGAAGAAAAAAGAAAGACCTTTACTCGTATGCTAATATATATGGAGAGTTTGGTATAAATCACTCTCAATCACTTAAGTAGAATAACGCTATGTAGCTTGGTACTGTTAACAACGAAGACTACTGCCACCACCGCTAGTACCGTTGGCTCGAGTTGCACAAATTAAGGTGCTGTTCATTTGGACAGAAAAAAGTGGTTTATGACTGAAATTTTAGTGAAGTTGATTGAAACTGTACTGCAGCTGATAGTGGCTTATTTGATGTAATTAAATTTAAAAAAATTAAAAATAGAAAAACAAGTTAGCTCATCACAGATAATACAAATGAATACAGGAAAAAAGAACCGGTAAAAAAGCTCAAAAAACCAAAATATCAAAAATAATAAAATTTAAAAATAATAAAAAATAAATTAGAATCTAGAAACTCAAACTAAAATGAGTAGGAGCTAGGACCACTACCGGACTTGAAAGTCTTCTGACGCAAACAAACGGAAAAGAGCAGCCACGACTCGAATGAGTCGGTATTTGGCATCCGAACAAAAGGAAAATTCGGTATTTGCAAGTTACCCTGCTCAAAAGAGCTTTTTTTTTAATGGCTTATGACTGAAAAACGCTCTAGCTGGTTGAAAAAATACTGTAGCTGACAGAAGCTTATTTAATATAATTAAATTTTAAAAAAATTAAAAATAAAAAACATGTTAGCCCATCATGCATAATGCAAACAGATACAAGAAAAAAATCGACAAAAAAACTCAAAAAAAACAAAAGTATAGGGAAAAAATTTTTAAATAGTATAAAATAAGCCAGAAACCAGAATAAGCTGAAACGAGTGGGGGGGGGGGGGGACACTATCGGACTACCCGGGGAGGCGATACTATTTCCAGTTGCTGTTTGCGTCACAAGAAGATACCTGCCAGCCTGATAGTCAAGTAATCCAGCCAGATTAGCCCTCTTAAACTAATTTTGATGTGCAGTGACTTTCATGGCAACGGCAATGGCCTTACTGGCTACTGCTAGGCTGTACGAGTAGTTGTAATAGTAATGGAGGTACCTAAATTGGCTCCACAGTGAAGCGTAGTAGGACTGTAGGACCGATAGTACAATAATATAAGGGTAATGCTATTCGGGCGTTCTTTTCGTGGACGTTAGGCTATAACATTTGTTTGTCATGTTTGTAATATTTTTGGTTATATTTACAATAAAAAATAAAAAACGATGTTAGTATTTTTATTCGTAACATTTGTCGTCTATATATATATAAAATATTTTTTCAATCATGTATATAACAAAAAAAGAAAGAACGATGTGAATATTTATATCATACGCTCTGATACAATATTCTTAGATAATGTGTGCAAACATTTTAACCAACGTACGCGACAAAAAATGATACAAAAGTCGATGTTGTATACACAAAATAAAAAATATTGCAAAAAACACAGAGAGAAAATGTTGTAAACATGAGTGAAAATATTATAAACATGATAAAAAAATGTTGTACCCGAGCATCTGAAAAAGGACGCCCGGATCAAATGTATGCGAATTTCAATATGACAATATTGGATGAAAGGCAGCTCATCGATGAACTCCAAGAATTCCTTCAGAAGAAGAGGTACGCATCACCCACCTAACGCTACAATACCTTCTTTTGTGTCACCTATGCGCGCTTACTTTGTCCTATGTATTTGTATTTTACAAACCATACATATTCTTCCGTTTGTCTCTAAAATATTTTTCATTTGTCATACCATTTCCAAAATTGCAGTGGCAACCATTCGCCAATGTATCTTATACTTTCAGTTCGGGAACATGCTATAAGAGAGCTCAGACAGGATACCGAGGGCTAGTAGCTGTCAATTAGTAATTAGCTGATTAAGAGTATATATAAAAGAGTATAATATTGTGTAACAAGCAAAATTTCTTAACGGGATCCCACCCGCCAGTGCGCGAATTAAATCCCGCATCTCCTTCTTTGGTGCATGTTTTTCTCTCCTAGCTCTTCTTCCTCATTATAGATTCTTTAGATAGTTTTACTAACTCATGGCTGTTGCACTGTCATGTATAGGTATTTCATTATCATTGATGACATATGGGATAAGAAATCATGGGAAATAATCAGATGTGCTTTGGCTGATAGTAATTGTGGAAGTAGAGTAGTCGCAACTACTCGTATTTCTGAAGTTGCCACAAATGCCGGTGACATTTATAAACTACAACCACTTTCTCGTGATAACTCTGAAAAATTATTCAATACAAGAATTGTTGATTGTGAAGGCAAACGTCCCCATAATCAATCCACCAAGGTATATGATAAAATTTTGAAGAAATGTGGTGGTGTACCATTAGCTATCATTACAATAGCTAGCTTGTTGGCTTGTAAACCAGGGGAGGACTGGTCTGAGGTGTACAACTCTATCGGTTTTGGGGATGGAGATAACAATGATGTAGAGAATATGAGAAAGATATTATCTTTTAGCTACTATGATCTACCTTCTCATCTAAGGACATGCTTATTGTATCTAAGCGTATTTCCAGAAGATTACTGGATCGACAAGAATCTTTTGATATGGAAATGGATAGCTGAAGGTTTTGTCCATGACAAACAAGGGATATGATTATTAGAGGTTGGAGAGAGATACGTCAACGAGCTCATAAATAGAAGCATGATCTTGCCGTATGAGGACCCACTAACAAGGTATGTACATGGTTGCCGTGTTCATGATATGGTGCTTGATCTCGTCCGTTCCTTGTCAAGTGACGATAATTTTGTTACTATCCTGGACAATGACCAACAAACATTTTCACAAAGCAATGCTCGCAGGTTAGCTCTTCAAAATAGAATCGAAGAGCACAATCCTCTAGCTAACATGAGTGTGCAACATGTGAGGTCATTTACTGCCATCCGTGCTAGTATGATATCCCCAAACTTTCGAGTTTTACGTGTACTAACTATGGAAAATTGTGATTTTATGGAAGGTTATAACAGCCTCGACCATCTTGGCAACTTACTTCACCTGAGGTACCTTGGACTAACAAATACACCTGTTCGTGAGCTCCCAAAAGAAATAGGAGATCTAAAGTTTCTGCAGACACTGGAGTTGTTGGGAACTAGCATAGAACAATTGCCGTCGAGTGTCGGCCTACTAACACAATTGGTGTGCCTACGTACTGCTATGAAGACAAGAGTGTCGGATTGGATTGTGAACCTGACGTCCCTGCAGGATTTGTGGATATATCCTGATGACAGCTCTGCAAGATTTATGAAGCAGCTGGGCAACCTAAGAGAGCTGAGGGTGCTTGTGGTTCTAGGAAAATGGTTGGAGCCTGGAGAGAGCTTTGCTGGAGTCTCTAGGCAATCTGCACAAGATCTATTATTTGGAACTTGCGGGAGCAGCATTCGGGAAGGGTGCCACGTGGGAAGCATGGCCTGTCTCCCCTCGACTTCTGCGCTACTTGTCTTTAGCATGCCTGGAGTTCTCTAGGCTGCCGGTGTGGATTAATTCGTTACTTCTTCCGAACCTCTGCTACTTAGACGTGAGAGTGCAGGTTGTGCAAGAGAAAGACATGGAAACCCTCGGGAGGTTGCCACTGCTCCGTGGCCTCAGCCTGAGGGCGGTGTACACCCCAGCACTAAGCATTATTGGCAGGGATGAGCAGTTGTTCCTCAAGTTGAGAGTCTTTGAGATGTTCACTACGTCTATCTGGTTTATGCACAGCGAGAACGGCATGGCTCCTATTATGCCAAGCCTTGAAGTCCTTCAGATCAATGTCCGTGTGTGGTTCCTAAAGGATGCCAACCTTTCTTTTGACAAGCTTGGCTTGGAGAGCCTCCCTTCGATTCAGAGAGTCATCGCTGAAATCAGCTGTTCATATGCCCGTGCTGCGGAGGTGGAGGAAGCAGAGGCGGCGTTGAGGCATGAAACTGCCATCCATCCTAACCGTCCCAACCTTTACCTCAGAAGGAAAAATAAAGATGAAATGCTCTCATCTGACCAAGACCAAGAGGTATTACGTACTCACATCGGTTTATGGTTTTCATTGCTAGTTAGTTCTAATCAATTAATTAATTTTTCTCTTCCTCTGTTTCAGTAATTAATTACCACTGGCTGGTCTACTACTGGGTTTTCTTTCTTGCCATGGTCTCAATTTTCCTTAGATTTATCCATAGCTACTGGCCGGGTTGGAGTACGGAATAATATATATATATATATATATATATATATATATATATATATATATATATATATATATATATATATTATTCCGTACTACTACTTGATCGATCCTTTGCTACTGCTAGTTTTGTAATCACTACTGCCTTGTTCTTTTTCTAGTTGATGTCCTCCGGGTAAAAAAGTGTACTTCATTATTTGATATTATAGGATTTTGAGAGGCATTGCTATTTTACAATGTAGTAAGGTACACAGGCTTAGCTACTCGGTAGTTTTTAATCACTGCTGCCTCGTTCTTCAATCATCCTAGTGTTTTTTAGAGTCTGTTCTTTTGATATTTTGCGAGCTGAAAAATGATCCTTTTTAGTTCTTTGTTCCGTCACGCTAACGTACTGAATCTCCTCTCTTTCAGTCTTAAAAGTCAAGCATGATTTTGTTTTCCTGCCGGCTTTACTTTAACGTACTGATTGCTCTTTCTTTCTCATTATTTCTCAGCCTATCCTCTTCAGTGGTAAAGTCGTTGACTACAACCTTGATGTGCGGGAGCAGAAGGATGACAAGCATTATTTTAACTTCTATTGGTTGTTGCTGAATCCTTGCGTTGAGAAATTCAGCATTTGCATCAACTGTGAGGATGCCAGGGTTGGGGAGGTGGAGGAAGCGGAAGCGGCTCTGAGGCACGCGGTCGACGTCCATCCCAACCATCCCACGTTTGAAATCACGAGATACGGTGAAGATAAAATGAGGCTATCTGACCAGCATCAACATCAACAGGTCTCTCTCTTAATCCTCCCCATTCCTCTCCCTTACTACATGTAATACGACTACTACGACCCATCATGCTGGTTAATTGCCTAGTTTTAATTGCTAGTTTCTTTCCCAATAATACCAGCCGCACAACAACAGACTATCTAATGTCGCCACAGAAGAAAGAGGAGCCAGTGCTAGCTAGCTCGCTCCTGAATCGATTCATTCAATCCAATCCAATCCGGCCTGCATGCAGGTACCAACAGTCCGCTCCATTTCGATCCATTTGAATTTTGCATGCTGGGCCTGTTCACCTGCACTGCATGACATCAATGCCGCTTAATTCATCAATCTTTAGCACCAATCATCACGTTTGTTTATACCCTTTTTGTTCTTAAGGCCTGTGTAATTTACAATTTCGTTACAAACCATAATGTGTGAATGCTATGTTGTCTCTTTTGCTCTTCTTTCTTTCGTTCTTTCTTTTACCTCTCGTCTTTCCAAAGTACTCAATGGATAGGTAATTTAGTCGTTTGTTTATAGCTTATCAATCATAGAGTGTTCTTAGTCTACACAATCAAAATACACTATAAAAGTTCTTAGTCTATGTACATAGTGAAAATACGCTCTACAAAAAGTAATTAACCAGAGAAGTACGTGATTTCTTTCCATCTGTCAGTGCTATAAGGCCAGTCTCAATGCAATGTTTCACCTTCCGGTTTCCAAGATATGAAACTTAAGATGAAACCGGTCTCTATTCTCAGTGCATAGTTTCATTACACGGTTTCACTTGGTTGTTTTGGCCCACCAGTCTCTCTCCCCTCCCTCTTCCGCCCTATTAGAGCCGTGTCCGTGCTCGATGAAACGAAGAAACGCTCTCAATGGAGATTTCACCCAGTTTCCAATGTTTTGGAAACAACGCTCAAACGTTTCGTGGGGATGAAACGTTTCCCTTCTCTCTCCTCCCAATTTCATGCAAAAAAGCTTTTTTCTGTTGATGTGGCACCCTATTTAATGTGCATGAAACCCCCCATGAAACCCCATTGAGACTGGCCAATAATGCTAATCATTATTAGCACGATCGTATTTATTTACTACCACATGTAGCTGACACCTACTGTGCAGCTCGATGTGCGTATGTATGCACCTAGTTCCAGCTGGTCACGTGGAAAAAAAAGTGGACTCTTAAAAGTAAATATTTTTCCACCTTAACAATGAAATTGGACAGTTGGTTCTGCAATTTTAGTAGGCTGTGGCTAGCGTGTCATGGCAAAACTAAACCTGGGTGGACTCTGTTTCAACTCTGTTTCTGCATGACATGGTGGAAAAAGGGCTCTTTTACGGTACACACTACTTAATATGGATTGTCCATTGTTTTCAATCCAACGGGCCAGGTTTGTTAGATTATAGATATACATCACCGCTAAGTATGAGAAAGTATAATTCCATCAAGGATAAGTAAGTAATTGTAGATAAAAAGCCCCTATAATTCCGTCACAGTCCTTAACATCGTCTTCCTGGTGACTTAATTAATATCCGTGTTCTTCTTCTTGGCTGCAACGGCTTGTGGCGTCTTGATAAAGCTACAACAATGAGGACGGCCACTATGGGAAGAAAGAAATTAGGGTTGGAATTAATATTTGGAGTCAATACAAAGTCTATATTGCCCTTAGAAATTAATGATTGGATTTAATTTATATTACCCACCCTTGCTACCAATAGAATGTGCTGTAAAATTTCAGAAAAAAGGGACCTCTGTTTCTGGATGTGTAGCATACCCACTAAATATTAGTTCCAGTAACTCAGAGTTTTGGTAATTTTGGAGAATTCTGAATTCAATATTTCCATTTTTCTCGCTCCTATAGAATGAAAAATAGCAATCTCAATAAAAATTGATAACTTAAAATTTTATTATACTAATCTATTATCTTCATAAAAAGTTAAAAGAAACCACCATGTCTCAATCTTAAGGGCTAGAAAATTTTATACATTATATTATAGAATACCACACTACAACACTCAGTTGCACGGACAGTCGGCTAGTTGATATGAATTATGTGTGATTTTTTCTGCCTGTCACCTGGTATGACGTTATCCAGATTAGCAGACGACGTGACATTAATACTAGATTGGAGGATCCATCGACGCGGCCTGGAACTCTGGATGGATGGTTATATAGGCTCCTCCTCAATTCACATGCATGCATACACGGACCGTTGATTCCACGTTCTGTATCTGGTTGAGCTATTTCTCGGGCTCTGTTTCATATACTAGCTAGTTGGATGAACTCTGTTTTCCGGTACCATGTAAACTAACTAATCCACATGCCATTGCAGCTATACAAGCAGAGCAGGCGGTAATTTTGTCGGCGTCGATCGACTCAAACGTGCAAGCCTAGCTCCCTGTTGCCTCCAATTAGCAAGACAGCCAAGACTCAAAAGCACTACACTTGCCGTGCATGCATGACTGCTTTAATTAATTCTACAAAACCAACATATATACTGAAGGTCGCATTCAGCCTGTATTGCCTGTATTTTCACTTTTAGGCCCCGTTTGGCACAGCTCAGCTTCACTAGTGAAGCTGTTTTTTTTAGATTCAGCTTCACGAGCAGCTTCACCGGTGAAGCTAAAGTTGTTTTAGAAAACTGTTTGGCAAAACAGCTTCACCAACAGCTTCATGCATGGCTGAGAGAGGTCAATTGTCCAAGATGTCCCTGTCTACCTGACTTGTTCTAACATTTGGAGTTGTATATTTGTATATGGTCATATGAATTAAAAAATAATATATTTGAATGAGTATGAATAAAAAAATTAAAATAATAAAAAAATTAAAAAATTAAAATACGTGAACGGGAGAGAGCGGTGCGTACGCGAAAGAAAAAAGTAAACGGGGTTTTTGTGAACTGAGCGGTGCGTGCGCCTGAGGGAGAGAGTGGCAAATACGTGTAAATTTTTGTGAACTAGAGGGGCATTCCTTCCTTGGAATATGGGCCTGAGGGAGAGAGCTGTGAAAAGCTACTTTTTTCAGCTTCACCTCTCCCTATTCCTTTGTGAGAGCACAAAAAAAGGAGCTTCATGGGTGAAGCTATTTGCAAAAAGGGTGTTTGGCAAAAAACAGCTCACAACAGCTCATGAAGCTGTTGGTGAAGCTGTGCCAAACAGGGCCTTACTTGTACCGCTACCCTTTGTTTCCTTTATTCCCTTGTTCAAGTGGAGCATTGTTCAGCATGTTGGTTCAAGTAGTTTGAATGCCTTGGAGATCCGCGAAATGCTCACATGCATGCAGTGAGCAGATCTTGTCGATTTATTAATTCAGTGTCCTCTAATAAGAGTACTAGAGTTTGAACTAGTAATGCTCTCTTAAGGGAGGTAGCTTCAGATATGTTTGCTTAAAATGCTCGCATATAATTACATGCAATAGCAGCATCTTAAATAGTTCTCTTTGTGCTCACCACACGCAGTTGTTCATCTCATCTGTCCACCGTTGCCTGCTAAAAAATCTGTCCACCGTTGCCTCCTAAAAAAACTACGCGATCATAGCATCGCAGGATTGCATACCGCTTGAAGAATCCAGCATTTACATCCAAATATGTCGGAATTCTCACTGACGCGGCCACCAAAACTCATCAAACCCCAGCCCCTTGCCCTCCTCCTGCTTGTTCGAATATACGCGTGGAACTCATTCTCCAGCGCCCCGGGAGAGCATGAGGTTCTGCCAGAGCAGCGCACGAGGGAAATACGGGCAAGCAGGAAAAACTTGGGAAAACTGTCCCAATAAAAAAGGAGGAGGTGCACTATGCCTTCGTGGCGTTGGCCTCGATTGTGCAAAACATATGGGTCTCCTCGGTTGGGCTGAAAAGCTATGTCTTATGGCTAAAAATGCACTGTAGCTAGCTGAAATTTTGCTGTAGCTGAAGGTAGCTTATTTAGCGTAATTAAATTTAAAAAAATTTAAAAATAGAAAAAATATGTTAGATCCTCTCGGACAACGCAAACGAATATGGAAAAAAAGAACCAACAAAAAAGCTCAAAAAAACAGAAAAAGATGAAATTTATTAATAATGAAAAATAAACCAGAAGCTGAAGCTGAAACGAGCGGACCCATATAGGGCCTGTTTGGGAGAGCTCCACCAGCTCCAGATCCACCTAGATCCACCAGATTCACCTGGATCCACCGTGGAGCAGCTCCACCGTGGAGCTGGTCTCCCATCAATGTGTTTGGTAGAGCTCCACCGCAGATCTAGACTAATATGCAATTGTAAACAAATATTTAGGGGGCATAATGAAAAATGAAGAAAAAAAGAGAAGCATTCCTCCGATGAGAAGCACGGAGGCGAGCGCGGGCGGGGCGGAGCGCCGGCCGGGGCGCGGCACCGGCCGAGGGCGGCACGCGCGCGCGCAGGAGGAGGCGGAGTGGCGGCCGGGGCGGAGGCGGCCGGGCCGGCCGAGGCGGCGGCCGGGAGGTGGCGCGCGGCCGGCGGCGCGCGCGCGGCCGAGGGCGGCACGGCGAGCGGCAGAGGAGGAGGCGAGCGGCGGCGGGGCGGTGAGGCCGCCGGCCGAGGCGCGCCGCCAAGGCGGCGGCGCGGCCGGCGGCGCGCGCAGCAGCGGCGACGGCGCGCGGCAACGGGCAACGACGCGCGCGACGGAAGAGGACGGAAAGAAAGAACGAACCGCTTTTTTGTGTAATCGCGGCATGGTGGGTAATTTTTCCCAACTCCACGAATCTGAGTTTTGAGCACCCTTGAGGTGCTCCATGGATTTGGTGGATCTAGGCGATCCATGGATTTCGTGGAGCCGCTCCACGGTGGATCTGCGAGGAGCTGGAGGTGTTTGGCTTGGAAAAGTGGATCTGGATCTGTTTTTCGTGGATCTGGAGCTGCTGGAGCTCTGCCAAACAGACCCTTTGGCGATAGGTTGAGAAGCGAAACGGGCCAAGTCCAAGAAGACCTCTAGGGCTTTGTGCCGAACCTTGATGTCAGCCTTGCACAGTTGCCCAATATCCAAGGAGGCAATGGAGCCGGTGCGATGCTCGGAACTCGAGCAGCGGACACGCCTTGCCCTCCCTCGGCTGTTTCCTCGAACGCTCCACGAGACAGAAGTTATCACTTCATTTTGCTCAAAATGATTTACACAACTTTTAGGCCCCGTTCTGTTAGGCTGAAAAGCTGTGGTTTATGGCTAAAATTGCACTGTAGCGGCTGAAATTGCACTATGACTAAAGGTGGCTTATTTGGCATAATTAAATTTAAAAAATTAAAAAATAGAAAAAATATATTAACTCATCACGGACAACGCAAACGAATATGGGAAAAAAAGAACGGCAAAACAGCTCAAAAAAGCCAAAAATTCAAAAAAAGACGAAATTTATGAATAATGAAAAATAAGCCAGAAGCTGAAGCCAAAACGAGCGGGACCTTAAAGCAAAACTGAACGGTGAATAGTGATTACTTAAGTGTTTTGAAATTACTACTATTTTTAGCCCTTTAGATAAAGGAGATGTCTTTAATCTTATCAATTGATTGTGGATATATCGATACGGTATTGACGCCTCTTCTACAACGCGATCGAATAAAAATACATAATTGCTTACCTAACAGATGAACCCTAAGTTCCTACTGTGGAGCATACTCCCTAGCTAGTCCCTACATTTCCCATGCATCCTCCCATTGCTGCAGACATGCATAGCAGTTAACAAATCCGCAGCATTGGGATTTTGGATCAACACGCTCACTACCCTTGCCGTTACGATCACAGTTACGGTCCACCCACGGCCTGAAACGTCAAGTACTACTAATGTACAACTGAGCGACCTTAGGCCTATTTGATATGGCTGTGGCTGGTGACTTTTGGCTGAAATATTTAAATTTTGGCTGTTTGCGACAGAGATTACGGATAGAGAGATACTCGCTTGTGATTTTGGTTGATATAGATGTTGAGCTTTTAACGTGTACTACAATTAACTTATAGATCCTGTCTTGAGAAAATACCCCGTTTAAAAGTTAGGTACTGCAACAAAAACCAAAAGCCACTTTTAGAAGCCGTAAAGAACAGTCCTTAAATACGAGCAGGAGGGAAGAGGGGTCGAGGAGAAGCAGTGGAAATGCTTTAGGCTCTCACCTCGTCGTCGCCGGTTCCTCATCGCGCAGCCTCACCGGTGATGACTAGGTGACGGGCTGGGCTGGGGTTTAGCTTGGTTCTCGGGCATGACTAGGTGACGCACACTGCCCACCTCGGCAGCGCACGGACCCATCAACCCATCAGGACATCTCCGCGTGCGCAAATTGAGGCGATTTTTTCACAATCCAAAACTTCAAATATCATATCTTTCGAATGGAATGTCCAATTCACCGTCCTTTTGAACCATTGAATTTCTTATGATGAGATCTTTAAAATAAGATCCACCTATATAAATTTAAACTAAGCAAAATGATACCATTAGGTATATGTCCACTGAACAAAATAAAATATTAATAGAACAATAGTGACAAAATGAAAATGAGGAAAAAGGCCTACTACAATATTCGGCAAAAAGAATAAAAAAATTAATAGAACAATACTGAACATGAGGAAGAAAAACACCTACTACAACATTCGGGGGAAAAATGCGACTAAATGTACAGGAAAAGAAAGGCTACGCTGAGTACGCTCCAATTCGTGCAAACCCACGTATTGCAGTTGCAGCTCACGTTGGCAGCACGCGTGGTGAGGGGCGGGTCCCACTCGCCAGTGTGTGAAAGCCACACTCCCTCCATGGGTGTCGAGTTGCCTAGATAGCCACATTCGTGGGTAATCGTTTCGATTCAATTGGGCCGAGGTTGGGCGGTGGCTTGTCAGGTAAATAGGGTCGTAGCGCATGGGCTGGATTACTCCAGTGCTAAAATAAGATTAAATTAGCCATGCAAGCCCCGATGTACGAGACACTTTTTTTCTCTTTTCTGGCGAGGAAGAAGTTGTTGCTTATGATTGAAATTACACTGTAGCGACTAAAATCTTATTGTAGTTAAAGGTGACTTATTTAACGTAATTAAATTTTAAAAATTTAAAAATAGAAAAAAAAATATGCTAGCTCGTCACGGACAACGCAAACGAATACAGGAAAAAAAACCTGCCAAAAAGCTCAAAAAACCAAAAGTTCAGAAAAAGACGAAATTTATGAATAGTAAAAAATAAGTCAGAAGCCTGAAGTTGAAACCGAAACGAGCGGGGTGTAAATGTGTCCATGCATGGCATTTGTTTTTACTGCCATTCTATGTAGCGTAGCAAAGATAACGTGAGCATTTTTATTCGAGGCACATAACACGAAACATTGAAGCGAGCACATGTGACGTCTTGTTTCAGAGCTAAGAGAGTTTTACAGGCTTAAGTTCAACTACAACATGAAGCTAGAAACGAGGCACAAGTTCGCTAGCTATATATGAGCAAGCATTCCCCATCACTAGACTGAAACAAGTTAGGAAACTAACTGCAGCAAAACACTGTGAAGGAAGAAAACTTGCTCCAGATTAGTCTGATTCTGTGAAGAAGACACCATCCCCCTCAAAAGGGAGCCATTGATGAGCAGCTGCTGGTGTCTTTTTTGTTGAGGACGTGCAGGTTGAGATGGAAATTGGGGTGAGTTGCAAATGAGATGGACTCCTGTCACGGGTGATTGGGGTTCGATTCGAAGCCGTTTCGCGAGGTAAAAAAGCCATCAACTGTTTGGGTGCAAATGCAAGGAAGGAATAAATAGTTGTACTTGCTATACCCATGAGCCAAGAACTAATAACCTAAACGGGCACAAAAGCAGAATACAGGGCCGGCCCTGGGGGGCGAGCGGGGTGGTCGCCCCGGGCCCCCAAAACCGAGGGCCCCCCATATACATATACTATGTACAGTATATTACGCATCCGCTATTCCGCCGACTTCTCGTCTTCTCCTCAGCCCAGCGCCTGGAGCATCTGCCGCCGCGCGCGCCGGAGGCCGCGAGGGCGAGCACGGAGACGCCCGGCTACAAGTGAGAAGGATTATGATTGCTCACTAGTCTATTCTTTGTATACATCTTTCAATATGCCCCATGTTTCATTGGTGAAGGTACATTGAGGAGGTGGATCTGCTGAGATTTTTCACCAAAGAGCAGGTGGGCTTGGTGCTTCCGATGTTTGAGGGGGCATCAGAGACGGGGAAGATAAAAAAAAGTCCGCTTTGAAGAATTGGGTGGTAATGGAAAGCTCAAACACAACCACAGTTTCATTCTTGTTCTATTTCAGAAGTCATAGGGTGCATTTGTAGGTTTGTTCAAATGTTTCATGTTTGGTGCCAGAATGAGATTTGGTGCCAGATACGCACAGAGTGCCACTATAGTTGATAACAGAACAGCACCCGGCAATTCTATTAGCTGAACAAATCAAGCAGTCCAGTTTGTGTAACACCTAAAAAAGTACACTCACCAACTCTATTACACGAACAAATAAAGCAGTCAAGTTTATTCGCGACACCCAAAATGGAATGATCATTCAAAATGGAATTGGAAGATTCTACTATGAGAAGTATAGTATTCTTGCAATAGGACTTACATATTGCGCCTATCTATCTTATAAGATACAGTTTGTCTTTTAGTAAGTCCTCATTTGGCTTTAAGACCAATAGCCGATAGGAAAGAATTTTAGAAATATATCAATTCACCCAACTTTGCGTTTGTTCAGGGAAAAGACAAAGAACTTTGCGTTGTCTTGGTGAGGAGTTGCAAGTTGAGACGCACGTCATTTGCGGCAAATGAGATGGGACTCTTCTCACGAGTGATTGGGGTTCGATTCGAGCTCTGTACATTCAAGTGTGCGCGTCGTGGCAACATTAGTCAACTAGATTTCTCTGGCCCGTCCTCATCGTCATTGCCATCTGATGCTGAGATGGAAGGGACGAAAAGAAGAATGAATAATCAAAAAACACGTAGTGAGCAAAAGGAAGCACGTGAGGAAGTCAAAAGCATTAATTGTGTGTACCCGCACATCGCTCTCTATGGAAGCCTTCTGATCCCCCTATCGAAACATGTACGAAATCATTATTAATACCTGGATAATATGGTTTGAATAAAATTTTAATGGATATACAGAAGCATAATTAGGTGGATGAGTGTGCGTACCTTTATAAACCTCTGCGCTGCATATGTCGTCATCATAGCTACCGATAATTTAGAAAATAAAACTGAGGAAGAAAGAAGAGAGAAATAATAATAATAATAAGTAACAACTAAGAAACACGCCGAAACATGTATGGAAGCATTATTAATTAAGTGGATGAATGTGTGTAATTGTAGATTCCACACCATGGCATATGTCATTGTCATAACTTTCTAAAATTTAGAAAATGAAATTGAGGAAGAAAAAAGAGGGGAATAATAATACTAACCAAGAAACAAGCCGAAGCATGTATGACAGCATTATTAGTTAGGTGGATGAGTATCTGTACCTTGTTTATCTGGCTCGCGACAAATTACAATGTTGGGATGGTTAGGATGGGCATCGAGTGCGTGCCTTAGCGTTGCCTCCGCTTCATTGGCCTCCCCAACTGCTGCTCCATCACAATGAATATCAACAAAGACATGCCGGAGGGAGAGTAGGTTCCCCAGGCCCAGGTCAAAATCACCGTTGCCATCATCTATTGCCATCCGCACATTAAAAGGGAAATCAACCACTATAGCCCTTGGCAAAGCTCCTCGTTGGAACATTATGAGTCCGGTTGGCTCACAATATAATGAGAAGGATATCACACATCGGAACAAATCAGCACCGAGTAGCAACCTTTTCGTTTGGTGGGTGCTCCGTATCTCGAGATAATGAAGCGCCGGCAACCCTCCAAGGATCTGCAAGTCCTCCTGCTGCAATTCCTTGACACGGATGCGTAACTCGAAGAGGTTCGATAGAAGCAAAGGATCCTTCTTTACCCACGCTGGCAGTATAGAGAATGCGCCGACCCCTCTCGAATCCTTCAAGTGAAACTTGCGGAGATGTCGAGGGCACACCCAGCGTTCCCCCAAGAAATCCATGGATCAAAAATAACCAGAAATAACTAGGCTCTGGATATTGTGCAGGTTGCGTAGAGACTCCACGAAATCTTCCTCCAAGCTCTCTTCTTCACCAAAGTAAATTTCGAGCTCCCTCAGTCTTGTCAGAGTGTGCAACTCTTTCACAATGTTTGGGCACCCCTTGGTAGAGATCCCATGCAACACTTCCATGGATGTCAGATTTCCCATCCCATCCGAAAATCTTAAGCGGTATTCGTTGCCAAGCAGGCATATCAATCTTCTCAGCTTAACAATAGTCAACGGCAATTCCTTTAGATCAGCATTGCCTGTTATATCCAACACCTGCAAAAACTTCAACTCTCCTATCTCTTTTGGGAGTTCACGGATATATGTACGTGCTAGACCCAGGTACCTCAGGTGAAATAAATTCCCAACATCCCTAAGGTTAAGACGGCTACTTCCCCCAAGATCACATCCACGCAGATCCAATACACGTAAAACATCAAAGTTCGAAAGGGGCGGCACTAGATTGATAGCAGGTGGAAAATAATAATGGACCTCACTTGTGACACAGAAACAAGAGGTGTGGTTGACACGGAATCAGGAGATGTGGTTTCATCTACCTTGCTATTGTGGAGGGATAGCCTGCGAACTTTGCTTTGTGAATTAGGTGTGCTTTGCTCAGTACCATCCAATATAGTAATAAAGTTTTCTTGACTTGACAAGTCAAAGATAAGATCAAGCACCATATCATGTACACGACAAGTTTCTACAGTGCCTTCCCAATTGATACATGAATGTGCAACATTTTATATTTTACTCTCAATTAATAAGAGAATTTCCTTGATTTTATCCTTTCTCTGCTTTGAAGATTAATGTATAAATTTTTAGCCATTTAGATAAAGGAGATGCCTTTAATCTTATCGATTGTTTGTGGATATATCGATACGGTATTGACGCCTCTTCCACGACACGATCGAATAAAAATACATAATTGCTTACCTAACAGATGAACCCTAAGTTCCTACTGTGGAAGCATACTCCCTAGCTAGTCCCTACATTTCCCATGCATCCTCCCATTGCTGCAGACATGCATAGCAGCTAACAAATCCGCAGCATTGGGATTTTGGATCAACACGCTCACTACCCTTGCGGTTACGATCACAGTTGCGGTCCAACCACGGCCTGAAACGTCAAGTACTACTAATGTACAAGTGAGCGACCTTAGGGCCTGTTTGATATGGCTGTGGCTGGTGGTTTCTGGCTGAAATATTTGAATTTTGGCTGTTTGCGACAGAGATTACAGATAGAGAGATACTCGCTTGTGATTTTGGTTGATATAGATGTTGGGTTTTTAACGTGTACTACAATTAACGTATAGATCCCGTCTTGAGAAAATACTCCATTTAAAAGTTAGGTACTGTAGCAAAAGCCAAAAGCCACTTTTAGAAGCAGTAAAGAATAGGCCCTTATACGAGCAGGAGGGAAGAGGGGTCGAGGAGAAGCAGTGGAAGTGCTTTAGGCTCTCACCTCGTCGTCGCTGGTTCCTCATCGCGTAGCCTCACCGGCGATGACTAGGTGACGTGCTGGGCTGGGGTTTAGCTTGGTTCTCGGGCACGACTAGGTGACGCACGCTGCCCACCTCGGCGCCCACAGACCCATGAACCCATCAGTACATCTTCACGTGCGCAAATTGAGGTGATTTTTTTCGCAATCCAAAACTTCAAATATCATATCTTTCGAATGGAATGTCCAATTCACCGTCCTTTTGAACCATTGAATTTCTTATGATGATATCTTTAAAATAAGATCCACTTACATATATTTAAACTAAGCAAAATGATACCATTAGGTATATGTCCACTGAACAAAATAAAAAATTAATAGAACAATAGTGACAAAATGAAAATGAGGAAAAAGGCCTACTATAATATTCGGCTAAAAAGAATAAAAAATATATTAATAGAACAATACTGAACATGAGGGAGTAGAACACCTACTACAACTCGGGGGAAAAATGCGACTAAATGGAAAGGAAAAGAAAGGCTACGCTCCAATTCGTGCAAACCCACGCATTCCCGCTCACGTTGGCAACGCGCGTGGTGAGGGGCGGGTCCCACTCGCCAGTGTGTGAAAACCACACTCCCTCCATAGGTGTCGACTTGCCTAGATAGCCACATTCGTGGGTTATCGTTTCGATTCAATTGGGCCGAGGTTGGGCGGTGGCTTGTCAGTAAATAGGGTGGCAGATACGCACAGAGTGCCACTACAATTGATAACAGAACAACACCTGGCAATTCTATTAGCTGAACAAATCAAGCAGTCAAGTTTGTGTAACACCTAAAAAAGTACACTTACCAACTCTATTACACGAACAAATCAAGCAGTCAAGTTTATTCGCGACACCCAAAATGGAATGATCATTCAAAATGGAATAGGAAGATTCTACTATGAGATGTATAGTATTCTTACAATAGGACTTACATATTGCGCCTATCTATCTTATAAGATACAGTTTGTCTTTCAGTAAGTCCTCGTTTGGCTTTAAGACCAATAGCCGATAGGAAAGAATTTTAGAAATATATCAATTCATCCAACTTTGCGTTTGTTCGGGGAAAAGACAAAGAACTTTGCGTTGTCTTGGTGAGGACTTGCAAGTTGAGACGCACGTCATTTGCGGCAAATGAGATGGGACTCCCCTCAAGAGTGATTGGGGTTCGATTCGAGCTCTGTACATTCAAGTGTGCGCGTTGGGCCCGTCCCCATCGTCATTGGCATCTGAAGCTGAGATTGAAGGGATGAAAAGAAGAATGAATAATCAAGAAACACGTAGTGAGCAAAAGGAAACATGTGAGGAAGTCAAAAGCATTAATTGTGTGTACCCGCACATTCCTCTCTATGGAAGCCTTCTCCAACTTTATGATAGCCTTCTCCAACCCCACGTTGATTTTCTAAAATTTAGAAAATGAAATTGAGAAAGAAAGAAGAGAGAAATAATAATAATAACTAAGAAATACATGAAAACATGTACGAAATCATTATTAATACCTGGATAACATGGTTTGAATAAAATTTTAATGGATATACAGAAGCATAATTAGGTGGATGAGTGTGCGTACCTCCTCAATCATCGCCTCCGAATGTACCTTCGTCATCGCTTTCAAAAATTAAAAAAATAAAACTAAGGAAGAAAGAAGAGAGGAATAATAATAATAATAATAATAATAATAATAATAATAATAATAATAATAATAATAAGTAACAACTAAGAAACACACCAAAACATGTATGGAAGCATTATTAATTAGGTGGATGAATGTGTGTAATTGTAGATTCCACACCATGGCATATGTCATTGTCATAGCTTTCTAAAATTTAGGAAATGAAATTGAGGAAGAAAAAAGAGAGGAATAATAATAATAACCAAGAAACAAGTCGAAGCATGTATGAAAGCATTATTAGTTAGGGTGGATGAGTGCCTGTACCTGGCTCGCGACAAATTACAATGGTGGGATGGTTAGGATGGGCATCGACCGCGTGCCTCAGCAGTGCCTCCACTTCCTCGACCTCCCCAACTGCGGCTCCATCATAATGAATTGTAACAAAGACATAGCGGAGGTAGAGCTGGTTCCCCAGGCCCAGGTCAAAATCACCGTTGCCATCATCTGTTGCCATCCGCAAATTGAAAGGGAAATCAACCACTATAGCCCTTGGCAAAGCTCCTCGTTGGAACATTATGTGCCCGGTTGGCTCACAATATAATGTGAAGGATATCACACATCGGAACAAATCAGCACCGAGTAGCAACCTTTTTGTTTGGTGGGTGCTCCGTATCTTGAGATAATGAAGCGCCGGCAACGCCCCAAGGATCTGCATGTCCTCCTGCCGCAATTCCTTGACACAGATGCATAACTCGAAGAGGTTCGACAAAAGCAAAGGATCCTTCTTTACCCACGCTGGCAGTATAGAGAATGCGCCGACCCTGCTCAAATCCTCCAAGCGAAATATGCGGAGATGTCGAGGGCATACCCAGCGTTCCCCTAACAAATCCATGGATCGAAAATAACCAGAAATAACTAGGCTCTGGATATTGTGCAGGTTGCATAGAGACTCCACGAAATCTTCCTCCAAGCTCTCGTCTTCACCAAAGTAAATTTTGAGCTCCCTCAATCTTGTCAGAGTGCGCACCTCTTTCACAATGTTTGGGCACCCCTTGGTAGAGATCCCATGCAGCACTTCCATGGATGTCAGATTCCCCATCCCATCCGGAAATCTTAAGCGGTATTTGTAGCCAAGCAGGCACATCAATCTTCTCAGCTTAACAATACTCAACGGCAATTCCTTTAGAGTAGCATTGCCTGTTATATCCAACACCTGCAAAAACTTCAACTCTCCTATCTCTTCTGGGAGTTCATGGATACCTGTATATGCTAGACCCAGGTATCTCAGGTGAAATAAATTCCCAACATGCCTAAGGTTAAGAGGGCTACTTTCCCCAAAATCACAACATTCTAGATCCAATACACGTAAAACATCAAAGCTCGAAAGAGACGGCACTAGATTAATAGCAGGTGGAAAAATAATAATGGACCTCACTTGTGACACAGAAACAAGAGGTGTGGTTGACACGGAATCAGGAGGTGTGGTTTCATCTACCTTGCTATTTTGGAGGGATAGCCTGCGAACCTTGCTTTGTGAATTTGGTGTGCTTTCCTCGGTACCATCCAATATAGTAACAAAGTTTTCTTGACTTGACAAGGCACAGATGAGATCAAGCACCATATCATGTACACGACAAGTTTCTACCCTGCCTTCCCAATTGATATTTGCTGGCTGGACCATGCTCCTATTTATGAGCTCATTGAGGTAACTCTCTCCAACCTCAAATAAGCTAGTTCCTCGTTTTCCAGGCTGGACAAACCCTTCAGCTATCCACCTCCATATCAGCCGAGCACTCACAATCTCATAATCTTCTGGAAATACACTTAGATATAATAAACAAGCCTTCAGATGACAAGGTAGATCGTAGAAGCTAAGAGCCAGTATCTTTCTCATACCCTTCACATCAGGACTATTTTCAAGTCCAGCACCAATAGAGTCCAGGACCATTTTCCACTCCCTTGCATCTCGCATTTTACTGGCCAACAAACTAGCTACCGTGATGATAGCCAATGGCACACCACCGCATTTCTTTAAAAATTTTTCAGATACTCCAGCCAGTTGATCAGGACATTTGTCTTCACCACCAAAAATCCTTCCGTAGAATAAAATTTTGGAGCTGGCAGGACAAAGGGGCTTAAGCTCATAGGCACCACCAACTTTCTGGGCAACATCAAAGAGACGGGTGGTTGTGATTACTCTGTTTCCGCGGTCATTCTCAATCAAAGCACATTTGATCACTTCCCACGCTTCTACATCCCATATGTCGTCTATAACAACCAAGTACCTGTGCATGGATGTTGTAACGAACAAGTGATACATGTATTAGTAAAACTAGCATCGCGCACGTTGAATCCATATAACGCATTCTAAAACGTAACATATTTCTGAACGGTGGAGGAATTTAATGTTAAACAGACAGAAAAAATGGAAATGAAAGAAGCTTAAATTATGCATGAACGACATGATCTCCTTCTAAATTATATTGCAAAACTCACCTATTGTATCCAATTGATTGCTGATTGCTAGAATTCCATAACATGCAAACTAATCTAACAAAATTAGATTGGTCTCATCAAAGTTGAAGGACCAAATGGGAAATTTTTTCCCCAAATTGTAAATTGAACTTATGAGAAAATTGATATGCTAAATTATACTAATTTAATTTGGATTCAGGTTATTTGTATTTAAAAACCAAGAAAATATATCTGCTCTCTATCTCTAAACAAATCATAACATTTTGTTTTAAATAATTTTATATTTAAATATTTTCGAATTTTGGTTTCAATCCGCTTTCAGAACGCATACTTGATATAAAATTGAGGCTTCTAAGAGTACTGAGTTCGAAGGGAGTTGGTTTCATTGGGTGTTTGTAGGGTGGGAAAAATTGCTCCCCTGCCCCCAAGTTTAATGACGTTTGCTCATTTGCCCCATGATGTCTCACTGACATGCGGGTCCAGAGCCCACATGTCAGTGAGACATCATGGGGCAAATAAGCAAACGCCATTAAACTTTAGGGCACATGAGCAAATTCCCCTTTAGTTTGTATCGAATATTTCCCAAACAACCCCATGCCGGATATCGGATTCGACGCATCTCTCGGTAGTGCTAATTATTAACAAGGCGCACCAACATTCTTGTATCGAATATGCAAGGACATCGAAGCAACTCTCTGATCCTAGGTAGTAAAGTCACTGATTTGAAGGAAAGCACTCTGCGATGCGTACGTACCTCTTGCTCTGAAGGAACTCTCTGATCTTGCGGATGAGCTGGGTTTCATCCATTCCTGCGTTATAATTTTTTTTATACTCTTCCATGTCAAATTCATAGAACATGTCCTTTAAAATCTTCTTTGCGTCAGGATTCTGAGACACAGAAACAAAAGCCCCGCAATCGAATTGCGCCTTAAGCCTCTCATACACCACATTGGCAAGAGTTGTCTTGCCCAACCCGCCAAATCCAAAAATAGAGACCGTCCTCAAGTGCTGCTTGGACGCATCGTCACCCTCTGTCAACATCTTGATCAGCTTGTCTCTTATGGAGTTAATGCCAACGAGGTCTTGCACATCTTTGAACATAGCCATCAAGCGAGGGTCAATGGTAGCACCAGCGCTGGTGTTGTGCATCTCGAGCCCGTACCTTTCGCGCAGATCGGCCAGCTGCTTGGCGAGGTCCTGGGCTTCTTCCAGGGCGGCGGCGATCGGATGAAGATCCCTGCCCTTGGTAAACAATCTGGCGGTCTTCTTAAGGAACTTCTTGACTCTGTTCTTCATGTTGACGGCGGCGGGCTCACGGTCACGGCCCTCCTCCACGCGCACCATGAAGGCGTCGACGGCGTCCTCCATGTCGTAGGACAGCTCCCTCACCTTGCCTACCCAGATCCGGACCGGCTCGTCAAGCTGGTCATGGGGCACCTCGGCCACCTTGCGGAGGACGGCGTGCATCATCGTCAGCTCTGTATCGAGAGACCTCACGCCTTTTCTCACGCGCTTCTCCAGGTTGTATTCATCTTTGAGCAGCTCGCCGAGCTTGGGGAGGAGGCTGCCCATCGCCCCCGTCACAAGCTCCATGGTCAGTCGGTAGGTAGCTTACTCTCTCTTGCTTTGTTTGGTGGTTGCTAAGTAGGGGGTCGCGAGGGCAGCTTATTTATACCGATCTTGGATGGACCGGGGAGAAAAAAAGGGTTCGCTCGAGTGAATCTTGGATGGGCCGGGGAGGAAGAAAAAAGGACCGATCGAGTCTTTGTCGTTCGCTCGAGTGAATTATCAATCGATGCATCAATTAATTTCGATATCTGGGTAGACAGCACTCATATAATTTGTCGGCTTCTTCCAATTGACACCGCCGTCTTGCAAGCATGACCTAATTAATTATATTATGTGAACGGAATCAGCTACTTTTATTACGAACATATGCTCCTCCGCGTAAGGTAAACCGCAAAGCAATCCCACAAATAAGAGAGGGGTGATTCAATGCTTTTCCACCCTACACTAATCTTAATGAATTCTTTGGTAAATAACTAAAATTAATCCTTGAATATACATCAATATGTAGGACTAGACAGGTAATAGAGGGGTGAATAACGCCTTCAAATTCTCCTAAGTATTCATTCAATCTTTTTCTCTTTGATAGCTACAGAGTTATAAAGATTAGAGTTGAAATCCCACTAGAAAACCAAATAAATAGAATGAACAGAGTAGGAAAAGCAAGGTAGTCAAAAATTACAACATGGTCGATCACGGACACAGTGGTCGAAAATCCAACTACTCGATAGAAGTACAACGTGATCGGAAATCTTCGTAGTCGATAACCACCAAGACTAGAACCAACGTGATCGAAAATGGTTGCGGTCGAAACTGACGTAGTTGTAGACAACGTGATTGAATATCAAGCAGTGGTCGAACAATCAACGTTGTCGTAATTAGTTGGCACCATAGTCGTAACCAACGTGGTCATAAGCCAATGAATAGTCGAACAATCAATGTGGTCGAAACCAGTTGGCAACATAGTCGTAACCAACATGGTCGTAAGCCAATGAGATAGTTGAACGATCAACGTGGTTGAAACCAATCTACAACCCAAAAGATCAATGTCGTCGAAACCTATGTGGTCGTAAATCAACAGGTGGTCGAACAACTGACGTGGTCGAAAACACGCGAAGCAATTGAAAGACCAAATATGATCGAAGACAGAGCGATACTATCTGACACTCGACCATGGTCGAAATCAACATGATCATAAAGGTGATCGAGACTTCAGACAGTAACTATCGTGACTGTTTCAGATCTGAATGAAAACCAAAGATCTTGCAGCAACCGAAAACTTGAACGTGGTCGAACAGCAAAACGATGCAGTCGGAAACTTGACCGTGGTCGAATCTGGAGGCAGTCGTAACTGCAAAGAAATAACAGAGGAAAACAGAGAGTGCACGACAGCCAGATCCAGATTCCAAATAACTTTTGATCCAAAGATCAACTGGTCAAGAAACTCTGAGCACAGCAAGATTAAGGTCACAAGAATCTAAATAATAAAAATTAGAATGTCAAAACACTGTGTCCAGTGATCCCAGCCCTTACCTACCATGTTTCATTGATCTCCGTAGAAAACTACAAAATATATACAAATGTGCAACCAATTATTAACACTACCATTATGGAATAAATGTGATAGTCCTTTTGAATGAAAGGTTGACAACTAGAAAATTATAATCCCTTTCAATCTTGTTCAGTGTCACACTCTCACGACCGCATCGCTTGGCGTCGTCATGGAAAAACGAGCTTAGTTTCCTAGCTTGGTAACGTGGACTTGTTAATTTCCGGTGAGGACTTGGAATTGGAGTTAGCATGCCACGCATACGATTCCAACTTCCAAGTAGCTAGGTAAGGTCCATTCACATGGCACGGACCCCAATAAGGACCTGTTTGATATAGGGTTTAAAAGTGTCATTTGGGTTTTGCTATAGTATTTAAATTTTAAACGAAGTATTTTTTAAAAATAGAGTCTATAAGTTAATTATAGTACATGTTAAAAGCCCAATATCTATACTAGCCAAAATAGGAAACAAATATCTCTCCCAATAACCTCTATCACAAGCAGCCAAAATTCAAAAATTTCAACCACAAGCCATAAATCGCAGCCATAAAAAAAAGCCCCATATATCTGCATGGCAAAATTAGCTAGCTGATCGAATCCGTGGCTGTCTCCGCTTGTCAGCTAGTTTCAGTGGATATATCTAGCAAAGAATATAACTATCCTTTTTTTACATTAGTATAGATATAAAAAAACTCAAATTTGACTTGGCATATACTTTACTAAGAGTTGTTTCTATGGTTTAGGACCATTCTTATGTTTTGAGTTTAGGTATGTTATGCACCATCTGGTTGTAATTAGAACCTACCAAACAGGTCCTCCACTTCTCCGAAATTGTGTACAGGTCCTCACGTTTCCATGAAGATCCTCCTTTTGCAGGATAGTACCCCGCGGTTTTCACGAAATTACTCACGGGTCCTTGATTTTATGCCGAAAAACACTTCACTTTCCCCGAAAATACGTACATATCCTCGCTTTTTCAGATAATCCCCTCTTACAAATTTTTATCTCTGTTACTTCGGTTCATATGGTAGCTAGCGCGGTGTGACACCACACTTAAGCTGCTAGTATTAATTACAAGAGTACAATTCAGAGTACAAAAGAAAGGATAGGTCAAAACAGTACTTACTAGACCGAGTTTTTTATTTTAAAAAATCTACTTACTAGACTGAGTTGATTACTATTCTATGGTTAGTTTTATGTAGGAAAGGGAATGTCTCCACGATTTAATTGATTGCTATTAAAGATTCTTATGGACAGACACGGGCGCGTGCAATCGACAGCCTCCGATCGATTCATGTCCAGCTAGTCTCGAATGCAAAGGGATTTAGATGATTATCAGGAAGTTTGTGCTGCAAACAACACAAGTATATTTTAGTTTCAAATATGCTACGACCTTTGCATTCTTAAGAAAGAGACTGCGTGCTATATATCTATATCAAGTTGATTCTAATTTCTCCAATCAATTGATTACTAGTGATTACTAGTATGGCGTATATTGCCAAGAGCCAAAGAATTAAATGAATAGCCATCGCTAGCTGCCAAGGGTAGCTCGGTAGAAGAATGCATGGTTCGTATTCTAGGCTAGAAGATTCACTTTGAACACCAGGTCAGTCTCAGTGAAGGTTTCATATCCCAGTTTCCAACACACCCATATTTTGGAAACAGTGCAGAAGAGTTTCATCCCCATGAAACTCTCTCTACTCCCATGAAACTTTTATCATCTCTCTCTTCATCAATACAGTGCCATGTCAGCGTATTTAATGCCCATGAAACTCCATGAAACCTCCACTGAGAGCAAGTACAATGGTGCTGACTAGGTTGCCTCTAGTGAAATCCACATCAGCACAATCCTATGTGGAAGAGAGAGACAAGAGGAGAGAGAGGCAAGCTGCCCCTCATGCAAGAGGTGACCTCTAGCACATCATACGAGGACTTGGAGGTGATGCTAGTTCTTAGAGCAAGTACAATGGTCGCCTCTAGCGAAATATTAAATGCTTGAGTGCTTTAGTAGAGGTAACCTCTACTCAACTCATTGTATTAGCTACCTCTACATGAGCCACATGTACTTTTTTTGCTTATGTGGCTAGTCCTAGAGGTGGCAGCCACCTCTTCTATTGTACTTGCTCTGAGACTGGCCAAGAAGGGAGCTACGTACTCCAATCAATTTAGATAATAACACAAAATATGAACATTTATCTAGATTGTACAGATGATGAAGATTTTTCTCGAATTTTTTACCAATATATTATGAAGTTTTATAAATATACTATAATAGAAGAGAATGATTAAAACTATGTTTTAGGAAACCGTGCCGACATCCAAATCGTCGCTGTCTCTGACTTATGATGTGAGTATATACGGAGTGAGTGGTTGCTCGAGGGAAAACAAAGCGTGTGAATCCGCGTCGTATGGGACTGTTTGGACGTTGTTGAAATTAAGGCATGCATAACAAAGACTACTAGTCAATGCAATTAAATGAATAATGATGATAATAATCACCGGGTCCTTTTGATATCACTTGGGTATATATGACGTCCCGGCCACATCACCCGTATGTCGTACTACTGTACTGTATGTACTGTGCTGACTAATTAAACGTACTGTACTACTCGTCAATCGAATTCGAATTTCATTTCGGTACTGTATCGTTAAAATGTTTTGTTACTTTTTCTTGGTAGGAAACTTCAAAATATACACAAATGTGCCACCGATTATTAATATTACCAATAGAGAATAAATGTAATAGTCCGTGTGAATGCATGGTTGACGACTAGTAAATTATAATCCCTTTCAATCTTGTTCAGTATCACACTCTCACGACCGCATCGCTCGCCGTCGTCATGGAAAAACGAGCTTAGTTTCCTAGCTTGGTAACGATTGATTGCACTGTACGTGGACTTGTTAATTTCCGGTGAGGACTTGGAATTGGAGCTAGCATGCCATGCATACGATTCCAACTTCCAAGTAGCTAGGTTAGGTCCATTCACATGGTACGTGGACTTGTTAATTTCCGGTGAGGACTTGGAATTGGAGCTAGCACTGTGCCATGCATTCAATCTTGTTCAGTGTCACACTCTCACGACCGCATCGCTCGCCGTCGTCGTGGAAGAGCGAGCTTAGCTTCCTAGCTAGGTAACGACTGATTACACTGTACGTGAACTTGTTCATTTCCGGTGAAGACTGGAATTGGAGCTAGCATGCCGTGCATACGATTCCATGTAGCTAGTTTAGCTCCATCCATATCTATCTGCATGGCAAAATTAGCTAGCTGATCAAATGTAACTCTTCTTTTTTATACGGGGGCGGGTCGCCGTGGTGGCGCGCGGAGGGGAAAGAGGGCGCGGCGCGGATGGAGTGCCAGGCGGCCTGGGCCCGGGGGGGTGGGGGGGTGCGGAGGGGGGGCTAGCTGGGCCAGGCCGAAGGCCATGGGCCGGGGAGAGGCTGGGGTGGGCCAGGCTAGGCCCAGAAAATTTTTTTTTTGAAAAATTTGAGAATCAGACGAAATTTGAGAAGCACATTTGAAAATTGAGCTCAGAAGCGACCTTTAAAATTTTTATTTTAGAAAAATTTGAAAACCCCAAAATGGGTTGTCACAAAATGCCAATTCCAATTTCAGTACCAAGTTCAAGCTTTGGTAATAGTAGAACAGAAATGATGTTCCTAAATTCCGTACAAAATTAAGACTCGAACATGCAACGGTGAATTTTATCGAGGCTACTGTGTTTTTGATAGCAGCTATAGCATTAGATTCGAATATGAATCGTAAAAGAAAATACCTATTAAACCGATTGCAGGGACACCAGTTATTGTACCTATCAACTAAAGGGGAATTCTCCAATTAGTATTCCGCTATTTTCCTTCATGTTTTTTCAACTGGTCATACTATAAAAACAATCATGGATCATTCCAAATTATATAAGAGAATTCTTACTGATGGCATGTGCAAATCTTCCCGGTGTCTAGATCTTCTCCTGCTTATATATCCTTCGCCATCTCAGTGTTGACCCCTGCCGCGGATTCCTTCATATCCGATCCAACTTTCCATCAATGGCCGCTTCTCTTTCCTTACCTGCATTTGAGGGCGGCGCTCGGTTGGGCTGAAAAGCTGTGGCTTATGGCTGAAATTGCACTGTAACGGCTGAAATTTTACTGTAGCTGAAGGTGGCTTATTTAGCGTAATTAAATTTAAAAAATTTAAAAATAAAAAATATGTTAGCTCATTATGGATAACGCAAATGAATACAAGAAAAAAGAACCGGCGAAAAGCTAAAAAAAGCCAAAAGTTCAGAAAAAGACGAAATTTATGAATAGTGAAAAATAAACCAGAAGCCAGAAACTAAAACTGAAATGAACGGGGCCGATCCAAATCTGCTGCCTTCATCAGACGGATACCTCTGTCTTCCAAATAACCAACAATCTTTCTGGGCTCTTCTTAATTAAATATCCCTTGTACGAGAACCAAACTATGACAACCTCCAAGTAATTTGGTTAAGCACACAAAATTACTGAGTTGGCAGTGACAAGCAAAATTTCAAACTTCAAATCTAAATTAATTTTGGTAAGTAAATTAAACGCAAAACCCTATTTTCAAAACCACCCGTGCCTGGGCCAAACCCATCAACGCCGACCTATCTCGGCCCAGCCCAAAATCCAGCCCAGCATCACGTCACTGTCACTGATCAGTGGGTCCGGCCCCACAAGGCAGCAACTTCTTCTCCAGGCCCTTCTCTCTCCCGAGCTCTCTCTCTCTCCCCCCGCAACTCTCCCCTCCTCTCCCCCACGGATCGGAAGGGAATTCGAACGCGCCGCCTCACCTCCATTTCTGGCCGCTAAAATTTGTCATCTCGAGTGAGCTCCTCCCTCGCTTTCTTCATTTTCTTTGGGGCCGCCTCGACGTTACATATCTGATGCTCCCACTCCCTCTCTCTTCCTCGCTGTAGGGAGGCCGGAACGATTCGGCGCCCGCGCCGCCAACCTGGAGCGCGTCCACGCCGTCGCCGCTCACTTCTACTAGACTGATCTAGCATGTGGTGTGCCACCTTTCCCTCTTCCTAATCCCTCCTTTCCTTTCTGTGTTCGTGCGCAAGGGACTCCAAGTTTCATCCTCGTCGCCGGCCCGGGAGCGCGCACTGACCTCACCACCGCCGTTGCCGCAGAAGTTCTCCTTCCTCGCTTGGAATCTGGGTAAGCTCCTCCGTTCGAGCATGCTCCGCACTCCACACCATCCAGAACCCTGTATGCTAGTCAATCCGCGAATTGTTCAGCGTAGCTTCGCCGCACCATAGCACTAAGCCACACCATTTGACGTGAGTTTTGCGCATTTAGGTTTGCTCTGACCCTGAGAGGCTGGAGCCGATCTCGACTTCGTAGATCGTGACCCCGCTGCTGCGGCGCTTGCCGCAGCCCTTCCCATTGGCCCTCTCCGGCCATGCCGTTGCCACCCGCAGCCTCGCCTTAACCCGTAGATGCCCATGAAGCGGTTAAATTCTGGATTTCGAAGGCGGTAAGCCGTCGCTGTAGTAGGCCGCACCGCCCCATCGCCGCTATGTACCTCCGCACGCACGCCACGGCCCATCCCCGTGCGTGCCATTGCCGCTTGCGAGCTCACCGCCGTCCCTGCTTTCCGTTTTGCCGTTTGCCAGCACTCGCCGTCGCTCGCCGTGCCGCCATCAAGCTCAGGCTGAGCCGCGCTCATGGCCAATTCTGCTCAGCTCCCTCTGTTCGAATAGAAGGGTAGAACAGACGAAACCATGTGGGCCCCATCGCTAGGATATATGGCCGATTGCGGTTCATTGTCTCAAGGAATATGTGGATGAGAGGCCTACCATGGCACAAGTCGTGGATGATCTCAAGCACGTGAAAAATGCAAAAGCTAGACGCTGAAATGAAGCATGCTTGATCCAACACTCGGACCAATAATCTCAAGCTTTATCCAACGTAGTTAACTATTAGGTCCAGTTGATGCCCTTACTGTTATGCATTTTCGTGAGCTTTTTTACATTATCCACCGATTATCTAATATAGTTAAGTATTAGGTCCAGTTGAATAGTTGATGCCCTTATTATTATGTATTTTCATGCTGTGCTGCCCTATACGTGATTGATTTCTTGTATCTGTGGAATTTGTTTGGGAGATGTTGTTTTGTTTGCTCTGTTTTCTGTTATGGTTTGGTTTAGTCTCATGATGAAAGGTGGGATAGTAGTTGCCAACATGCATGCAGCAACATGTGTTTTGTTAGCGTCTATACAATATGTGGCTGTTTTTGAGGATAAAAATAGTCAGATTTTGAGCCGTTAGATGGAGATTAAGACTTAGTAGCCAGAGGATTAAGTACGGGGAGGGAAGGTGCCGGGAATCGTCTATCGAGTGATCATGCACTCCCTAGCATAGTAGCACTCTTGAACCCACACATTCTCTCTATCAATAGTTTACAAAATTAAATGCACTACTACCACTTTAGTGCACGGGTGAATTTTCTTTGTTTACATGGAAAATGGAATAGAGACGCGTGAAATAAGAGCCATTTGTTGATGAAATTAATCAAATGCATAATAGAAACAAAAGGGGCAAAAGTGCTTCGAAATTGTAGAATGACATATATTTTGAGAAGATTTGAGAAGACTAAGAGGACATCTATTGAGACTCGGAGTGAGTATATTTTTGCATGGCTAACTATTAGGAGTACTTGCTAAGAATTGATTCAAACAGACCACCTCAAGGCTAGGTTTACACATATACAATAGATATACCTATCAATTGAGGTAAGATAATACAATCTTTTGTCAGAGTCCAAAACACAATTTTCACCACTAATTTATATTGTAATATATTTATAAAACCCAATAAAATTATAATATTACACAAGTAGTTTGAAAATAAATCTGTATATATGTGTTGTAAAAGTGGCCCAACCCCCGTGACTGGACCTTGCAACTGGACTAATATGTAATAGACCTAATAATATAGAGGAATGTACCAATGTATTATTACCTTTTGTAATTATTAAGAGGTAGGATGAGAATTTGTTATCCTATCCTATTCGTGTATATAAACTCCCAAAAGGGGTATGAGAGGCAGAGGTCCACTTATTTTACACACGGACACTCTCTCTTCTGTCACTGGCTCTCTCTAGCTCCCTAGTTCTATACTCTCTCTATTAGTCCTTTTCTTTACTATTTGATCAGTAGTCACAACAGTTGGCACCGTTTGTGGGGACCACGCAAGAAGTTGCGCAAGGGAAGGCGCTAGAGAAGGCTATCACCAAAGCGCTCATGTCGCGAGCATCCCGGATATGCCATAAAACTGGCTTGATCTCCTCGGGGATGATGCTGCCGGCGGCAGTGGCCTACTGTGCTAGATGCAACCGGCGATTGCCCCATCGTGCTGGTTAATCAATCGGCGATGAATGGTTTGATGGCAATATCTGCTTGGCTTTTAAAACAGTTTGGCGTCTAGTCTGGACAAACGGAGTCCATCTTTAGGGGAAAGGTGGATTTGGGATTCATCTTGTGGAATTCAGTATTCGTGTATTGTACTAATTTAACTCTTTATTTTCTCATTATTTTAGTGGTCTTAAGGTTGCTTCATCTGGCAGTTCACCACAGGTACGATTCTCAGCATCTCAAAGGCCGTACTGTTGCACTGGACAACACACTGTGGCTGCAGTTCAAATGTTTCATGTAGCACCTGCTTGTCTAGGTTTTAACTCCACTTGCCTTATGATGCCTCCGTGCACTGTTCAAGGAAAAAATTGCTAACACGAGTGACAAGTTGTTGCATGATATGGCAGCTATATTGCATGAAAAAATAAAACAAAGAAGCACCTGTAAAACGTGCATTGGTGGATTGATGATAGTTTGGATTCCTTAGGAGAAAAGTACTACATTTGCCAGCCATCACTCATTTGTCTAGTTGGACTTTCTGAGTTGTGTTGGTTCCTTGTAATTTTTCATTGTTTGTGGATCCACTGTTTCTCCATCACTTGTGTTGATTCCTTGTATTTTTTTCATTGTTGTGGATCCACTGTTTCTCTATCACTTGCCTGCTGTGTTGCACAATGCATTAGCTCTAGCTTAATCTTTTGGTTCTTGCAACTTAATTTTAGACTTGAAGTTTGAGCACAATGTTTTTGTGGGATTTTGGATTCCACTTTTTTTTTCTTCCATTCTTATGTTAAAGATTTACAGATTGGGATATTTGGCTAGATTATTTTCTCAATAATATGCAGCATCAATTTGTTTAACCATTCCATGTATAATCCTTGAACAGATCGAGCGTTGATTTGATGGCTTGGAAATGGAGCTCTGGAACTAAGAAATAGATTGTTGGATCTGAATGGAAGGATTGCACTAAAGGGGTTGGAACCAGTTGGAAGGTACTGGAATATATGTATACTAGTAGTATAAACACTTCACTGTTAGTAATCCCTTGTTTATTTTATCTCGTCCCTTTAATTCTTAACTTTCCCTTTCCAACTCGTCAACCTTTATTCATATGCCAAGGCAACGAACCATGTTACAAAAGTTATATTTCATTATAATGTTTCTAGCAGATTTAGAACTCCCACTAATTTCTTTCATTTTTTTATAGTTGATTCTGATTGATTCAACGATTCCTCCTATTGCCTTCTTGCCTCCATATCGTATCAACTTGAGGCCTCCATTCAGATCACTTCCACCACATACTTGGATTTGGTGCTTGACTCTCTTGCTTGATTGCTTGATGCTGCTACCAGGTGGGTTCATGCCTTTTTTTTAATCTGCTGGTTGCTTTGCTTGTCTCAATCCATAGCCCATATATTTTGTTTCTTCCACCATCTTGTAATTTGCATACACGCATGAATTAATTAAATTTTGTTTAATTCCTGCATGCATCTTCTACATAGAAATATAGAATAGCATAGTCGTTTGCCTTTTCTTTAATTTTCTTTTGTGACATGATATACACATCATTGCCACAGTTTTGTTCCTTAAGTAATTTCAAAGTACAGGTGGAATTGGCAAAACAAACTACGAAGAGCATGCGGGAACAGTGCAATATTCTCTACAGTAGCACCTATGGTTAGCATTATGTGGTAACTTGTCTTGTTGCTTCAGAAGCATAAGGCATGTGCAAGTTCTCAGGGTCTTAGCAGGGATCAAAAAACTGGTTCCGGAGGGTTTCCCAGCCGGCAGGCGGTACCAGTTACCTGTCCTGATCAATGCAAGTAGAAGACGAAGAGATTACAGGACACATCAAACATCAGACAGTGACCTGAAATACAGACAAGAACCGCGGTGCCTGTTCATGCACACCACGCTAACAAAACACATGTTGCTGTATGCATGTTGGCAAATACTATTCCACCTTTCATCATGAGACTAAACCAAACCAGAACAGAAAACAGTGCAAACAAAACATCTCCCAAACAAATTCCACAGATACAAGAAATTAAGGGTAATCAATCACGTACTGGGCAGCACAGCACGAAAATACATAATAGTAAGGACAACAACCGGACCTAATAGTTAACTACGTTGGATAAAGCTTGAGATTATTGGTAGGAGTGTTCGATCATCCATGCTTAATTTAAGCTGCAAGCGTTTGCATTTTCACTAGCTCAAGATATTCCACGACTTGTGCCATGGTGGGCCTCTCATCCACATATTCCTTGAGACATTGAACCGCAATCGCGCCAACCTTCTCGAGACGATCTATGTCCGCGGCAGATGTAAATGTCTCATCAAGCATCTCTCTCACCCTGTTCGTCCCTGTCTCGTAAGATTTTTTAAAGTCTAACGGCAGGCTGTTGTTCCCATTGTACCTCGCCTCTTTCCCCGTTATGAGCTCCAAGAGCACAATTCCGAAGCTGTAAACATCGCTCTTCTCCGTGAGAAGGCCTGTCTGCATGTACACAGGATCCATGTAACATCTGTCCCCTGCCACAAAACCGGCATACTTCTTATCCGTCGATGATAGGAACTTGGACAGCCCAAAGTCTGAGACCTTTGGTTGGAAGTTGTCATCGAGGAGAATATTGCCGGATTTGACGTCCCCATGGAGGATCTTGCAGCCATCCCGCTCGGAATGCATGTATGCGAGAGCTTCTGCAGTGCCAATGGCGATATCCAGGCGAGCCGGCAGCGGTAGGGTACTACGCCTCGCGGCTCCACGAGCATGAAGCGCATCGAAGAGGCTTCCGTTGGGGACGAACTCGACAACCAGCATGGGGACTTCCGTATCCAGGCAACACCCCAGGAGACGAACCAGATTCGGGTGGCTGATCTGAGACTGGATTATGACCTCGTCCACGAAATATTCTTTGTCACGTGCCTCCTCGTCGACCTTGACGGTGCATTTAAGTTTTTTAACTGCAACTCGTTGGTTGTCGTCGTTGGTTCCCGAGAAGACCTCGCCGAAGTTGCCATGTCCAATGCTGGTGCTGTAGTTGTTTGTAATCTTGTCCAGCTGCGCTTTTGGGATGAGGTTGATGTTCAAGCTCTTCAGCATTTGGCCACCATTTCTGTCAAAAAATTCTCTCCGCTGTCGTGCTCGTGTCTTGCGCTCCCTGCGAACGACGAACCATAGGACTACCAAAGGAACGATGGCGCAGAGTGTTGCTGCAAACACAGATAGCATAGATCGATATTAATTTGTGGCCTCATTCGTTGCATTTCCACATAGATAGCATAGATCGATATTAATTCGTGGCGTCATTCATTGCATTTCCGTGTCAACGTGCATGCATGGATGCACATCATCTTGATTGCGTTAATTCAATTAACAAAGGCCAGTAAGGTCGGCAGAAACGCGATCGTGCATCGGATGGTGGTTCTTCAGCAGGATCACAAAACGTAGGCTATAATATCCTATCTGGTTTTACCAAAGAAAAGGATTGGTAGTGGTCGGATTTCTTGTAAATTTATTTCAAACCTAAATTCAGGTTTTCTGCAATTTAATTGAAAATACAAATAATTAAATCTACCATGTATTTCAACACTACTTTATTTTTTAACACGATACTTTTAAAACCTTTATTAACAATAATGCAGTGCAAAGGAAAGATCATTTGTTATTTATGCAATTATAATTGGCATGAATAGATAAAAAAGTAAAACTTGACAATTAAAAGGACATATACAATTATTTCTTGATAATAAATTGCTAGAATTGGATAGGATTGAATGGAAGTTTTGATCACGATTCTACAAAATTTTAGAATTTTAATAACATTAAGATTCTACCAAATTAAAACTCTACCTAGGATACGATCGGTCCAGTCAATTTAGGGTTGTAGAATTGTAAAATCATTTGACTAGAATTGAGATTCTAACAACCTTAACTATGAGAGTACGTAGAGGCTAATATTTGTGTACTAATTAAAAATAGAGGCAATAGATTCTATGCTACTGTTGAGTGGTCGGTTCAACAAACTGCCATCGGCGAAGGATCTAATTACTGTAAGCCATCAACCTTGAGATTCGTTCCCCTATATGCCACTGCTGTTAGTTGATCGTTAGGGTTGACCGTTATCTTTTGAAAAAAGACCAAAATGCCCCTCCAAAAGACTGAAGATCCAATTTATTTAAAATAGCAAATGACCTTAAAAAATTATGAAACTTTACAAATTTGTTATTCAATATGTTATTGAGCTATGAAAAAATATTTCAAGGCACTGTTCAAAGAAAATTTTCAGATTTTTAATTTAAATGCTAATAAAGGCTACTATTTACAAATAGAGACTAAATGAGGTCTAAAAACCCTAGAAAAATTCTCACATGCTCCTAAGATGTCAACTAACTCCAGAAAAATATTATTTTACATTTTTATATAGTGAATTTGTCCCAGTTTAGAAAATAGCTCAAATAGGCTGATTTTGTTTTGATTTTCAAAAATGGAACAAATGGAAGATTCAATTCACAAAATTTTATATTTGAATTGTACACTGCCCCCAATGACGCACAAAAAAATTTAGTATTTTTAGCTAAGCCAATTTACTCTATATTTATTTTTTTTATAATAGGGACATATTTGAACTAAGGGCAAAATCATCATTTTTCAGGGACAAACGCATCATAACTGATAGCAATGGCATATAATAGAATTTTGGTTGAATCGAGTGGCATACAGTAGTTAGACCTTTCACTGATGGTAGTTTATCGAATCAACCACTCACCAGTGGTATAAAATCTATTATCCCTTAAAAATATGCTCACCTATTGTCGCAACTGCAGGCACGGGAAATATGGGATGGCATCCCTTGTCGGTTTTACCATCCCCTCTTAGCCAGAAATTGCATTTGCACTCGTAACCACCCTCCGTATCATGGCATGTGCTACCACTTTGGCAAGGATATTGATTTTCGTACATCTTAGGATCTGATTTCCGGAGCTCGCATTCGTTAATATCTGTATATTGAATATTCGAAAAGTAAATTTAACATCATGTATTAAACAACAACTGTTCGGTAGTGGATGGAACGATAAGTTCAAAAACAAGTAATGCTGGCGGAGAAATTAACTAACTTGTGCATCCGCCTCCTCCGATGACATAGGGATTGCCGGAGTATCCCTTGGAGCAATCGCAAAGGTACCCCTGCCCTTGTGTGGCGTTGATGCAATAGCTATGGGCGCTGACACAGGCGGGAGCTATTGGGATTGCTGGTGGGGGTGGGCATGTGCCGTTACTCCTGATGGCCCAGTCAAGCACCAGCGGAGGAATACTTCTCTCACCAACCCGTCTGCTGTAGTCACTTGTACCATTCAGATCTTTCCGGCTAAAATTGTACCTAAATCATAAATAAGTTAACTGTTACTCGCTCCTGTGAAAAAAACTTAATAATTAACTTCTTTACATGTCATGGTGCAAACTCACACACACAAAGCACAAGATTATCGATGGTCAAATTAGATACAAAATTCATCTATTTATTCTTCTGACGGGAATCCATCTATTTATTTAATAGTAAAAAAACTATCTATTTATAATAATACTATTATATATATACTTTTCAGATGGGAGCCAAAAAGAGGCACGACGGATCGAACTCCCTCTTAATGACAGTGGAATTTTTTGTATGGATAATCCATTTTTTATTCGAAATTACAGAAATATATGCGCGGGAAATTTTTTTACAAAAATAGGCTCCAGTTGACTGGAGCCTTTCGCCCAACCCAGCGATGACAGCTGGAAAATCTGCCAACCGTTGGGCGATTTATTGCAGTCGCCCCACCGTTGGGCGACTGCAATCCAGTCGCCCAACCATGTGGCGACTGGGGGTAGGTTAAAAGCAGCGCGCTCGGCCGCCGCCGATGCACACTGTTTTCATTCCGAGCGAGCGCGAGAGAAGAAGAGAAGACAAGAGAAAGGAGAGGAGAAGAGGAGAGGAAGAAGGGGGAGAAGAGGAGAGGGAGAGGAGAGGCAGGATTCAGATCCAGGTAAATTTTGTGGTATATTATTTTTGTTAGTTTAGAAAATTTATTTTAGAAATTTAGATGTGATTTACAAATTTAGATGTGGTTTAGAAATTTAGTTTAGGAAATTTAGTTTAGAAATTTAGATGTGGTTTAAAAAATTAGTTTAGAAAATTTAGTTTAGAAATTTAGATGTGGTTTAGAAAATTAGTTTAGAAAATTTAGTTTAGAAATTTGGATGTGGTTTAGAAATTTAGATATGGTTTAGAAATTTAGTTTAGAAAATTTAGATGTAGAAAATTTGTATAACATTTTTGATGCATTATTTTAGAAATTTATTTTACAAATTTAGTTTAGAAAATTTAGTTTAGAAATTTAGATGTAGAAAATGTGTATAGTATTTTTGTTTATTATTGTAGGAAATTTAATGTACAAATTTAGATGTAGAAAAATTAGTTTAGAAAATTTATGTATTATTTTGATGCATTATTGTAGTAAATTTAGTTTAGAAATTTAGTTTAGAAAATTTAGTTTAGAAATTTAGCTATAGAAAATTTAGTGTCGAAATTTTGTATAGTATTTTTATGTATTATTGTAGAAAATTTAGTATACAAATTTAGATGTAGAAAATTTTAGTTTAGGAATTTTGTATAACATTTTTAATGTATTATTGTAGAAAATTTAGTTTAGAATTTTGTATAATAGTTTAGAAAATTTTGTATAACTTGAACTCTTTTTGCACGTATGGTTCGTGCTGGTCGTGACTCCGACTGGTAGTACCCGCTGTTGGACCAGCACGTGGACCGTGTGCTCCACGCTTCCCGTCATGTGCCGCCACTGGGAGCACGGACGAGCCGGTTGAGCTGGGAGTGGTCCGGACATCCACACCTCGCGTGGCCAGGGGACTCGACCCCCGTTGGACTGCCAGGTTTGCACTACACCAGCGTTTTAGTGCTGCTGTAAGAACGTTCTGTGCTGACCTTCATATTGTTTGCAAGCTGCGGGATGCTGGGCTACTCCCTCTTGCCCGGATGGTTCAAGCCAAAGAGGAGGATGGAGCCGCCTTTGCCGCGGGCGGGGACGAGGCGGGCGTGGAGCAATCACGGCGCTTCCCGTTCGACCGTTCCCTGCTAACGGCTTTGGTGGACCATTGGCGGCCCAAGACGCATACTTTCCACCTCCCATTCGAGGAGATGACGCCGACCCTACAGGATGTGTCCCTGCTCCTTGGCCTTCCGATCGCGGGAGCCGCTGCCTTCCTACCGGAGGCCCCGGCCGAGTGGCGCGCTGACCTGCTCGGTAGATTAGAGGGGGTCGTTCCACCGACCGATGACCACCACATCTTCGAAGAGAGTCAGACCCATGGGCCGACGCTGAGGTGGCTCGCACAGTACCGGGTACGTGGTATTTAAAATCGATCGTGTCTTTGAAGCTCTTATTTGTGCTATTACATACTAATAACAACTTGTTTGCATTCAGGTGGAGCGCATGGATCCACAGGCAGACGATTACCAGGTCTCGCGCCACTTGGAGGCGTATGTGCTTTGGCTGTTTGGTTGGGTGCTCTTCACCACCAGCTACGGCAACTCCATGGATGCGCGCCTTATCGCTTATGCGAGGGCGACCGCGGACGGCGAGGCCCCCCAGGTCAGCTGGGGATCGGCCACACTTGTCACGATGTACCGCGGGCGGTGCGATGCGTGCACGAGGATCAAGGTGAACTCGATCCTCACGGGCTGTCCCCTGCTGCTGCAGTTGTGGTCGTTCGAGTGCTTCAGCCTCGGACGACCTGTGCTAGACGACATGGGTCCGTACAGGACCGACATGTATCCGGGGGGAGACGTCGACCGGCCGACGATGGGTTCTCTTTGGTGCCGTCGACGAGTAAGTATTATCACAGTCAACTATTTCTTTCTTATTAACGATCGTCCTACTAAACAACTTGTCTTTCTTGCAGGTACAATTCGCGCACGTGCAGGTCACGCGGGCGTACCTGCCCTTTGTGGAGCAGTTTGACCGCCTCACAGACTCCGATGTGCGTTGGGAGCCTTATGCAGATACGGCAGTGCAGGCTCGTGCTCCTGACGGGCTGTCCTCACTTTGCTGGCGTGACCGGGCTTTCTGGCTCACCCGCTGGAAGCTCGTGTACCATATCTACGTCGAGGACTACGCACCCCAGCGAGTCATGAGGCAGTTTGGGCTACGACAGGTGCTTCCTGTACCAGTCGGTCCAACGATTCCGCGGAACGTGCACGCGTGAGTTATCGCTTCTAATAAATATGTACGTATTTACTACTGTGTTCGCAAGTACTTACATTACGTAATGGTTTTATACGCAGGCACGACACTAAGGGAGTTAAACAAGGCACGGACTGGTCGACAAAGATGCAGCCCTGGATTGCGAAGTGGGAGGGTGCCCTCGATGACCACGTGGAGGAGGACCGCCCATACGATAGTAGGAACTACGCAGAGTACCTGCGCTGGTACCAGGGGCGAACACGTACCAGGCTCGTACATGTCGTCGACCCGCCTGCCACACACGTCGCCGCTCCAACAGACACATACCCCACGCACCTCGCGCGCGACGCTCACATCACGGTACGTTACATGTAATTTCAAAGATTCCTAAATGGCAATGTTGTTTCAATGATGAACCATTTTATGTCTTTTTGTCCAGGCTGATGTCGGTGCTGTCCTATGGACCGAGTCCACCTCACTACTGGAGAGGGTCGCTACTGGTGCGGAGCTGACCCACGAGGAGAACATCAGCTTTCTGCGTCAGGTGGAGGCCGGGTGTAGACGTATCGTTAGCCTGTTGTCCTGCACGAGGCTACCGGCGGTCTCCACACCCACGCCCAGCGCTCCGACGGGTCGTCCACCAGTGCCACCCCGACCAGCGTGGCACTACTCCGAAGGTAGTACATGGACACGTCCTACACCACCTCACCTGGAGCAGCCAGGGGGTTCAGCCTGGGCACGGCCTCCTACACCTCCTCCGCCCATCCCCGGCTTCCACACGCAGGGGGTGTACTCTGAGCTGTACGCCCCTTCTCCTACCTCCATGGCGCCATCTGCGGGTACGTATCGTCCGATCTCGTTTTTATCCCAAGGCGACATGCAACGAACTAACGATCTCGTTACTATCGTAGGTCCTTACCATCTGCACGCACATGGCGTCTCCCCGGGCCCCGACAATGTAGATCAGTTTTTTGCGGACTGGTCCGGGCCGTCCTCCGACGCACCACCGGAGATTCTCTCCGGTAGTGCCCTCCCGGGTGCACCGGAGGGCACACAGCCAGAGGTGCAGCTGACTCCACCAGCGCAGGGGCAGGTGCGACACCCTCCTGCTCATTTTACTTTCTCGGAGCGTCGGCACCCGTTGCACCGGAGGACGGCCAAGCGGGGCCGTATGGGAGGACATGGGCGCGGTGACGGGGCACCTCAGGGTGGCAAGTGAGGGGTGCTGCCAAAATCGTATGTTATGCATGTAATAAAAAAATACGTGGCATGTTACTCACAATTATATTGTGAAGTTTATTTAAATTCAAAAAAGCCTATTATCTCTTGTTTTCGCATTCAATCATTCATATATCAAGTCATCTAACAAATATTAACATACCAGTTCACCGCACAGGAATTCTCAGCGTATGTCACTTAACAGTGTATGTACCGATCGTTCTACGGTCAACCTTTCGTAAAAAAAAGTTTTTAAAATTTTTTACGCACCTACAACATACAATGAACACAAACTTTTATTACAACTCTAGCACATTTTTTACCAGTTTAAAACTACAAAATTCACAAAATTTAAAATAATCACGGGGGTTCATGCAGTCGCCTAACGGGAGGGCGAATACATGCAAGTCGCCCAACGGGAGGGCGACTGCATGAAAGTCGCCCAACGGGCGGGCGACTAGATGCAGTCGCTTCAGGGTGCGGCGACAGATATTGTGTCGGCTTCTGGTTGGGCGAAAGGCTCCAGTTGCCCAACCATTAGGCGACTGGAGCCTATTTTTGTAAAAAATTTTCCCGCAGGTATATTTCTGTAATTTCGAATAAAAAATAGATTATCCGTACAAAAAATTCTATGACAGTGTATGTATGTAGCTATAGCACTTGCAACTTGAGAGACTAGCATAACGGCGCGCGCTTCAGTTGTACGTACGTACCAGCCTTTCTGGGCCATGAAGGCGTAGCTGCATGGGCTATATTCCCACGCACGGTTGTCAGCAATGGCGCCGGTGCTGTCGTTGTTACCCCAGTAGACCGTTATGGTGCTAAGGTTGCTCGGGATGTACGACATCTGGCAGCAACCGAGCCCCGCGCACGGGTCACCGTCGTGGGCGGCGCCATCCAAGCTCACACACGTCGTGATGCAGCCGGTTGAGTAGCTCTGGTCATCCCTGCCCTTGAGGTACGCCAGGGTGTCGCACCCGATGGCTGTGAACTCGTTCCTCTTCGGCGAGATCAAGTACGGCGAGCCGAAGTTGAGTTGCCAGGTGGTTTCATATGAGTCGATGGTCTTGGACGAGTTGTAGCAGATGTGCGCTACGGGAGAGACGACGCGCATCTCGCCAGCCTCCAACGTAATGTCGATGATCTCGATGTTGCCTATGTATGGTCTCGGAGGGTTAGAGCTGTGGTTGCAAGTGACGGTGAAGTAATCCAAACCCGGCCAGGCGCAGTCGCCGCCGATGCCGAATGGGTAGGGAATGTATACGTCGCCGCACATGATAGGGCAGTCCGGCGGTGGAGTCGGCATCGGTGAGGGCGCCATGTCGGAGACCGTCGGCACCGGCTGGGAAAGTACTAGGGCGGGAGTGAGGAGAAACCACAGCACCAGCTGTGGCATGGCTAGCGCTAGGACGCATTTCATCATGTTGGTAAATAAAGAAACTAACAGCTGGTTAACTTTGCTAATCCGAGCATGTGTAAGCCCGGCTGCTCTCAGCATGGGTATTTATAGGCTGCTCTCAGCATGGATATTTATAGGCGCTCGTACGTCAGGACTTTCCCCGGCGCACGGTGGACTTGTCTGTCAGGAAACTTTTTTTCCTTGATTACAACGAAAACGCGCACACACATCGCAACGTATGAACACACGCAGAGTCCACTACGTAGCACGCGCTTAGTAAGATAAAAGTCAGAGATAAATAGATGACCTTACACAGTTTTATTAAAGTGCACTCGTGTGTATAAAGGATAACTACTAGAATTTAAAATACTTGTAGATAGAGTCTTACATCCACAATTCTACTGCTCACATGTCACAAAACTTAATCATCCGCGGTCTTTTATTATTCTTGAAGGTAATATATAGTATCTTAGGTTGATAGCAAACCTAGATTGTTCTAAAATCTGAATCCTTAGTAGAAAAAAAAAACCTATCAGATGAGATCATTGTCAAACTATATATCTTGCATGCGTGGGACAAATTAAGTTACTAGCTAGGTTGTTTCCCATGAAAATAACTGTTCCAAGGTCGAATGTGATCTTTTCCTGTCGTTAAGGGGGAAAATCGTGCATGTCGTACTATTTTTTAATCATCTTAGTGAATTTGATTACTACCCTGTCACTAGCGTAGTAGATACAAATTACAAAACGGTCGTATGTGCAAAGTCACCACTCGTTCTACTGTTGACCAACTCATGTATTAATTTGGCGCTAGTGTATACATATATTAATTACAAGAGATTACATCTCATGCATCAAATGTGAAACTACTGCACGCTTGCATGTATATACAGGCAACATCTCGCCGTGAAATTTTCCAACACCAACAACAGCTGTCAAACAAACCTAGCCCTGTAATCGAGTTCCATATGTGTTCGATGGTAAGGGCATTTTTATCCCCAGAAGCTAGCCCTGTAATCGAGTTCCATATGTGTTGGACAGAATAGGCCGTCTGTCGAAGGCCCTACCACTTATATCACTGAGACCTTTCCGGCTAAAATTATATCTAACCTAAGTTATAAATAAGTTCACCGTTACTGTAATAGGGTAGAAGCATAAAAGATTTGGCCGACGAGGAATCTCCAGTGGGGGTGGCCGAGCGATCAAGGAAGTGAGGATGGCTTGGACACTTGAACTAATAGACTTGACTTGTTGCCTTTTTGGTCTAATAGACTGCTATGAGTATATTAGTATGTGTAGTGTATACTATGTGTATTAAGAAAGATATATATCGAATTTTGTATAAAAATTTTGGAGTACAACTGCACCCCTATGCAACACTGTGGCTCCGCCACTACACTCCGGAAGCATGAGTTCGGTTTTTTTAAGGTGGTCTTGACTAGATTTCAAAAAGTACCATGGTATGAGATCGTACTATGGTTTATAAAACTACAAAATTTATTGTACCCAAGCACTTTAAAGTTTTTGGTGCGATAGTATTTTTCAGAAACCATAGTAGTTCGTAAAAACTTAAAAAAATATTATGTATCCAAACAAATCCTTAACCCCTACCTTTTTTATATATCTCTCTCACATTTTTAAAAAAAAGAAAAGGGAAGTGATAACCCGGTCCCTTCAGATACAGGTCATCGGTGGTTGCCTGCGAACCGGATGCACCGAACCGGGAAAAAATAACAAACAGTGGACATAGTACATGAGCATCACACGCGGAAGTGAACCATATCGTGCAAGGCAGCCAGGAATCTGGTGCACTGCTCGTCTGTTCAGATACATGAACCTGGTGCATTGCTAGTGACCCATGGCGCGCAGTGCAGATGCAACTGTGCAGCTGTAGCGCGGGAATATATATACGGTTCACTTGAAAAGTTGCTGTCCGCAAAGAACTAGCTGCTCCGGCAAGCATATCTCGCCGCGACGAGTTGCTGTCCGCGAAGAACTAGCTGCTCCGGCAAGCTTATCTCGCCGCGACGAGTTGCTGTCCGCGAAGAACTAGCTGCGCCGGCAAGCTTATCTCGCCGCGACGTGGGTGGGCCTTTGTTTAGGGTCGCTGGTTCTCTCTCTCATGGCGACCGAGCGCGCCGTGTCCCGTACATCGCTTGCCAGTCCCGCCGTTTTACCACGATGTTGCCAAATGATAATTTTAATATACGGTTTATCACAATGTTATCAAATCATGATTCTTCACAACAGATTTACAAAAAATCATAACTCTTAGTTTAACGATAACTTTTAATTTAACTAATCAATTGATATGATTAAATAAGTATATAGCACGGGTGGTGCACACCTCTGGAGTACACAAAGACTCAACGGCGAGAACGATGAGGAGTGCTATTCTTCATGCTCCCTCATTTCCACTTCATCAATTACACACCATGAGGAGTACTATTCTTCATACCCCCTCATTTCCACTTCATCAATTACACACCGATAAAGGCGGAGCCACACCTCGAACAAGATAAGTTTCAGTCTAGAGTGAGAAAAAATATCTAGTAAACAATTTAGATAAATTCAGTCTAACCTAGTTAATATTTTTATGGTCTAGTTCAGATAATCTAGATCATTCCACCACTAAACCTAGGCTAAACAAAAGCCTTGCTCCGCCACTGCACACAGACTATGCTTATTCTCTGCCTTCTATCTTCTTTCTTCCTGTAGTCCTGTTTGTTTGGACACGGAGGCTTGTAAGTCATCTAGGATTGTCAATAAGCTTAAGCCTGGCCCAAATTCGAAATAAAGCTCGAATTGGATCGATCTTGACTCAAATGGCCTCGAACATGATTCAAGACAAAAACGATTACAGGAACAAATTAAACTGATGCTCAAGTGCCTCGCAAGAAACAAAAACGATGCTCAAGCGAGTTTAAGCTCGAGTTGAACTATATTCTAGAAAAGCTCGAATCAGGTAAAGCCGGGACATAACAACGATAGCGCTAGAGTCGAGTGGTACTCCCCACGTGCCCTTTCGTTACATATCTTCACATCAAAAATTGACAGGGGCAATCAACGCATATTTTCTAAAGTCGCTGTCTTCTTTCGCCATGTTTGTCTGGATGAGAAGACGTGCAAGTCATCTGCCTATCATTCAGTGTGCCAAGAGAAACGGAAACTTATCCGAAGACTGAGTCAGACTACGGTCTACGGCCTATTCTTTTCAGTTTATAACCTCTAATTTATAGTATATAACTTGTCTCGAATAAATAAACAGAATGGCTTCTTAGCCGTTTTTCCAAAATGATTTATCAAAACAGTCTTTTCGAAACGACTTATTAACTTATCGGTATTCAGTTTGTTCGTACAAGCACTCACTCTAAGAACAAAACCATCAGTCGCAGCTATAAGTTATCAGCCACAGCTGAAAAGAACAATATCTCATCTCATTAGTTCGAGTTCGAGTTCGAGTTCTTGTAAAATATTAGTTAGTACCTATCTATCTCTCTATTATTATTATTATTATTATTATTATTATTATTATTATTAAAGTGATAGAAAAAAGAAGTTATCATATTCGCTGCGAAAGGTAGAAATTACTATATTAATCCGCGGAAAAGAAAAATATCTACAAGTGTAGAATAATGAGATATAGTCCTCCCCTGACTAGAGTTCACTATCGCAACTCAATATATGAGCATACACACAAATTTCAAAATTCATTGTCGGTTCTCAACGTTTAGTTCACTAACTTCATTTGCTTCAAGTATATCAACAGGTTCATCAATCAAAAAAAAATACTGAGACACGAGTACCATCACTAGGCAGTAGGCAACAACACTTGCGTCTCTGTTAGACCATGTGGCTAGATTTAGAATTTTTATAATGATGAATAATTGTCAACATTGCTTAATATTGTTATTTGAGGCGTGTGCGTGTGTGCGTGGACTAATATTGGTCAAGTTGGTGAAAACTTGTGCCGGGAAAAATATTCTTTGGTCTTTGGTCTTTGCATGTGCAGATTGAGTGTGGAGACGATCATGGTCGGTGACGAAGAAAACCGGGACTAGGAGGGGGAAATCTGAGGTCCAGGCGGTCGAGAATGTCACGAGGTGGTCGGGCTCACGCTGGAGCACATGGAGGTCAAAAGTGGATGATGCGTGGAGAAGATACAGGAGGTGCGGTGCTGGAGGCTTCGACGCGCAATGAGTTGAAAAAGTCGGAGGTGTAAAAATCCCGTGTTAAGAAGGGTTTCGGGTCCCTTAAATAGTAGTGGGCTAAAAGTCTGGTTGAGTTAAAAAGGCCCAAACCCAATTGGATGAGTGGTATTAGGGTTTCTAGTAGATTGAAAAGAGGGAATGAGTTCGTATTAGAGGTAGTAACAGCATGGGATAGGATTAGAAGTCGGACGTGGTTTTTGGAAAAGAAAATGGAGCGTGACCGGATATAAAAGGGTCTAGTTATGAGGCTTTTGTACGGGGGATCAGGGACTAACTGTATGAGGTGGTTAGTTTTTGCCGAGACTTGAATTTAATAAAGAGAGGATCTCGGTTTTGGAATTTCATGCGCCAGGCCTAGACATTGCGCGTATCGCCAGCACGTCATCTACTACAGCAGTACAGCTTGCGTGCCGTGGTCTCTTCGTGTACTCGGTTCGTGCAAGAACGCAGCACGGTGAGGTGCTTCCGAGGCGAGTACGACCGGTGAAGAAAGCGACAGCGCACGGCGACTAGAAGATTTTCTCCAAATCTTCACGTTTCCAGTGCATGCATTTGGCGTCTGATTTTTGCATGTGACTCAGAAGCAAAGGCTGCAGAGAATAAAAAAACTCAAAAAGTGAAGAAAGAGGTTGATGGAAGCCGCCATGACATCTGTGCATTAGGAGAGAGGAAAAAGAGATTAAGGGAAAGGTGATTAGGTGAGAAAAGGTGATTAGGTGAGAAAAGTTGATTACGTTTTACTTCTGTTATTTTTTTTGGGTGTTAAGCTTTTTATGCTCTGGATTCATGCATGCATCAAATATATATATATATATATATATATATATATATATATATATATATATATATATATATATATATATATATATATATATATATATATATATATATATATATATATATATATATATATATATATATAGATAGATTATTTTGCATGTATTGGGGTTGGATATTTTTATGTGTGCTTCTGTGATTTTTAGATTTAAAATAATAATAAATTGTAAAGAAAAAATTTTCATTAGACACTGTAATCATTCACCCCTCTAATTGCTATCATGATCCTAAGGTCTCCGTGTGTAGCGTAGGGGCCAAATGATGCGGACATACCACGCGCGAAGGGCGGCCACAAAAATAGCACCGATGCTCACCGTCGCAGCCCTGATGGAACACACCTCGAGGCGAGTGGCGACGGCGGCAACGCATAGAGCAAAACTACAGTGTTTTTATGTAGGTCTTGGGGTTTTATACGGGAAGCATACCAACATATGTCCCTGTTTGGGCTTCAGGTGCGTGGACGAACTTGAGAATGGCGTCGCCAACGCTGGACGTCGTTACCTACAGTGTCCACATCGGGACGCACTAGAAAACAGCGTCCTTCCCAGACCTGTAAATTTTTGGCCACACTTCTTACTTCTTTAATTCCGTAATTATTAATTATTAGTAATAAAAGGGCTGTCTATTCCTCAGTTGCCTGAATCTATTATATACTAAAAATCGATAATAGATATTTTAGAGTTGCTAAGAAAAATATACAAGAATTTAGCCCAACTACTAGTATACATAATGATTTTTTTGCAAAAATTTTGGCATTCGATTGAATACCTATGAATTGAGCTGAGTCCGCCCATGCCCTCGGTGACTCAGCAGCAAGCGCCGCTGTCAACGATGAGAGCGCGATGATGGAGAGGTTCATCCGGTGGATGGCGGCGTAGAAGCGGTCCTACTCCTCCGTGGAGGAGAAGCAGCGGCGGTTCGAGATATACGCGAGCAACATGAGGTACATAGAGGAGGTGAACGTCAAGGGGCTCACATACGTGCTCGGCGAGGGCCCGTTCACGGAACTGACGCACGAAGAGTTCATTGCGCGCTACACCATGCGGTCCATGCCACTCCCGGAGCCGGTTAGAAACTAATGGGATTGCGGTTCGTATGAGCTAACCAACATGCATCTATCTCTGTCGTCGTTCATGGTTTGCGCTTAGTTTTTTGCTTCAGTTCTTCTCTTCTAATCGATCCCCATGGATCCTCGCAGCCGTGCAGAATCTTGCTGCCGCTGCCGCATTCGATGGAGCACGCAGGATCAGGAGAGGGTACCTGGTGCCTCTGTCGGTGCAAGAGCTGTTGGATTAATTTCCACTTGGACCTATATGAGTGCATGTTAAATTCCAGTTGGCTCGCATATTGAATTGCTCAAATAAAATTTACTTAGAGCCTAAGCATCTATAAGCGCATCTGCAACAGTATGACCTAGTTACTAGCTCTAAGACAACTTCTCCAATAGTACTATTTTTAGCACATAGCTCAACATAAATAGCCTCATATGACACTCTCACATAATTTTGGAATATGTGTATGAGACTAGCTCTTGATCAAGAGATAGCTTTTCTCTCTCTTCTCTTAAAATATGAAATAATATACTTAGAGCTAGCTCATAAGTTACTATTGAAGATGCTCTAAGGGATGCGCAGGAGACGGTGCTTCCATCTCACTGGTCTAAGCATCATAGCTCTTGATCCGATTCAGCGCACGTGCCCCTCGCGTCCCTTTCCCACACCGCCGACGCCCTGCACCTGGTGCCCGATCCCTTCAGCTTCCAGTCCCCTCAAGTTTGCAGCTCACCAAACATACTTATGGAATGAATTTATCCATCATGACATTGAGATGTCTTGTCTTTATTTTTGTGATTTTTGTTTGATTTTATGGTTTTAATTTTGTCCTTCAGTGGTTATATTTGCTATTTATTCAATTAAGAGCGATGTGTATGCTTTTGGAGTTGATCTTCTTGAGATCATTACTGGAAAGAGGTGGATCTCATTTACTGGCAGAGTACACTTCACTGCATATGTAAGTTTTTTTTTCACATGTATGTTCTCTGAAAACTGCACAATGGACTATTCAGACACTTCACACACCTTCCATGCGAGGAGAAACATATGCGCTTCATCTGTTATGCAGTTCAAATACTATGCTTGCTCCTATGTTTGTATCCCTTTTTTTTTAAAAAAAATCCTATATTTGTTTATCACTTTGAAGACAATTATGTGCACAGACATAAGGAAATAGGATCTCCCTGAACCAGCAGCAACTCAAGCTCATATGGCTGTTTACACCACTTCCCTTGTAGAAGTTACTTTTATAGTCAAGCACAAGAGAAGAGAAAATGGGCCAAATTCGGCCCAAATTTGGGCTGAACTTATCTGGCTAGCTAGTTAGGATTGTGTTGCTGGTTGATACAGTCGAATACTTGCATGGTTGACGTCCGACTTGTTGGGTCGAGTAAAGGTCGCACGATGAAACAACGCGGTGATGCCAAGAGCCCAAGAGTTGTCCCGATGATGCACAAGTAGGAGAGACGGGGGATCCTGAGGCTGCAAGAGAGCCCACGTACACATAACCACTATTTTTTAGGGGTACGCATAACAACTTGCTATTGCAGTAGTACGCACAAGCCCGATATATGCATGTAACCCACACAACCAAACCGGTTGGTCCAAAGCGAAAACGTACAATCAGGATAAAGTGTTAATAAAATTTTAAATTCTTTGTGATTTCTTTTGTTGTTTTATTTATGGTTCACTAATTTGGCGATGGTGTTCCATAGTAATATCCCATATGATTACGTGAGATGTTACACAAAACAAACAACACAGGTGACAGGACGAACAACAAGTGAACTGGATGATGAAGATATGGCGCAGCTGGCTGCTTCTTTACATTTGGGTTGTTCTCGTGTCTATCGTTGGTGACACTAGATGAAGATGCATTTTTGATGTGACGCTCCCCTCCTCTCCTCTTATTTGTCTTTCTCTTTTTCTAAGAGAAAAACTAGAAAACTCTGTACCATTTAAACGGTATAACATCCACACACTCTCTCTCCTGGTTGCCACTCCATCGTACTCTCTCTCTCTCGCTTACTCTCGCCCTCTCACCGCCAAGGGGCACCGCCACTGACAATGGGTCCATCGCGCCCCTAGGATGCAGAGGGAGGGAAGGGAGAGGATGCTGGTGGGGGAAGGAGATGGGAAAGGTTGTACCAAGCTCCCCCGGTGGTATGGTGTTGGTTAGTCGTTCCTTTTTTTAAACATCAATGACGAACAATGTTGAGTTAAAGTGATTTATATCTAGTCTTTTAGGATTTAGAAAGGTATGCTATAAAGAATCTTAGATGAATCCTAATAGGATTAGGACTACTACTCCTATTTAGATTAGAATTCCTATTCTAAATTCGAGAAGGGCTAAGAGGGACATATAAACCATTGGATGTCCATGAAGAGGAACCAAGCAACAAAGTAATCAAGCCTACTCATCCAAAGCAGAGGGCGCATGAGAGGATTAGGGGTTAGGATATTCTTTAGTACTAGATTCTTGTATAGAGTAAGGATCCGAGAGTCCTAAAAGATTCAAAAAAGCTGTGAGTGAGCGATAATTTCTTGTACTCTTTTGAGATTGTGCTTAAAGAATTTGCGATCATTTTTGTCAAATCTTTGAGGCCAACCCTTGATGAGGTACGTAAAACCAACCCCGAAGGGGTCTGGAGTCAACCCCGAGCGGAGTACGCAAGACCGACCCTGGAGGGGTCCGAGGCTAACCTCGGGTAAGGTACATGAGACCGACCCCAGAGGGGCCCGGGGCCAACCCCAGACCGACCCCGAAGTCTCGGATGTGGCGGAGCCCACATGGAGCAAATAACATAGATGCTCTTAGGAGTAAGCTAGACTATAAGGGCAAACTTGCAACTTTACTCATTCGCCCTTCTTCCCCTATAAATAGGACAGTTTGTAATAGAAAATGGCCATTTTATAACCCTAGAATACTTGTATTGAATATATTTAGTGGTTACGTCTTAGGTCCCTACGCACCTCGACGGTCTTTGTCTCTAACTGGAAGAATGCTTCTAAGTTTACTATGCAGACTCGTACAGATGACAATTCTAAACGTCTTGAGTATAAAGTATGTAGCATCATCATCCGAGAACCATGGAGAACGCAAGCTATTTTCTTTTATTTACGGTTCAACAAAATAGAGCCTGTGTAGGGTCTAGCCTGCAGCTGCACGATCGGGATCGGCTGCAGTCAGGGACTCCCAGTTTAGTGACTGCACGGCATCTCGGTCGTCCATTTCCACGATAATGCAGATACATTGTGCTCCTTCCTGATACTAGTAGTGTGTCCGTGCTAACGCTACGGTAAAATACAAAACAAGATAAAATTTGTAAAAAATAAAACGAACAATCAGATTCATTAAGATTTAAGTCTCATATATTGTATAACCAAATAGTTTTGTCACATAATGAATGTCACATAAATACGTGACCGGTCATAGTCGTAAACCGCCGACATTCGACCACAGCGGTCGTGGCTACGCCTTATGACTACCGATCGCTTCAGCTCTCGACAACGTGGTCGTAAGGCACCGACTCTTCAACGTGGTCGTAAACCACAGCGCCGACTTCTGACCGTAGCACTCGATAACGTGGTCGTAACCTGCCGAATACTCAACGTGGTCATAAGTTAACCGCAGCACTCGATAACGTGGCCTTAAGCACTCAAAGCATAATGTCTTGATTTAATCATCCACACATGGTATGGGGTAAGTTGATGTCAAGGGCCTGAGTATGAACAGTTGCCTTATCTTTCTTAGCTACTGGAATTGCACATATCCACATGCCAAAAAGCTTAAGCTTTATTTCAGAAAAAAATTGATTCCTGAAGCTGCAATCCACATACCACATACCAACGGTGAATGGCATGTCTTGCAAATAATCTAAAACCGAAAATCTCAATTCAAATTGCATGCGCAGTCTGATCCTGTCACCAATCCACTGAAATAGTTTTAATTGGCTGATAGCAGTACTTTTTCACAAATCATGGAACTCCAGGATGTAAACGATGAATTCTACCGGGATTTAGATGTTAACTACATCAGGCATTTGCACCACAGTAGAATTTATACCTCATCCATGCATAAAGCAGTGATTTTCATTGTCAAAGACACAATTAACCCTATTGCTCAATTGTACACAATACTGCGAGTAAGCCCTGCAAGAGCATCTTTCTTCCAAATTCCAATTCCAATAACCACCATCCACCACAACGGACACTACAAGTAGCAGTTAAACCATCGCCTAAACGCAAATCCTGATCTCACTAAAATCACACATTTCCGCGCGGAAATATCAAAATCTTTACCGATCTCGCTGTGCCCCAATTGGGAGAAGGGACTCACCGGTGCCACTGGAGACCGAGCACGGTGGAGACGAATCGGACGGAGATGGCCTCGCAGAGGAAAGCCGCGAGCATGAAGGCCATGGCGGCGAGGAACCGCGGGGCGGCGCGGAGCTCAGCGTCCCAGCGGCGATAGAAGGGCGCTCGCGCGACGGTGGCGAGCGCCAGCGCTACCCAGAGTGCCGGCTGCAGCCGCCAGTGCCACGTGGGCGACAGGTGCCGCAGGTAGTCCACGCCGACGTACGCCGCGGCCAAGAGCCCTAGCCCGCCCACCGCGAGGGAGCGCTGGCGCGCCGCTGGCCGCCGTGGCGGCATGGGCCTCTTCGGTTTCTGCATGGCCGGGAGAATGTTCTGGAGGAGGCGAGGTGAAGGAGGGAGGGGAGGAGGCGGCGCGGAGAACGGGGGAGGAGCAGAGATCGTGGGGAGATGGGGGAGAAGATGGGAGGAAGAATCGGTGGGAGATCTGAGAGCGGTACTGTAGATCCATTAAATGATGACCGTCGGATATGGTTGAGTAAGGAGAGAGAACGAAGGAAAGTTAATCTGGTGCGTACGTTTTTAGGATGGTGTATTTCTGGGTGCATATTGTGGTGTGGACGTAGTTAAGGTCATGACTGTGGAGCAGGTAATTGTTGGGTGGATGTAGGATAATTTTAACTGGTGGTTTATTAGTTTCAGTGTTCTAAAAGGCGCCCTAGGCGGCCGCCGAGGTGGCGCCTAGGCGGTGGGCGGCAGCCGGCCGCCGCGACTTGGCTCCTCGGCGGGATGCCAGGCGGCCAGGCGGCTGGGCGGTCGCAAGCGGGTTAGCGGTCAAAGCGGGAGCCGCGCGGCAAACCAGCGCGCGCGCGGCGCGGGCGGCTAGGCGGCCGCCGAGGACGCCTAGGTGTGGGAAGAGACATAAGAAGCACGAAATAAACGGTGCGGGCGGTGACATTTCGACAGAGCGCGCAAAAGAAAAGCTAGGGTTGGGGGAGCCGCACCTCCGCGCGTCGTCGAACCGCCGGGTCCCTCCGCCTCGCGTCCTCGCCGGAGCAGCCCCGAGCTTCTCCTCCGCCTCTGGCCTCCCCCTTCGCCGGATCCGGCCCGGATTATCTCAGGAGTCAGGACCCACCGACCCAGGTACTGCACTTCCTCCCCTCCGCCTCCCCCTCCTCCTCCGCGGCTCCGGCCTCCGCCTCCCCCTCCCCCTCCGCCTCCGGCCTCCGCCTCCTCCTCCGCGGCTCCGCCTCCCCTCCGGCCTCCCCTCCGCCTCCGGCCTCCCCTCCCCCTCCGCCTCTGACCTCCCCTCCGCCTCCGCTGGGCCGCTGGGGAGCTCCAGCGATGAATCCGGCTGAGCTCTGGGGAGATTGAGAGGGGAGCGGAGTGGAGACCCGAGAGGCCGAGAGGGAGAGGGAGAGGCAGAGCGGAGGGAGCGAGTGAGCGACCGAGAGGGAGACGCGAGAGCGGCGAGCGACTTGAGGGAGTGGGCGTGGCTCGGCCGCACCCGCACGGCCTGCGCTGCGCAAGGCAAGGTGTCGGCAGCGGCTGGAGCCGGCTGTCGGCACGGGAAGGAGGAGACTGTCCCATTTTTTTTAATTATACTGCTTACTGATTAGTTAACTAATTTGATGATGCATCGTATACACTTTATTAATACTTTGGTAATTTTTAAATCTTTATGCCATATTGTCATATATGTGTAGCAACTAGCATGTCATCTGTTGCTTCGGCGCCGGAGGTGAGCAACACCAACACAGAAGATAGTCTCAAAAGAAAATCGGGTGACGTAGGGTGGGACTATGGTGTGTTGGTAAATCCGAACAACCTGGACAAAGTCAAATGTATTTTGTGTGATAAGGTTGTTTCCGGTGGGATTTATAGGATTAAGCAACATATTGCACACATTAGTGGGAATGTTGCGAAATGCCCTAAATCCACAAAGGAAGATCAAGTGAAGTGTCGAAACTCTATTGCGGAGGCAAAGAACAAGAAGAAGAGTAAGAAAGCTCATGAAGATGAGGTTAGGGAAGATGTGACCATTCGAGGTGATGGTGAGGATGATGAAGGGCTCGAAGAAATTGGAGAGCCAATCCCTCGAAAGTTAGGCCCTATGGATAAATTTGCCAATCCAATTGATCCTCATGGTAGTAGTTTAAGCACTCAAGAGCTTAAGCGGCAACAAAAAATCACAGAAGCAATTTGGAAAGAGAGACATCACAAAGTAAAGCAATATGTGGCAAGATGGCTTTATGTTTCCGGTAAAGATTGCAATTATCATTCATTTTATTCTTATTATCTTGTATGCTATTAATTCATTCTTTGTTAATCTTACATTGTGGCTTGTACATTTGCTCTTCACTCTTTAGGTGTTCCTTTCAATGCTATCAACAACGATGAATTCAAACAAATGTTGGAGGCTATAGGTCGCTTTGGCCGGGCTTTAGAGGTCCTTCTCAATACGATGTTCGTGAGCCGTTGTTGAAAGAAGAAGTGTTAAGAACTAATGAGTTGTTGAAAGCACATGAAGAAGAAAGAGCCATGACTGGGTGCTCCCTCATGACCGACGCATGGACGGATCAAAAGAGGAGAAGTATTATGAACTTATGTGTTCATTGCAATTTAGGAACAAGTTTCATAGGATCAAAGGAGACGTCGGATGATGCGCACACAAGTGAGTATATCTTTGAGTATGTGGATGGATGCATTGACACTATTGGTCATCAAAATGTGGTTCAAATAGTAACGGACAATGCTTCAAATAATATGGGAGCAAATGAATTAATGAAGGCTAAAAGGCCAAATATCTTTTGGAGCTCATGTGCAACTCACACTATCAACCTTATGCTACAAGGAATTGGCAATATGCCAAAGTACAAAAAGACGCTTGAACAAGCAAAAGCATTGACGGTTTTTATCTACTCACACCACAAGACCTTGGCATTGATGAGAAAACACACAAAAAGAAGAGATATAATAAGGCCGGGGGTGACTAGATTTGCTTCAGCCTTTCTTACATTGCAAAGTTTGATTGAAAAGAAAGTCGAACTAAGGGCGATGGCACTTAGTAAGGAATGGGAAGAATCTGCCCACACTAAAAAAGGCAAAGGCGTCACGGCAACCGCAACACTCATTAGTAGATCATTTTGGAATGGTGTGAACAATGCTTTAAAGGTATAAATAATAGTGCTGTCCATTATGTTATGTATTTGATTTTTTTCAATTTGCTAACATGTTATGTTACCTTGCTTGAAGGTTTTTGAGCCATTAGTGAAGGTTCTTCGCATGGTTGACGGGGATGGTCCATCTATGGCCTTTCTTTATGGAGAAATTTTAGAGGCAAAGAAGAAAATCAAAGAGGCCTTGAATAATTCAGAGAGCAATTACAACTTAATCATTAATGCTATTGATGGAAAGATGAAGGGAAGGCTTGATTCTCCATTGCATTTGACGGCATATCTATTAAACCCATATTATAGCTATGGTGATCGATCTATTTTTTTGGAACAAGATATTATGGATGGGTTTATTGAATGTGTTGAAATATTTTATCATGGTAATGATGAAGTAATGGATCAAGTACTCAATGTTGATTTTGATATATTCAAGGGTAAAAATGAGACATTTGGGAAAACCCCAGCCCGACTTGGATGTCAAAAAAGAGATCTTATTCCCGGTAAAGTAAACTTGTTCTTAATTAAACATATTTCATAAATTGACATTTCATCCGTTATAATAACTCATCTTTCATTCTTATTATTATGTAGCTAATTGGTGGTCGAAATATGGATGTCATGTTCCTCACTTGCAAAAATTTGCCATAAGAATCCTCTCTTTGACCTCAAGTTCATCGGGATGTGAAAGAAATTGGAGCACTTTTGACATGGTATTTTTCTACTCTTGCTATTTACATGTTTCAACTCAAGTGGTCAAGAAAGTCTAGCACTAAACTTCACTATGTAACTTGTAGGTACATACAAAGAAAAGAAATAAACTAGATGCTCATCGTCTCAATAATCTAGTTTATGTTCAATTCAATGCGAGATTATTGAACAAAAAAGAAAAGAGTAACAAGAAGAACATTGATGTCCTTCTAGCTTCACATGCTAGTAATGCTCAAGGGTGGGTGATTGAAGGCGGGGATGATGATGTTGATCCCGAAACAGGTCTTTCATGGAATCTAATTGATGAGGCGATGGGAGCTAATGAAGCCATGCAACCTCGTAGAAGCACTAGAGTGAGAGAGCTTCATGAAGATGATTTTGATTCTGAATCCGAAGAAGAGGAGGTCAATGAGGATCTTGAAAATATTGAATTTGAATCTGACCAAGATGAAGTGGTGCCAACCAAGGATTATGGACAAGAGGACGAAGATTGACTCATTTCATCATCACATGTTCACATTATCATGCTTGCTAGTTGCTACCTTAACTATGTTGTGTGTTTGTAACTTGTGAGAAAAACTATGTTTATGTGTGTTTAGCTGCGTGTATTTGAGATTCGAGAACAATGCTTATGTGTGTTTTGTTATGAACTTCATAATTCATTACGTATGTTTTATTATATTGCTATCATTTCCTTTATTCTTTTCAATTTACAAGTTTGAAGCACAAATGCACAATAGTTATTCAATACAAAAAACTCACACATTGCTTAATGTGCAGGTTTTACAATTATACATCAAGCATTTACATCAAAAATTTACATCAATGGATAGAGAGCTATCATTGTTGCTCAAGGTACTAATTTTCTTCATTTAAACATCAAATACATACATATGATTGCTTATCTTTGTCTGCTGTCCTTATTTTTGATTTAACCGCCTAGGCCCCCTGGGCGCTAGGCCCTACCTCGCCGCCCGCCTAGCGCCTAGCGCCTTCTTGAACATTGATTAGTTTAGATTAGATTAGAAGATAGATAGATTAGATAGATAGATAAGATAGATTGTACAACACGTCACTCCCATTCTAGGGAACTTTCCATGACCAATTCTGAATGCCAATAGTTGTTACAACAATATGCTCTATTATCTCGATCACAGAAAATCATCAGCTCGAAACAACTATGGAAATAACAAGATGGAGACAACTTGAATTGTCACACAGAGAAACATCCATTGAGAAACATGACCAAGGAAGCACTCGGATAACAAGTGCATGGGTATAAATAATACGTTCTATCGCAAGGATAACTTTTAAATTTCCAATAGTTCAATGGGACACTTTGAAAGGAGAACTTGTAGGCAATGCAGTGTTTCAGAACTCATGTAATCTGACACACAGACACGGTACAGATAAGAACATGCCCATGTAAGCATGGAAGCTTCAAACAAGTTCATAGAACTGTGGGTGCAGAGCTGACCAAGGAACCAAGCAGCAAGTTGTATGAACAGACTTGTTCATGTTTTTAATGGAGTTGTATGAACAGACTTGTTCATGTTTTTAGTGGAGACATAATTTTGCTCAAGAACAATGATTCTTTATTTGTTTAGTGCTTCATTTGCTAGGAAATAGTACATTGCGACAAACACTGGCTACAGTCCTATTGAAGAACAGACAGACACAGTCCCAAGCAGCTGATACAGCTGACTCTATTTGCCAAATATTCTAGTCTCATTTCCCAAGGATATACCCTGACGGAAAAATAAAAGCTATTTTATAGGATGTACTTACAAGCTACAACTAAAACCAAATGTTAACAAAACAAGATCAAAACCCACATCTCGGAAAGCACTTGTATTGCATAATCATTTCCTAATATTGTCAAAGTTGGTGTCCTGCCAACAGCTACTTGCTGAACAAAGGGCATAAGATGTTCCCCAAGGTATCCACTGGGATGAGCCCCAACTGGATTGATGTACCTAAGTAAAATGATCTTCCATTCAGGATCTGTACTGTAGATATCACGGCAAATATCCTCAATGACAAGCTGCAATCCATTTGTAAAATTGCAGTCAGTTCAGAGAACTCATGAACGTTAGTAGATTCACTCTTTGAAAGAAAAATGACAGGCCTCGGACCTTGGTTTTGCCATGTGGATTGTTTGGAGCCAAAAGGAAACTCTTCAGTGCAGGGTGAGTTCTGGGGTGATCCATAAACTGCAATTGATGATAAGAACACCAAAAGAGGTGCAGCTTGTGGGCGCTAGAGATGACCAGTGAACTAACACATTCAAACCGCAACTAGTTTGTTGTCAATTCAAAACTATAGTGACCAAATGGATCTTATTGCAAAGTGAAAATATACAGGTTCGATGTTGTGACCAAGTCTAGTGGGAGCCAACGATCAATACTAATAAAAGCTGGAATGGACCAGATGATGCAAGAGAGGTTGATTAGAAATGAGTGCCATTGCAGATTCAAATGATCAATTTGACGATTAGATTAGAATAAAAAGCAAACCAGTGCAACTACAAAAGCGAACAGAGTTTACTGTATCGAGGCATTTCACACAAGCAAACCAGTGCAACTACAAGTGCCAACAGAGTTTACTATATATCGAGGCCTTGCACACAAGCAAACCAGTGCAACTACAGAAGCACACATGTTTTCTCAACAGCAGAACTGAAAGATGGTTGGTGCCTTGGCGATAAGCGGTGGTAGATCTGTCGTCTGCAAGTCATAAAACAGCAAAGAGCATTTAGAAAGTAGAAAAGACACCCAAACAATAAATTCTTCAAGAAACCAGCCTTTGTGACCAAATCATGAGTTTCTGAGGATTTTCCTACGGACCATTGGAATCTGATTGTACATATCAACCAGCTTTAGGTTCAACTCATTGACTTGACGATCCCCGTCCTCCTCGCCCCCTCGTGGCCACCGTCTCCTCCGCATTCTCCTCTGACTCCGCGTGCCGCCGCGCCGCCGACCCTCCTCCTCCCCCTATCTCCTCTGATCTCCGAGGTCTCCATGGTCGGGAATAGAGGAGGCTCACAGTGATTTGATGAGGGCGGCTGCAGAGGTGGACGGCTGCCTGCGAGGAGCAGAATAGGGCAGCGACGGTCATGACGGCGGCGGGGACTCCGGCGGCGAGAGGGAAAGATGTGATGCGAGCATGAGCACCGCTTCGATGAGTGGGAGCCGTAGGTGGTGTCGATTTGGTCGGGGGTGGGCCGAGGAGCTCCGGCGATGGTAACCTCGCATGGCGAGGCAGAGGGCCTCACCGGCGGCGAGCTCCAGTGATGGAGAGGCTAAGGCGAGCATGCGGTAAACTTTGGGATATCGAGGCCGTCGTGGTGACGCAGGAGCAGCGGGTTGGTGCATGGGGCGGCGCGGCGCAGACTTCGAGGGGAATGAGGAGAGTATGCGCCGTGGGTTGCGGAAGTAGGTTTCAATCCACACGAGGAAAGTGGATTGGGCTGGAAACGCCGTGCGGGTTGGGTTTGGGTTCTATGGGATTGTAGAAACGTCATCGTGGGTTTGGGTTGGATTTAGGTAAGATTTGTCCCATTAGCAGGTGTAGCCTCAGTTCAATTCATCCCTTTCTTTACTTAGGTGGTGCTTAGCTGGGCTAAAATTTGATAGTTTATAACTGAATTTTTACTATAGCTGACTGAAATTACACTGTAGCTGATGATAGTTTATTTGGCATAATAAGTTTTTTTTAAAAAAGGTTAGCCCATCACATATAATGCAAACAAATACGGAAAAAAGAACTGGCAAAAAACACAAAAAACCGAAAAATAAAAAAACGAAATTTAGAAATAGTGAAAAATAAGCCGGAAGACAAAAGGCTAAGCCCAAACGAGCGGAGACTTAATTGGACGAACTTACCTTTTGGAACTTAAATCTAACTTTCATTATTTTGCATCACCTGGCCTGCAACCCCAAAAAGTCACTGTAGTCAAGAAAGAAATGACCCTAAAATAATACGTACAGTCAAACTGTATTAATTTTGACTAAGATATTGTCCAAATATATAGTTTTGGGTATATAAAAAGTATAAGTAAATTTTTTATTAAAAATACTTTTATTACACTATATTTCTTAGAACTTTTCTCGAAAATAGATGAAGTAGAATTTAGTGTTTCAAAGCGGCATGCTGTGGACTTTCATCCCAGAGGGAATGCTCTTTATGACTTTACGATACTTATTTCCTTTGCGTACCATTAACAGCCGCGCAAGCTGATGGATATATATATATATATATATATATATATATATATATATATATATATATATATATATATATATATATATATATATATATATATATATATATCATCATCATCATACAAATAACAAAGCCGGGGGATTCCTGAGCGCTCGCGCGGTCCACGTCATCGCTGTGCGTCCCTGGGGCGACGTGTGTGCGGCGCTTCCGTCCGTCCGAGGGCGAGGCGCGTTTTGCCGATGTAGAACGCGTGTTGCGAGCGGTGCGTCGTTCGTCCGAGAGATTTGTTGGCGACGCGCGTTTTTGTGACGCGTGTACTCCATGACAGCTTCTGGCCTGTTCTGCGTCGTGGACTTCGCCAGATTTTTGTTTGGGGTTTTTGTTTCCGTCGTGCGTCCGGCTGCTCTGCGACTATTGCTTTCGCCTGGGGTCCTGTGTTGGCTTCGTTTGGCTTCCGTCTTGCCTTGTTGGTTCCCCTTTGGTTCCTTCCTTTGTTCTTTCCGTTTGGATGCGCGGCCGTTCGTAGCTACTGGGTTAGAATCTCTCTTTACCGATTTGCTAGCGAGATGGGTCTTTGTGGTGTCTGCGTTTTGCGTTTTGCTTTGATTAGGTTTTTTTTTACTTATACTTCCGTTGTGATTCTTGGGTGCACGTTAGGTTTTGTCTATTTATTTGCTTCTTATAGATCTTGGTTTCTACCGAGGGGTGATGGTTTTCTTGGTTGTCGTCGACGATTTACTCTTTTGTTCTCTGCCGTCGTTTTCAGCGTTGCCTTTCTCTGTAGTTATTCCCCATCGCTTTCTGCTCGCCTTTGTCCGGCATGCGCTGCGTTTTCGATTTTCCTCTTTTTGACTGTGTCCATTTAGATATGATGTTCATAGCTTTTGTTATTTGTATGCTTATGATGCTTATGCCTAACATGAATGTCTTTTTCGGTGTTTACAGCAGTGTCATGGATTAAATCATCGTTCGGTCTTGTTTCTTGTTGATGCTCATTGTCTTCGGCGCGAGGTGAGGATTGAAGAATCGCTTACGGCTTATTTGATATTTTCTGTTTTAAGCTGATTTATATTTCGCTAATGTTACATCGCTGTTCAATTTGTGGTTGTTTTAATCCACACATAGAGGTAGTACTATTTATAAGCTTTTCGTGATGTTCTTAGCTTTTGCTATTAGTATTCCGTTATTATAGTGCACCTATTATTATGCTATTTTAGTTCGCTCGATTTAATGCCTTTCTTTGCGCAATGCAGAATCGTCATAGGTTCGATCGTCGCTGTTCAGGGCTCTTTTGGTTCTGTTGATGCTTACTGCGTTTCGTTGCGGTAATACCCACTTTTTCTATGTTCGTATGTATCTAATATACTATTCATGTTTTATTAATCCTACGTCATTTCCCATTTTACTATTGTTATCCTTAAGGCCAATGATTTGTATATATTTAGTGATCTCTGCTATTTTAGGATTTGATTTCTTTCGTGATCTCTATTTACTTCAGTGGGTTGTTATTCAGTTTATGGTTCTTTTAATTGATAGATAGAGGTGGTGGTTTTTATAGGCTTTTTTCATGTTCCTACCTTTTGCTATTAGTATTTTGCTATTATAGTACACCTATTGTTATGCTAATTTGCTTCGCTCTAATTCATACATAGAGGTGGTGCTTTTTACAGCCTTTTCTTGATGTTCGTATCTTTTGCTATTAGTGTTTCGTTATTATAGTACAGCTATTGTTATCCTAATTTGCTTCGCTCGGTTTAATGCCATTCTTGGCGTAATGCAGGATTGTGCTAGATTGGATCGTCGCTGTTCAGGTCTTTTTTCGTTGTATCGCCTGTCGTTTAAGGACCTTTGGTTTCCTTGCGCTCTGCTTAAACTTTCCCTCTGCATGGTGCTTATTGCGTTCCGTTCCGGTAATAGTTGCCTTTTCTGTATTGTTGGCTATCTAATATACCATTCGTATTTTATTAATGCTTATGCATATCCAGTTTGTATGATTCCTACAGTGCTTTATGTTTTAGTTTTGCGTTCAGTGATGTTTTTATTACATATGCTGTTAGTATGTGGTAAATCGTAACCATATATATATATATATATATATATATATATATATATATATATATATATATATATATATATATATATATATATATATATATATATATAGTGTAGCAGTTACATCATATTTAGTTATACCATTCTGCTTTTATAAATTATATTGTGTTGCATTATACTGTTCTTTATTGATACTTATCTAATAGTAAGTGTCTATTTCACGTTATGCTCTCTTTATTCAATTATTTTATGTTCTTATTGTTTTTTCTTCTTTTTTATTCTCACTGTTTGACCGTTGCAGGATTATTTACAGTTGGTTCGTCGCTTTTTCGTGTTTAAAGATCGGTTGTTTTATTCTGCTGAGTTCCGGCCTGCTGGTGCTTCGGTTTCCTCTTCAGTGCGGCAATAGTTAAGTTCTCTTCGTTGTTTTCTAATCTTAGTCTTTTTTGCTTTTCCAATTTTATAGTTTGGTCAGTGAAATCATGTTAGTATCATATAGTCTTTATTTTTTACTCTTATTTCCTTTATAAAGTTTTCGTCCTTTCTTGTTCACTGTTATTGTTTGTACAAGATAAGTATTTACATAGACTATTATATAGTGCTTATATTATATTAGGTGCTAGCTATTTTATTGCCTAGCTATTATAGTATATTAGATTGTAGTTTATTATTCTGCTTTCTTTTTTTCCTATTTATTTATTATAGCCCTCAGTTTCTGCTGCCTTTCCCATTTCATTATTTCATTAGTAGAATGCTTTTATTATTATCTAACTATAATGCTTACCCTTGTGCTTTTATTTAGAAATCTCCTTGCTTTCCTCACTATGTATTCAATTATTATAAATCTTACCCTTTTCTACCTTTCTAATTTCATTATCTCATCAGTGAAATATCTCATCAGTGAAATCATCTGAGTATTATTTAAACTTTCTTTTTCAGCTCTCTCTTATCCTTTATGAAGTTTCCCTCTTTCCTCACTCTATGAGACACTTGTTTATATAGATAATCATCTGATGGTTATATTATATTTGATTATAGTTATTTTATTAGCTACTTATTATATTGTATAAAATTATAGTTTATCGCTCTTCTTTCTTCATTTCGTATTTACTTATTATAAGTCTCAATCTCTATCTAACCTTTCATATTTACCTATTATAGGTCTCAATTTCTGTTGCCTTTCCCATTTCATTGTCATTGGTAAAATGGTGTTACTATTAGGTAACTATAGCCCTTACCCTTATGCTTTTATGTAGAAATTCCTCTACTTTCCTCAGCTATAGGCCTCAATTTCTGCTGCCTTTCCCATTTCATTGTCTCATTGGTAAAATGGTACTACTATTATGTAACTATAATTGTTGCCCTTATGCTTTTATTTAGAAATTCCTCTACTTTCCTCACTGTATTTTCAGTTATTATAGGAAATCTCCCTGCTTTACTCACTATGTATTCAATTATTATAAATCTTACCCTTTTCTATCTTTTTAATTTCGTTATCCCATCAGTGAAATCATCTCAGTATTATCTAGGTTTTATTTTTGAGCCCTCTCTTATCCTTTATGAACTTTCCTTCTTTCCTCACTCAGTGTCATTGTCTGTATGAGACACTTCTTTATAGTTTATTACTCTTCTTTCTTCATTTTGTATTTACTTATTATAATTCTGAATCTCTATGTAGGCTTTCATATTTACTTATTATAGATCTCAACTTCTGCTGTCTTTCCCATTTCATTGTCTCATTGGTAAAATGATGTTATTATTATGTAACTATAATCCTTACCCTTATTTTTTATTTACAAATTCCTCTACTTCCCTCACTGTGTATTCAGTTATTACAGATCTTAATCTTTTCTATGTTTCTAACTTAGTTATTTCATTAGTTAAATCATTTCAATATTATCTGACCTTTATTTTTTAGCCCATTCGAATCCTTTATCAGCTTTCCTTCTTTCCTCAGTCAGTATCATTGTTTGTATGAGACAATTGTTTATATAAATAATCATGTGATAGCTATATTTTATCTGATTATACCTATTTTATTAGGCACCTATTATATTGTATATGATTATAGTTTATTCTACTTCTTTCTTCATTTCATATTTACTTATTATAACTCTGAATCTCTATCTAGATTGTAATCCTTACTCCTGTGCTTTTATTTAGAAATTTCTCTCTTTTCCTCGCTGTGTATTCAATTGTTATAAATCTTACTTTTTTCTATATTTTTAGCTTCACTATTTCATTACTGAAATCGTGTCAGTATTATTTAGGCTTTATTTTTCAACCCTTTTCTCTCCTTTGTGATCTTTCCATCTTTCCTCACTTAGTATTATTGTTCATATGAAACATTTGTTTATATAAATAACCATATGATACTTATATTATATTCAATTATAGCTATTTTATTGGCTAGCTATTATATTGTATAGGACTATAGCTTATTACTCTTCTTTCTTCATTTCGTATTTATTTACTATAGGTCTGAATTTTTATTTAAAATGTAATCCTCACCCTTGTGCTTTTATTTAGGGATTTCCCTGCTTTCCTCACTGTGCATTCAACTGTTATAGATCTTAGTCTTTTCTATCTTTGTAATTTCATTATTTGATTAGTAAATTCATCTCAATATTATCTAAGCGTTCTTTTTTTTGTCTTAGCTATGATTTATATTATGCTATTGCTTATTTCAATACGCCTATTGTTAAAGCATTTATATCCATATATTTTTTCTATTGTTTTCCTCATGTTTTATACTGTTTTATTTCAACAATTGTCTTTTCCTCTTAGCTGTTGTTCTCATTTATTGGTATTTAGTTTCATGGATCCTCGCCGGCAGGAGATCCTACGTGGAAAACAACCAGTTACATCAACACTACCTTCACTATTGTCTCCACGTGTGTTACCTAATGCTTTGACACCATTGCTTTCACAGCCACCATCACAGTCATGCATGATTATTTTTAATGTTGTGTCCTTTATAGACAACACACTTTTCGCGCTTTCCAATTTTCTTTTAAAACTCTCATTTTGTGTTGATATCTTCTTTTGCTTCCATTTATTGTCCCACAGTGTCTACGACAGATATCACTATGATCCCTCGATTAAAGCGTCAGCATGGTTGTTCACACTCTTTATAGCTATTTTCCTCTTTTTTTTTAGTTTGGGTTTATGCTTTTTGTTTACCCTTTGTTTATTTTGCTTGCATACATAATAGGAGACCATTTTTGCCCATTGCTTAGTTCACTTGAGGCAGCTAACAATAGGAAAAAAAGGAGGCTATCCAACTTGCAACGCACCACTGCTAGAAGAGGTGTCTTTCTTTTATTATTTTGTTTTATGAATTTCCATGTGTTTTCCATTTTCCCTTCCCTCAAAACATAGCACTTTTATCATCCATTGGTTTATACCTATCTCTGCATTTTGTTGGCATTTCAGGTAACATGCTGCCTCTTAACCTAAACCCATTTAAAGAGCCACCCGTTTCTTTTTCTAAGGAATACATTTCCTTCTTAAAAGGTCCGCCTGTATTGTTGTACTTACACCATTGTCCCTCCATTTGCTTCATATGATTGCTAAATCTATTTCTTCTGATTTTAACACCATTTCAGTCACTTACGATAGTCGATCATACTATGGTGGTCCAGATTATGAGTGTAATAACTGTGCCGCTATTTTTTGGTTCCAAGAAAGATCTCACCATAGAAGCTCCTGTAGGCATCAACGAATTATTTACAATAGATGTTGTCGTGGTGGTAAAGTTTCTCTTCCACCGCATAAACAGTTTCCATATCCACTTCGGGACCTTATTGGTTTTGATAAAGGCTCACAAGCAAATCAGTTCATGCGTTTGATTCGCCACTACAATTCCTTGTTTGCATTCACTTCCTTGGGTGTAGATGTTGATAGAAGCATTAACACCGGTGAAGGACCTTATGTTTTTCGTATAAATGGTGTGGTTCATCACCGAATTGGTTCATTGATTCCTGAACCAGGTCGAAAACCACAATATGCGCAGCTGTATATTTATGACACAGACAATGAGGTTCACAACAGGCTATCTGTTTTCGATAAAGATGATGCCGCAGATGATGAACTAGATGATTATATAGTTGCTGCCTTAATTCATATGCTTAACTGCTTCAATCCATTAGTCAAACAATTCAGGATGGCACGAGATCGCTTGTTTTCTCAACAGAATGCACAGATCCATATCCGTCTAATTGGTTCATCTGACACCCACGATGATCGGTACTCTTTACCAACTGTGTCTGAACTAGCTGCACTGATTGTCGGTGATTTATCTATAGAGAACAACAAATTTGATATCATTGTTGAAAACCATCCTGGCAAACTAAAGCGAGTGTCACCTCTCAATCCTGCTCTAATGTCTCTTCAATATCCATTATTATTTCCATATGGTGAAAAAGGCTTTCATCTTGGTATTAAATACAGATCTACTGATGATAGTGTCACTTCTATTAGAGATGAGGTCTCAATGCTTGAATACTATTGCTACGAATGTCATTATCGCAAAAATGAACCAAATCCTTATACATGCTGTGGCCGCCTCTCAAATCAAATAGAGGTTGATTGCTACTCATGTATAGAAGCAAATCGTTTATCATTTCATTTCTTCAATCAAGATATCTTACGTTCAAACACATATCAAGGCATTTCAGACGCACTTGGTGAGGGCACATCAGAAGGCAAAAATATCGGTGTTAGAGTTTTGCTTCCTGCAAGCTTTACCGGTAGCCGTCGATATAATGCACTCAATTATCAAGATGCTATGGCTATTTGTCGTGAATACGGCCCTCCTGATTTATTCTCTACTTTCACATGCAATTCAAAGTGGCCAGAAATTATTGACGCACTTAAACACGAACCTGGTCAAAAATATATAGATCGTTCTGATATTGTGACTCGAGTATTTCATATGAAGCTTACTGAATACATTTCTGACATAAAAAGTGGCCACACTTTTGGTACCATACGAGCCGGTTAGTTTGTTTCTTCCATCCTTTGTATACTACATTCGTTTTAATGTACTACTGTGTTTTCTGAGTTGTATTCTTTATTTTCAACAGTTTTATACACTATTGAGTTTCAAAAAAGAGGCCTCCCTCATGTTCATACACTTATATGGCTTGCTAACCACACAGTGGATCTATCTACTGAGTTAATAGATTCTCTTATATGTGCTGAAATCCCTGATCCAACTATTGACCCACTTGGTTATGCTCTTGTTGAATTATTTATGATGCATGGTCCATGTGGAAATCTTAATAAAAGATGTCCATGCATGAAAAATGATGTGTGTTCAAAACGGTATCCCAAAGAGTTCAGCTCAGAAACAGTCATTAATGATTCTGGTTTTCCAGTATATCGTCGGCAAGATAATAATCGTTTTATTACCAAGAATGGAATCAGATTGAACAACAAATGGGTAGTTCCATACAACATGGGTTTGCTGAAGAAATTCCAAGCGCACATCAATGTAGAATGGTGTAACAAAACAAACCTTATCAAATATTTATTTAAATATCTTACTAAGGGACAAGATAAAGCAAGAATGACATTTTCTACTGCTGACCAACTATCAGACCCAACCAATACACAAATTAAGCAAGGAATAGATGAAATCGCAGATTATACTAGATGCAGGTAATCCTTTATCTATACACTAAATTACCCTTTTTTCCACTATAGCTGTTTCCAGATTTCTACTTTGTCTTCCATATTAATACTTTTTTCTACAAAATAATTATCTAGATATCTATCTTCGTGTGAAGCAATTTGGCGATTATTTGAATTTGAAATACATGGCCGAATGCCTTCTGTTGAGCGATTAACTGTTCACATGCCTGGTATGAACAAAGTTATATATCATGAAGAGACAAATTTGGAACAAATTGTTGCTGATCCAAGAGCTTATAGAACTACCCTAACTGAATGGTTTGTTGCCAACCAACAGTTTGTAGAGGCAAGATCTTCTACATATTATCAATTCCCATCAAATTGGAGATGGTGCAATGATACTAGAAAATGGAAAAAAAGGAAACGTAAGACATCAAAAATTGGTCGCATATATAATGTGCATCCAAGTACTGGTGAATTATTTTACCTCAGAATGCTTTTAATGGTTGTTTCTGGTGCACAAAGCTATGAGGATATTAAAACTTTCAATGGTGTTCAGTATCTTACGTTTAAAGAAGCTTGCAAAGCTCGTGGTTTAGTTGGTGATGACACAGAATGGTTTTTGCTTTTTGATGAAGCAATTGTTTGGGCCACTCCATATCAACTTAGGCATCTGTTTATGGTGGTACTTTCTTTTTGCAGTGTTGGCAATCCTCAAAATCTATTTGATAAATATTGGTGCTTCCTTGCTGATGACATAGCATATAAAATACGCCAAGCATTGCAGAATCCAACATATCTAATACCAGCTACTTACTTACAAACCCAGTTGATAAATGAGCTATTTACTATGTTTTCAAAGAATGGACTCAGCTTTGCTACATACAACATATGCAGCGGATTAACACATGGTACTCCTGCTTCTGATAATAGACTTGTTACCGAAGAGCTAGCATACGATAGAGCTGCTCTCTTGGCACATGCTAATTCATTATGTGATAAACTCAATGATGAGCAATCTGTTATATACAATAAGATTATAGCATGTGTCAGTCAGAAAAACAGTGGTTTTTACTTCGTTTCTGGGCATGGTGGAACTGGGAAAACATTCCTTTGGAACTGTATAATAGCTACATTAAGAGCGAATGCTGAAATAGTTCTTGCTGTAGCTTCATCTGCAATTGCTTCACTTCTACTTCCAGGTGGTCGCACAGCTCATTCTCGTTTTAAAATACCTCTTGACATCAATGAAAACAGCCTATGTAACATAGCACGAGGAACAATGCTAGCTGAACTCATTACTAAGGCCTCTCTAATACTTTGGGATGAAGCACCTATGACTCATAGACGCTGTTTTGAAGCACTTGATAGAACATTACGTGATATTATGTCTGTTCAAGACACTGCATATATGAACATACCTTTTGGTGGAAAAGTTGTTGTCCTTGGTGGAGACTTCCGTCAAATCTTGCCTGTTATTGAGGGTGGAACCAAAGGAGAAATTATTCAGTCCTCACTCATTAAATCGTCACTTTGGCAACACATTGAGATACTCAAATTATCTACTAATATGAGACTTCATAATCCGCGGCTTCCACTTGCAGAACGTGAAGCCCTCTCTTCATTTGCTCAATGGGTACTTAATATTGGGAATGGTCAAATTCCAATGATTCAAAAAACAGGCGAGATTCATCCAGCATGGATAACCATACCTAATGACCTTCTGCTGTTGCCAACTGACAACAACATAAATACAATTGTTGATGCTATCTATGACTCATTCTCTGCAAATTATCAAAATAGTGAATATCTAGCACAGCGTGCTATTATCTGCCCAACTAATACTGTCGCTGATGAAGTCAACAAAGCTGTTTTTGATAAGATCCCTGGTGACAACAAAGAGTATCTCAGTTTTGATTCCATCTCTCAATCTGATACTCAAATTGGTGATGCTAATCTGTTGTATCCACCCGAATTCTTAAATTCTATCACACTCAATGGTTTTCCACATCATGCCATTTATCTCAAAATAGGTGTTCCAATAATGTTGTTAAGAAATATAAATCAATCTATTGGTCTCTGTAATGGAACACGTCTGATTGTTACAAGGCTTGGTGATCGGCTTCTTGAAGGATGTATAATCACTGGAACCAATATTGGTCAAACTGTTTGTATCCCAAGAATTGTGCTAAATGCAACAAGCTCTCACTGGCCTTTTACACTGCAGCGACGACAGTTCCCGATTAAGCTTTCATATGCAATGACTATTAACAAGAGTCAAGGGCAAACTTTAAACAAAGTTGGGATTTATCTACGAACCCCAGTGTTTTCCCATGGCCAGTTATATGTGGCAGTATCGCGAGTGACATCACGTTCAGGACTCAAGATACTCATTGAAAATGAGAAGGGTGTTGCCTGTAATGAGACAAAAAATATAGTATATAAAGAAGTGCTTGCTTGTATTTAATGCTTTCCATCACTGTTATTGTTACCTTCTCTGATTCCCTTACTTTAAAAGTTTTGTTTGCCCCTCTCTGTACCCAGTGGAGAAAACAACTATGGAGACCACTTTTATTACATACATCTCTATTTTTCTACTTCAAATTGTAATATATACTTTCCTGCTTTTTGAAAAATATGGCCCATACACTTTCTTATTTGCATAAACATTTTTGGGCATCCTTTTATTTACGGTTGCCATCTCTTTACAGATATATGTCTTTATTTATCCATATTGCAAATATTACTGCTTTACTCATTATGTGCATCCTTATGTTTTTATGCTCTTGCTAAGGTTTGCTGCTTTTCTTGCCCTACTAAAGTATTCCTATTATTATGCTTATTTAATACAATCACTTTAATATCTTTTTTTCCACAATGCAGGACCATTCTGCATTACATCTGCGCTAATATTCACTGTGGTAATACTTACTCTTTTTATATTCTTACTATATAGTATGCTATTTATACTGCATTCACATTGCTTTACTCTTCGTTTTATTATATTCATGCTAAAAGTACTATCTTATACATGCTTCTGTCAGTTCTCACTTTGTTAAACTTTTGCCAACAATTATTCTCTGATCACTGTTATTATACCCTCTGATTTACTTCATTCTATCTACTTGTTTCGCTCACTCTACTTATTATTTTCTCTTCTTTTTTATTATCACTATCTTCTCACTAAAGGATCATTCTCACTGTATTCATCATTCTTTAACATTTTATAATTATAACTTTCATTCCATTCTACTCACCTTTAAATTGTGGATCATGCCTGCTGATTATCAATGCAATCATTATTAGCATTTCTCCCCTCCTAATATCTCAACATAGCAATTGTATTTCATCCTTGCAGTAGCATATTTCTTCTTAATAATTTCCCTTATATTCATAATAGCACTTACCTCTCAAAAACCCAAATATAATATTTTCCCTGCTTATATACTTCTTGCACATCGTTCCTTATATACAATATTATCCTTCCTTTTATACAATACTACACGTAGCTCTAATTTTTATCCTTGTCCTCCTCTTTAAAGACTTCCCTGCTTTACTGATTACTATTATTGTTTTCTATCTTCTGCATTTAATTATTTTAAATATTACTTGTTTTCATAACTACTTTCTCCACCATACATGTTGCTATATTTATTTATGCATATTACAAACATTACTATTTTCCTTCCTTTTTACATTTCTTGTCTCGTTTGATACTATTTTATAGATACTTCTCTCAATTCTCACTTTGTCAAAGTTTTGCCAATACTTATTTTCTTGTCACTCTTATTATACCCTTCGATTTACTTCATTCTATCTGTTTGTTCCAATCACTTTAGTTATTACTTTCTCTTCTTTTTTATTATCACTATCTTATCACTAAAGGATCATTCTGAATGTAATCACCATTCTTTAGCATTTTATAATCATTACTTTCATTCCATCCTGCTCAACTTTAAGCTATAGATCATCCCTGTTAATTATCAATGCAATCATCGTTAGAATTTCTCCTCCCCTAATATCTAAACATAATAATTGTATTTCATTCTTACACTAATATTCTTGCTCTTAATGCTTTCCCTTATATTCATAATAACGCTTACCTCTCAAAAAGCTGAATATACTATTCTTTCCCCTTATATACTTCTTCTCCATCCTTCCGTATATACAATATTATCCTTTTATACAATACTACACATAGCTCTAATTTTTATCCTTGTGCTCCTCTTTAAAGACTTCCCTACTTTACTGATTAGCTCTTCAACTATTGGAAATGTTAGTGTTTTCTATCTTGTGCATTCAATTATTTCAGATATTACTTGTTTTCATAACTACTTTCTCCGCCATACATGTTACTCTATTTATTTATGCATGTTAGAAACATTACTCTCTTTCTTCCTTTTTACGTTCCTAATGTCACTTGATTCGTTTTATAGTTTCTTTCCAGTAATATATCCTACCCTATCCTCATTGTATCTTCCAACATTGTTCTCCCAATTTACAGCACCATATTTGTAAATATAATGCTTTTTCTATAGATACACCATTTATACCCTAACTTCTTTTTCCTCTACAGATCCCATATGGCATACGCACTGTTAAACCATATAAACCAAAATTCACACAAATGGAAAGTCCTTGTGCGTTTACCACGTGTTTGGGAATTTAGAAACCCACGTGATACAGCAGATGTATATCGTCTAGATTTCATCATGCTTGATGAACAGGTACATAATAGCTGTGTTTTCCATTCAGTCCATACGGATACTCTTTCGCCATTTTACAGCATTTTTATTTTTGATATACACATGTTGTTATCTCATCAGTACTGTTATGTTTACCATTCTATATAGATAATATACCATCTTTTTTATAGTTAAACTATACTTTTTCTTTTTTAAGGGAAACGTTATGGAAGGATTAATTCCTCAAAGATGGCTTCATAAATTCACATCCTTATTAAAAGAAGGATCTATTTATGAAATCGAGTACTTCGAAGTCCTTCCAGCAAAAGAAGCATATAAAGCAGTTGATAGCAACAATTTAGCTCGGTTTTCAAAATATACCAGAGTTAAGGAAATATTGCCGGAACCAGAAGGCTTCCCTATTTATGCATACAATGCGGTACCCTTTTCTGTGCTAAACGATCGCATTGGGAAAAATACATTGTTGTCAGGTGCAATCCCCCTCATTTCACCATAACTACGCTGACCTCTTTATATGTTTACAGCACCTCATTTTCCCATCTTTTTTATAAACTGTTCATCATTCATTAGATACTGTTGTCCTTATAACGGCCGCTTCACAACTTATGCAAACAACAACAAAATTAGGCCCAACTGTTAAACGAACCATTGACATTACTGACGGCAGGTACATACATTTCTTCCACTGTTTACTTCTGTTTATTTTCTTCTTCTTTTACAATCCATGCTTACATTATTGCCATACTCAAACAAGCTAAAAAAGTTTCTCCCTATCTCCTTATAGCCAAACAGCGATCATAACATTATGGGGCCAACATGCTGAGTTATTCAATGCTGAAATGTTCCTGACTGTGTCTCAAAGTACACCAGTTGTTGCTTTATTTGTCGGGATGCTTGTTGGTACATATGCAGGTATATTAGAGGTTCTTTTCTTTAGAAATACACACACAACAACACATATATAAAATGTGCAGTTCATATATAAACTACTCCTGTCTACATTTTTTCCTCATGTCAATTTTTTCCCTTTACACATATAGGTCAACTAGCATTGCAGAGCAGTTCTGCATCAAAGTGGTACATCAATATACCAATACCTGAAATACATAGTCTGCAAAACATGTATTGTCTCTACTTTATTCAAACAAATATACTGCCACTATACATATCATACGTCTTTTTTCAATATTGCATTGTTTTCACGACAACTTATAACATGATATATAGAATTAGTAACCGTCCACACCAAATTCAATGGCAAGAAGACATACATGATCATAACAATCCAATACCCACAACGGTGCCTGAATTATTAGAGTTGATACCAAATGAAGCTTTGGTAAGATAAATCCCAACTCTATACATTTTCGCTTCCTATCTTTTGCGTTGACTAGATACTAATTGCTTCCAAATAATATATACACAGGGACACCGTTACAAAATCACCATCCTTATTACTGGCTTAGTACCAGGGCAATCATGGTGGTATATATCATGCTCTTCATGCTGGAAAAAAACTTTTCCACATGGAGATGCATATGAATGTAAAAGATGTGGTACCACGACAGCAGAACCAAGGTATAAACCTGCTCATACATTCGTATACAACATGTCTTTTCTACAGTTTATTTTTCCCTACTTAACAATAACATGTACTACTCTTTCTAAATCTTCAAAAAGGTACAAAATAAACGTGTACGGGATTGATTCTGAAACCAATGAACAAGACAGCCCAATCCATGCAGAATTCATGTTTTTTGGCGACATAGCTCAGCAACTTATTGGAAAACCTGCAATGCTTTTAGTTGCAACAACTGAAGGACAAACGCAGTACATCCCACCTGAAATCACAGCGATTATCAGCCGAAGATATGAACTTATAGTTCAGATGTCTCAAGGATCGCTCCAAACTGATCTCCCAACATTTCATGTTCGCTCAGTGACACCCCAACCAGATCAGGCTACCCTCCTTTTACCAGGTAAGCACAAATCTTTAGCTTGAAACCACACTTCACAACAAACCATTCCACATCACAAAAAAATAACATCTTTTTATACCATTGATAGGCCCATCTGCTACTACCATCTGTGCAGAACCAAGTACCCCAGCAATAGCAATTACTACTTTACAAGTAACGAACCCCATACCATCATAATCTCTTTTGCTGTAACAACATTAGCAACGCATTTTATGTACACTGTCTTTTTTATACACCCTTGCTTAAATCTTATTATCTATGTGTTTTTCCCAAGGCGTCACCGCCACCACGTTCTGAAAAAAGAACACATGAATCCGCTACACCTGCAGAAACTGATCAGACTACTTCCTCAGCACCATCAAATAAGAGGTGATCTTTTTATTCTACCTTATTACATCCAGTGCTACTCTTCAGACTTCCAAACAATATATGCTTCAAATATCCCCTTTCTGCTCTTACTATATATACTTCTTTCCAGAGCAACACAAGGTGGGCAAAAGCTTAAGATCGCGAAAGAGCTGTTCCCTGACGCAAAAGATGCTGCCTCACATTAGGTAAATCACACTACTCTTCACAAACGCTACCTCTCACTCCGTACAAAACAATGGCTTCTCCCATTCTAACACTACAAATTTTCCAATTTCCAAACAGACACTGGACGGACTACCCAGACAAAACAACATGTCTTCCTCCAACGCAACGCAATAAAATGCTTAACTTTGTTGTTTGTCTCCAATGTATAAACATCCCTAACGTCTTCACCAGCATCAGAACTTATTATACTTGGCACCACTTATTTTGCTGTACAGAATGCGGAACCAACAACTATCTCATTGTACAAAATATCACCGCCTATGATGTAGTTACCAGAAAATTTACCTCCCCTAAATACCACTCTCCTATGACTTACTCTGCATTAGCTTATACATATTTTCTGCATACTATTGAACTCCTCAAATGCTACCGCTTTCTCCATATGTGTCTATACATCTCCTTACACAAGTTATTTTACGCTTCTTTACACAACTGTTCTGCGCGGCGTGTCGCCGCGCACACGCTGCTAGTATATATATATATGCAGCAGGTAGCTAACATCAAGAGTTGCTATCACGTACCGATCATCTAATCTGCTCGGTAAGTTGATTAATTCATGTGATGATTGCTCCCTCTTATTTCAGATGTTCTCCGCTAGCAATGGCATGCTGCAGCCTGCTTCTTGTTTTCGGCACGAGCAGCTGCCTGATGTTGGCCTGTGCGACCCCCTCGGTGAGTCAGCAGCAGGCGCCGCCGCCAACGATGCGAGTGTGTTGATGGAGAGGTTCATCCGGTGGATGGCGGCGCAGAAGCGGTACGGTCCTACTCCTCCGTGGAGGAGAAGCTGCGCCGGTTCGAGATGTACGCGAGCAACATGAGGTACATAGAGGACTTAAACAGCAAGGCCCCCCACCATGGGGCTCACGTACGTGCTCGGCGGCGAGGGCCCGTTCACCGACCTCACGCACGAGAAGTTGGTGGAGCATTACTCCGGTGTTAGGCCGGCTGCTGTCGATGGGGAGGAGAGGATCCCGAGCCCACAGGGCGCGATCACTGCTACTGCATCCCCGGGGTATTTTCTAGCATTTTGCACTTTGTTACTAGTTTTCAGGCATAGCAAGTTAGTAATCCATCGGCAGCGGTGCAGCAGATCAACTCTCTCCACTTCACAGCAAAAATACTTATTTCACACTTTTTGAAAACAAAAAAATCACACTTGAGTGTGCGCAGGAAAGTGCAGCAAGATCAGATCGCTCATCGTCACTGGGCTGCACTCTGCGTCGCTGCTGTCGATTTGGTGTACTCCTTTTTGATCTTCTTCAGTTTCACAACAACATCGCTCATCGTCGTCCTTTGGTCAGGAGAGTCGCTCGAGCAGAGCAAGCCCAGCTCGAATACTGGAACAAGAAAGCCATCCAAGCTGCAACTAGAAGAAGAATACAGCAGTAGATGGTCGTCCACAACATGGACAAGCTCTCCAGGAAACGCCTGATGCACCCACTGCCTAAGGCTTAGATCTCCGACGAACATCGGATCTGTGGGTTTCCTTCCGGTGAAGACTTCAAGGAGCATGATCCCGTAGCTGAACACGTCGCTTTTTCGCGATGCTTTTCCGAGAAACCCGTACTCTGCTCAGGAAATACAGAAACAAAATTTAAAGCGTCATTGGAGTGATGAACCATAACTAATCAAGGGTTTTAAAGGAACTGGTTGGGCAAGAGTGCACGTGCTTAGTGCTAGTACCTGGTGCCATGTACCCAAGTGTTCCAGGCATGCTCGCAGAGATCATGGAGCTGTCTTCACCTAGCAGCAACCTTGCGATGCCAAAGTCCGCCACATGCGCCGTCATGTCCTCGTCAAATAGCACGTTGCCAGGCTTCAAGTCGCAGTGCAGGACAACCTCACAGTGCTCATGGTGCAGATACTCTATTGCCATCGACACGTCTAGCATGATGTCCAGCCTTTTGAGGAAGCCCAAGTGCCTTCTTCCTTCAGAGTGGTGTAGGAGCGTCTCCAAGCTTCCATTAGGCATGTACTGAAGCACCAGTGCTCTGAAGTCCAGGTTAGAACAGGTGTTCAGAATCCTTATCAGGTTGCGGTGCCATGCCATGCGAAGCACACGACACTCGGCATCGAAGCTTCTCATGGCCTGTTCCAGCTGCATGTCTAGAACTTTTATGGCAACCAACAAACCGCTGCTTAGTTGGCCCTTGAAAACTTTTCCAAAGTTTCCAGACCCCAACATGTTATTATCACTGAAATTATCAGTGGCGCGAGCGAGCTCATGGTAGGAGACTAACTGATGGCTGATCATGTCAACCATACCTGCAGACATTGGCATCTCTTTCTGCCTTTTAACTTTATTTCTAATCAACGCATATATGCAGGAAGCTACAGCTCCAACTGCTATGATGTAGCAGGGAGCAAAAATTTCATCATGTGACTGTTGTTTCTGCGAGGCTTGCTTCGACATGGTGAAAAGCCCAAACGTGACGCACCACAAAGCCCTGAGTTCCCCACTTGCAGGCTGATGTTTGAGAAGACACCTCCTTCTGGTATCTGACCTTGTAGCTTATTGAAAGACAGGTTCAAGCTAGTGAGGATGGTAAAATTGGCCAAGTACTTTGGGATGGTGCCGGAGAGATCATTATGGGACAGGTCCAAACTTTGCAAGCTGGCTAGCTCATGAAAAGAGTCAGGAATTAGGTCATAGAATGAATTATGTGACAGGTTTAAGTAGGCTTTCATTTGGAGTCGCCCTATCGAATCTGGGAGGGTACCAACCAAGCGGTTGGTTGCGATATCCATGCTGTTAATTTGTTTCAAATAACTTAAATCATCCGATAACGTACCATTCAAGAAGTTTTGAGACAGATCTAACTTGAGTAGGCTATCAAGACGAAATAAGAGCAGTTTTCCTATCCTTGAGGAGGTACCAAGAGGTACAAGGTACCAAGAGGTACCAAATTAGATCCAGCCGTTCAATCAGTGTGATCAACGGCTCAAAATTTGGTACCTCTTGGTACCTTGTACCTCTTGGTACCTCGCGTCCGGTACCACTAGGTACTGCCAAATCTCAGCCGTTCGATCAGTGTAATCAACGGCTCAAATTTGGTACCTCTTCCCCCTCAAGGATGGTAAAATTTCCCACGAAATAAACTTGGTGGTAAAGTAGACGATAACTGATTATCAGATAATATCAGGTAGTCTAACTTGGTGAGGTTGCTGAGGTCCTCTGGTGTGGAGCCAGAGAATTTGTTGCGGTCAAGGTGTAATTTTTCTAGATTCTTTAGCATTGAAATCTGGAACGGGATGGGGCCAAACATATTATTTCTGGAGAGGTCAAGCAATTGGAGATTCTCCATCATCATAATTGATTCTGGAAGTGCACTATGCACTTGGTTTACTGAAATATCTAGCCAATTGAGACCAGTTAAATTCGATAACATAGCTGGAAATTCACCAGATAACATGTTTCCACGTGCAGCGAAAGTTTGCAGCTGACTTGACAGATTCCCAACATAGCCAGGGAGGCTCCCAGTGAAATAATTCATCGAGAAGTCAAGGTACATGAGTTGTCTACAGTTAGAAAGAATGGACAGGAGGCTGAGATCCCCCTGTAGGCGGTTTGCTGAAATATCAAGAATCAACAGAGAGTTCATGTTACCAACCGTTGCTGGTACTGATCCAGACAATAGGTTTGTGTCCAATGCTAGGAATGCTAATTCAGACAGGTTACCGATAGAAGAAGGAACGGATCCGCTTAGTTGATTATCTGAGAGATGCAATCTTGAGAGTTGGCTCATCTGTCCCAATTCTGCCGGAATAGCTCCTGTTAGCTTGCAGATTGACAGGTCTAGGTGACCTAGCCATGTGAGGTTGCTAAGTGCAGAAGGGATTGGACCGACAAGGTGATTATCACCCAAGGAAAGGAAAGTGAGAAGCTTCAACTTGCCCAGCCATGTTGGCACAACACCCTCAAATAAATTACTCGCCAGGGAAAGAATTCTGAGATACCGACAAGCTGCGAGCCCCAGTGGAATTTGACCAGTGAAACTGTTCTGTCCGATGGCGATCCATTGTAGCACTGGGAGATGGAAACTTTCGTTGCCAGGGATAGGGCCAGTTAACTTGTAGTTGGTGGTGAGCTTGATAACTTGCAGTGTAGACATGTTGAAGATGGCTGGAGTAACTGGGCCGGTGAGATGGTTACTTGCAGGTTAAGAAATAAGTTCCACGTTTGATAATGAAACAAATCAACTTAAAGATTGTAGCATGCACTGCATACTGTGAGAATCAAAGTTGTACGATGGTGAAAGATATACTGGGAGATTTATACCCTTTTTCTGTGTATTCCATCGGTTCTCAAATACATGCTATTTTAGAATGCTTGCAGCCAAATATTTAAAACTTCGACCACTAATATACACAGAACTATTTAGATTTATCATACAGAAATGATATTAATAGATTTATGATCAAAAGTATTTCTATATTATTATATTTTATTAATTTTTACTAACACATAATTATAAAAAGTAGTGATCAAATTGTATATATCGGAGCGTGCGTTGAAGTCCAAAGCGACAAAAAAAAAAAGAACGGAGGTTTATATGGTAATGATTAAAGTTGTGGCAGGCAGGCATTTTCTCATTTTAGAGTTATTTTCAGTACAGTACCTTTGAGGCGGCCTCACACTTTTCATCTGTTAGTTGTTGGATATTGATCTAGGCCAAACGGCCAGAAGAGGGAGACGTGGGTGTCACCCACGTCTACGCGCCCTGATCGGGGGGGCTAACCGTTTTAGGGTTACGGTCCCCCGTTGCACAGCGCAATATAAACGTTGGAGTCCGGCCTCTCCCGTAATGAAGTTGATTCCCGTGAGAGCTAAAACTCCATACAAACCCTAAAGAACCGATCTCTCAGCGGCGCTGTTAGCAACGGGAAGACCGTCGCCGCCGCTACTGCAGGACGCCGCCGGGGACGCTCCGACCTTCACCGACCTCTACCTCACGCCTGCATCACGCAGGCACGGGTCTTCGCTCATGGCGTTCATCGGTGACCGTAAGTCCCCCCGAATCCCCAATCCCTAGGTGTTCATGTTCAGTTCTAGGCTTAAGACTAAAGCATGATGATTAAGGACCTAACATTTGGTATCAGAGCCCCCTAGAACTTTTCTTGAACCCTAGCAGCATGTTTATGTCTCGGATCTAGAGTTCTTGGGCTCGGGTAGAAATTAGAAGGAGGGGATTCGAAACCCTAATGGAAACTCTGATGATAATCCCCAAAATATCGTTGTATCCCCGAACCCTAAATCCCCAAATCAACCGAATCAAGCACCAAAAAAAAAAATGGATCGGGCGCGGGACTCACGGGTGGAGCCGCCGTCTCATGTGGGAGCCGCCGTGTGGGAGGGCGCGCCGCTGCTGCTGCGCGCCGCGCCTCAGCGCGCCGCCGCTTTGCACCGCACGGGCCACGCCGCTCCGCGCCTCGGGTGGCGCACCACTGCTCCCGTGCGCGTTGCGCGCGCGCTTCACTCTGGCGCGCCGTCGCGCTGCCGTTCGTGGCGCCGTTGCGCGCCCGTCGCGCGACCGCCGCCGCTGGTCGCCGCGTGGGTCGCCGCGCGTCTGCCGCCGCCGCATGAGGCTCCTCTTTTCCCGGGTGGAGAGGAGGAGAAATGAGGGTAGGGTTTTGAGGCGGCGGTTTTGTTCGGGCGCCAGGCGCTCCGAGCCGTCAGATCCGGCGGACGGCCTTGATGAAGCGGGGCGGGTGCTGCGGGCTGGGCCGGTGGAGCCGGCTGGGCCGGTGGAGGCCGCTGGCTGGCCTGGGCGCTGCTGGGCCTTTTTCGGCCGGCTGCCGCGCGCCAAATGAGGTAGCCCGGGCGCGGGGTTAACCGGGCCGCGCCGGTTTTTTGGCCCGTGCGGGATTTTTCTCCCATACGGGCATGAGCGCATGAAGTTTTTGGCCCAGCAATGTGTATTCTTATGTATTTCAGTATATATTTCATGTGTTTATTTTAGTATATACATACATGAAATTTATGATGTATATTTCAGGCTGTTGGGTTTTTATTCTCAGTATATATATTTCATGTTTTTATGGTACATCTCATGTTTAATTAATGATGTCTCTTATGAAATTATTAATGGATAATGTTGCTAAGCTGCTGAAAAATTATTATACCCTTTTTTTTTCCGCTGCGTAATGTTCTGCCCCTAATTGAATGGAACCAACGGGAAATTCAATTGGAGGGCTGTATTTAATTTTACATGCTATTACTCTTGACCAACGTTGATTGTAATTGCATGTAACCAATTATGTTTACTTTATTATGTTTAATTTTGCCATTACTCTTAGACCAACGTTAATTGTAATTGCATGCCTAAATTATGTTAAATTTTTCGCTTCTGCCCAACGGTGATGCGAAAAATTCTTATGAGCATGTTGTTAATCACACCAACGTGAGGTTAACTTTTCATGCAAATTAATTATGCGCTTCCTAATGTAAATTTTATAATTTTTTTTCAGCTGCTTCTGTTTCGGCTCATGTAAATGCTATTGAGCCACTTAATGGTAGTAACTTCCAGAAATGGAAGTTTACACTTATGACGACTTTTCAGCTCTTGGATCTGGACTACGCGTTCAGATTCGATGAGCCTGTCGCTCCTACTGATGGGGAGGACAATTATGATGACAAAATGAAGGAATATAAAGCTAATGCTGAGAAGTGGGAGCGGTCTAACCGTGTTTCACTTGCTGTGATGAAAAACTCTATCAGTGAGGCAATAAGGGGAGCAATCCCTGAAAAGGAAAGGGTAAAGGACTATTTGTCCTCTATCGAGGATCACTTTAAGGGGTCCTCTAAAGTTTATGCTACCACACTGATGCACAGGCTCATGAACACCAAGTACAATGGTACTGGAAATGTTCGTGAGCACATTATGACAATAATAAATATTGCTGCCAGACTTAAGACAATGGACATGGCTATCTCTGATGGTTTTGTTGTCCATTACATTATGATGTCTCTTCCCAAGCAATTTGAAGCTTTCAAGGTGAACTACAACACCATTAAGGACAAGTGGACCATGAGCGAGTTGATCGCTAATGTTTCACAAGAGGAAGAGAGGCTCAAGGCTGAGGGGGCTACTGATTTTGTGAATCAAATCGGCTCCTCAAATAAGGCTGGTCCCTCTAGAAATAGAGGTGGCTACAAAGGAAAGGGAAAGAAGGAGCAAACCTACTCCCCTTATCAGAAGCCACAAAAGACACAGCACCCACAACATCCTAAGGCGCCTAAAAACGCTTCAGGACCTGGGAGCTCAAATGAACAGAAGAAAAGTGGTGAATGTTACTTTTGTCAGTCGAAGGACCATTTCAAAGATGATTGTCCTGGATGGCTGAAATGGCTCGCCAAGAAAGGTACTTATGAAATCACTTTTGTTGATGAAGCATTTTATGCTGATTTTCCTATAAATTCTTGGTGGATTGATTCTGGTGCCACTGTGCACGTTACGAATTCCTTGCAGGGATTCCATATGTTGACAAGTCTCAGAGGGGAAAGAAGCCTTAGAGTGGCTAATGGGATGGAAGCCGAAATTCAAGCTATTGGATCGGTTTCTTTAGTTTTGAATAATGATTTTGTAATGAAACTTAATGATGTTCTTTATGTTCCCTCGATGAGAAGAAACTTAATTTCCATTTCATTATTAGATAATGATGGATATTCTTGTAATTTTGGACACGGAATGTGTTTGATTTATTTCAATAATGATAATGTTGGTCGTGCCATCCGACACGACAAGCTTTATATGTTATCCTGCAAGATTCTCCTATATCCATGAATGTATGTGATGAGAATAAAAGCGTAAGCGAATTGATGAAACCGTCGAAATTGTGGCATCGTCGTTTAGGCCACATTTGAGGGGAGAATTGAACGTCTCATTAAAGATGAAATTCTCCACCCTTTAGACTTTAATGATTCGAATGATCATTGCCTCGATTGCATCAAAGGCAAGTATGTAAAGCAAATAAAGAAAGGTGCTACTCGAAGCACAGGGATTTTGGAATTAATTCATACTGACATATGTGGTCCTTTCCCTGTGACATCAGTGGATGGTTATGATTCTTTTATTACGTTCACTGATGATTACTCACGTTATGGCTATATCTATCCTATTAAAGAGAGATCGGAGGCACTTGATAAATTTAAGATATTTAAGGCTGAAGTTGAAAATCAGCACAATCTAAAGATTAAAGTAGTGCGCTCGGATCGCGAGGGAGAGTATTATGGGCGACACGCAACTTATGGGCAGATTCCTGGTCCTTTTGCCAGGTTTCTACAAGAAAATGGTATAGTCGCCCGATATTCAATGCACAGTGATCCCCAGCAAAATGGAGTTGCGGAAAGAAGAAACCGCACACTTATGGACATGGTTCGAAGTATGTTGAGCTACTCCACTTTGCCTGTAAAGTTATGGATGGAAGCATTAAAGACCGCTGCACACATACTCAATCGGGTTCCCAATAAATCAGTGCCTAAAACACCTTATGAATTATGGACTGGGAGAAAACCTAGTTTGAACTACCTCCATGTGTGGGGTTGTGCAGCTGAAGCTAAAATATTTAACCCACATATTGGGAAATTAGATCCCAAGACTGTGAGTTGCCATTTTATTGGCTATCCTGACAGGTCTAAAGGGTACCGATTCTATTGTCCAGATCGTACCACAAAATTTGTAGAAACAAGGCACGCTGTGTTCTTGGAAAATGATGGCATCAGTGGTGACTTGGAGCCTAGGAAAATTGATCTTGAGGAGAAGCGGATTTATGTTGCTTCACCGCTAATCCGACAGACTGTTTTTCCCATGCCCCAAATGGTTGTGCCCACGGTTGATCCTGTAGTTGCAATTCCTGTTGCATCTCCAGTTAATTCTGTGGCTACTCCTTCTGTTGAGGGCTCTGAAAATACAAGTGCAATACCTAATGCTGAGCCTTCACAGCCCTCTGTGACAATTAATGAACAACCTGATGAGCCTACTAATGAACCTGTCAGGAGATCACAACGAGTGAGGAGATCTGCTATCTCAAGTGATTATGAGGTTTACTTGAATGAGGATGATCTTGAGAAGGCAAATGATCCCAGCTCTTATAAGGAAGCAATGAAGAATAAGGATTCATCTAAATGGCTAGATGCCATGAAAGATGAGATTGAGTCTATGGGCGCTAATGGTGTATGGGACTTAGTGGAAATTCCTAATGGAGCCAAAACAGTAGGCTGCAAATGGGTCTACAAAACAAAACGTGACTCCAAAGGGAGCATCGAAAGGTTTAAGGCGAGACTTGTAGCGAAAGGTTTTACACAAAGAGAAGGCATTGACTATAATGAAACCTTTTCGCCTGTCTCAACCAAAGATTCATTTAGAATCATAATGGCGCTCTCAGCACATTTTGATTTAGAGTTGCACCAAATGGATGTTAAGACTGCATTCCTGAATGGAGACTTGTATGAGGACGTTTACATGACACAACTGGAAGGTTTTGTTGTGGAAGGCGAGGAACATTTGGGATGCAAGCTAAGGAAATCCATATATGGCCTGAAGCAAGCTTCTAGGCAATGGTACCTTAAGTTTGATGAAATCATAAGGAAATTTGGATTTAAGGAGAATGATATTGATAATTGTACATATGTTAAGTTCAGGGGGAGTAATTACACCTTCTTAATTCTTTATGTGGACGATATATTATTGGCGTGAAGGTGTGGACATCTTTGCGGGAAACTAAAAGATTTCTCTCGTCCAATTTTGATATGAAGGATCTCGGTGAAGCATCTTATGTTCTTGGTATTGAAATTCACCGAGATAGGTCCAAAGGAACATTAGGTTTATCACAAAAGGCATACATTGACAGAGTACTAAAGAGATACAATATGCATAAATGCTCTGCCTCGCCTGCTCCTATTGTTAAGGGCGATAAGTTTGGGAAATTTCAATGCCCAAAGAATGACTATGAATCTGATCAGATGAAGGCTATACCTTACGCTTCTGCTGTCGGAAGTATTATGTATGCTCAAGTATGTACGCGCCCTGATTTAGCTTTTGTTACCGGGATGCTTGGCAGATATCAGTCAAATCCAGGACCGGACCACTGGAAAGCCGTTAAGAAAGTCCTACGCTATATGCAAGGCACTAAAGGTCACATGCTCACATATAGAAAATGCGATAACCTTGAGGTTGTCGGCTATTCTGATGCTGATTTTGCGGGGTGTAAAGACACTAAGAAGTCCACATCAGGTTACATTTTCACCCTCGCAGGAGCAGCAATATCATGGAAAAGTGTAAAGCAAACACTTACTGCATCGTCGACAATGCAGGCTGAATTTGTGGCATGTTATGAGGCTACCGGGCAGGCTGTATGGCTTAAGAACTTTATCCCGGGATTGAGAGTGGTAGACAGCATTTCTAAGACACTCATTTTGTACTGCGATAATCAACCCGCAGTTTTCTATTCGAGTAACAACAAGTCAAGTGCAGCTGCCAAGCACATTGACATAAAGTATCATGTTGTGAAAGATAGAGTCCAGGATCAAACAATTAAGATTGAGCATATTGGAACTAAATTTATGCTTGCGGATCCGCTCACAAAAGGCTTACCACCCAATAATTTTCGTGATCATGTTGCCGGCATGGGTTTAATGGAGAGCCTGTGATCCTGGAATAAGAGGACCATATATAGTAACCAAACTCCCATGAAGTATTATGTTATCCGATCGATATAGAAGGGAGCACTATAAGTACTGATGTCCAGCGGTACTTAATTGACTGTTGTGAAACATTACTTTGGTGTGAACTTTTATTGAGAAAGGGCTTATGATGTTTAGCCTTACGATCAAGGGGGAGAATGTTGGATATTGATCTAGGCCAAGCGGCGGAAGAGGGAGACGTGGGTGTCACCACGTCTCACGCTCTGATCGGGGCTAACCGTTTTAGGGTTACGGTCCCCCGTTGCACAGCGCAATATAAACGTTGGAGTCCGGCCTCTCCCGTAATGAAGTTGATTCCCGTGAGAGCTAAAACTCCATACAAACCCTAAAGAACCGATCTACTGTGCGCTGTTAGCAACGGGAAGACCGTCGCCGCCGCTACTGCAGGACGCCGCCGGGGACGCTCCGACCTTCACCGACCTCTACCTCACGCCTGCATCACGCAGGCACGGGTCTTCGCTCATGGCGTTCATCGGTGACCGTAAGTCCCCCCGAATCCCCAATCCCTAGGTGTTCATGTTCAGTTCTAGGCTTAAGACTAAAGCATGATGATTAAGGACCTAACATTAGTGAGTGGCTGGCCATGTCCGACTACTGGCATTTCCTCGTATACTCGGCTGCAACATTGTTTGCCGTAATATTTTTTAATCTATGTTTGTAACATAAAAACAAAGAATAATATGAGTATTTTCCCATCGGAAATATTTGTTATCTATGTATGCAATATTTATTGATCATGTATGTAACAAAAATAAAAAGAAAGAACGATATGAGTATTCGTATCATACGCTCCAATACAAAATTCTTAGATAATATGTGTAATAATTTTATTGTACATATGCAACAAAAATATATGATACAAAAATCGATGTTGCATACACGAAATAAAAAATATTGCAAAAAATATTATAAATATGAGTGAAAAATATTATAAACATAGCAAAAAGTATTACAGCTGAGAGTCCGGAAACGGACGCCCGGATCGGACGTCCGATTTGTAGCAACGCCCTATCATTATGGCTTGTTTAGGTGTGGAGTTCCAAAAGTTTTCGGTGCTTCACTATAAGAAGAAGACAACATTGTGGTCCTGCTTTGCGTGCATCCTCGAAAAAGATCTAAATGAGAAAACATCTAAATGAGAAAACATTTGTGTTTTTTTATTCAGATCTCCCTTCAATGTCGGGTTTTTCTTGTAGCCAAAAAACCGGAAAGGCTAACTATCGAGAGAGCGAACAACCTGAGATTATGTATATGAGAGTTGGAGGAGGGATGAATACTTGGAGGCGACGAGGAGCTGAGCGCATGAGCAGCGGCAAGCCGCGCGCTGAGCGGCGTGGCAAGGCACTTGCAGGGGCAAACATGGACGATTCCATCATCTCCTCCCGGATTGCCGCAGCATACGGCAGCGTCGGCTGTACCTAGACGGAGCCTGTGCCGCGACCGCGAGGACGATGGTGGCTGCTCCGCCATGAGAGAGAGCTTTGAGGTGGCTTCTAGCTGTTGGTACTGTCCGATATAAAAAAACCACGCTGCGAATGGTGACCGCTACCGGCTAGCTACACTGTCACCTTAGCACATTCTAGCCGACGTGTGCATATGTTGCAATTCAGAAATTTCACAAAAACCTCCTTGAGGAATCTCACAGGAATTTTATAGTAATAGCATTACTTCCAAGTGTAAATCTTATAAAACTCTCTCGATATAATTGGGGCCACATGATATAGTAGGCATATTTGAGGAAATAGAAGTCTAGCAAACTCTCTCCAGCATAAGGTGGCATTATATGCCTGATACTACAAGCAGATCGATAAATCTCACAGCGAAGGAAATTAAATAGTACATTACAAGCATAACTAATACAACCTCACTGCGAAGGAAATTAAATAGTACATTACAAGCATAACTAATACAATCTCACAGTGAAGGAAATTAAATAGTACATTACAAGCATAACTAATACAATCTAACTAGAAGAAAGCCATAGCTTATAATGAAGTACCCTGGGATGGCAAATCAGAGGATACTAACTGACCAAGCTTTGCATCGTTAATTTCATCTACGTGTTCTCGCCCACAATTTCAGTCTCGTGGGCTCTTAATTGCACCAGCTTGAGTTCTTCCACCACTTGTGTCATGGTCGGTCTCTCGTCCACTTCTTCTTTGAGACACTGGACCGCGATGCCACCGATCCTGTCAAGGCACTCCATGTAGTGAGGTTGAGCAGTAGACAAGATCTCTTTATCATACATCTCCCTTCTTATACCCTCATCATTGTAACACTTGACAAAGTTTATTGGAAGGCTGTTGCTCCCTTCATACTTGGCCTTCTTCCGGGTTATGAGCTCCAAGAGCACAACTCCGAAGCTGTAGACATCGCTCTTCTCCGTGAAATGCCCTGTCTTGATGTACACAGGGTCTATGTAATTCATATCCCCCATCACGGACCAGTTGGCATACCTGGCTACTAACACGAGCTTAGATGACCCAAAGTCCGAGACCTTTGGCATGAAGTTGTCATCGAGGAGAATGTTGCTGGACTTGACATCCCCATGAACAATGTTGTAGCCACCATGTGAGTGCATGTAGGCGAGTGCTTCTGCAGAGCCAATGGCAATATCCAAGCGTACCAGGAACGACAAAGTACGATTTTCGGCTCCATGAAGCACATGGTAGAGGCTTCCATTGGCGATGAACTCGAAGACCAACATGGGAACTTCTGTCTCCAAGCAACATCCGATGAGACGGACCAGGTTCGTGTGGCTGATCCGAAATTGGATGGTGAGCTCGTTCACAAATTCATCTTGCCGGCGCATCTCGCCTTCTACAATGGAGCGTTTGACTGCGACCTGTTGATTTTCATCAGTAGTTCCCATGTAGACCATGCCGAAGGAACCATTTCCAATGTTGGTTTTGTAGTTCTGTGTGATCTTGTCTAGCTGCTCTTTCGTGAAGATGTTGATGTTCATGCTCTTCAGTATTTGGCCACCGTTTCTATCAAAAAACCCTCTTAGCTGTCGTCTCTTATGCTCCCTGCGAATGAACCACAATAGGAGTCCCAAAAGAATGACGGCACAGACTGTCGCTGCAAACACAGATAGCGTGGATCGATATTAATTAACCATGACATTTCCTTGCCAATATGCATGCATGTATTCATGTCCATAAATTATTTAGTATGAGTAGAAGCTATTCTTTCATTATTTTTTACTAGTCATTTTGGACACTGACATGGTCTCCAATATACACATTATATTTGACAAGTACCTTTTTTGTAATTATATGTCAGTAAAAATTAAAAAAATGATATGAAAGCACTTCTGATGATAAATATACTAATATCATATTTATGTGATAAATATAGGTAGTTTTATGTATATTAATGATCAAAGTTTGTAATGGAGAAAGTAGTATAGTAAGAATGCTCACCTGCTATCGCAACTGCAAGCGTGGGAAATATGGGCTGGCATCCCTTGTCGGTTTTACCGTCCCCTCTCAGCCAGAAATTGCATTTGCACTCGTAACCACCCTTCGTATCATGGCATGTGCTACCACGTTGACAAGGATATTGCTTTTCGTACCTCTCAGGATCTGATTTTCGAAGCTCGCACTCGTTAATATCTGTATATTGAATATTCGAAAACTAAGTTTGACAATGAATTCCAAAACAACAACTGTTCGGTAGTGGATGGGATAAATTCAAAGGCAGGTAATGCTAGCAGACAAATTAACTAACTTGTGCATCCGCTGCGGACATAGGGATTGCCCATGTATCCATCGGAGCAATTGCAAAGGTACCCATGCCTTCCTGTGGCGTTGATGCAGTAACTGTGGGCGTCGACACAAGCGGGAGCTACTGGGTTTGCAGCCAGGGGTGGTGGGCATGTGCCATTACTCGTGATGGCCCAGTCAAGCACCAGCGGAGGAAGACTTCTCTCCTCAACCCGTCTGTCGTAGGCCATCTCACCTATACCGTTGAGATCTTCCCGGCTAAAATTGTACCTAGATACAAATAAGTTCACAGTTACTCCCTCTCGTTTGGAGGGGGGATTCTTTATAGCTTTTTTACTTGTCATGGTCAAAAGTATTTTTTTTATCACAAATGTTCCGGTATACCATCAGAAAAAACAATATGTCAAATACAACATCATCAATAGAAAATCTTATATTATTTCGATGTGAGTGATATTCTAAATATATTGAAGAAGGTATTACATTAATTGGTGACATTAGATACAGAATCCATCTATTCAGATGGGAGTGGAAAGGAGTTAAGGAGGGCACGACGGCGCGCGCTTCAGTTGTAGGTACGTACCAGTCTTTCTCAGCCACGAAGGCATAGCTGCAGGGGCTGTTGTCAAAAAAGGTGGTGTTGAGGATGTCACTCAAGCTGACAGCTATGGTGCTAAGGTTGCTCGTGATGGGCGCATGGCAACAACCGAGCCCCGCGCAGGGGTCACCGTCATGGGCGGCTCCATCCAAGCTCACGCACGTCGTGATGCAGCCGGTTAAGAAGCTCCAGTCGTCCCTGCCCCCGAGGAGCGCCTTGGTGTTGCACCCGATGGCCGTGAACTCGTTCCTCTTCGGCGAGATCAGGTACGATCGCCAGCTGGTGAAGTTGAGTTGCCAGTAAGTTTCATTGGATTCGATGGTGTTGGACGAGTTGTAGCAGATGTGTGACACGGGAGTGACGACGCGCATCTCGCCAGCCTCCAGCGAGATGTTTATGATCTCGATGTTGCCTAAGTATGGTCTCGGAGGGTTCAAGCTGTAGTCGCAAGTGAGGGTGAAGTTATCCAAACCCGGCCATGCACAATCGCCACCGATGCCGAATGGGAAGGGAATGTGTACGTTGCCGCACATGGTAGGGCAGTCCGGCGGTGGAGTCAGCATCAGTGACGGCGCCATGTCGGAGACCGTCGGTACCGGCTGGGAAAGTACTAGGGCGGCGGGAGTGAGGAGAAACCACAGCACCAACTGTGGCATGGCTAGCGCTAGGACGTAGTTCATCATGTTGGTAAATGAAGAAACTATAAGATCTGGTTAACTTTGCTAATCCGAGCGTGTGTAAGCCCGGCTGCTCTCAGCATGGGTATTTATAGGCGCCCGTACGTCAGGATTTTCCCCGGCGCCTGGTGTACTTGTCTGTCAGCAAACTTTTTTTCTTTGACTACAACAAAAAAGCGCATAAACATAAACAACAGTATGAACGCACGCTAGTCCAGTATGATAAAAGCCAAAGATAAATATATGACATCACACAGTTTCTATAAAATTGCAGATAACTACCAGAATTTAAAATACTTGTAGATAGAGTCGTACATCCATAATTCTACTGCTCACATGTCACAAAACTTAATCATACGTGGCCTTTTATTATTCTTGAAGGTAATATATAGTATCTTAGGTTGATAGCAAACCTAGATTGTTCTAAAATCTGAATCCTTAGTAGAAAAAAAACTATCAGATGAGATCATTGTCAAACTATCTTGCATGCGTGGGACAAATTAAGTTACTAGGTTGTTTCCCATGAAAATAAATGTTCCAAGGTCGAACGTGACTTCTCCCTGTCGTTAAGGGGGAAAAATCGTGCATGTCGTACTATTTTTGAATCATCTTAGTGAATTTGATGGCTACCCTTGCACTGGCGTAGTAGATACAAATTACAAAACGGTCGTATGTGCAAAGTCACCACTCGTACGTTCTACTGTTGACCAACTCATGTATTAATTTGGCGCTAGTGCATACATATATTAATTACAAGAGAGTACATCTCATGTATCAAATGTGAAACTACTGCACGCTTGCATGTATATGCAGGCAACATCTCGCCGTGAAATTTTCCAACACTAACAACCGCTGTCAAACAAAGCTAGCCCTGTAATCGAGTTTCATATGTGTTAGATGGTAAGGGCATTTTTATCCCCAGAAGCTAGCCCTGTAATCGAGTTCCATATGTGTTGGACGGAATAGGCTGTTGTCGAAGACCCTACACTTGTATCACTGAGATCTTTCTAGCTAAAATTGTTCTAAGTTATAAATAAGTTCACGGTTACTCCCTCCTGTAGGATTTGCGCCATAAGTGGGCTCCCAGAATGCATAACTCTTTTTCCAGATACCGTGGCCTCTGTTCGATCGGCCTTTAGCCAATAAGAAATACTAGAAATAGATGATCATGCCTGAGCTTCATCCATTTCACGAATGCATGAGTGCACTTATTCGGGAGAAAGTGCGACTCACTTCGCGCGCAGACACAGAGATAGTAATACTACTCTTCAAAACGCACTAGCCACTAATTAACAGGAGATATACATAAAGATCATCTATCAGCAGACATCCATGGAAAAGAAAGCAACGAAACTGGAGAAATTAAACAATAGAAAACAAAAGGCAAACTATGAAGTAACCACCACAAAAGTTCAGGCAGGAATAGCAGAAAATTGCTTGAAGCCTGGCCAAATAGGTGCCCAATCTAAATATCTGATTACGAAGTGAGGTCATTATTCAATTTGCGATAGGCTATTAGTCCAAATCAAAGACAGCAGCGCGGGGTTTATCTTACTTATTTCTTAGAAACTAGTGGATTTACCACTGCAATTTCACGGTTAAATATTATAATATAGTTATTTTTAGTATACAACTCTAATGCCTATAATTGAAATACAATTGTATTTTGCTATACAACTCTAATTTTCATATATGATTAATTTACACTTCTCTTTTGTCTCGATTAATGTGAGAATTTCTAGAATTTTTTTAGAATTATTATGGGATTTTCTTGTCTTCAAAACGAAGAAGGTATTCTGAATTTTACTAGTTGTTTTTATTTATATAGATTAAGTCGGAGACATAACTGGTGAGATATTATTATTTGTAGAGCAGTTACTGTCGAAAGATATTACTTGTAGAGTATTTACTTTCGGAAAGCAACCTTATGTACATGTGAATCCACCTAGCCGGCTAGCAAAATTTGGAGAAAAATGATACCCCCTCTGGTTTCGAATACTGACACTTCGAATAAATATTTTGATCCATTGAGTGGAAAACTACCCCTATTAACTTTACCAATCTCCCTCCATTTCCTTGCCGTGTTGCTTCTCCTTGAGATAGACTGCATTTTCTTTGACTTGATCAAAAGTGTCAAGTATTCGAATTCACTTCAGTACACGGTCAATGAAGTTACCACTCTATGCGCACTTATTAGCTTGTTCCAGGTTGCTCTCACGCTTAACTAAGCGCCTCCACCAGCTAGTTTTTTTATATATGCAAGATAGATGAAGAGACTATGTGAAGCATATGGTGCCGCGTTAGAACATATACTCCCTATCTTCTTGTTTACTTGATTTTTTAAAATCTGTATCATCGAATTTTTTAAAGTACCAATAGATTTAAAACTATCTAGATTAGCTATATAAAAATTATATCATTAGATTTATCGTTCGAATACTTTTATAACATTATTAGTATGTTTTAAAATAAAATTATAAAAATAGCTATCAAAATCGCATGTTAAAAACCTAAAAAATTAAAAACGCTGAACGAAAAGAACGGAGCGCTCACTTTCCCACCCGTAAGTTTCCTTATATTATACGCGCCGTGGAACTACCCTGCGGAAGGAAGAGGTCAGCAACGCACCTCGTGGGCCCTACTTTCGTGACCTCATCCCGGAAAAGATGCTAATTAAGTGCACTAGTCATAATTTAAATATTATTACTTCCATAGAAAACTTGTACCAATTTTAATTAGATTTAGAGGCTATCAACTTGTTTAGCTTGCACATATCAAACTTTAACATGATTGGGACTACATTTTAATGCTATAATAATTTAATTATGATTTTAAGTTTCAACAATTCAGAATTTCAATTATATATATGTATACATATTCCAAATTTAAATCCAATATAATTTTATTCCGAATTTAAACTTATATAAAATCACAAATTTCATTAATTGTTTTGTTTGAATTGGAATTTATATGCACTCCAAATTTCAATTCATATATAATTGTTTTCGTATCTTAAAAGTAACTTTATACCGATTATTTTGTTTTTAAAAAAATCCTATGGACTAATTATCTTGAGTGAGATAAGGATCGAAATATGATTGGAACTCAGCGTAGAGCTTGCAAATCATCTGGTACGAAGTTAGTTTATAAGAAGCATACAATCTTTTTTTCCTCTAGTCGATTACTAAGGACATTAACGATTAGGGCTCCGGCAATTACAACACTATTTGGAGACATGCAGGGCTCTATACATGTTAGATGGATTTATTTGTAGACTTTTGGATTTTGGTTGTGTGATCTCTAGATGCTAAGTCTTACATTTAAATATTTTAAGGCATACCAGTAAATCAGTAATCCATCAGCTGCAGTGCAGTAGATTAACTCTCCGTTTCACAGTAAGAAAGACTTCTTTCAAACTTTTTTGGGATGTGCTATTGTACATTGCCCCACAAATTTTGCCATGTAGATATATATTCTAATCCCTTTCAATCCTTTTCAGTGTCACACTCTCATGACCACATCCCTCATCGTCGTTTGGAAACAATTGATTACGTTGTAGATGGACTTCTCAATTTCTAGTGAAGACTTAGGAGCATGACTGATCGGTTCCGTAACTGAACAATAATTAATAGCCTTGGAGATATGCTTCTAGTAAAAATTAATAATAACTAGCAGATTTGCCATTACCCGACTAGATATTATGATACAATCGTCTTTAATATATAACTCTATCGCCTATAATTGAACTACAATTGTATTTACTATACAACTCTAATATACATATATAATTAATCTACATCGTTATTGTCGAGGATAAAATAATCTTCAAATCATTACGTCGTCATATTCCTTTGAATATACCCCTTACCAATGAAGGGAAATCACTACAGAATGGTCGTAAGATCTATTACGACCGTATGGTCGTAAGCCCTTCTACAACCACATGATTGTAAACGGTGGTAAATCATCCTACGATCACCCTTTAGTCGTGGATATTCCTGCAACCAGCATACCTTCAACTGACTTGTCTACGGTGATTAAATGCTCCTAGAATTCATCTGACAAGACGGTTAATTCGTGTGTCTATCCAATAACTGTATAGGATCTCTCTATGATAATAACCGCTATACAAAGAACGGTCATTACATTTCTTTAATAATAATTTCTATTAGACGGTTGCCATTAAGTAGTTAGAAGTAAGAAGCCAAAAATTAAAGCTCTAATGAGCGGACCTAACAGAGCCTATTAGTCTATGCAATTAATAATGGTGACAATAATCACCGGATCCTTTCGACATCACTTGGGTATATATAACGTCACGGTTACATCATTCGTATATGTCCTACTGTACTGTATTGACTAATCAGGTGGTGCTCACGGTAGCTCACTAACTCATGCTTATGGTCTTTAGCATTTTCTATTGTTTGAGGTTTTTTTATCACTTTTGGTATAATTAAATTTAAACAAATAAAAATAAAAAAAGATTATTGCATTACAGACAATACAAATAAAATACGAAAAAAACAAAAAAATTCAAAAAATAAAAAAAGGAAAAAACGAAATTAAGAAGATAGAAGCATAAACTATAAGCAAGCCATATTGAGCACAGCCAAACGTACTGTATGTACTGTACTACTAGTCGATCGAATTCGAATTTCATTACGGTACCGTATCGTTAAAATGTTTTGTTACTTTCACTCGTCATCTTCATCGGGAGCATTACTTCCGGTCAGTGTCAGACAGCAAGGATCCCTGCTCCGCCCGTGTCCACAAGTCTTGACTCGCCGGCTGCGATGCCGTGCGACACTATGGTCGGAACGGCGACTTGGCTGCGCTTGGAATTGACGCAGTTGCCTCCCACGGACCGAGGAAGAGGAAGAAAAACGCGTTGCTTTTTTCTACCCCTGCTGACGGCAAAAAGATGGCCGGTACTGCAGCTGATTCACCTCGCCTGCTTCCGATCTGGTTTGCGCGCGATCGGCTTTTGTCGTGTGTCCCGCCCGAGAAAGAGACGACTCGTGTCGCGTCGGCCAATTTTTCTTCCAGCTCGGATTTTTTTCTATGCTCTGATATTAATTATTAGCTTTACTTTAGAAAAAATCATATATCGTAAATAAACAGAAATAATATAGAAAATTTTACTTAGACCGTAACTATGTAGTTCAGTTTTCTGAATTTCGCTATTCTCTTACTTGCTTCTTTCTTGTAAAATTGGTTACAAGTTTTTTTATTAGTATGCTAATACTTTTCTACTAATATATATACTCGGATTTCAAGTTAGTCATGACTTCAACTTAAATAACACATAAAAAATATATTCTACTACAAACTGGATTTAAATTCTAAACTAAAATTATTTCCATTTTTTGACCTGACCGTGCGCAACGTCATCTTCTCACGAATCGCTGCAGCCTACGGCGTCGACCGCAACGACGATGGTGCTTGCTCCGAAATGGGAGAGAGAACTCTGAGGTGGCTGCTCGGGCGGGACTGTCCGATCAAAAAAAAAAGCAATGAAGATCATCTATCAGCAAGCATTGATGGAAAATAAAGCAATGAAAGACATTGATGGAAAAGAAAGCAATGAAACTGCAGAAATTAATCAACAGAAAACAAAAGGTGTTTAATCTTACCAAATAGGTGTCCGATCTAAATATTCGGGCGGGACTATGAAGTAATCACCACAAAAGTTCAGGCAGGAATAGCAAAAATTGCTTGAAGCCTGACCAAATAGGTGTCCGATCTAAATATTTGATTACAAGGTGAGGTCATTATTCAATTTGCAATAGGCAATAAGTCCAAAACATAGACAGCAGCGCGGGTTTAATCTTACTTATTTCTTAGAAATTAAGGCGAAGATGTTACTACAGAAGTCAAGAGAGATACTCCTCTGTTAGGTTTATAAGGTGTATTTTTAATGGTTTTGTTTATAATTATAAAACGTATTTCATATTTCAATGTAAAATTAGTGTGATACTTTCTTTATGCCTCTAATAAATATACAACTTTATTTACTATTCTCTATATGCATGCATTAAATATAGTACTTAGAGATAATAATTAATAAGGGTAATCTAGCTATTTTTACAATCTCGTTGGTCTATGTGTCAAAGCAAAATATGCATCATAAACTTGGATGAAGGGAATATTATTATTTATTGAGTAGTTGCTTTCGGAAGATATTACTTGTAGATTACATTCTTTCGGAAAGCAACCTTATGTACATGTGAATCCACCTAGCTGGATAGCAATTTTTTGAGAAATAATGCCACTCCCTCTGGTTTTGAATACTTGACACTTTTGATCAATATTTTGTTCCATAGATTGAGTGGTAAACTACTTCTATTGTAACACTTTTATAATATTATAATTTTATTAGTATATCTTAGTATAACGTTATAAAAGTTGCGGTCAAGATCGCATCTTGAAAATCTTAAAAATCAAAAATATTAAGTAAAAAAAGAATGGATGGAGCACTGTACCTAGCACTCACTTTTCCACTCGTAACTTTCCTTGTACAATAAAGCGGTCCTTAGGCTGTGATCGTTTCGGCTTCAGTTTCTGGCTTATTTTTCACTATCCATAAATTTCGTCTTTTTCTGAACTTTTGGTTTTTTGTTGAGCTTTTTTGCCGGTTTTTTCCCATATTTGTTTGTATTATACGTAATAGGCTAACATATATTTTTATATTTTTAAATTTTAATTATGCTAAATAAGCCTCCGTTAGCTACAGTATTTTTTCAGCCAGCTACAATGTTTTTTCAGCCAGCTACAGTGCTTTTCAGCTATAAGCCACCAGAAAAATCAAAATGATCACATCAGGCCTGTTCACTGTAGCTGGTTTTTTGCACTGTAGTTGCTATTAGTTTTTCAACGTAATTAAATAAAAAATGAACAAGAAAAAATACAACAAAACTAAAAAGTTCGTTGGGTATGTATAATGAGCAAAAGGCTGAAGGTCTAATGAGCGCGAGAGCCTACTAGCCAATGCAATTAATAATGGTGACAATAATCTCTGGGTCCTTTTGGTATCACTTGGGTATGTATATGATGTCACGGTCACATCATTCGTTTATCGTACTACTATACTATATGTGCTGTATTCAGTATGTATGTACTGTACTACTAGTCGATCGAATTAGAATTTCATTTCGGTGCCGTATGGTTAAAACGTTTGTTACTTTCACTCGTCATTGTCAGCAGGAGCAAGCCGGTTAGTGTCAGCAAGGGTCCCTCCTCCGCCCGAGTCTTGACTCGCCGGCTGCGATGCCGTGCGATGCGACACTTTGATCGGAACGGCGACTTGGCTGCGCTTGGAATTGACGCAGGTGCCTCCCACGGAGTCGGACAGAGGAAGAGAGAGAAAAACGCATTGCGTTTTTCTACCCCTGCTGACGGCAAAAAGATAGCCGGTACTGCTGCTGATTTGCCTCGCCTGCTTCCGATCTTGTTGCGCGCGATCGGCTTTTGCCGTGTGCCCCCCGCCCGAGACCGAGACGACTCGTGTCGCGTCGGCCAATTTTTCTTCCAGCTCGGATTTTTTTCTATGCTCTGATATTAATTATTAGCTTTACTTTAGAAAAAATCATTTATTGTAAATAAACAGAAAGAATATAGAAATTTTTACTCTGACCGTAACTGTGTAGCTGAGTTTCTAAATTTCGCTATTCTCTTACTCGCTTCTTTCTTATAAAATTGGTTACAATTTTTTCATTAATATGCTAATACTTTTCTACTAATATATGTACTTGGACTTCAAGTTAGCTATGACTTTAATTTAAATAGCACATAAAAATATATTCTACTACAAACTCAATTTAAACTCTAAACCAAAATTATTTCCATTTTTAACCTGACCGTGCGCGACGTCATCTTCTCCCGGATTGCTGCAGCCTACGGCGTCGACCGCGATGACGATGGTGCTTGCTCCGAAATGGGAGAGAGAACTCTGAGGTGGCTGCTCGGACGGGACTGTCCAATCAAAAAAAAAGTTCCGTGTCACATATGACCGATGGATCACCATGTCCTACACTGTCCCGTTAAACCATATATACTAGGCTACTAGCTGGTGCTGGTGCACATAGAAACGATCTTGCATGTTGCAACACCGGAATTTTATCGGAATACTAGCTGGTGCTGTGTACATAGAATCAATGTTGCACGTTGCAACACTGGAATTTTATCAGAACTAGCAAGGTGGCCCACGTAATTGCGTATGTATCATCCTTAAAACATATTTAAATAATTTGGTAATACATGTGTAATTTTACTTTTTGAAAAATAGATTGTTGCATAGCTTTATTTATGATAATTTAATATTATATATTATAAGAAGAGAAAATACTCAATTTGTTCCCTAATACTTGTCACATGTGACCAAAATTTGTTCACACATGCTTTTTGATGGAAATACTTGCATAGAAAACAATAAATATAAAATTATGTAATATTTTTCATTTATATCATCATCTTTTTATTGAAATACTTGCCTACATACTCATAACGCACATTATATAGATTACATTAGTATAGCCGAGTGAAAATCCGTTAATAATCTCACTGTCAATCCCTCCGTCCTGTGGGGGTCCATCAAACAAATAGTTATAATATTTCTATTTTGTGAGAATTTTTAGTAATTATCTTTTTTCTTAACGACATCGATTTTTATTATATAATTATCTTTTTTCTTAACGACATTGATTTTTATTATATAATAGTTTTTATTCAAACATCGATTTAGATTTTATTATATAAGCGCGTGTGTGAATCCGTGTCCTAGAAATGCTGAGGTGGAATGATGCGAGCATCTAGGTTGTGAGATTTCCTAGCGGTAGCACTATGGGACTATTGGACGCTGTTGAAATTAAGACATGCTTAGCAGATACTACTCCTAAATGCAATTAATAATGGCGATAATAATTAATCACCGGATCCTTTCGATATCACTTGGGTATATATGACGTCACGGCCACATCATTCGTATATCGTACCACTGTGCTGTATGTATTGTACTGACCAAGTAAGTATACGTACTGTATGTACTGTACTACTAGTCGATCGAATTCGAATTTCAATTCGGCACTGTATCGTTAAAACGTTTTGTTACTTCCACTCATCGTTGTCAGCAGGAGCATCTGCCCCTGTCTATCCCGGTACATTAGTAATCCACAGCAAGCTGTGTCTTGACTAGATGCCGTGCGACACTTTGGTCGGAACGGCTGGAATTGGTGTAGTTGCCTCCCACGGACCGAGGAAGAGAAAGAAGACCGAGGAAGAGAAAGAAAACCGTGTTGCTTTTTTCTACCCCTGCTGACGCGCTGCTTCCGATGTGGTTCCGCGCGATCGGCTTCTGTCGTGTGTGCCACCCGAGACCGACAAATTTTTTCTTGCCGATCAGATATCGTCTAGACTCTTATTTACAGGATTTTGCCATGTAAATATTTATTGTAATCCCTTTCGTCCCTTTTTCAGTGACACACACTCACGACCACATCACTCATCGTCACCATCGACAAGCGAGCTTTAGCTTCCTAGCTTGGAACTATTGATTACACTGTATATGGACTTTTCAATTTCCGGGGAAGACTTAGGAGGAGCATGACTGATCGATAGAGGTGGGATTTAGACCGTGCCGATACGGCACGGCATGAGTTTAGCGTGCTGTGGTCCACGTCGTGCTATATCGGCTTGGACCGGCCGCCCATCATGCCGTGCCGTGTCGGCCTGCCTTGCCTCCGACCAAGTCTAGGTATGGCCCAGAGCTTGACAGGCTAACATCATGCCGTGCTGGCCCTAGCCCAGCCATAAGTAATTATAGATAGTGGAGGCAGCAGCGACGATGGTGGTGGTGGCCACCATCTTCATTCCTCTCGTGCTCGTCTCATTAAAAACCTAGTTAAAATTTCATTCCATTGTCACATGCCATTCCACCTATGAACTTTTGTGTAAATTACTTGGGAAAAAAACTTTTGTTATTATAGCAAAGGCTTGATTAGGAATTCAGGACAAACCAAAAGCGGTTGTATGGGTGCTCATATGGGTTGTGACAGATTGGTAGGAGCCACGGTTCGTTGTATACCGGATGTGAGGACATGAGCAATTATTGAGGGCAAAAAGCGTAACCTTTTTCCTTTCTTTTTTTCAATTTTTTAAAATTAATTAAGCTGAAAAAGCTAACAACATCTATAATGCAAAAAAAACTCCATAGAGTGCTAAATAGTGCTGCATAATACAAAAAACTTACGCCCATAGCCTGCTTGACATAGGATCGATGTAACCCCTGTCCCCTACCATAAATCCCGTGTACTTGTTCTCCATCGACAGGAGCCTAGATCTTTGGTTCGATGATGTTCATTTGGGTTTAAAATTCCTAATATATGGTTTTTTTGGTACTGTAGTAGTTTTTTTATTGTAGTTGCTAGTAGTTTTTTCAGTAACTAGCCAATGGGTAGGTTCATTTGAATTTACAGCTTGACTGTTTAAACAAAGTATTTTTTAAGATAGGATTTATAAGTTAATTGTATAATATACTATAATAATTTTATTTGTATTCGTTAAAATTGTATATGAGTTTCATTCTCTCTATTATAAATAATTTAAAAATTATAAATTATACTCGGAAGTTATATATGGCCCTGATCAACTCGGCTTCGGCTTCAGGCTTCTGGCTTATTTTTCACTATTCATAAGTTTCGTCTTTTTCTGAACTTTTGGCTTTTTGTTGAGCTTTTTTGCCGGTTCTTTTTTTCCGTATTTGTTTGTATTATACGTAATGGGCTAACATATTTTTTATATTTTTAAATTTTTTTAAATTTAATTATGCTAAATAAGCCTCTGTCAGCTACAGTGCTTTTTTCAGTCAGCTACAGTGTTTTCAGCCATAAGCCATGAGCTTTTCAGCCGAACCGATCACCGCCATAAATTAGAACTAGAAAGATCACCCTTGGGCTTTCTTTTCGGTTGACTTTGGTGCGCGCTCTACTGTCTCTATCCTGACGCAATCCCACGCTGGGACAAAAACGGGACAGCCCCTGCTTCCTTTCTTGCGTGTCGTCCGGATGCATCAATAAAGACAGACCCCTCTCTTTGCAATCGACTAGCTCCCTCTCTGTCCGTGACTTGCGTCAGCCGAGGAAAAGAATACCTACAGCTGCTGCTGTCCTCCTCTTCCTCCCTATGTGGCGTTGTATTCTAGATGTGCCCCTGTCCTTGCTTAATTTAAGCTGCTAGCTTTTGCAATTAATGCCACTAGCTTGAGATCATCCATGACTTGTGCCATGGAGGGCCTCTCATCCACATATGCCTCGAGACATTGAACCGCAATCGCGCCAATCTTCTCGACGCAATCCATGTCCATGGCAGATGTGAATCTCTTATCAAGCATCTCTCTCACCCTGCTCATCCTTGTCTCATAAGAGTTCTTAAAGTCTAATGGAAGGTTGTTGTTCCTATTGTACCTCGCTGTCTTCCCCGTTATGAGCTCTAGGAGCACAACTCTGAAGCTTTAAACATTGCTCTTCTCCGTGAGAAGTTTGTCTTCATTGGACTTAAGTTTAAAGCTTTAGCTTCGTAGTTTTGCCTATTTTGACTTTTTTAGCTTTAATTAGGTATTTTTATTTTTTTTCTCTTATTCTTTTTACATTATCTATGATAACGTAACCTTTTTTCTTTTCTTTTTTTTCAATTTTTTAAATTTAACTAAGCTGAAAAAGCTAACAATATCTATAATGCAAAAAATAAACTCTATACAGTGCCAAATAGTGCTGCATAATACAAAAAACTTACGCCCACAGCCCACTTGACATAGGATGATGTAACCTCTGTCCCCTACCACAAATCCCGTGTACTTGTTCTCCATCGATAGGAGCCTAGGTCTTTGGCTCGTTGATGCTCATTTGGGCTTAAAAGTCTAATTTATGGTTTTTTGGATACTATAGTATTTTTATTGTAGTTGCTAGTAGCCTTTTTAGTAACTAGCCAATAGGTAGGTTCATTTGAACTTCCAACTTGGCTGTTTAAACAAAGTATTTTTTTCAAGATAGGGTTTACAAGTTGATTGTATAATACTATAACAATTTCATTTGTATTCATTAAAATTGTATATGAATTTTTATTATTTTATACTCTATTTTATAAATAATTTAAAAACTGTAAATTATACTCGGAAGTTATAAGTTAAAACTAGAAAGAACACACTTGGGCTTTCTTTTCGTTTGACTTGGTGCACGCTCTACTGTCTCTATCCTAATACCTACAGCAGCTGCTGCTGCTACAGTTTGCCTCTGTGGCGTTGCTTGACCAGGAAGCTTGTGCTAGTGGGAATTAAAAGCCGACGACTGGGACCAAGGGAGGAAACGTTGTGCCCGCTGGACGTCGATGCACGAGACCCATTCTTGGCCTAGCTTCGAAAGAAGATTCATATATCACAAATAAATAATAAATAAGTAAAATAACACGAAATAATTTTTAAATTTCTCTATTTCCTTACTTACTCTACTAAAACTCTAAGTTAAGATTATTTCTAATATTAGGTGGGTTCTTTTAAGCTTATGACTTGACTTTCTACAGTAATTAACTTTTAAATGGAGTGGTTTTTTAGACGGACTCTACGAGTCTATTATAGTAGATATTATCTTAATTTCATCTATATCGTTCAAAACCGAGTATTTCTCTGTACCCCCTCTCACAAATAATTAAAATTTAAAAATTTAAACTAAAAAAATCATAAACTACAGTTAAAAGAACCCATCTACCGAGAGTGGTAAGTTTCAGAAGGGTTGAAACTATGGTTGCAAGTGATGGTGAAGTGCTCCGAGCCTGGCCAGGCCCGGCCGTGCAGCTGGCAACGCGTCAAAGACGGCACGGGCGCACGACGGCGTCGGCACCAGCTGGGAGAGTGTATTAGAAGTGGCATGGCTACTAGGTAGGAGTATTTCATGCTTGTAAATTAACCCGATCGAGAGCTCCGGTCGAGCATGCATGTGTGCATATTTGTATATAGGCAAGTGCGTGGCTGCATGCAATGCATGCTGCTGATGACGTATCTGTGACGTATCGGGGAAACTTTTTACTTATTTCGGGTGAAAAGCTACAAAATGTAAGTAGTAAACAAATTCTAGTTTGGGATAGTCGACAAATGCTGAGTTGGAACGGTGTGACAGACTCAGTTTATGTATCCACGTAAATGCAAACAGTATGTCAACGAGTGTAGGCAAGTCAAGATAAATTAGTACTAACTCTTTACCATGGCGCTCGCGTGATCTGATTAATCATCGAGCACACGGCATTTTCATACGTGAAATTACTGCGCGTGTGCATGTATATACAGGCAACATCTCGCCGTGAAATTTCCCAACACTAACAACCACTGTCAAACAAAGCTACAACCGCTGTCAAACAAAGTTAGCCCTGTAATCGAGCTCCGGTCGAGTCTCCGGAGGGAGAAGGATCGCCGGCGAGGAGGAGGGTGGTTAGGGTTGCCAAGGGAGGAGGAGATGGGGAATTTTGGATCTGAGAGATGAATCGGAGAGACGAATACAAAGTACAAACAATTGTTATGGTGGGCTTAGTTAAGTCGCCATAATGGGCTCATATGGGCCGTCGTGAAAGCCATATGGAAAAAACCCGCCTACTACGGCCCAGGAATTTTCCACAATTTTGCATTTTTGTTCTTAGGCATTTTCCCTCTCTCTCAAAGATCAATTCACTCTTCCATCAACCAAAAAAAAAGATCAATTCACTCTCCCTTTCACTGTACAAAAACATCGCTCATGGTCATCCTCTGCTCACGCAAGTCGCTCGAGCAGATAAATCCATCCCAGCTCGAACACTGGCACAAGAAAAGCCATCCAAGCTGCAGCTACAAGAAGTCTCTTGCATCCACAACATGCACGAGCTCTCCCCTGAAGGAAATGCCTGATGCACCCACTGCAACAAACATAGCATCTGCGGGTCTCCTTCCAATGAAGTTAAACCTTCACCGGAACAGCGCTCTTTTTTTCAGATTTATCTTAGTTCTCAAAGCATACTTTTTGATGGTTAATTATTGGTTGATATTTCTTTGCATTTCTTTTCCTTTTGTTTTTTAAACCATTTTCCCCATTTATATCACGAATTATTAAACCTTTTTTTTGCACATCTTAGCTTTGGATTTTGTATAAACAATTGTGATATGTGGACTTCACTAGTTTGCATACGTATATTGAAAGAGATCGATCATACACGTGTTGAAATCACAAGTAGTGTGTGTAACTCCATTACGTGATCGGATTATAAAGACATAGGAAGCTAGCGTTGGGCTCCACAGAATCTGATTTTGACCAGGCATTTCCATATTCACTAAAAAATCAATTTTCCATACTGCGAAGATGTACCAATCCTTATTAAGGTTGGATGCTAATTCTCTATTCCGGTGCCAATCTGAAGCAGCCAAATTAATTTATGTATACCTTTTCAGATTAACCAAGGCAGATGAAGGACTGCCTGGGCTGCGCTTCCAATGCATACTGCTTAGCTTAAGCAGGTGCTATAAGAAGGAAGGCAAGAGGCTGAATTTGCTTAGGTCTCAAATTAAAATATGCAACTCAAAACAATCATAGCCTCAGCTAGGCCCCTAATTTTAATTTTGTAGAATTGGCAGGGGCCGCGCGAACACGTATCCCCTCTACCATAAATTATGACGTCCACTCTCCCACTTGAGGAGATGATAAACCAACGCACCCACCAAGTGCAATGTGGTCCATTGGCCTAGGCCACGGGCCTTACTGATCGTCCGTCAACCCCGTCCAGGTAAGTATGTTCTAATGAAGGCAAGGACGTCGCTTATGTAACCTCCTCCCCCTCCCAACCAGCTCCAATTAGCAATGTGGTACTAAACACGAGCGCCAATCCCTTGTTCTATAGACTAGTTTTCTTTCTACAGCCCATAAGAAGAGCCCACAACGTCCAGCCCCATCCCCAAAAGTCGCGAGTATGTCATGCTTGCATTTTTTTTTTGGCTAGGGTTTGCTGGCATGCATGCATAATCGCAGGACCTTGCATGCGTGCACGTACTCCGTGAATCGATAGCTAGATGGCGACTTGCCTACGCGTGCGTGGACTAGTTAATTATTAAGCTCTCCTACTAATCACTTGATGAAGACAAACTGCACGCAGACAAGCATGCATGCGTATCGATTAATCAAGCTCAAGTGACTCGATCATGCATCAAGCCGAGAATTCGGCACTGTAGCCGGTCTGCTTGTCGTAGTACCTGTTCCGGATCATGATGCCGCCGTAGTTGGGCTTACTCTGCACGCTGGGCAGCACGCCGTAGTAGAGATCATTTGGGAATATGCAGGTGGCCCCGTTCGCCTCCGCCGAGGCCACCAGCCCGACTTATACCTGGCTGCGCGGCAGTGGTAGACCTACAAATTTAAAAATAGACGTTCGAAGTTAAAAACCAATGGATCGGATATGTCTATACCGCACATCAGCTCGGTCATGATAATGGTTGAGTCTCTTCATGCTGGATCTTGTATTCATGAACCACTACCTGGAGCTTAACCACTACCTATAGCATGATTTTGCAAATATTGATTATGATCTTACACTACCTGTAGCATGATTTTGTAGACATCGATTCTGATCTTGCACTACCTGTAGCATGATTTTGCAAACATCGATTTTGATCTTGTTGGCGGAGGTAAGATAAACTTTCTCGAGTGGTGAAAGAATAACAAGCGGATATTTTCTGTGCTGTCATATTTCACATGGGATGTTCTCCTGGTGCCAGTATCCACCGTCTTTTCAGAAGTGATGTTTAGCACGGTAGGGAGAATAATTGAATAAAGAAGATCATTCCTCATGTCTAGGATGCTAGAGGCAATTACATGCGCCAATGTCTGGAAATTAGGTAAAGAGCGGCAACAACATCAACTGGAAGATCCTGAAATTGTGCAGACGTATGCTAACCTCGAACACATGAACGAACTGGATATTGATGAATAATCAGTATGTACATATGTTGTTATTGTACTCTTTTTCTTACTCGGGGAACCCCACTCTAGGGTGTAAGGTTTTTAACGCTACAGTAACATTGTATCTATAAAATATCAAGAAAATTTCACTTTTCCTCTAAGATATTTACGTGCCCATATTTTTACGTAACTAATTCAATTTTAACTAGGTTTTTAACAAGGTAGGCATAACAGGAATGAAGATGACGGTCACCGTCACCATTGTTGTCGTCGTCTTTGTCATCTATAATTACTTAGGACTAGGCTTGAGCTGGCACAGTGGGCTTTAGGTCGTGACTAGTCGATGGCGAAGCGTGCTGACATAGCACGGTGGGTGACTGGGCCGAACCGGCATGGCCTAAAGCAACGTTGGGCCAGCCATGCGGGCACGGCCCATGTCCCACCTCTACTCACCCGTCAACGGAAGCCTATATGCCTATAACGTTTACATGGTAAATGGAGAACTTTTTCAGATTAACCGATGCAGCCAAATTAATTTATGTATTATTTTTTAGATTAACCAAGGTAGATTAAACGCAGCCCCTACCTTGGGCTATGCTTTCAATGCCTGCTGCTTAGCTTAAGCAGGTGCTATAAGAAGGAAGGCACGAGGCTGAATTTGCTTAGGTCTGAAGCCAAAATATGCAACTCAAAACAACCACAGCCTCAGTTAGATCCCTAATTTTAATTTTGCAGAATTGGCAGGGGCCGCGCGAACGCGTACCCCCTTTACCATAAATTATGACGTCCACTCTCCCACTTAAGGAGATGGTAAACCAACGCGCCCACCAAGTGCAATGTGGGCCATTGGCCTAGGCCACGGGCCTTATTGATCATCCATAGACCCCGTCCAGGTAAGTATGTTCTAATGTAGGTAGGGGCGTCGCTTATGTCGCTTTCTTCCCCTCCCAACTAGCTCCACTTAGCAATGTGGTACTAAGTATTTTCATTTGGTAGCAAGCGGTAAACACAGGAAAACTAGAATTTTCAAACTTGAGCAAGAAGAGGGAGTTATAGAAGGTGATGACAATCTTAAAAGATTTATCACCAATTATTATAAGGACCTCTTTGGAGCTTCAGATCATAATAATTTTTCCATGATGGAATCTATGAGGGATGATATCTCGCAGGTATCCGATTTGGAAAATGATTTATTAACCATGGAATTCTTGGAGGAGGAGGTCAAAGCTGCCATTTTCCAAATGGAGCATAATAAGGCGCCAGGCCCAGACGGGTTTCCGGCTGAGTTTTATCAAGCCTTTTGGGATATTATTAAGAGTGACCTCATGGCTCTCTTTGCCGATTTCCACAAGGGTAAATTGCCACTATACAGCCTCAATTTTGGAATAATTACATTATTACCAAAAGAAAAAGAGGCAAAACGGATACAACAGTTTAGGCCAATTTGCCTATTGAATGTTAGTTTCAAAATTTTTACAAAGGTAATGACAAATAGAATAGCTCTAGTAGCTCAAAAAGTCATAAAACCTTCACAAACCTCTTTCATGTCCGGTAGGAACATTTTGGAAGGCGTTGTCATTTTACATGAGACTATTCATGAGATGCATAGGAAGAAATTAGATGGGGTTATTTTGAAGCTAGACTTTGAGAAAGCATATGACAAGGTTAATTGGTCCTTCCTTCAACAAACTTTAAGAATGAAGGGCTTTTCTTTTGTATGGTGCAATTGGATAGAACAAATTGTTAAGGGTGGCAGTGTTGGCATTAAAGTTAATGATGAAGTTGGCCATTTTTTTTCAGACTAAGAAAGGACTTCGGCAAGGAGATCCCTTGTCACCAATTCTTTTTAACTTAGTGGCTGATATGTTAGCCATCTTAATTGAGAGAGCCAAGGCTAATGGAAAGTTTAGTGGAGTTGTTCCTCACCTTGTCGATGATGGACTATCAATCTTACAGTACGCGGATGACACTATCCTCTTCCTGGATCATGATATACTCCAGGCCAAGGACCTTAAGCTGGTCTTAAGTACCTTTGAGCAATTATCGGGGTTAAAAATCAATTTCCATAAGAGCGAGTTATTTTGCTATGGCAAGGCCAAGGAGTTTGAGCATGAATATGCGCAACTGTTTGGTTGTGGCACGGGGGGTTTCCCATTTAGATACTTAGGTATTCCCATGCATCATCACAAGCTTTCGAACAAGGATTGGTTGGTCATAGAGGAAAAATTTCAGAAAAAGCTGAGTAGTTGGAAAGGTAAACTCTTATCGAGGGAGGAGACTAGTACTGATTAATTCAGTTCTAACTAGTCTAGCCATGTACATGCTCTCCTTCTTGAAGTCCCAGAGGTGTGTTAAAAGCTAGACTATTACCGTTCCAGATTCTTTTGGCAATGTGATGAACATAAAAAGAAATATAGACTCACTAAGTGGAGTATTCTTTGTAGGCCTAAAGAATTTGGAGGATTGGGGATCCAAAATTTGGATATCCAAAATAAATGCCTTTTGAGCAAATGGTTGTTTAAACTTATTAACGAAAAGGGTGTTTGGCAAAGCCTTATTAAAAGGAAGTACTTGTCCAACAAAACTCTTACCCAAGTTACAAAACAACCGGGGGATTCACATTTTTGGTCTGGCCTTATGAAGGTCAAGGATCAATTCCTTGCATGTGGTCACTTCCGTGTTCGTGATGGGTCCCAAACTAGATTTTGGGAGGATACTTGGATAGGTGACAAACCCTTTGGTGTTGCATACCCCGCACTCTATAGAATTGTGAGGAGAAAAGACACCACGGTATCACATGTCTTAACCTCTATACCTCTTAATGTGTCCTTTAGGAGGGCCTTGGTTGGCTCTAATCTAGATGATTGGCTTGATTTGGTAACCAAAATATTTTCAGTAAACCTTACAAGTGGAGAGGACTCGTTTATTTGGGATTTGTGTAACAAGGGTACTTTTACAGTTCGTTCTTTTTATATGTATGTGATACAAGAAGGGGTAGTTCCCCAAAAGACCCCTCTTTGGAACATTAAGATACCTCTGAAAATTAAGATCTTCCTTTGGTACCTTCAAAAGGGGGTTACTCTCACAAAGGATAATCTAGCAAAAAGGAATTGGCAAGGTAGCACCATTTGTTGTTTTTGTAGCTCTATGGAGACGATATAACATCTTTTCTTTGATTGCCACTTTGCAAGATTTATTTGGAATACCGTCTTTATCACCTTTGGAATTCAGCCCCCTTCTAGCTTTGCGAACATGTTTGATTCTTGGTTGAATGCCATTCGGCCAAAACTTAGAAACCAAATATTTGTAGGAGTTGCTGCTTTATGTTGGGCTATGTGGTTGAATAGAAATGATATGGTATTCAATAACTCTAAATCTAATACATTTCTGCAGGTTATTTTCAGGGCAACATATTGGATTCGACATTGGTCCCTACTATATAAAGAAGAGGCGAGATCAAATCTAAAAAATGGATGCAGATTGTTGGAGACCGTAATCATGGAGGTTTTTGCGAAGTTCGGTTGGAAATTTAGGAATAGAATTGAAGCGTAGCTTCTTTTTTCTCCTTTCTTTATTTGTAGTTTGTTTTCTTGTGGAGTTGGAGTCTATGTGCTTGGTTTTGTATTGAACAGCTGTGTACTTTCTCCCCAGAAAGTAGAAGCTGGAACTATTTTCTAAAAAAGCAATGTGGTACTAAACGCGAGCGCCAATCCCTTATTCGATGGCCTAGTTTTCTTTCCACGGCCCATAAGAAGAGCCCACGACGTCCGGCTCCATCCCAAAAGTCGCGAGTATGTAAGCACCTTATAACACGCATGCTTGCATTTTTTTTTTGTTTAGGGTTTGCTAGCATGCATGCATAATCGCAGGACCTTGCATGCGTGCACGTACTCCGCGAATCGATAGATGGCGACTTGCCTACGCGTGCGTGGACTAGCTAATTATTAAGCTCTCCTACTAATCATGTTAGAACTAGCTATCTTAATTAGCCAGATACGAGTCTCCTATGGGATCTCAGCACGGACGTTTCCCTCGTTTCTATCTTGATTACCTCATTGCGATTTCTATATGAACTCGGACTAGATATATTACAACGAAATTTGGTGATCAGAGTTATGTTTCAGGGGACAACGAATAATCTTGCATGCATGCACGAACGCAAATAGAGGAGAGAATAATCTAGATATATTACCACGTTTGTGATGGTTACTTGCTATGTAGGAGAGAAGACAAAAATAAACTCAAGCACCGATGCTTGCATATGTACTCGTGAGTTTGTTGGAGTATGTAATAACAATTTTACTAGAGGAGGTGCTTGCATTGAAATTAATGAATTAGCTAGGTTCAGAGTTCAGAGTTCTTCGTGATATGACACTCGTTTCTAAGCACCTTATAAACAAAGTATGCCGTGCATTAGAGATGCCTTGGCAAGTGCGACGAGCACGCATGCTAATTGCTAACACGGCTAGCTAGATGGCACAATTATATTGGCCAATCAACCTGCAGGGGTGACTCGACCATTGGTACTCGACGAGTTTAGCTGTTTGTGGTACTACCAACGGAGGGATCAAATGATCAACGGAGGCAACACTCTGTATTGCTTAATCAGCGATCGACGATGTGAGCCAGATGAGGCGATGAGCGACGTCTCTCGGTCGAGTAGGAACTGCACGCTAGCTGCAACACACGCATTATGGCTCTGTTTCAAAGTGCCGCGTTCTTTAATTTTTGGCTGGAATAGTAATTTTAGGCAGCTTGCAGAAATAGATAATTTTAAAAAATATTAGTTATGAGATGATTTGTTTTGATCTTGATCGGTGCATATGTGTTGTATAATGCATGTTACAACTAACGTGGGTCAATTATGAAGAACTTGTGTCCGAAAATGATTTCTTGGTCTTTTAGATGTGCAAGGTCACTTGGAGTTAAATATGGTCAATGACGAGGATCGGAACTACGCTTATGGAGGAGTTGAGGCCCAGAATAATTAAAGATGTCGGGTGAGATGGATGAGCTCAAGTATGACTTAAGAATGCCCGAAAATATTGAAGAGAAGTTCAAGCATGGGTTGCACTATATGGCTTGGTTGGTCTAAGTGAGGTATGATTCGATGAAACCGGAATAGGAGAGACTTACTGACACGTGGCAAGCCAGTGGTGCACATACATGTAGCAAACATGATGATTGCTTGCAATGAAAGATGAAGACCGGATCAATAATGAGTATCTTAGTAAGTTGAACTTTTGTTTCTCACTGCCGGTAACATTCTTGACATCTACTTGATGAATTTGGACTTGAACCTTTTCTGCACCATCACTGGCACGCTGTTTGACATTTATAGCCATTGACAACTCATTGTGAGTCAAACGCTTCTTTATATGTCAGCAAGCGATCACAAAGTCACACCACGAGGGCGGTAGCTTAGCCAGGATGACGTTTACTTGGAACTTTTCTAGTAGGATACAGTCATACTGACTTAAGTCACATACATAGAGTTGTAGCTCATAGAGCTGCTCCATCTCCGATCGTCCCTCAACCATCTTATAGTTCAAGTAATTAGCAGTTATGAATGACTTATTCTCATTATCCCCTTCGGAATATTTACCTATCAACTTCGTCCCAGAGTTGCTTGGCAACCTCGAAATTATCATATGCGTCGAACAACCGATTAGATAAGATGTCTAACAAATGGGCTAAGACTGATTTATTCACATCGTCTCACCGCGTCATTTCGACGGTTTCCAATGGAAACATTGGAGGATTTGAAATAACCCAAAAAGGTTTGAGGTCAGTCAGCCATAATTTTGTTTTAGCCTACAACACTTAAAGTTGGTACTATCAAATACTTCCGGCTTAACGACATTAGATGAGGAAGCCATTTCTCTAAATATCAGTTTTCTATATTGTTGTAAAATGTGCAGTTTTAGCAACTTTAGAGTAAATTCTAGCATAATTAACAGTAATTAAAGTATATTTCTAGCAGCATTCGAATAACAGGATTGACATATAAACATGTAATACTCCTGTGTTGGATCATGCACATCATTGAATCTAGGGCGCCGTTTCTGTTTCTTGGGCTATCAAGGTCAAAATCATTTGGATCATGCACATCATTGAATCCGGAACCCACCCCGACGCCCACGCACACGCACACGCACACGCCCCCGACCCTCCCTCCCACCCTTCCCCCAAATCGATGCAATCTGGCCCGTAGCCCCTCGATTCGGCCGAGATGGCGGCCCGATCCAGGTTTGCGGCGGTGAAACCGAACCCTAGCTTCAGATCTGCCACGGCGGAGGCGGGAGCGGGACTATGAGCGGCGGCGGGGACTTCGGGCGGGCGGCGACGATCGGATCGGGGAAGGGAGCAACAGGAGGCGGTGGTGCCAAGCGGTGGCGGAGGCGGAGGCGGCGGTGGGCGCCTCGGGTGCAGCGGCGCTGGTGGGGGTCCGAGCGATGGAGGGCGGCTCCAGCGCGCGCGCGGCGGCGGCCTCGAGCCGGTGCGGCGACTTCGGCTGCGGGTGGAGGCGACCGTCGGGGCGGTTGCGGTGGCGGCCGTTTCCCCCTCTTCTTGGTGGCGGCAGCTTCTTGAGGACACGCACACGCCCCGACCCTCCTCCCACCCCGCGCCGCCGACTCCCCCTCCCACCCACCGCGCCGCCGCCTCCTCCTCCTCCCTCCCACCCGCGCCGCCGCCGCCTCCTCCTCCTCCCCACCCCACGACGCCGCCTCCTCCCCTCCCTCCCAACCCGCGCCCCTGTTTTCCGGCCGGATCCGTCGGCCCCCTCCTTGTCGGTGGTCGGTGGCATCAGTGGCCTCCGACCGCGTCCGCAGCCAGTTCCTCTCCGTGGAGCCTGACCTCTTCCATGACCGGCTCGTCGCACCCAGGCCCGACCACCTCGGGTTCCCCGAGGAACACGAGGAGGAGGCCTCGATCCGTTGGGACTGCCTCCAATTGGACGACGTCGAGCCGGATCTGCCGCTTGAGACGTCCACTGCGGGCGATGAATTCGATTGGGAGGAGGTCGCGTCCGCCTCCGGCGCCTGGGTGGATACGCCGGGGGCCGAGTGGGAGGTGCTCGGCGACGTGCGGCCCCCCGCCCGAGCCGATTCCAAGGAGGGTTTCGTGTACACCTCTGACCGGGAGGCGTACGAGGTGCTTGTCGCCGGCGGGGAGGGGCTGTTCCCCAAGAACAAGCCGGCGGCAGCCAGGTCGGCCGTCGAGGTGCTCCCGTCCGCCGTCGTCGCCGCCGGCAAGGAAGGGGAGGGGGTGGAGTGCCTTGTGTCCATTTACTAGATTGCTATCTCTTTGATTTATTTAGTGCCCTTTTGATTTTGGTACGCTAAGAGCTGGGATATATTGTTAGCTTGAACGTCTTAGTGGTTTGCTTGAATGATGAGATTGTTTGGATACTTTTATGTGGATTTAGTGGGGTCAATCCTATTGCGTCTGATGTAATTACATTTAGTGTTTGTTCGAAAATCAAAATAATCATTAAACTTTAGTGGTGAATTAAAATCTGTAGCGTAGAAGTGTGTAGGGCAGCAATTTTTGTTTAAATTTTCTTTCCAGATTTGGAAGAACAATGATAGTATCTGTCAATGATACACCCTCCGTATCAATGCAGTGTAACCGACGGGAGGCGGGTGGTAACAAGGGTGTGTCGGATAAGCGATACGCTTGAAGATTTATTCACCAAATGTGCTAAACATCACTTTGGTCGATTTGCCTGGAATCACTAAGGTGCCAGTTGGTGACCAACCAAGTGACATTGAGGCCAGAATAAGGACTATGATATTGCAAATGCAGATTTAGCAAATTCTGATGCTCTTCAAATGGCTCGAACAGCTGATCCTGATGGTATGTATGTATGCCCTTCAAAGTCCATGTGTAGTCCAGTAGAATATTTCTATTAAGATCTTGTATCTTACTAGGCTGATTTATTGTTCTTGTAGGTTCTTGAACAATCGGTGTTATCACAAAGGTTTGATCATGTATCTTAAATTTTCTACGTTCTTGGATTGAAAAAGCAACATTCTATTCATATTGTCTTTTCTACGTCTTGGATTGAAAAAGCAACATTCTATTCATATTATTCCACTTCTGACCTTGGCTGCTCTTCTATTTCCTTCCAGTTGGACATAATGGATAGGGGCATTGATGCCCGCAATTTTTTGCTGGGAAATGTGATCCCATTACGACTTGGTTATGTTGGCGTGGTAAACTGCAGCCAGCAGGTACTTTAGTTTGCAGCATGTTTGTTTAATTTAAGGGTGCGGTTGTGTTAATATTCCTCTGCATTGTTGCCTTTCACGCTTGATAGCTATCTAACTTGGTGATCACTGAGTTCATTGTGTATAATGATCAGAACCCCCAGATGGAGTAATTGTGTGGTATTACTGCTTGTTGCCTGCTGATAAATAGCGGTTAATAACAATAGCTCTAAACTTTGAACTTCTTTACATCCATGTTTTTTCCCACATGTAAAAAAATAGGTGTATAGGACATGCATATTATATCCATGGGCAAAGAGTGATATTAATTTACATAGCCATTGCTGCTGCCCTGTAGGTTATTCCATGGAGAAGTGTAATTCGTTTAGCATGTAATGGTGTTGGCCACTTAAGTCACATTTTTATTTGGCATGGTTGCAGGTTGTCATAATCTTTTACCCTGTGAGTTCTATTTCGATACAGTAGTTCTTTCTTTGTCCAATTTTCACTCACGTTGAACATCCAAATTTAAGCTTTGTTTCATCTACCCATTCATTTCTGGCTTATGGATATTTGGCATGGTTTGATAGAGCTTTATTTCGATAGAGCTTAAGTCACATTTTTATTTGGCATGATTGCAGGTTATTGTAATCTTTTACCCTGTGAGTTCTATTTCGATAGAGTAGTTCTTTCTTTGTCCAATTTTCACTCACGTTGAGCGTCCAAATTTAAGCTTTGTTTCATCTACCCATTCATTTCTGGCTTATGGATATATTGATCTTAGAAGTTGTTGTGTTTGTCTAGCCATTTTTCTCTGGTTAGGAATTATTAGCATTAGAGGAGCAAAATGGCTCTGTGAAGGTTGCCCTTTCTGAAGAGCAATTTGTAGAGTGTCTCAATCGAAGTGTGTGTAAACAGAGTGTCTCAATCGAAGTTTGTGTAAACCACAAAACCAGATCTAGAAGTGAATAGATCTATAGTACATGACGTCAAATGCAGCATATGTCCGGTATTTTTATTACTTAGCGGGTGTTGTGATTAGTCTTTGTTAGTCCACTATGATTTGTATTCTTGTGTGTGTGCACACGCGCAGAATAAGATAATTAGTTAATTGTCGTACATACAATTAACAGTTAATTGTTAAATAGAGTGTAAACAGACTGTTAACAATTTTTTATGCTTGTACATCTGTATCGATCATTATGTGTAAACACATTATATATCTTGCCTGATGAACATTCCTCTATTTATGTTTTTGTCTTTATCTAAATAAGCAAATATTGTTTTCACCTAATTTTTACCTCTTTGAATTCTGATTTGTCTTATCTTAACTGAAAAGAACATAGATTATGGTCATATGGGTGAAATTCTTGTTCGGAGGGCAGGTTCTTATGATGAATTCACTCGGTTGACATCTATCACATGGGTAATTCTTGTCTTGCATGTTTTCTGTGATCTTGATCTGGGAATTTAGTTTGTAGTGGCTACTTGAATACTTGCACGTGAAACGAATGAGGAACTTCGTGCTATAAAAGCTGATCCAATTGAAGGCTTTGACATTGGAGCGATTCTCTCAATTGCTAAGAGGTTCTCTATCCAAACCTTCGCATAGAAATTTTAATTTAACTGTTTAGTTACATACTAATGTAAATGTAGTTCCTTTTAAATTGTGTCTTCTTTATATTGCCATGGCTTAATAGGTACCATGTGGTCAGAAAAGTGCACAAATCACTTGTAACTTGAGATCCCCGTTTGCCTGGGATTCGTGATGTGGCCTTTTTTCTATTTCAGAGAATTGAATAGTGAACATGAGGCCACTCGGATTGAGGTATTGCATTGGTTTTCCACTCTGCTGGCTCGATATCGTACTGAGGTACTTGAAAATATGCAACTTTTTTTTGGAATACATAGCAATATATTTCAACAAGTTAATGCTTGCATAATTTCTTCACTTTTAAACTGTTGAACTGCCCAGTTTTAATTCTTTAACTCTGAAATGGGCATGAGAATTGCAATTCAAATTGATTATGGAATTATTGATGATCTTATGCTTAATTTTCACAATTTTGTGGAACAGTTCTTGGCCTACCTGAATGATATCTTTGATCCACTTCTAAATGCACTCTCTGATCCTTCAGATGCGGTGAGTTGTTCGAAAAGCCTACCAAACTGTACTGCTTGTTTCTAATATTTCACAACATTGCATTGTGACCAGCTGATATTACATTGCTCTATATATGGTGATATGTAGTCAAGTCTTAGAAACAAAATCATGCCAGGTTTGAATCAGTGCGAAGGATTCATGTACTTGATGCATAAATAGTTGGTGGCCACCATGCAGGCAAGAGGGTGTTCATTCCTAGAATCCCTATGGCTCCATCCGACGATATCTCACTTCCTTTCAAGTTCAAGCGGAAACAATTCCCGATCCACCTGAGTTTTGCAATGACCATAAACAAAGCGCAGGGCCAAACCATCCGCCTGAGCACCAAAAATATTGTGTATAAAGATGTCCTAGCATGGTGATGTGGTAAGTAAATAGTCCACAAACACCCATTTCCTTACTGTGTTTCATATTTCTTTATGTGACAAAAATATTTGTTTTCTTTGTAGCCTCAAGTTTAAACAATGTGGGGATGGAGAAAGTCATCGGTGGGTGAGTCCAATGATGTTGTCGCCTCCTCAAAAGATCAGTCGTTATGTGGCATTCATTATGTGACAAAAATATTTGGTTATACAATATATGAGACGTGAATCTTAATGAATCTGATTGTTCGTTTTATTTTTTACAAATTTTATCTTGTTTTGTATTTTACCGTAGCGTTAGCACGGGCACACTACTAGTTATCATACAAATTTATGACCTTTGGATTAGAGATCAAAGGGCCCCTTGTTTTTAAAGATGAGAGATTTTTTTCAAAGGGAAGAAGGTAAAATGCAAGGGGAGGGGGGAGAATTCATGACCATTAAATATCTAATACAATGGTCCTAAATGTGGATGATAGTTAGGAAGAAAATATCCGGATGACGTTTAACAAAACCCATAAGTTTTTCATCTCGTAGCATCACCTAGATCTCCTATTCAAACTCTTGACTCGGAAACCTATTCAAAGCATTACTCAATCCCCTGACCCCTTCGGTAGCTATCCTGACTCCTCTCCGAATACTGTCTGTTACAATTTTGATCCAGTAGAAAACGCACACATCACAAATAATTTGAGAGAACACCGAAGAAATTTCTGAATTTCTTTATTCTCTTATTCGCTCCCCCTCTTTCTTGATTTTCTTCTCTTGGATACAAAACTGGGTACAAGTCCCCCCAATATATAGGGATAAAACTCTCCTACTCCTATTCCGATTCGGACTCCAAGTTGGACTCAACTTCAACTTGAGTTATACTCGGAAACGGACTCTACTACGACATGAACTCTAAGTCAAGATTATTTCTAACAATCTCCCCCTTAATCTTGACTTGACACACTCTAGTTTTAGTCACAATACATTATGAACTACCAGCCACGCCTCCACATGAAGCGTTCTACATGCAAGCTATATGTTGGAATTCAACTTAATTGGTACGGGTCCATCCAGATGTAAATATTCTAAAACATTGAGGTAGTCGGACTCAACTACGACTTACTAAACTCATACTTTGACATGGAACGGTGACACATCTCCTCAACGTTCCGATCTCAACTCTGCTTACTTGAGTTTGGACGGCGAACACATCTTCTCAACGTCCAACACTCCTTGAGCCTTCATGTACACCTTTATCTTGATTGCACAGGCTGCATAATTGCTCGTCGTAAGCATCGGATAATGCAGCAAGACAGCGGAACTCTCCTTCGCCATCATACTGGATGATGCCTCGTCACCGGGGGCACCACTTTTCGGAGAACACGACATGATCTTAAGCACGGATCAAGATCTCGGGCTACTTTGAAGTAACTCTTGGACCGAGGGAACGGAAGGACGTGCCACGCGCGTCTTTTTTCGGGAGAGCTGCGTGAAGACGAGCGACGTGCACCTCAAGAGCGCCGTGTGAGACGCGCTGAAAACGGAATCGCCGAGACGATTTTTTCAGCGACTCGGCTCTCGCCTAGGCTCTGATACCACTTGTTACAATTTTGATCCAGGAGAAAACGCACACATCGCAAATAATCTGAGAGAACACCGAAGAAATTTCTGAATTTCTTTATTCTTTTATTCGCTCCCCCTCTTTCTTGATTTTCTTCTCTTGGATACAAAACTGGGTACAAGTCCCCCCAATATATAGAGATGAAACTCTCCTACTCCTATTCCGATTCGGACTCCAAGTTGGACTCAACTTCAACTTGAGTTATACTCGGAAACGGACTCTACTACGACATGAACTCTAAGTCAAGATTATTTCTAACACTGTCTGAAGTCTTCCGACTGACTATAGACTGTCATGTTTTGTCGTTTGCCGAGAGAGTCCAGTGCACTGCGGCGCGCCTTGGCCTTCTTTGATATGTTCTTTCTCAATGCGAGTCCACAACATTTCTCCTCTCATGCGGAAGCAGCTCGTCCTCGAGCTGAAATTGCAGGAATTAGAATTGAAAAGACTCCACCGGCTCCCAAGTAGCATCCGCTGGAGTTGATCCTTGGCAATGAACCAAAACTTCCCAAATACCTCGCCGCAGTCTGGCTTGGAGCACTTTTTCCGGTGTAGGAACCACCCGTCCGTGAAGAATCTATGGAAATGGTGGAATGCTCGATGGAGGATCCCCATGAAACCGTTTCGATAAAGCCACATGAAAGACAACATGGATGCGAGCGCCGCCTCAAAGCTGCAAACGATAAGCCATTGTCCCTATCCTCTCCACAATTTGATAAGGTCCATAAAAGCGCCGCGACAGTTTGCCAATGGCCTTCTGAATTACAGATGGAACTTGTCGCCGATGTAACTTCATCCATATCCAATCACCAACTGCAAACTCCAAGTCACGATGCCGTGCATTGTATTGCTCCTTCATAGTCTGATGCGCTTGTTGCAAACTCTAATGTCTGCCAGAAACTCATCTCTCTCCTGTAGTGATTGTTCCACAGCCTCCACTCGGCCTGAACCCGGCTCATATGTCATCAGTGTTGGCGGTGGTCTGCCCTAAACAACTTGGAATGGCGTGGCTTGAATGGCGCGCTGGAAAGAAGTAATATAAGTGAATTCAGCCCATGTTAACCATCTAATCTAGTCTCGCGGTCTATCTCCCGACAAGCACCGCAAGTTGTAATTACTCGGTTGACCACTTTCGATTGTCCATCGGATTGTGAATGAAATGTGGAGCTGAACTTGAGCTTAACGCCACATAAGCGAAACAATTCTTTCCAGAAGTTGCTGGTAAAGACCGGGTCACGATCACAGACAATAGATGTAGGAAGTCCATGGAGGCGAACTATCTGATTGAAGAATACTTGAGCTACTGAGCTTGCCGTGTAAGGATGAGATAAAACCAAGAAATGAGCATACTTGGACAGGCGATCAACGACCGTTAAAATAACCGATTATTGATCTTCGGAAGCCCTTCAATAAAATGCATAGAGATATCCGACTACACATGCACGGTGGGTGACCGGGCCGAACCGGCATGGCCTGAAGCAACGCTGGGCCAGCCGTCCCGGTGCGGCCCATGTCCCACCTCTACTCACCCGTCAATGGAAGCATATATGCCTATGGCGTTTACATGGTAAATGGGGAACTTTTTTAGATTAACCGAGACAGCCAAATTAATTTATGTATTCTTTTTCAGATTAACCAAGGCAGATTAAGCGCAGCCCCTACCTTGGGTTGTGCTTTCAATGCTTACTGCTTAGCTTAAGCAGGTGCTATAAGAAGGAAGACAAGAGTCCAAATTTGCTTAGGTCTCAAGCAAAAATATGCAACTCAAAACAATCACAGCCTCAGTAATTGGCTGGCATAGTTATAAGTTTTTATAACTATGCCAGCCAATTACACGCCTCGAGAACCGAAAGGTTATCTCAAGAACAACTTCGGCGGACACAACAGTAAAAAAACGATTAGGTTTCCTCAGTCTTGGAGTCTGTATGTCTTCTTAACTCAAGTAAAATTACCTTCTTGACTAAGTTCCTTTCTGGTTGATAAGAATCATAAAGGCCTTGCTTTCAATCATCTTTTGTCTAATGACCTCTCTTTCTCAAGCGGGTGCTATAAGAAGGAAGGCAAGAGGCTGAATCTTCATAGGTCTCAAGCCAAAATATGTAACTCAGAACAACCACAGCCTCAGTTAGGTCCCTAATTTTAATTTTGTAGAATTGGCAGGGACCGCGCGGACGCGTACCCCCTCTACCATAAATTATGACATCCACTCTCCCACTTGAGGAGATGGTAAACCAACACGCCCACCAAGTGCAATGTGGGCCATTGGCCTAGGCCACGAGTCTTATTGATCGTACGTCAACCCTGTCCAGGTAAGTATGTTCGTATGAAGGCAGGGTGTCGCTTATGTAGCCAGTAGCCTCCTCCCCCTTCCAACCAGCTCCACTTAGCAATGTGGTACTAAACGTGGGCGCCAATCCCTTGTTCCATGGGCTAGTTTTCTTTCCATGGCCCACAAGAAGAGCCCACGACGTCCAGCCCATCCCCAGAAGTCGCGAGTATGTAACAACAGTTTTACTAGAGGAGGTGCTTGCATTGAACTACGAACCTCCCTTCCTGCCTCCTTCCTCTCTGCTCCTTTGCTATCTGTGCTTCTCCCCTTCCGGATTTGCTTTTCAGATTGGAATTTTGTTGTCCCCATCAGGTCCTTTTTATTATATTTCCTGTGTCATTTGTCATGTCATACGGCAGGTTGTTTCGATTTCACTAATATTTGCTCTCCATACTAATTTCAGTACCTCTCTTTGTGTATTCTGCTTTTCGATGTTATTGGATATAGACATGGACTAGGAGATAGCATGAATGCATACCAAGCCGGAGGCCCGCGTGTTAGTATAATCAATCCCATTGTATATTTTACTCCACTCTAATTTTAAATGTCCTTATCATAGTCGATCTATCCATCTCTCTCTTATCATTGAGTAAAGTAAGCGCAGTGTATCATGTTCCATCGTTGCAGGCTATCGAAATAGCTATGAGATTGAGAGGTAGCCTGATGTTCTTGAGGAAACATTCCTTAACAAGGCGCAGGTCTATTGGTAAATAATCATCTGAGCACATCTAATTAAACTTAAATATTCTGTCCAATCTTCCCAAAATGTCTCCTTCATGAGGACCGCTTTCACAAAAGCCTTGGCAAAAGCAGCCATAGGACAGCTGTCCTTACCCCCAGTGAACGCTAACTTTGCCTATTTAAAAGATAAATTTTCGCTGCTTAAGTGGTTCTAGGAGGCAAAAAGGTAGTGATATACTGACTTATTATTTTGGTTAAACAAATTTGAGCAGCAGCGGCACCTTGCTTTTTGGAGAAACTGAGAAGATCAAGTTAAATCAAATTTAAGAACTTTGCAGATTCAGACTCATCTATTTTTGAAAAACATTCATAAATATAGTGTATAAGTTAAAGCCCGTATGTGAGTTAAAACCTTTAGAGCAAGCAATAAATTCCGCGTCTTCAGCCGATGCGCAATGAAGAATTTTTTCTCGGTGAGATGGAAGCCGTACCCTGCGCGTCCCATATGGTCGACCAACTCAAGCTGCTTACATTGGAACCAAGAGGCGGCCATGGCTTCCAACGAGCTTGGGCACACCAGATGACAGCATGATTTTAATCCGACATATACCAAACCCATCAGATATCATAGATAGCTAGGCTTCTTGATTCGACCTAGTTCATATCTCTTCGTGATGAGAGGTGCCCACGAGCTTGTTTATCACTTCTTGTCGGTGCTGATCAACTGCTACTAGCCTAGTATATTTACGTACTCGAAGAATTTTCACGCTCGATCTGCAAAAGAAATTGTTGTTCACAGATGAGGCGTTCGAGTCATGGCATGTGTACTGAGGACGTCAATCAGTGGCCAAAACGACGGGAATCTGACACCGCCGGCATGCCATCAATTTTGAAGTCAAGCACATGCACGGTACTCTTCGCATGCAAGCATGTGAAATGGAGAGGGAATAGATCAGCAGCGCCAGTGATCGGCTAGAGAGTTGGGGACTGTTTTTTTCTGCTTCGTCTTATGCTAATAGAAACTTTCGTATAGTTTTGACTAATTTAAATAAAATTATTATAATGTATATTGTTGTGGTTACAGACCAAACAGAGAGAGATGTGGTAGTGGAGAGTTGGGAGAACAGTGATGAGTAATGGCTTAGGGTCCCTTCCCCTGTCCTGTGTAGTATATATATATACATCCACATGGAAAGTGCTTTTACAGTTATACCCTTACATCCGAGTATTCCCCTCAAGGGTACTCATGTCATTACACATGCCCCATTTTGGGCCTTATACTCCTCTAACAGGTCTGCTGGGCTTAGGTGGGGGTCACTCCTACAACATATATTAAATTAATTTATAATCACCGTCTTTAAAAATACTATATTTAAAATCCAGTTACTATAAAAAAACTTAAAAATAGATTTTAGAAATCGAAAAGAAAAGACCTTTGAACGAGTCCATCCATCTGCAAGAGTTAAATCGACGCGTTATATTTCTACCATTACAACAATCACCTTTAGCCATACTCCACTTATCTCTTAGCTGCCTTCCCCTGTCCTAGGTAATATTTTTATGGTCCAACTTAGATAGCCTAAATCATTTTATCACTGAGCCTAGAGTGTAATTGAATTTTGGCTATGCCATTGCTAGCTCTTGCATAGACGGCGCCCAGAAAAGAAAAATTCTGTTAGACTTGGACTTGATTCCATTGGTGATGGACGGTGAGTCCTAATTCCTAAATAACAATACTCCACGTCCTAATTTCAGTGCCTGGTCGAGGAATCTTTTTTTCTTTTTTGCGTGTGTACGGAGATTGGAGACGCAATACTTTAGATTTTCTTCGCAGCATGTTGCGCCTGACAATCCAACGTGCGGCGCAGCTGCCATATTCGCCCGTCCCAGGCCAAGATCACATCTGATTTTCTAAGCTAGCAGCTCTCCATCCCTATCACCCGGCCGGCCCAGTACAATCATGTTTGGCGAGCTCCGAAAGAAGAATACAAGCATGTTCCTGGTCAAATCGCTCTGACGGACCACATGCCACTTTATTTAAAGGATGCACCACGTGATACTTTTCATCAGATGTAAGTTAATTGATGCACATCGATAATTAATTGGCTCGAGCGAACGACAAACACTCTGACGGACTCGATCGGTCCTCCTTTTTTTCTCACGCCGGCCTGTCCAAGATCACGTCAGATCTGTTAAGCTAGCTATAAAATGCCCTCGCGACCCCCACCACTGCTACTACTCAACCAAGCAAACCAAGAGACAATGGAGTTTGCGACGGGGGCCATGGGCAGCCTCCTCAACAAGCTCGGCAAGTTGCTCGAGGAGGAGTACAAGCTGCAGAAAGGTGTTAGAGAGCAAGTCCAGTCTCTCTTACAAGAGCTTGAGATCATGCATGCCGCTCTCCAGAAGGTGGCGGATGTGCCGTGTGAGCAGCACGACGAGCAGATCAAGCTCTGGGCACGTGACTGTTGTAAATATTGCGGTATAAGTATATTTCCATATTTAATTCCAACCAACATAGCATAAATAGCATAATTCCAGCATAATGAGAATGACAATAATTGCATATAAACATGTAATTCTACCTTGCCATTCATAAGCACATATATATTCAAAGAATATAACATCATCCATGCTGAAAACAACAGTGTACTTATCATGTCTAAGAACAATGGAACAATTAAATCTAGCATAGCACAAATTAATTGTTTCATTATTGCTCTCAGAACAGAGTTGCGCAAAATCAAAGACTTTGGCCTTCTCATGCATACGTCATAACTCTTCATAATTAATCTAACAACAGAGAAAAGAAACTTGAGCTCTATCAATCTGACTGTCTACAGATCTGAAAAACAGAGAATAAATCTCTGAACAACTTCTGTACTACTAAATGATTACAGGCAGTGAAACAAGTGACAGAGATCTAATATGTTCAGATAATAAGCACCAGATTGAACTAGACAGATTGCAGTAAAGCACAGATCAAATAACAGTACTAAAGATGTTAACTGTACATACAAAGCAATCTGACCCCAATGAAAAATCTCTGTACTACTCACCACTTCTAAAGCAGGTAATCAGATCTAAGACAGAAATGCAATAAGCCACGATACGATCGGCAAAGGTTAAACCCTAGAGCTCAAGTCTAACTCAGTTGTTTAGATCAATTTCAGTATATGACAAATTCATCACAGAGCATGTAAATGCGCCCACAATCATTCACAGCAGTCCTCAATTACTTGAATCAAATTGCAGATCAAGATTAACTGCTATAAATGTGCAAAGAGATAAATATACTCACAACACGATGAAGACTCAAAACTGTCCGGCGCCAAAAAGCTGCAGGAGAGATCAATCAACACGGCAAGGCACGATGAATCGCTCACCCAGAAAATCTATCAGCCCGCTATCACACGCAGGTAGATGATTCACGGAGATACAATGCCGTTCTTCACTTCTCAGCCGAAAAACAGAAGTGAAGCCGAGGTTCAGAGATGCCGCACAAGACCAAATGAAACACCCTGGCCGAGAGTGCCCCAAACACCGCAGGGATTCAGCGTCGTCTCCCTCTCTTTCGGGTAGAACACCTCGGTCTCAAATTCCCCACACCCAAATTAGGGTTTGCGCAGGAAACAAGAGCCCAAGCCTCAAACGGTGATGGTACAAGCCACCAACTCCAGTACACCCGAAGCAAAAGGAGGAAGAAGACTCAAAGAGCAAGAACCAGATCGGGGTTTCTCACCATGGAGAGAGCTCGGCTTTTGAAGGAAAGGGGCGGGGTCTGCGAGAGGGAGGCGCAAGCGGCCGGCTCCGAAGAACCCGGGCCAGCCCGCGCCATCCCCGCTCGCCTCTCCACGCGCCGCCTCTCCACGCCGACGGAATCGCCGGATCTGGCCGAAAAACCCAACCGCCAGCCCGCCTCCATCGCATGAGTGGGAGCCTCGGGGAGGAGACAGAGTCTCCTCTCCTTACCTCTTTGCGCGGCTCACCGACAGGTGGGCCCGCCTTCATTTCCCCTTTTAGCAATTGGGAAATTCCCGTTATGCCCTCGCAAATACAACAATCCCCACCAATTTATCAATTGATAAAAGATATCAATGTCTTGTTTAATATACAGCTGTTCGACTATGGGTACCTTGCGGGTTTGAACCCAAAGCCTAGTGAAAAAGACTACGACTCTGCACAGACAAAGGAGGACTACGCCTTGATCCAATGCCTTAGTGTGAGAATTTTCGCCCAAATCACATTCTGTACTGGACGGCTTGCCCTTTCCCTCTCGGGTTGGGACGTTACGGTCATGTCCCTGTATCTAGCTCATGAGTGCTTAAGAAAGTATACCCTTATCTTTCTTCGATCGCGACCTCACGATCTCACTCACGTAGGTGAACTCTTCTAGGAATCCTGTAGGACGATTCCATAAGTCATATAGACCTAGAGTTCATTAAGAGCCAAAGCTCAACCTTCCATACAGACAGAGCACTGCAGCTAATAGGACCCGTTAGATGTGCTCTCTAATCTCACACAGTTTGTTGTCCTAGAGCCTAGTTCACGGGATCTCCGATCTCCTAGGATAGGTTACCACCAATGTGAGCCTTTATATGGGTATAAGCCCCATTCCCTGTGACGCTGCTTGGATGACCTTCCGCGCCAATCCTTTAGTGAAAGGATCTGCCAAGTTCCTTTCAGACTGGATGTATTCTACAGAAATAACACCCGTCTCTCTGGCATGCCTTACCGACTTAAGTCGGCGCTTTATATGTTTTGAGGACTTCATATTGTCCTTCCTACTCTTCGCCTTAACCAGAACGGTTTGGTTATCGCAGTAGGTCAATATGGCTGGAATAGGTTTTTCCAGCACAGGTAGGTCAGAAAGGAGTTCTCTAATCCATTCTGCCTCTACAGCTGCTGAATCAAGCGCTACCAATTCAGCCTCCATGGTGGACCGTGTAATAATAGTCTGTTTAGAAGACTTCCATGACACGGCCCCACCTGCTAGAGTGAATACATAACCACTCGTAGCCTTCATGTCATCAGTCACCGATCCAGATTAGAATCATGAATCCTTCCAAGATCGCGGATGACCGAGTAATGTATTCCCAAATTAGGATTTCCCTTCAAGTATCTTAGTACTCTTTCTAGTGCTATCCAATGATCATCTCCTGGATTGGACGTATAACGACTCAATCTGCATACAGCATATGAGATATCTGGCCTCGTTGCACTAGTTAAGTACATCAGGGATCCTATGATTTGAGAATATTTAAGTTGATCTTTTCCATGTCCGGTGTTCTTATGTAGCTTTGCATTTGGATCATAGGGTGTAGCTGCTGGCTTACAGTCCTTAAACCCAAATCTGGTTAGGACTTTATCCACATAATGGGACTGCGAAAGAGTAATCCCATTCTCACCCTTTATAAGCTTAATGTTTAAGATAACATCAGCTTCACCCAGATCTTTCATATCAAAATTCTGGGAAAGGAAAGACTTTGTGTTATTGATCACATCAATGTTGGTCCCAAATAGCAGTATGTCATCTACGTAAAGACATAGAATGACACCTTCACCCCCATTAAACCGATAGTAGACACATTTATCGGCTTCATTTACACAAAAGCCGACCGACGTCATCGTACTATCAAATTTCTCATGCCATTGCTTAGGAGCTTGCTTTAGACCATACAAAGATTTAATCAATCGACATACTTTCCTTTCTTGCCCCTCAACCACAAATCCTTCAGGCTGCTGCATATAAATCTCCTCATCCAGCTCACCGTTAAGGAAAGCAGTCTTTACATCCATTTGATGTACTTGGAGTTTATATGCTGCAGCTAGTGCTAAAAGCACTCGAATTGTGGGTAAACGAGCCACAGGAGAGTATGTATCAAAATAGTCTTCTCCTTCTTTTTGCGTGAAACCTTTAGCCACTAATCGGGCCTTGTACTTTTCAATAGTACCATCAGGTCTGCGCTTTCTTTTAAAGATCCATTTGCAACCAACTGGCTTACAACCAGGCGGGAGATCTGCAATTTCCCAAGTTCCGTTAGCTATGATGGAGTCCATCTCGCTACGGACTGCCTCCTTCCAGTAATCCGCATCCGGAGATGCGTATGACTCTGAAAGAGTTCGTGGTTCATCATCCACGACATAAGTGACAAAGTCATCCCCAAGTGACTTCTCGGTCCTCTGTCTCTTACTCCTCCTCAACTCCAAATCTGGAGCGGTGTTATCCACACTAGGAGAAATAGAGAGATCATCTAGGCCGACATGTCCACTGTCTTCATTCGGTCTCATAGGAAACACATGCTCAAAGAATATCGCATCACGAGATTCCATCACTATATTGGTAGCGATGTCACTCACCTCGGATTTGACCACTAGAAATCTATAAGCTATGCTATTAATAGCATATCCTAGAAAGACACAATCAACGGTCTTAGGACCAAGCTTCCTTTTCTTCGGCAACGGCACATGCACTTTTGCAAGGCATCCCCACGTTCGAAAATAGGATAAGTTGGGTTTTCTCCCCTTCCATCCTTCATAGGGTGTTTCCTCCTGATTGCGAGGTGGAACCCTATTCAGACATAGTTAGCTGTGAGCGCCTCACCCCACCAATAGTCCGACATACCGAACTCAAGCATGGCGTTAACCAAGTCACAAAGAGTTCGGTTCTTTCTTTCGGCTATTCCATTAGATTGGGGTGAGTAAGGTGGAGTAACTTCGTGAATTATTCCACTTTCTTCACAGAATTGGGAGAACTCATGTGAGACGTACTCACCGCCTCGGTCCGATCTTAACCGTTTGATTTTCTTTTCTAGTTGATTTTCAACTTCAGCTTTGTAGATTTTAAAGTATTCAAGTGCTTCATCTTTCGACTTAAGTAGGTAAATGTAACAATACTTAGTCGCATCATCTATGAGAGTTAAGAAGTATCTTTTGCCACCTTTCGTTAATATTCCATTCATCTCACAAAGATCAGAGTGGATTAGTTCAAGTGGAGAAGTGCTTCGCCCTTCAACGCTATGAAAAGGTTTTCGGGGCTGCTTAGCTTGCACACACACTTCGCACCTTGAACCCTTCTCATAACTGTAGCTTGGAATTAAACTCATCTTACTTAACCGCGTAATGGCTTCAAAATTAACATGACACAACCGTGAATGCCAAATATCATGAACTTTATTGCAATGGAAAACATTATAAATGTTTACATTATTCAAATCAAGAATGGATAAGCGGAACATGCCTCCGCTATCATAGCCTTTGCCCACAAAATTACCAAACTTAGTCAAAATGACTTTATTTGATTCAAACACAAGCTTTATTCCTTGCCTACATAACATTGACCCGCTAAGAAGGTTGCGCGTCATCGCGGCACGTACAGCACGTCTCTTAGGATGAGTGTTTTGCCCGAGTAAGCTTCGGCAAACTGTCCAATCCCACGTCTTGCTGCGGCGCTCCGTTGCCCATTAGGACGGATCCACCACCTTCACCCTGAAATGAAGAGAAACAAGATCGATCAGCACATATATGTCTAGTAGCACCTGTATCAATCCACCAATCAATAGATGGACTTGCCATAAAGGCCATAGGTACGTACTCATCTGAGCTGGTGCTAGCCAGCGCGACATGAACCTCAGCCTTTCAGCTCTTGTGCTGACCCGGGGATGGACCTCTGCCCTTCCGATTGCGGCAATGATTGGCCTTATGGCCAGCCTCACCGCAAACGAAGCAGACGATGTCCTCCTTCTTCTTCTTCATTTTCTTAGGCTGTAGCTTGACTTGGGGCTGACTCTTGAACTTGGGTTTCCCAGGTCCTCCACCATTCTTAAGTTGAACTTGATGAGCTTGAACTTGAGCCTTTCCCGAGCCGTCACCAACTCTAGCACGCTCCTCGACATTAATAGCAGCTGACAGCTCATTGAGCGTCAAGCGCTCCTTTATATGCCTCCGTGCAGTCACAAAGTCACGCCACGAAGGCGGTAACTTAGCCAAAATGACATTTACTTGGAACCTCTCGGCGGCGCGATCGTGCGACATAAGTCACGTACATGGAGCTGAAGCTCGTGGAGTGCTCCATCACCGACCGGCCCTCAACCATCTTGTAGTTCAAGTAATTGGCTGTGACAAAGGACTCGTTTCCATTATCTCCCTCGGAGTATTTCTCCTCGAGCTCATCCCAAAGTTGCTTGGCATTAGTGAAGTTGACATAGACGTCAAACAAGCGGTTAGACAGATGGCGACAAGCGGGCTAAGACGCATTATTAGCATCTTCCCATTTCATCGTCTCAGGGATCTCCAGCGGAAACGCCGGTGGATTTGAGATGATCCAGAAGAGCTTAAGGTCAGTCAGCCAAAGCTTGGCCTTCGCCTGCCAGCGCTTGAAATTGGCTCCGTCAAACACTTCAGGTTTCACGACATCAGAGGAGGAAGCCATTTCTTTCAATATAGATTTTCTGGATTGTTGTAAATATTGCGGTATAAGTATATTTCCATATTTAATTCCAACCAACATAGCATAAATAGCATAATTCCAGCATAATGAGAATGACAATAATTGCATATAAACATGTAATTCTACCTTGCCATTCATAAGCACATATATATTCAAAGAATATAACATCATCCATGCTGAAAACAACAGTGTACTTATCATGTCTAAGAACAATGGAACAATTAAATCTAGCATAGCACAAATTAATTGTTTCATTATTGCTCTCAGAACAGAGTTGCGCAAAATCAAAGACTTTGGCCTTCTCATGCATACGTCATAACTCTTCATAATTAATCTAACAACAGAGAAAAGAAACTTGAGCTCTATCAATCTGATTGTCTCTGAGATCTGAAAAGCAGAGAATAAATCTCGAACAACTTCGTACTACTAAATGATTACGAGCGGTGAAACAAGTGACAGAGATCTAATATGTTCAGATAATAAGCACCAGATTGAACTAGGCAGTTGCGGTAAAGCACAGATCAAATAACGATACTAAAGATGTTAATCTGTACATACAAAGCAATCGACCCCAATGAAAAATCTACGTACTACTCACCACTTCTAAAGCGGTAATCGATCTAAGACAAATGCAATAAGCCACGATGCGATCGGCAAAGGTTAAACCCTAGAGCTCAAGTCTAACTCGTTGTTTAGATCAATTTCAGTATATGACAAATTCATCACGAGCATGTAAATGCGCCACAATCATTCACAGCGATCCTCAATTACTTGAATCAAATTGCAGATCAAGATTAATCGCTATAAATGTGCAAAGAGATAAATATACTCACAACACGCATAAGACTCAAAACTGTCCAGAAGCCGAAAAACTGCAGGAGAGATCAATCAACACGGCAAGGCACGATGAATCGCTCACCCAGAAAATCTATCAGCCCGCTATCACACGCAGGTAGATGATTCACGGAGATACAATGCCGTTCTTCACTTCTCAGCCGAAAAACAGAAGTGAAGCCGAGGTTCAGAGATGCCGCACAAGACCAAATGAAACACCCTGGCCGAGAGTGCCCCAAACACCGCAGGGATTCAGCGTCGTCTCCCTCTCTTTCGGGTAGAACACCTCGGTCTCAAATTCCCCACACCCAAATTAGGGTTTGCGCAGGAAACAAGAGCCCAAGCCTCAAACGGTGATGGTACAAGCCACCAACTCCAGTACACCCGAAGCAAAAGGAGGAAGAAGACTCAAAGAGCAAGAACCAGATCGGGGTTTCTCACCATGGAGAGAGCTCGGCTTTTGAAGGAAAGGGGCGGGGTCTGCGAGAGGGAGGCGCAAGCGGCCGGCTCAAGAACCCGGCCAGCCGCGCCATCCCCGCTCGCCTCTCCACGCGCCGCCTCTCCACGCCGACGGAATCGCCGGATCTAGCCGAAAAACCCAACCGCCAGCCCGCCTCCATCGCATGAGTGGGAGCCTCGGGGAGGAGACAGAGTCTCCTCTCCTTACCTCTTTGCGCGGCTCACCGACAGGTGGGCCCGCCTTCATTTCCCCTTTTAGCAATTGGGAAATTCCCGTTATGCCCTCGCAAATACAACAGTGACGTCAGGGAGCTATCGTACGACATGGATGACATCGTCGACACCTTCTTGGTGCGCGTGGAGGATGGCCGTGAGGCCACACCCAACCCGCAATGGCTCAAAAAACTCATGGAGAAGATGGGCAACTGGTTCAGAAAAGGCAAGGCTTGCCATCAGATCGCTAATGCGATCAAAGACATCAAGGACCAAGTCCAGAAGGTGGCCAACAGGCGTGGCAGGTACTCAGTCGACAGCATTGTGGCTAAGCCTACCACGACGTCGACTATCGATCCTCGCCTCTTGGCTATGTACAAAGATGCGGCGCAGCTCGTCGGCATTGATGGGCCAAGGGACACGCTCATAAAGATGCTATCCGAGGGGGATGATGCGTCCAACAACAAGAAGAGAAAAATAGTCTCCATTGTCGGATTCGGCGGATTAGGCAAAACCACTCTTGCAAAAGCAGTGTATGAAAAGCTTAAAGCGGCTTTCGATTGCTGTGCTTTTGTTCCAGTCGGTCAGAATCCTGACACGAAGAGAGTTTTCAAGGACATTCTCATTGATCTTGACAAGCAGAAGTACATGAATTTAAACGTGACAATGTTGGATGAAAGGCAACTCATCGATGAACTCCTAGAATTCCTTGATAACAAGAGGTACGCATCACCCACCTAATGCTAGTTATCAGCTTAATTACGGGTGTCTTTTAGTTTGGGTAGTTGCACAATAAGTTAATTGCATTACATTTTAGGCTTTAAAACCAATACTTTCTTTTGTGTCACCTATGTCCGCTTAATTTGTGCTATGTATTTGTATTTTACAGACCATACATATTCTTCCAATTGTCTCTAAAATTGGACCCCACCCGTCAGATCGTGAAATAAATGTATTTTTATTTGTATTTTACAAACCATACATGTTCTTTGGTCCATGTTTTTCTCTCCTAGCTTTTCTTCCTCCTTGCCTTTTATTCCTTTATACCTTGAGTGTTTCTTCGAGCGCCTTGCTTTTATAGATTCTTTAGATAGTTTTACTAACTCATGGCTCTTGCCCTGTCCTATGGGTGAATAGGTATTTCATTATCATTGATGACATATGGGATAAGAAATCATGGGAAATAATCAGATGTGCTTTGTCTGATAGTAATTGTGGAAGTAGAGTAGTCGCTACTACTCGTATTTCTAAAGTTGCCACAAATGCCGGTGACATTTATAAACTACAACCACTTTCTCGTGATTACTCTGAAAAATTATTCAATACAATAATTGTTGATTGTGAAGGCAAACGTCCCCATAATCAATCCACCGAGGTATATGATGCAATTTTGAACAAATGCGGTGGTGTACCATTAGCTATCATTACAATAGCTAGCTTGTTGGCTAGTAAACAAGGGGAGGACTGGTCTGAGGTGTACAACTCTATCGGTTTTGGGCATGGAGATAACGATGATGTAGACAATACTAGAAAGATATTGTATTTTAGCTACTACGATCTACCTTCACATCTAAGGACTTGCTTATTGTATCTAAGCGTATTTCCAGAAGACCACTGGATCGAGAAGAGTCTTTTGATATGGAAGTGGATTGCTGAAGGTTTTGTCCATGACGAACAAGGGATAGGATTGTTAGAGGTTGGAGAGAGATATTTCAATGAGCTTATAAATAGAAGCATGATCAAGCCCGATGAGGACCCAGACACAGGGTATGTAGAAGGTTGCCATGTTCATGATATGGTGCTTGATCTCGCCCGTTCCTTGTCAAGTGAAGAAAATTTTGTTACTATACTGGACAATGGGCAACAGACATTTTCACAAAACAATGCTCGCAGGTTAGCTCTTCAAAATAGAATCGAAGAGCACAATCCTTTGGCTAACATGGGTGTGAAACATGTGAGGTCATTTACCGCCATTGGGTGCGATATTGGTATGATATTCCCAAGCTTTCGAGTTTTACGCGTACTAGCTATAGAAAATTGTGATTTTATGAAGGGTTACAACAGCCTCAAGCATCTTGGGAATTTACTTCACCTGAGGTACCTCGGACTAACACATACACCTGTTCGTGAGCTCCCAAAAGAAATAGGAGATCTAAAGTTTCTGCAGACACTGGAGTTGACAGGAACTGGCATAGAAGAATTGCCGCAGACCATCGGCCTGCTAACACAATTGGTGTGCCTACGTGCGGATAGGAAGATAAGAGTGCCGGATTGGATTGGGAACTTGACATCCCTGCAAGAGCTGTGGATACACTCTATTGCAGACAGGCCTGCAAGATTTGTGAAGGAGCTGGGCAACCTGAGGGAGCTGAGGGTGCTCAGGGCAACGATTGATGTACGGGATGAGAGCTTAGAGAGAGCTTTGGTGGAGTCTCTAGGCAATCTGCACAAGATGCAAGTTGTGAGCATTCGAGGCGAAGCATTTGGGAAGGGTGCCACATGGGAAGCAGGGCCTGCCTCCCCTCGATTTCTACGCTACTTGTTTTTACGATGCTTAGAGTTCTCTAGGCTGCCGGCGTGGATTAATTCGTCGCTTCTTCTGAACCTCTGCTTCTTATACGTGAGAGTGCAGGTTGTACAAGAGCAGGACATGGAAACCCTTGGGAGGTTGTCACAGCTCCGTGGTCTTGTACTGTCATCCAGGTACACCGCAGCAGTAAGCATTATTGGTGGGGATGGGCAGTTGTTCCACAAGTTGAGATTCTTCACAACGGACACCTTGCCACAGTTTCGGTTTGTGCACGGCGAGTGCAGCATGGCACCTATTATGCCAAGACTTGAAGCCCTTGAGTTTGGTGTCAGAGTGCGGTTCCTGAAGGATGCCAACCTTTGTTTTGACAAGCTTGGCTTGGAGAACCTCCCTTTGATTCAGAAAGTCACCGCTACAATCAGGTGTTTGTATGCCCGTGCTGCGGAGGTGGAGGAAGCAGAGGCGGCTTTGAGGCACACTGCTGCCATCCATCCCAACCGTCCCACACTTAAACTGGCAAGGATAGATGAAGATAAAATGCTCTCATCTGATCAAGAACAGGAGGTAAGACGTACTCACATCGGTTCGTGGTTTCCATTGCTAATTAGTTCTAATCAATTAATTAATGTTTCTCTTCCAGTAATTAATTAATTAGCCGGTCTACTACTCGATTTTCTTTCTTGCCATGGTTTCAATTTTCCTCCATAGCAACTGTTCGATCGATCGTTAGCTAATCACCGCTGCCTTGTACTTTTTCTAGTTGATGTTCTCTGGGTAGAAAAATGTACTTGTTTATTTGATATTATAGGATTTTGAGGATAGGTATTGCTATTTAACGATGCAGTAAGGGTACGATGTTTAAAACATACTTTTACTGCCGGCCTTACTTTAACGTACTGATTGCTCTTTCTTTCTCATTGTTTCTCAGCCTACCCTCTACAGTGGTAAAGTGGTTGACTGCGTTGTCGATATGCGGGAGAGGGATGACAAGAATTATTTTAACTTCTGTTGGCTGTTGCTGCATCCTTGTGTCGAGAAATTCAGCGTTTGCATCAACTGTGAGGATGCTAGGGTTGGGGAGGTGGAGGAAGCGGAAGCAGCCCTGAGGCACGTGGTCGACGTCCATCCCAACCATCCCATACTTGAAATCGCAAGACACGCTGAAGATAAAAAGATGCTATCTGATCAGCACCAACAGCAACAGGTCTTTCTTAATCCCTTACGACGTACTACATGTACTACTACTACTCATCATGCCAGTTTTAATTACCTAGTTTTAATCGCTAGTTTCTTTCCCAATAATACCAGCTGCGCAACCAGAGACTATCTAATGTCGCCACAGAAGAGAGAGGAGCCAGTACTAGCTAGCTCGCTCCTTAATCGATTCATTCAATCCAATCCAATCCGGCCTGCATGCAGGTACCAATAGTCCGCTCCTGTTCGCTTGCACTGCATGCATGACATCGATCTTGCACCAATCATCACGTTCGTTTATACATTATATTATAGAATACAACACTACAATGCTCAGTTGCACGGACAGTCGGCTAGTTCATATGAATTATGTGCGATTTGTTTCTGCTAGTCACCTGGTATCACGTTATCCAGATTAGCAGATGACATGACACTAATACTAGTTTGGAGGATCCATCGATGCAACCTGGAACTCTGGATGGATGGTTATATATGCTCCTTCTCAATTCACACACATGCATGCAAGGACCATTGATTCCACGTCCTGTCGCTGGTTGAGCCATTTCTTGGGCTCTCTGTAGATACTAGCTAGTTGGATGAACTCTGCTTTCCGGTACCATTTAAACTAACTAATCCACATGCCATTGCAGCTATACAAACAGAGCAGGCGGTAATTTCGTCGGCATCGATCGGCTGAATCGTGAAAGCCAAGCTCCCTGTTGCCTCCAATTAGCAAGACAGTCAAGAGCACTACACTTGCCATGCATGCGTGCCTGCTTTAATTAATTCTACAAATCCAACATATATACTAAAGGTCGCATTCAGCCTGTATCTTCTGAAGTTACACTTTTAGTTGTACCGCTAATCTTTGTTTCCTTTATTCCCTTGTACAAGTGGATCATTGTTCTGCACGTCGGTTCAAGTAGTTTGAAGATCGACGGAATGCTCACACAGTCACACGCATGCAGTGAGCTGATCTGGTCGGTTTATTAATTCAGTGTCCTGTAATAAGACTACCAGAGTTTTCAAATAGTAATGTCCTCTTCAGGGAGACTGCGTCAGATATGTTTGCTTAAAAATGCTCGTATGTAATTAATTAATATCGTCGCCACGCTGCAACAGCAGCATCTTCTTCACGGATGATATGCTTCTCTTAAGAGCAAAATGAGAACAACAAACCCTGCACGAGACAGAAGTTATCACTTCCTCGAACGCTGCACGAGACAGAAGTTATCACTGTTCCAAAAAAAAAAAAACACACCAGAGAGAGCGACGAAGCGGAGGAGGTTACGGCCAGCATCGCACCGAGCGACGGGAGTTCTCGTCCCCGGTGTACGGTCCTAGAAAAGACCTTCGCCGCCCGGGCGGCCTCGTCAATTGACAAAACTGTGTCAACAGAAGAGCCCTGTGTTAGAAACAACCCCGCCAAATCCCCTGTAGCACCTCGCATACATGCAAAATACGGTACTACATGGAATATCATCTTAAATCATAGAACAACAATAAAATCTAAGTAAACCAAAACTTCAGCATTCCTAATAAGTTCACAATTAAATAATGCCATAACAATAATGTCACCAGCGGATGCAAATAGAGATAAATAGTTTGACACACTGGACTGGTATAAAGCTATTTTGGAATTAAAAACAATAACTCAAATAATTGTAGTGAGCCACGGTGCTGGTAATTTGTGTGCCTCCCATGCCCATGCTCATAAAGAAATCTACTCTACTGATTTTTTACTTGGAAAGGAGGGAACAAGAGTGAGATTGAGAAAATCTCATCAAGTAACTCATTGACAACAAGTGAAATGATATGAAAAGAATATAGTAAAAAGAAATCACAAGAAGTTTTAGGCAGGCACACAAAGTGCGACTATGACAAGACAAGGGGACTATGTCATATAGGAACATTTGATAAATGTGTTAACGGAAACAGTAGGTAATAAGAAGATATGGCCATGGGTAATAATCATGCAACTACATTGAGGACATATTTATGGCACCAATTTCAATAATTCATATACCAAGTTATACTTGAATAGTCAGGCATACACCTCGACTGAATCACCTGTAACAGGGTGTTATTTTCCCAACAATGAGACTATACAGCTACATTGCGGCTCATCTTGGCTCATGTTGATGGGCCGGGCCGGCCCATGCCGAGCAGCGACATTGCCCGAGTCACCCGGCCCGCCCAATAATTTATTATTTTTTAAAAAAGACAGGAAAAAACCTGTAATGGCACAAGTTTTCGACAATGGTGACTCCGGTGGACACTCGTCGTCAAGGATTGATCTTCATGGCGTCCATGATGTTCTTGCCATCAAGCTTGCTGGAGACGACGAGCTTCACATAGTCCTCCACGCTGATAGTCATGTAGCGCACCTCGTCCCCTCCGACGATCTCCTCCAGTGGCCCGTACGTCGCACCGAACTTGGCGGAGTGGAACGCCGCGACGGACATGCGCTCCTCGTGCGCGCTAACAAATGCCCTGTGCTCGATGCTCTTGTACTGGCCATTGGTCAGAACCTGCATGCTTGCAGGGCAGGGCAGGGTGGATAAGAAGAAGGAACATATCACGGGGGAAACGAGTGAACTCTGCTGATATCGATCGATTCCGTTTGTTAGTTGTTCAAGCTACTAGGTACCTCGATGAGGTCGTCGATGTTGGCGACGAGAGCGCCGGGAAGGGGATTCACAGGGATCCAGCCGCCCTTCCTCCTGATCTGCAGTCCGGCGACTGGGTTGACCTGCAATAGCAGCGTGAGCCCGACGGCGTCGGAGTGCGGCGACAAGCCCAACACCCTGTCGTGCGCCTGCGAGCAGGGCGGGTAGTAGTTGATCCTCATGGCCTGGGAGCCAGCAATCCCAGTCATCTTCTCCGGGTCTTGCACGCGTAGGTTTCGCGCCATGGCCCGCAACAGCTCGGTGGCCACTCCCTGCACCTGCGCGGAGTAGCGCTCCAAGGACTCCTGCGGTAGGGTAGGCGCAGCACAAGAGGAAATTTCATAACGCATGTGTGAGTAGAGTGAGCAGATCTAGCCTTTTTGTGCTTAAATCCATTCATTCATTTCTTCAATTACCATGCACCTGACCTGAATGTGGAAGGGTGACCAGACCAGAAGTTGAGGTTGCGGTAGTGCGGTGGCTACGTAGAGAGGAAGTACATGTCTCCCCAGTCAAGCCTCTGCTCCTCAGAAACAACGAACGCCTGGCCGTACCCCTCGATCCCCCCAGAGGAAGCTCAAAGAAACCCATGATGTTCCTCTTAATCTCCTCCACGACCTCCTCGGGTATCCCGTGATTCACCACCTGCAGGCATCGCATGGCACGACACTCAAAACAAAACATGTCACTACTCTACTCTCCTCTACCGTTTAATCAGAGAAGAAACTAGGACGCGTAGGAGCTACTACTGGCCTGGAAGAAGCCCCACTCCTCGCAGGCGGACCTCAGCTTGGCGCCCTCCTCCTCGGCGAGCTCCGGGTTGAGGAGCCTGCCGAGATCGACGACGGGCACGCCCTCCTCATCATGACGAGCGTCGTCATGCAGGAGGTCGTCGGTGTTGGGGCAGGCCGCAGGTAGCGATCGAGGACGGCGGGCGTGAGGTGGTCGCGGCGGGCGGTGAGGTCCTGCATGTTGGGCACCGGCAGTGAGCCCCCAGGTCCCGCGGCGGCTTCGCGTCGTCCATACAGATTGATTCTGTGCTCCTGCTGCTGCTGCTTCGTCTTCCGAAGGATGTGTGTTTGTTTGGTGTTTGGTTGTTAGGGTACAACATGACAATATTTCTTGTTTAGTCTTAATGTATTATGAACTATCAGCTACATTTTCATATGAAGTGTATATTGGTTCACCCAACCAAACACACTTGATTTGCTTGCTTAACTTATTGGTGATCTATATATTTCACAGATGGTGACAGTGTGTTAACTTGTAGAATTAGTAGCTAGTAAACAATGGTGTGTGTGATCAAGCTAGCCGGTTGATAAGTTTGAGAGGGGTTTTAAACAGCTTTTGGAAATCAGAAGCCGTTTTAAACGTATTAGTTTTTTAGTGTGGTTTCCCCCTTTTTGAATTGTCTTAGAAGATATAACGGTTATTATTATTGTTTTCTTTTAATTAAATATCTTAGTTAAAAGTTAACAGCAGCTACAGTTTATTTTAGTCGAAAGGCAAAAGGCTGCAACTGAACGCTACAACTGGCCGGATTAAATGGGCCCTGATAATTCCGTGCTAATGAATTGGCTGCAACTGGCCGATCGAGCACAAGTTGTTTGTGGCCTAGCCTGCATTTGATTTGATCGCTGCAATAATCAAGATTGCTGTCAAGGAAGGGCGGTCCTTTCTCGCCTAAGAATAACTGTGATGCTGAGAGACCATGTGGTCTTAATCCCATGTTGGTGATGAGTAATTGACACGTGGTTTGATTTGAGTGAGTTTGGTTTGAGTGATTCGTGCCATTTTGGTGTTTGGCGAGGTCGGGTTGTGACTAGACAAATTTGACGCGTGGGCGTCGTCCCGGTTGGCCATGTGGGCCATTTCTCGCTTGTGTAGGACTTGTAGGTGCTAACCATGTTTACATGCTTTGTACCATGCTATGCGATGTGTTTCTTGTCTGTGTGGCTGCAGGACATCGAGCGGAGTCGTGGCGAGACACAGTGGACCGGACTAGGCGCAGGTGGCGCTTAGGTCAGAACGGTCGGGATGTGTCGAAGACGACGTGGACTCGAGGTGGTTGCGGCGTGCGAGACAAGCAATGCGAAGCTTCCGGAAGGTGCAGCAGGGGCGTTTCGGTAAAAACGCAAGGCTACAAAAGGAAGCGGGCATTAGCGGGTAAAGCATGAGGGTTAGAGGGTAAAGCAAAAGCAAAACCCACTTGGGAGAGGCTATAAAAGGAGGGTGTCTCCTGCATGGTCTCTTGGGGGCTTTGAGGGTAGGTTTGCTTTGGGCTTTAGTTGTTGAGAGTGGGTGAGAGGGACAGAGTGTGTCTGTTCTTTCCAGAGAGGAGTTCTTGTTCTTCTCAATCATGTATGGGGTAGTGAGATGAGTTGAGCTGAGTTGTAATCATTCCTCTTGAATGTATATGCGTATCGGGACTCCTGTGTATCCATCTTGATTCAAGGAATGAATGAATTTGGTTGAATTTGCTCTCTATCCAGTTCTCTGCTCGTTTTGCTTCGATGCCTTCTTAGCCCATTTTCTTGATTTTTGGTTCTTGGTGTTTCTTGTGCTGAGGAGTGGCAAAATGGGTTGCTCAGTGATGGGATGATGTTTCTACACTCTTTGTTCAGTTAGTTCCCTAGAGCAATTGGTTGGAATCGAGAAATTTGTCAAATGACTTCCTCTGTTCATGTTTTTGGCCTTCTAGGGTTTTGATGCCATTCTTGATTCCCTTGGAGAAATGACATGAAATTTGATCTGGTCTATCCCCTGGCTATTGCTAACATATCTGCAAAATTTCATAGCCAAAGGATCAAAGATTGGGGAGTAATTTGATTTTTGTTGGAAGCCTTTGGTAGTTTTTCAGTTTTTGTCAAACTCTGAAATTCTAGCTCTTCAGTTCTTTTCCTTGTCTTCCAAGGGTCCTAGGGGTATTTGAATCATCTTCTTGAGCTTGTGATTCGAGGAGAGAATTTCCTTTTCTCAGTTTTCCTTGGATCAAGCAAAGTCTGAATATTTCTCTCTGCAGTCTCCCGAGCGTAAAGTTTCGCAGCGATAATAGGAGTACTCAAGCAGCAGCTACTCATTCAGTTTGGCCATCTTCCCTGCCGAATAGTACTTTTGCTGATTTTCGTTTCTTGTTGCACCTTTCGGCCAGAGCTCATTCGTTGTGTGGAGCTAGCAAGAAATAGTCTTTACATCTTTATGTTTTTGTCCTAAGGGCGATCGGCTGCAAGACTTTAGTTTAAACCAGCTTTCAGCGAGAGCTATTTTCACGTTGATCTCTCCTCTCTCTTTGCTGCAAGTAAAAAAAATCTGAATGCAATAGTTATCTTTCTTGCTAGTTAATGCATCCTTTAATTCCTTTTTGTGCCATCCGAATGCTCCTTGTTGAAGGCCAAATTTTCTAAGCCATGGAGATGCAATTAATGATCCAACAACTTGCTTTTGCTGGCAGCGAAGACACTTACGACCAGCAATAAATATCAAGTTGTTCTTTGTTCCATTCGGTTGTATCATTTTATTGTTAAGTTTTATTGCAGTCCGGGCAGCTTGCTTCATTTGGTTCTTTTGCCTTCGGCTCTGCAGTGAATCTCTCTCTGGTTTGTGTTGTTTCTCTGTATTTCTAATGAGCACTTAATTCATCTTCATAGCTTTCCATAGCTATCGAAGAACCGAGTTTTAGCGGGTACTTGGGGGAAATATTTATTAAGAAGCGACATTCACTCCCCTCTGTCGCCGATTTCGGTCCTACAATTGGTATCAGAGCCGGTTAGCTCTAATCAATAGATCTTAACCGGTCTCAAGAGCCATGGCGACGGACAAGTACTCGACCAAGCCACCCGTTTTCGATGGCATCGACTAGCCCTTCTGGAAGAGCCGAATGGAGACATACATCCAGGCCCAGGGGTACGCCATCTGGCGCAAGGTCAAGGTCCGGTTCGTTGTTCCTGCCGATGAGAACATCAATGCCGGGAATATGGCTGATGTTGAGGCGAACGCTAAGGCAAGGAACATCATCATTCAGGGCCTGAGTCGTAGTGAGTTTGACCGCATCTCTCATCTTTCGTCCGCCGATATCCGGAGACCTCGATGCATACCATGAGGGCACCACCCGATTAAGACGGTGAGACAGACCGATTCAAGCGAGATTACAACAAGTTTGAAATGCTCGCTGGCGAGTCCCTTGATGAGTGTTTTGCGCGTTTTAACAAGATTCTGAGCAACCTCCGAGCCGTCGGTCTTACATACTCCGACTCGGATAATGCTCGACAGATGCTCACTGCACTCGATCTGCGTGTTTGGGAGATGAAGGTGACTACCATCAAGGACACCACAGACCTCTCGACTTTGACTCTTGATGCGCTATACTCGCGTCTCAAGACTCACGAGATTGACATTGTCTCTCGCAAGTCGAAGTCACAGTCAATGGCTCTAGTCACCGATCCCAATTCGGCTTCTGGTTGTTCATCTGATTCGCTTTGTGGTTTCTCCCTTGCTGCTCTATGTGACGTAACTGATGATCAGTTAAAGCAGCTCGAGGATGAGCAACTGGCCCTCCTAGCTCGGAAGTTTTCCCATGCTTACAAGAGGAGGAGGGACAGGAAGAGGGGAGGACCCGTCATTTGCTTCGAATGTGGTGGCCCCAACTACATTCGGGAAAACTGCCCCAAGCTGGAGAAGGGCAAGAACGACTACGGCGGTTCGGGCAAGATCGACTGCACTGACAAGAACCACAACAAGAAGCCTCCAGCTCAGACGCCGGGAAAGAAGAAGTTTCGCAACTTCGGCAAAGCCAAGAAGCTCTTCCACCACGTCCTCACCGCTTTCGAAGACCTTGACCTCAGCGAGGTGGAGGGATGGAGCGACGATGACGGGACGGGTGATCAAGAGCCCAAGGATGGCGGCGACGACTTCTCCGGCATGTGCTTCATGGCCCTCGAGGGCGAACTCAGCGACAGCGAGCTGTACTCCGACTCGGACGAGGTATGCCCCACCTATGACCAGCTCAATCAAGCATTTCTTAAGCTAGGTGGTTTTCATGCTAGAGCTAGGGCTAGGTGTACCAAGTTAGAGAAGGAAGTAGATAGACTGTCACGGGAGCTTACTTCACTTACATCTGCTCCCTCCCGTGACGATTGTGATACATGCTGTGCTTTGTTGGGTGATTTGGAGAAACTAAGGACCTCGCATGATAGTGTGTCCTCCGAGCTTGATGTTATTAAGGTGGAGAATGTTAGTCTGCTTGCTGAGTTAGAGTTGAGTAGGATGGCTGTTACCCTACTTACTACTGATGAGACTACTTCTCCCACCTCATGTGAGGTTAAGGATATTGCTGCTAGAGGACCTTATGCCATGCTTCTTGATCTACCCGAGTCCTGTGAAAAATGCAATAACTTGAAGATGAACTTAAAACGGGCAGATCATAAAATTGCTGAACTACAAGCTTCTTTACTTGAGCCGATTGATTCATGCTTGAACTGTCCTAAGTTAACTGCTGAACTTGAAGCTGTCTCCAAACAGTTTCAAGATATGATTGATCATGATAGGAAGTTGGCTCAGTTTGCGACTAAGGACCCTGTTAGCTCACCATGCATTAGTTGTGACAAACTAAAACTTGAACTCGTTGCTTTGAATGATAAATATGTGAAGCTAACTAAGGACTTATCAGAGAAGCCACAATCTCATTGTGATGTGATTGCTGAGGCGGGGGAGAAGCCCCAGGGTAAGGTGGAGACGCTTAGCGACGTAAACCAACCAGCTAGTAGTAGGACTGTCCCTTCAGGGTCGGCTGTGCATGCACAAGCCATTCTCTCCTCTACTGTTGGTTCTTCTTCTGCTCCCTTACCCCCTGCTGTTCCCTCTTCTCCCTGCTCTTCTTGCACCTCTCTCTTTCGGGAGTGTCAGTATCTTATGAACACTCTCGAGAGATTTGTAGGCGGTAAGAAGAAGCTTAATCTTATTCTGGACCAGTCTAAAATTTGCAGATTTAATCAAGGTCTAGGATATGATTTTTATGAGGACATGAGAAAGCATCCACCTGCTATTCTTCGACCCATAGTAGGAGGAGTGATCGAGGTTGAGCCCAGATCTGATGAGGTCAAATTCAAATCAGCAGGCTTTGTCCAAGGGATTTCTGACAGCAAGGTGAGTCCACCTGCAGCTTCGGCCTCTCAGAAGGCGAAGCCATCTCATGCTACTTCTGCCTCCCAAAAGGCGAAGTATCATTGCACCTTCTGTCAGAAGGATGAACATACAATCGATCGTTGCTTCAGGCGCGCCAGGATCGTGCGTAGAGACCGTGTTGAGTCTCTTAGGCGTATTCAGGGTCAGCCCCAGATCCTGAGTGCTTCTAAGACCAACACGAGATCTAGGGTTACGTCTGTTGATGGTTTTGGGCATCATCGAGGACTCGGATTTTCTGAGTTTTCTGGCTTTCGTCCTCGATATGCTCCAGGTCATGACTTCCGCCGTCCTGAGGGTAGATCTCGTTTCCCCCGTTGAGACAGCTACCCGCGGCGTGTTCAGCCTGTTGCCGGTGCTCCGACTCGCTTCCCCGTAGCAGTCGGACCTAGCAATAGCTTCGGATCTGCACACAGACCTTCTGCTTCTTTGAGTCACAGAGAGCGTAGGGTAGATAGAGGTCAGTCGTTCTTGACTACTTCATCTGCTCGACGTGTTGTTCAGTATTGAGTGCCAAAATCACTCTTGATTTACCCCAGTATTGAGACTTTACTCTCGTGCTGACTCAGGTTCGCCGGGCTGGGAAGGGAGAGGTTTGGCTTGTAGACTCCGGGTGTTCACGACACATGACCGGAGACTCCCGTTGGTTCTCTTCCCTAGCCCGTGCTCCAGGTGATGAGACGATCACCTTCGGAGATGCTTCATCTGGGCGCGTCATCGCCAAAGGTATAGTGCGCGTTAATGACTCGTTTCTTTTGAGAGATGTTGCTTTGGTTAGTAAGCTGCGTTATAATTTGCTTTCGGTTTCTCAGCTTACCGATGACGGTTATGAGGTGAGCTTTAAGAAAAATGCTTGCAAAATTCTTGATTCTTCGGGTATTCTTGTTTGCGGGACTTCACGTTATGGGAGGATCTTTCGTGCTGATTTTTCTGAGTCTTCTGGTGATCCTCTCCGGTGTTTGATTGCTTCGGAGTCCCGCGATCTGACTTTCTAGCATAGGAGACTTGGTCATATAGGATTTGACCATTTGATCCGAGTTAGCGGCCACAATCTCATTCGTGGTCTGCCGAAGCTCAAGATGGTCAAAGATCTGGTCTGTGCTCCATGCCAGCACGGCAAGATGGTTGCCGCTTCACATCCTCCGGTCACTGTGACCATGACCGATGCACCGGGACATCTGCTCCATATGGACACTATTGGACCAGCTCGAGTGCAGTCAGCCGGAGGGAAGTGGTATGTCCTTGTCGTGGTCGATGATTATTCGAGGTTTTCTTGGGTGTTTTTCTTAGCCTCGAAGGATGAGACGTTTTCACATTTTCGAGGTCTTTTCAGTAGGCTTTCTGTTGAGCTCCCGGGTGCCTTACGAGCGATCCGCAGTGACAATGGCACGGAGTTCAAGAATTCCTACTTCGAGAGTTTCTGTGGTGAGACAGGTGTAGAGCATCGCTCTCCTCTCCGCACGTTCCACAAAGAAAATGGCGTTGTGGAGAGAAAGAACCGCACCTTGGTCGAGATGGCCAGACGATGCTTGATGAGTACTCTACACCGCGAAGTTTTGGGTGAGGCTATAGCCACCGCGCGCCATGTCTCAAATCGAGTTTTCTTCGGGCACACTTGCACCACTTCTTATGAGTTGAGATACGGCGAAAGCCCAGCGTATCTCATTTTCGTGTGTTTGGTTGCAAGTGCTTTATTCTCAAGTCCGGAACCTAGATAAGTTCGAGTCACGTTCTTGTGATGGGATCTTTCTAGGTTATTCGCCTTCTTCGCGGGCTTATAGGGTGCAGGCTGCGAGTCTAGCAAAATGGTAGAGACTCGTGAGGTGACCTTTGACAAGGCCATCCGGGACTAGGCACGATATCTCGAGTTCTTTAGAGCGTCCGAGACCATCTTTGTGGATGACGAGGACGATGGAGATGAGGGTTGTCTACCCGATCCAGTCCTTATCCACCCCTTGAGGTGCCGTCTTCCACCGCACCTCCAGTGATCAGCCCATGCCTTCGCTTCCTCTGGAGCTAGTGGCTCTGCTCCTACCTCGTCACTCATGAGGTAGAGGCCACTTCTTCATCTCATCCTGGACCTCCCGACATATCCGTAAAAGGCATCCTTCGAGCGGATGATTGAGACTGCTCGAGCGTGTTACCCGCTCAAAATCGGCTTATCTCAATGCTCCATTCTCGCTTTCATTGCCTCCTTTGAGCCCAAGGATGTTTCTCATGCTCTTTCCGATGAGTCTTGGGTCAATGCCATGCATGAGGAGCTAGAGAATTTCGAGAGGAACAAGGTCTGGTCGCTTGTCGAGGCCCCGCGAGGTCACAATATTATTGGGACTAAGTGGGAGTTCAAGAACAAGCAAAGCGAGGATGGAGTGGTTATTCGGAACAAGGCTAGACTGGTAGCTCAGGGGTTCTCCCAGGTTGAGGGTCTAGATTTCGAGGAGACCTTTGCCCCTGTAGCTAGACTTGAAGCCATTAGAATCCTGCTTGCCTTTGTAGCTTCTAAGGGTTTCAAGCTCTACCAGATGGACGTCAAGAGTGCCTTCCTTAATGGAGTCATTGAGGAAGAAGTTTACGTCAGACAGCCTCCAGGTTTCGAGAACCCCAAATACCCACACTATGTCATCAAGCTTTCCAAAGCGTTGTATGGACTTAAGCAGGCCCCCAGAGCTTGGTATGAGAGGCTTAAGTCCTACTTGTTGAGTCATGGGTTTGATATGGGTAAAGTAGACAAGACCTTGTTCATCCGCCGTCATGGCATTGACCTTCTGCTCGTCCAGATCTATGTCGATGACATCATCTTTGGCGGCTCTTCCCATACTGTTTCACGCTTCTCGGATGTCATGAGCACCGAGTTTGAGATGAGTATGATGGGCGAGTTGACTTTCTTCCTTGGCTTCCAAATCAAGCAGACTCGGGAGGGTACATTTCTTCATCAGGGAAAGTACACACGTGACCTCCTGAGACGCTTTGACATGAGTGATGGTAAGCCTGTGTCGACTCCCATGGCTTCTACAGCCTTTCTTGACCTAGATGAGGACGGCGAGCCGCTTGATCGAAAAGAGTTCGAAGTATGATCGGCTCCTTCTTTACCTCATCGCCTCGAGACCGGACATACACTTCTCTCGTGTGTGCGTGTGCTCGCTTTCGAGCTTCTCTCGCGTATCTCACCGCCAAAGCGGTGAAGCGCATCCTTCGGTACCTCCGAGCTACCATTGACTATGGTATCTGGTACTCTTCCTCATCCTGTCTTTCCTTGAGAGCCTTCTCGGACGCAGACTTTGCTGGCTGTAGGATAGATAGGAAGAGCACTTCTGGCACTTGCCAATTCATTGGCACTTCTCTCGTCTCTTGGTCTTCTAGGAAGCAGTCCGGTGTTGCACAGTCCACCGCAGAGGCCGAGTATGTTGCTGCAGCCACCGCCGCGATCAGTACTACTGGATGGCTTCGACCTGCGGGACTTTGGGTTAGTTATCGACAGTGTTCCACTCTTTTGTGATAACACTTCTGCGATTAACATTGCTAAGAACCCAGTGCAACACTCTCGGACCAAGCACATCGATATCCGTTATCACTTCCTTAGAGACCATGTAGAGAAGGGCGATATAGTGCTCCAGTTTGTGGTGAGTGACCACCAGTTGGCTGACATCTTCACCAAGCTATTGGATAGTTCGAGGTTTTCAACTCTGCGGGGAGAGCTTGGGGTTGTTTGTCCGTATGGACTGTAGTAAGGGGGAGCTTTGGGCTTTACTGCTTTAACTGTATTGATTATGTTTCTGTCTCATTTCTGTTGCATTGCACTCGGGACGCATTCGGGTTTAGTCCTCCCAGCATAGGTTAGAGTGCTTTTCTTGCCGAGTTGCTTAGACTTCTTACTCTTATCTTGTGCTTCTAGGATTAGCTTCTTCTTATCTCACTAGGTCGAGCTCACTCACTTCTTGTAGGTTCTAGCGAGGGTTGGGCCACCCTCGGGTAGACAGGGTACGTGTTTGCTCTCTAGTGTGTGATTTACGGTCAGCTGATAGTCCTGGAGTCATATGGGGTAGATGAGAGTCAGTTTGAGCCATAGTTGTCTCTATATCTTATCTATACTTTAAGGACTGCCTATTTGGTTTTATTTCTCAGCTTCTCGATTTTATTGCTTTAGTTCAGGGGGAGTTCATTTGGGAGCTTCTAGAGCTTAATATTGACTTAACTCAACTTGAACTAAAAGTTGCATCTCATGTTGAGGGGGAGCTGGATTTTGTTGCATTTCAGCATTCTGCATTGTAATATAACTACATTGAGCCTTGATTATTATCCTGTTATGACATGTTCTCAATGCTTTACACCTTGCCATGATTTGTGTTGATATGCTAGATTTATCATGACTTCATATGTGTAGACTAGCTTTTGCCATGATAAGTACTTTAAAATCGCTCAACTTGAATTAAAACTTGTCATGCTAGCTTTTGAGTTTAGTCTTTCTTGAGCTATCCCTTTATGATTCATGCCATGTCGAATAGATTGAGTAGAGCGTTGAATCTCTATTGAGCCTTAGATTGAGCTATTTTAGTCTCTTGATGTAGCATGAGGTAGTACAACATGTTTACAAAGCAAAATGATCTCTTTTGTGCGAAAAAACTGATTTCACCAATTCTTTCTCATGAGACGGCTTGCCATTGCACTAGGCATGAACTCAGGGGGAGTTTTGGATGACCTAGACTATCTTCTTAAGTTTATTGCTTGGAGTAGTCACATAAGGCTTGAGATCTAGCACATAACAAAAATTGGGTTGGAAACGACCATATACTTTCAAAAGACAATGTTTTATGTGCTCAATTTGCTTAAGCTACAAAAAGAACTAAGTACTTGAACCATTGTTTCATTCTTGAGCATAGCACTCTATTTGGTCTCAATTGTAGTTTCTTAGTTCTGCTTAGCTTATTGACATGGCCTGCATCATCCTTGGATATCTCTAGTTAGACTTTGCTTATTGATGACTTGACATGCTCATAAAATGCATTACATTTCAGATCGTCATCTATGTGCTCTAGCTAGGATATACATATCTTGTCATGATCTAGATAGCCTTTTATTGAGTTATGGCTTGGTGTAGTTCATTATGGTTATCGTGGATAATTCTCATGGCTCAAAATGCTTAGAAATAATCAAACTTCAGTCATTTCATCCATTGACAAGATCCTATTCTCTCTTTTGCATCCTTGATGTGTTTATTGCCAAAAGGGGGAGAATAGAGGAGAAAAAGGCATTGGGAACCTTCTAGAGCTTTGAAGAAAAATTTGCTCTTTCTGCTGTAGCTCTAGTGTTCCCTTGTCAACATGGTCATTAGCTTCATTAATCTCCTTTGGACCATGTTTGATTCTCTTTCATTTCAAACAAACTCAATGTTTTTTCGGGGTTTGTCAATATACTCATCAAGGGGGAGATTGAGAGACCATGTGGTCTTAATCCCATGTTGGTGATGAGTAATTGTCACGTGGTTTGGTTTGAGTGAGTTTGGTTTGAGTGATTCGTGCCATTTTGGTGTTTGGCGAGGTCGGGTTGTGACTAGACAAATTTGACGCGTGGGCGTCGTCCCGGTTGGCCATGTGGGCCATTTCTCGCTTGTGTAGGACTTGTAGGTGCTAACCATGTTTACATGCTTTGTACCGTGCTATGCGATGTGTTTCTTATCTGTGTGGCTGCAGGACATCGAGCGGAGTCGTGGCGAGACACGGTGGACCGGACTAGGCGCAGGTGGCGCTTAGGTCAGAACGGTCGGGATGTGTCGAAGACAACGTGGACTCGAGGTGGTTGCGAGGCGTGCGAGACAAGCAATGCGGAAGCTTCCCGGAAGGTGCAGCAGGGGCGTTTCGGTAAAAACGCAAGGCTACAAAAGGAAGCGGGCATTAGCGGGTAAAGCATGAGGGTTAGAGGGTAAAGCAAAAGCAAAACCCACTTGGGAGAGGCTATAAAAGGAGGGTGTCTCCTGCATGGTCTCTTGGGGGCTTTGAGGGTAGGTTTGCTTTGGGCTTTAGTTGTTGAGAGTGGGTGAGAGGGACAGAGTGTGTCTGTTCTTTCCAGAGAGGAGTTCTTGTTCTTCTCAATCATGTATGGGGTAGTGAGATGAGTTGAGCTGAGTTGTAATCATTCCTCTTGAATGTATATGCGTATCGGGACTCCTGTGTATCCATCTTGATTCAAGGAATGAATGAATTTGGTTGAATTTGCTCTCTATCCAGTTCTCTGCTCGTTTTGCTTCGATGCCTTCTTAGCCCATTTTCTTGATTTTTGGTTCTTGGTGTTTCTTGTGCTGAGGAGTGGCAAAATGGGTTGCTCAGTGATGGGATGATGTTTCTACACTCTTTGTTCAGTTAGTTCCCTAGAGCAATTGGTTGGAATCGAGAAATTTGTCAAATGACTTCCTCTGTTCATGTTTTTGGCCTTCTAGGGTTTTGATGCCATTCTTGATTCCCTTGGAGAAATGACATGAAATTTGATCTGGTCTATCCCCTGGCTATTGCTAACATATCTGCAAAATTTCATAGCCAAAGGATCAAAGATTGGGGAGTAATTTGATTTTTGTTGGAAGCCTTTGGTAGTTTTTCAGTTTTTGTCAAACTCTGAAATTCTAGCTCTTCAGTTCTTTTCCTTGTCTTCCAAGGGTCCTAGGGGTATTTGAATCATCTTCTTGAGCTTGTGATTCGAGGAGAGAATTTCCTTTTCTCAGTTTTCCTTGGATCAAGCAAAGTCTGAATATTTCTCTCTGCAGTCTCCCCTGAGCAGAAAGTTTCGGCAGCAGTAATAGGAGTACTCAGCAGCAGTTACTCATTCAGTTTGGCCATCTTCCCTGCCGAATAGTACTTTTGCTGATTTTCGTTTCTTGTTGCACCTTTCGGCCAGAGCTCATTCGTTGTGTGGAGCTAGCAGTAAATAGTCTTTACATCTTTATGTTTTTGTCCTAAGGGCAGTCGGCTGCAAGACTTTAGTTTAAACCAGCTTTCAGCAGTAGCTATTTTCACGTTGATCTCTCCTCTCTCTTTGCTGCAAGTAAAAAAAAATCTGAATGCAATAGTTATCTTTCTTGCTAGTTAATGCATCCTTTAATTCCTTTTTGTGCCATCCGAATGCTCCTTGTTGAAGGCCAAATTTTCTAAGCCATGGAGATGCAATTAATGATCCAACAACTTGCTTTTGCTGGCAGCCAAGACACTTACGACCAGCTGATTGAGACACGATTGATGCTAGAAAACAATAGTCATATATAGTCGCACGATTGAGACACGCTGATGTTTCTTGTGTTTGTAATCTCTCCTTATATAGTAAACTCCATCTTCGTGCGTCCATGATTTTTTCGCAAGAATTTTCCACGTTAAATCCGTATCACCCGTTCTTTTGATCGTCTACTTTTATCGTGGTTTTATAACAGCATGTATTAAACCACAACTACCTCTACCTTCAGGTTCGAAAATTACTTGTTTGGAGATCATGGCCGGGCAAATAGGAAAATTCGATTGATAAGGAAGAATACATCGCTGCTAGCTTCAACTTGTTGGAAGGAAGGACCATATGTATGTAGATTCCTGCAACATTATGCAGGAGTACATCATTTAACAAGTGAATTATTAGTTACTGCATTGCATTACGATGCATCGATGCACCCTTCACCTGGGAGAATACGATGACGCAACAGTTAATTAAACTAGTTGTTTTAATGGGATCTGCTTTGGTGGACGAGACCAGTGACTGCGGACGAGTACGCTGCGTGCATGTCCGGGTTCACGGTGTCTTCGGTTGGGCTGAAATAAATTAATTTATGGTTAAAATTATACTATAATTAACTAAAATTATACTATAACTAATAGTGACTTATTTTGCATGACTAAATTTAAAAGATTTAAAAATAAAAAAATAGATTAGCTTATCATGGACAACGCAAACGAATACAAGAAAAAAAACCGGCAAAAAAAACTCAAAAAAGCTAAAAAGTTAGAAAAGACGAAATTTAAAAATAGTGAAAATAAACCAGAAGACAGAAACTTAAGCTGAAATGAGTGGGACCCATATCGAACTAGATTTGGATTGGTAAGTTCTTCCCGATCTGTGCGAGTCCGAAATGATACCAAGGATGAGCATGGGCTCCAATAAAGTTGTCGATCGCATCCATATAAAGATCAGCTAGATGCATGGTGCAAGAACTAGAGCCTTTGTTATTGATTGATCGGTAGTTTTATACTTCTATCTGTATCGTGAAATTTTTAGTACAACTGAGTAGACATGCATGTTGAACTTGTTATATATCCTGGTCATCTTGAAACGATGGACATGCGTGCTTGGTTGCTGACTCTTAACTTGTCGTGGGAACAGAGCTCGATCAATTTCAGAAAGAAGAAAACGAAATGTTAATTAGACAGGAATTCATGAAGCAAAGAAAAACATGCATATATGCATACGTTGAGAATTAATTCTGCGAATACGTACCTTGCAGCTTGCGTTCCTACACAAGAGTAATAGTATATCACGGGAAAAAATGTTAACTTTCCATTCAAATTTTGTAGGCGCCGAAAGGTTATGCTCGAGTTTAAGGCCCGCTCAGTTGGGTTGAAAAATAGTGGTTTATGGTTGAAATTATACTATAGCTGAAGGTAGCTTATTTGACGTAATTAAAATTTAAAAAATTAAAAATAGAAAAAATATGTCAGCTCATTACGAACAATGCAAATAAATACAAGAAAAAAGAGCAAAAAAGCTCAAAAAATCTAAAAATTCAGAAAAAGACAAAAATTATAAATAGTGAAAAATAAACCAGAAGCCAGAAAGTCAAGCTGAAATAAATGGGGCACAATTAAGTGATTTGTGCAGGTATAACAGAGCACAACAAAATAGTTCTCCCTCTGCTTCACAACATTAATTTTGCGTGCATACAAAAAAAGACACAAAAATTAAATAATATTTAATAGAATTTCACTGTACTTTTTCTATTAGATAGAGTAGTTTATCTAACATAAACAAGTAGAATACAATTTTACTAAATTTTATTTAAATAATATATCTAATAGAAACAAATATGTTCACATTCTATTAAAATATTTCTTAAATTTTGTGTCTTCTTCATATGCACGGTAGACTAATACCAAGAAACAAAGAAGCAGTATATACGAAGTCTTCGTGTTTACAGTGATAGATTCTTCTTCTTTAGCAAAGACTAGTTCTAAATTATAATATAATAGAAATAATAATAATAATAATAATAATATAATAGAAATTTCTAAATTATAATATAATAGAAATTTGCCTAAGATTTCAGCGCTCCAAATTGAGCTGGTGCAATTAATATCTTTGTACCGCACATACAAAGTTAGTACTAGTGTTCTTGAGAGCTAGGTTAGCTAGGCACCCTTCTCGCCAACCAGCCGCCGGTTTAGTTAGTTTCTTAGGAGAAAAGAGATGTATTAATTAATCAAGGGTAGCATTACAATCATCAATCACAAGCTGCTCGATACAGGAAAGAACTCCGGCTAGCCATACTGTAGATTTTTTTTAAAAAAAAAGAATTTTAAACCAGCCGACGGTTTAGTGAGCTCCAGTGAGCAACCTTTTCTTCTGTCAGTTGCCTCCTTTTTATGCACAACTTGGCTAAGAGCAACTCCAGCAGAGCCTCTACTTGAGCCCTCATCCTACTTTTGAGGGCCGAGGGGCAAAAAACTCACTCCAGCAGGGCCCCTACTTGAGCCGCCAAAAGTAGGGGGCCCTCAAATCTCCCCCTCGAGCCCTCATTCCTGGGGGGTCTGGAGGGAGCCCCTACTTTTGAGGGCTCAAGTAGGGGCCCTGCTGGAGTGAGTTTTTTGCCCCTCGGTCCTCAAAAGTAGGATGAGGATGACGGGTGGGTCATATGTGTCATCCCCTCTAAGAATGAATTTGAGGGTCCTGTTTTGAGGGCTCCTGCTGGAGTGTAGCCCAAAAAACAGAGTTCTCAAAAGTAGGGAGAGCCCTCAAATAAAAAGTAGGGGCTCTGTTGTGAGGGCTACTGCTGGAGTTGCTCTAATGAATTAAACCTGTAATATGTATATCTTTTTCTTTACAAGGATTTGAAAAAAATAATTTGACAAAAATCTGTGTCAGGTACTTTGATTCTTCTGTCTCCATCCAGTCTCCTAAGAGCAAGTATAATAAGAGGCTGTTAGTAGGCTGTATGCTGAGGTGGAGGAGAGAGAGGAGGAGAGAGAAGAGAGGTGGGCTGTAAGTTTATAGCCAGCTGAAGCACAAGAACCAAGAAACTTTGTGAGAGAAAGGGGTGGGTCATACAGCATTCAGCTGGCTGTAAACTACTATATGAATGGGCTGATAAGTGGGCTGTAAGTGTCTATACAGCCAGCTGAAGGCTGTATTATTAGCCTTGCTCTAATGAAAAGGTCTGCTTTCCTCGAAAACAATAAAATAAACTGAAATGGTCTGCATGATCCTTGTTGATGTCATGCAAAGGTCTCTCGAACCCAGCTGCTGACTTTGACTGTACTGTAGCAGACTTTCGTCGTCTTTTCTTTTATAACCCTTTCTCGTGTTCTTTCATTCCTCAAGTAGGCGAACTGCGAACCATTGCTTTAGAACAACAAAAGTAGTCGTCCAAATGTTTCAAGCGGACATATATTTTGTTTGTCCCCTTCTTGATCTATTAAACCTTTCAATGCTATTTTAAGTAGTACACAGTTTTGAGCTCTGGTAACCATTTATAGAATCCATTTCAAGAAGTTATTTCATTTGTTTTGACTTTTCGGCAAATCAAAAGCCTAAAAGAAAATGAGTTGTGGCTGATGGTTTTTATTTGCGTTTTTCAAAATGGTAGCGGACGACACATATGGTTTTTGGCTCAAGAAGCTGTTTGGGGAGTCCACTTCAGGAAGCCATCCCCATTTGTTTCTATAGGACCGGTATGTCAACACAGCAGGGGTGAATAGTATCTCAAAATTCTCTAAATATTCACCAATCAATCACTCCAACAACTACAAAACTATAAAGATTAAGGATAGAAAGCCAACACAAAGTCTAGCAAATCAAGAAGCTAAAAATAGAGGAATGAATAGTAATCGCAGCAGTACCATGATAGTACCACTACAGTACCAGCAGTATTGTGCTACAATAGCGGCAATTTTGTTACAATAGATTCTGTCTGATGAACAATAAAATCAGCACTATTTCAAAACCAAGAATTAGGAGTGCAATTGGAGCGGATACAGACGGATATCGCTTATCATGTATCCTATTTCACATTTTTTCCTCGGAGTCGGAGTCAGATACGGATAATGTCGGATATCTATTTCTCTATTCCGTATCTGTTCCATAATCTTTCGAACTGTCGGTCGGACGGAAATTATCCGCTTCTTTGCATAGGACATTGGATAGCATGTGATGATCAGAGCGGACATGGAGAGTCTAATTACTGAGATGTTGAAGAAAGAACACTTAGTACTCCTGCTTGTTTAGATATGACAATCCGCCTATATGTTATTTTGTTCCTAGGTGAAGTCATAATAGACTTTCTCATATAATTTGACATACGGATATATACGGACGGATATCACTTATCCCGTATCCTATTCCATATTTTTTCCTCGGAGTCGGAGTCGGACACGGATAGTGCCGGATACCCATCTATCCCTTCCATATCTGTTCTGTATGCTTTTGGTCGGTCAGATGGATAGAAATTATACACTCCATTTGCACCCCTACCAAGAATACATATAACTTTTGCTCCGTAGATCCAAATGACTTAAAATTTGACATACACATTCTCTAGGATATAAAAAATCTATTCCACTCAACAATCAAGATAATCGTTACCAAAATAATGACATTTTTCTATTTGAAAGAAGGTTGCACTAAAACTGGACAAAAACCAAAAACGGTGAATATGACTTGCTCATAGGTGAATGATGGCTAAAATGACTCTAGATGTATTCTCACATGTCACAACAAACTAGAATACCTAAGAAATCGAGCCATGAACAGCTGGATCATGAAATTTCTCGAAGAGGCCAAATCAAGCAAAAACCAGATAACTTCAAGAACACCAAATCTGATATCTAGATGGATGTGGATTGATTTTTATATGATATCTCTATCACTTATACGTTCTTGGCATCCAGCAAGATCAAGAAAAGGAGAGAAGAGATCAAAACCAACCAAATAAAAAGCAAATCAACTAAAACATGAAAGATCTATGGAGATGAACAAAGATTGATATATTACTACTTAAGAATGAAGGTTTTATAGCCACTCCACCTAAAGAATAAGAGAGCAAACCACAACACTCGCACTTCTATTAAACACTAATTCTAGAACTCATGAACACTTGGTCTCAAATGAGAGGATGGTTGGATAGTTAACTATAAGTCTTCATTCCAACCCATTAAATAAATGTGCTAGCTAGTCATACCTAACCTTTAGTAGATACTATGCACTTAGTATAATACTTCGACACGTCTTCCATCAACAACTGATGATAAGTCAACTCAACATTTCCAGCTTAGCTGCCCCTTTTACTTGCGCATATCCACTCAGATGATGAAAAGTGGGCTATGGGAATCCTTGGATAGATCTTTTAAGCCGATGAAAAGAGGAAAATAGATTGAGTTGCAGGAGTGGTCATATTGATCTTCTTTGGCCTAGTTCAGTGTTGGCAATGTACCCTCCCCTCTTAGTCTTTTATCTTCTATCTTACTTATCGCTCCATTTATGTCTTTTTTTAGCTATTCTTTTTTATCCAGATTGAAAGTATGTAGAATGGGGAAATCCATTTACGCTGGAATTCACTCTGGTTTTTTTGTAGGAAGCTCGGACTATATGCTAAAATAGATAAGCGCGACGGCGCGGATGAAGCCGCGTGGCGGGGAGGCTGATCGTGCGGCGGGCGCGGTTAAGTGAGGCGGATGGGCCAGATGGGCCGGGGCGCGGGGGAAGGGGGCATCGCGGCCGACTACGTGGCGAGCAGGGGAATGGGAGAGGCGGGATCGGCTGGGCGACGTGGGCTAATCCTGGCCGACCATGTGGCGGCCAGAGAAGTGGGTTGAGCTTGAATTTTTCCCGGTTTTGATTTTTGCTTTTTAGAAATTGCCAGAAAATCCCAATAAGCTCAGGAAAATATGAAAGTACATCCAAAAATTCCAGGAAAATTCCTAGAAGTTCCTGATGACATTTTGGACTTAACAAAATATTTCCAACTAATGTTGGTATTTAATTATTTGTTTCCCTTGTTATTCATGCCATTATTTAAAAATGGGGTTTTATGTTTAAACCAAATTTTCTCCCATTCCTTTCTGGATCATCTTTTCATATTCGTATTTAAATTTTAAATTTTCTATTATTTAAATATGCTTGTTTTCCTCTTGATCCATTTAACTGTTTGGAACCTTCACCACATTTTTCAGATAAACCCCATAAACTCCAAATTCAAATGAAACACCTTGTAAAAACAATTCCAAAAACTTTATATTTTTCAAATTCAAATCTTCAGGATGTTACAAACCTACCCCCCTTAAAAAGAATCTCGACCCCGAGATTCAGCCTAGCTAGTGAATAGGTCGGGGTAGTCTTTGCGTAGTTGATCTTCACGTTCCCAGGTGGCTTCCTTCTTGGAGTGATGGCTCCATTGTACTCTGCACATGCGAATGGTTCGAGTTCACGTCTTCTTCTCTACGGTATCCAAAATCTTGATTGGGCGCTCCTTGTAGGTTAGGTCCTCTTCGAGCTCGATCGCTTCCAACGGAGCTTGGTCTTCTGGTACTCGCAGACACTTCTTGAGTTGCGACACGTGAAAGACGTCGTGTATGTCAGCTAGGTTTGGGGGTAGCTCTAGCTGGTAGGCAACTTCTCCTTTCTTTGCCACGATTGGAAATGGTCCAACGTACCGTGGGGTAAGCTTGCCTTTGACCTTGAATCGCCTAACTCCTCGCAAAGGTGATATGTTTAGGTAGACATGATCCCCTACTTCAAAACTCAAGGGTCTTCTCCTCATGTCTGCATAACTTTTCTGCCTGGACTGGGCTGCTAACAATCGATCTCTGATTATACGAACCTTCTCTTCGGCTTGCTTTAGTGTATCTGGCCCAAAGACATAGCCTTCCCCTACCTCTAACCAGTGAAGCGGGGTTCGGCATTTCCTTCCATACAATGCTTCGAATGGGGACATCTGAAGACTGGCTTGGTGACTATTGTTGTAGGCAAATTCAGCATATGGCAGGCATTTATCCCATTCTTTGGAGAAATCCAGGGCACAAGCTCGGAGCATGTCTTCCAATATCTGGTTTACTCTCTCGGTCTGACCATCTGTTTGAGGGTGGTAGGCGGTGCTGAAATCCAGATGGGTACCAAGGGCTTCATGTAGGCTAGCCCAGAAACGCGAGGTAAATTGGGAACCTCGATCTGAGACTATCCGTTTTGGTACACCGTGTAAGCACACGATGCGGGTCATGTACAGCTCTGCTAGCTTATCTCCCTTGTATGTGGTTTTGACAGGGATGAAATGGGCAACCTTGGTCAACCTGTCAACTATAACCCATATGGAGTCATATCCTGACTTGGTGTGTGGAAGTCCTGTAATAAAATCCATTCCAACTTCTTCCCATTTCCACTGAGGTACTTGCAGAGGTTGTAGCAAACCTGCTGGTCTTTGGTGTTCAGCCTTGACCCTCTGACATACTTCACATCAGGCTACATGTTCTGCGATGTCTCTTTTCATACAGGGCCACCAGCAGAACTGCTTCATATCATGATACATCTTGGTACTTCCAGGATGGAGAGAGTACGGAGAACTGTGAGCTTCTCTCAGTATCAGGTTCTTAAGATCCTTCTGATGGGGCACAACGATACGTGTCCCGTACCGTAGAGTACCTTCATGATCAATGATCATCTTGGGAGCCTTCCCTGCTTCCATTAATTTTTTTATTCTCAAAACAGTTGGATCCCCTTGCTGAGCTGCCATAATCTGCTCTTCTATGCTTGATTGGATCTCCATGGTTGCCAGAGTGCCTCTATCCACGATCTCCAAGTTGAGTGCCTTTATTTCTTTGTACAATTCTGGCTGCTGTTCTAAAACCATGAGGTTATTGCAATACGCTTTACGACTTAAAGCGTCCGCTACCACATTAGTCTTGTCTGGGTGGTAGTGAACACTTAAGTCGTAGTCTTTGATTAATTCTAACCACCTTCTCTGCCTCAAGTTGAGGTGGGACTGTGTGAAGAAATACTTGAGGCTCTTGTGGTCAGTGTATATGTCACAATGGTTGCCAATTAAGTAATGCCTCCAAATCTTCAATGCATGTATCACTGCAGCTAATTCCAAGTCATGGGTCGGGTAATTTGCTTCATGAGGGCGAAGCTGTCTTGATGCATACGCCACAACCTTGCCTCCCTGCATTAGTACGCATCCAAGCCCTTGATGTGAGGCATCACAGTATACCTCAAAATCTTTGCGTAAATCTGGCAAGACTAATACTGGGGTGGAGGTCAATCTCTTCTTTAATTCTTAGAAACTCTCTTCACAAGCCCTTGTCCAATCAAATTTTTGCTCTTTCTTGAGCAACTGTGTCAAAGGTCTGGCAATTCGAGAGAATCCCTCTATAAATCTTCGGTAGTATCCTGCCAACCCGAGGAAACTGCGCACTTCTGTGACACTGGTGGGTTGTTGCCATTCCATTACAGCAGCAATCTTAGCTAGGTCCACTGACACTCCCCCAGCAGTCACTATATGACCTAGAAAGCTGATATCTGACAACCAAAATTTACATTTGCTAAACTTGGCAATGAGCCGGTGCTCCTTTAGCTTTTCTAGTACTAAGCGCAAATGCTCAGCATGCTCTTCTGCAGTCTTGGAGTAGATAAGAATATCGTCGATGAACACCACCACAAACTTATCCAGATACTCCATGAAGACCTTATTCATGAGATTCATGAAATAGGCCGGGGCATTGGTCAAACCAAAAGACATGACTGTAAATTCATACAGCCCATATCTAGTGGTGAAAGCAGTTTTTGGAATATCTTCGGGCCTAATCTTTAACTGATGATAACCCGACCTCAAGTCAATTTTGGAGAATACTGTAGCTCCTCCAAGCTGGTCAAATAAGTCATCTATTCTAGGCAGAGGGTACTTGTTCTTGATGGTTACTTCATTCAAGGCCCGATAATCTACACACATCCGGGCAGTACCATCCTTTTTCTTCACAAATAATACCGGAGATCCCCAGGGTGATGAGCTAGGCCTGATGAATCCCTTTTCCTGCAACTCTTGAAGTTGCTTCTTCAATTCTTCTAACTCTTCTACAGTCATCCGATAGGGCCTCTTGGAAACTGGAGCAGCTCCTGGCTTCAGGTTAATCACAAACTGCATATCTCTGTCTGGGGGCATGCCTGGCAGCTCTTCGGGGAATACTTCTGGATAGTCCTGCACTACCCTCATTCCCTCTAGGGGTATGTCCTCACAGTAGAAGATGGCACGTCCCCACCGGTAGGGTCGGTCCACCTTTACGTTTATGGTCATTCCGGGACATTTGACCAGTTTCACCGTCCTGGTTGCACATTCCAGGACCCCTTGATGTCTAGCTAACCAATCCATTCCATGTATGATATCCTGAGAGACCATGTGGTCGTGCTCCATGAGAGTGATGAGTAATTGACAAAGGTTTAGGTCAGTCGAGTTTGGTTTGAGTGGTTCGGAGTCGAGTCGTTGCGTGGCGCAATCGGGCTCGGTCGGACTTTGGTCAAATCTGGTCATTTGGGTTTAGGATGCATTTTCTAATGTTTTAACAGGTTTTGACTTCATCTGTGGTAAGTGTAATGGTATTTACGCTTTCATGTGTCGAGCAGTGCTATTTGACGTGTTCTCTTGTCTGTGTGACTGCAGGACGTCGAGTTGGAGTCGTGGCGAGACACGGTGGACCGGACTAGGCGCAGGTGGCGCTGAGGTCAGAACGGTCGGGATGTGTCGAAGACGACGTGGACTCGAGGTGGTTGCGAGGCGTGCGAGGCAAGGAGCGCAGAAACTTCCCGGAAGGTGCAGAAGGGGCGAATCGGGAAATTCGCAAGACTGCACAAGCGGGAGCGGGCTCCGTTGGACGTAGCGGGCGTAACGGGGCGGAGACCCGTTAGCCAGGCGCTATAAAAGGAGAGGAGGGGCTGCATGCCCTCCTTGAGCACTTGGGTGAAGATTAGGGTTTTAGAGTCAAAAGAAGCTTTGGTGGCTTGCTTTGGCTTTAGACTTTAGTTGGTGTGAGTTGGTGGTAGTGGCAGAGTAGTGCTCCCTCTGTTATCTACGATGTGTTCTAGGTGTGAGTTCTAGTGTGTGTGTTCTTCCTCCCTCATGTGTTCTTGAGTGGTGTTCTTGAGTAGAGAGGGAGAGGATGGATTGAGGAGTTTGTAATCTTTCCTTTTGTATCAAGTCGGGGTATCGGAACTCCTCTGTATTCCCTGTGATTCAAGAAATGAAATCTGAAGTTTGGTTTTCCCTGTTCGTAGCTTCTGTTCTTCATTTTCCTCTTTGCAAGATTTCTTGATTTTCGTGGTTCTGAGTTCTTGCTTGCTGGAGAGTGCCAAAATGGGTTGCTATGACATGGGTGATGCTCAAAAGCCATTTGGCTATTTAATCCCAAGAGCAAACCGAGTTTGATTCTCACATTTCAGTTTTGGCCTCCTCTGTTCTTGTTCTTCGTTTCTAGGTTTTGGTCCAGATTTTGACTCCCTTGTTAAGATGGCTTGAAATTTGGTATGAAGAGTCCAGAGGCTATTATTTAGCTTCCCTCAAAATTTCATAGCCAAAGGATCAACGGTTGGGGAGTTATTTGGTTTTTGGCTCGGTTCTTGCAAGATTTCAGATTTTTACCCAAATCTGAGATTCTTGATTCTTGGAGTGGATTTCTTGTTATTGGCCCTTGGCTTAGTCTTCTGGGAGTGTTCCCTAGCTATCCTCAAAGTTTCCCAAGCCAAGAATCCAAGAATCGTTGCGAATCTCTCATTTTTCTGAAATTTGCTGTTTGCTGTTTTTCTCGAGAGGTACTACCGCTCGGGGAGCGGTACTACCGCTCAAAGGTACTACCGCTCTAACCAGCGGTACTACCGCTCAGCGGTACTACCGCTCGACCAAGCGGTACTACCGCTTGAGGCCAGTTTTGCGCTGAATTTGTTTTTCTTGATTGCTTCCTTCTGGGTCTAGCTTTTGGTGTCTGTGATTTCCAGTGAGGGCTTATTTTCTCCTTCATAGCTCTCATAGCTACTGGAGAAGAAGATATTTGTTGGGGGCGATTTTTAAAGATCGACATTCACCCCCCCTCTGTCGCCATTTCGGTCCAACAATTGGTATCAGAGCCGGTTAGCTCTAATTCATAGATCTTAACCGGTCTCAAGAGCCATGGCGACGGACAAGTACTCGACCAAGCTGCCTGTTTTTGATGGCATCGATTACCCCTTCTGGAAGAGCCGAATGGAGACATACATCCAGGCTCAGGGGTACGCTATCTGGCGCAAGGTCAAGGTCCGGTTTGTTGTTCCTGCCGATGAGAACATCAATGCTGGGAATATGCATGATGTTGAGGCAAACGCTAAGGCAAGGAACATCATTATCCAGGGCCTGAGTCGTAGCGAGTTCGATCGCATCTCCCACTGCCGTCCGCCTTCGATATCGGGTGACCTCGACGCGCATACCATGAGGGCACCACCGGATCAAGACGGTTCGACAGACCAGATTCAAGCGAATACAACAAATTCGAGATGCTTGCTGGTGAGTCCCTAGATGAGTGCTTCGACGCGTTTCACAAGATCTTGAGCAACCTCCGGCGGTCGGTCTCACATACCCCGACTCGGACAACGCTCGTCAGATGCTTGCGGCACTCGATCTGCGAGTGTGGGAGATGAAAGTGACCACCATCAAAGACACGACAGACCTCTCGACCTTGACTCTTGACGCGTTGTACTCGCGCCTCAAGACTCACGAGATTGACGTTGTCTCTCGTAGGTCGAAGTCACCGATCCCAGTTCAGCTTCTGGTCTCTCTTCTGAGTCTTCTTGCGGTTTCTCCCTTGCTGCTCTCTGTGACATAACTGATGATCAGTTAGAGCAGCTTGCGGATGATCAGCTGGCCCTCCTAGCCCGAAGGTTTTCCCATGCCTACAAGGGTAGGAGAGACAGAAAGAGAGGAGGACCAGTCATCTGCTTCGAGTGTGGTGGCCCCAACCACATCCGAGCAAACTGCCCCAAGCTTGGAAAGGGTAAAGGTGACTACGGCGGTTCGGGCAAGAATGACTACACCGACAAGAACTGCGACACGAAGCCTTCAAAGACTGCTCGGGAAAGAAGAAGTTCCGCAACCGGGAAGGCCAAGAAGCTCTTCCACCGCGTCCTCACCGCCGGCGACCTCGACCTCGGCGAGGTGGAGGATGGAGCGACGACGACGGGACGGGTGACCAAGAGCCCAAGGATGGCGGCGACGATTTCTCCGGCATGTGCTTCATGGCCCTCGAGGGCGAACTCAGCGACAGCGAGCTGTACTCCGACTCGGACGAGGTATGTCCCTCCTATGACCAACTTAATGAAGCTTTCCTTAAGCTAGGAGGTTTTCATGCTAGAGCTAGGACTAGGTGTACCGAGTTAGAGAAGGAAGTAGATAGACTGTCACGGGAGCTTACTTCTCTTACATCTGCTCCCTCCCGTGACGACTGTGATACATGTTGTGCTTTGCTGGGTGATTTGGAGAAGTTAAGGACCTCACATGATAGTGTGTCCTCCGAGCTTGATTCTATTAAGGTGGAGAATGTTAGTCTGCTTGCTGAGTTAGAGTTGAGTAGGATGGTCATTACCCTACTTACTACCGATGAGACTACTTCTCCCACCTCATGTGAGGATAAGGACATTCTTTAGAGGACCTTATGCCATGCTCCTTGATATGCCCGATCCTTGTAAAAATTGCAATAACTTGAAGATGAACTTAAAGCGGGCAGATCATAAAATTGTTGAACTCCAAGCTTCTTTACTTGAGCCGATTGATTCATGCTTGAACTGTCCCAAGTTAATCTGAACTTGAAGTCGTCTCCAAACAGTTTCAAGAAATGATTGATCATGATAGGAAAATGGCTCAGTATGCTTCTAAGGACCCTGTTAGCTCACCATGTATTAACTGTAACAAACTAAAATCTGATTTGATTGCATTGGATGAGAAATATGTGAAGCTGACTAAGGACCTACTAGAGAAGCAACCTTCTGCTTGTATTGTCTGTGCTGAGAAGGGGGAGAAGCCCCAGGGTAAGGTGGAGACGCCTAGGAACGTGAACCAACTGACTAGCAGTAGGACTGTCCATTCAGAGTCGGCTGTGCGTGCACAAGCCATTCTTCCCTCTACTGTTGGTTCTTCATCTGCTCCCTTACCTCCTGCTGTTCCCTCTTCCCCCTGCTCTTCTTGCACCTCTCTCTTTCGGGAGTGTCAGTACCTTATGAACACTCTCGAGAGATTTGTATGTGGCAAGAAGAAGCTTAATCTTATTCTAGACCACTCCAAGATTTGCAGATTTAATCAGGGTCTAGGATATGACTATTATGAGGATATGAGAAAGCATCCACCTGCTGTGCTCAGACCCATAGCACCAGGTATGATCGAGACCGAGCCCAGGACCGAGAAAGTCCAATTTAAGTCAGCGGGCTATGTCCAGGGGATTTCTGACAGCAAGGTGATTGCACCTGCCGCTTCGGCCTCTCAGAAGGCGAAGCCTGACCGTGCTACTTCTACCTCTCAGAGGATGAAGTATCACTGCACCTTCTGTCAGAAGGATGGACATACGGTTGATCGATGCTTCAGGCGTGCCAAGATCGCGCGTAGAGACCGTGTTGAGTCTCTTAGGCGTATTCAGGGTCAGCCCCAGATCCTGAGTGCACCTAGGACCAAAGACGAGGTCTAGGTTTCTCGCGTTGATGGGTTTGGGCAGCATCGAGGACTTGGTTTTTCTGAGTTTTCTGTTTTCCGTCCTCATGCTGCCTCTGGTCGTGACTTCCGCCGTCCTGAGGGTAGATCTCGTTTTCTCCATCGAGATAGCTACCCGCGGCGTGATCAGCATGTTGCCGGTGTTCCGACTCGCTCTCCGTGAGATCGGACCCGCATCAGCCTTCAGTGTCTCTCACGCACCTTCCGCTGAGTGACAGAGCGTAGGGTAGATAGAGGACGATCGTGCTTGACTACTTCATCGCTCGGCGTGTTGTTCAAGATTGGGTGCCAAAATCTCTCTTGATTTACCCCAAGATCGAGACTTTACTCTGCTTGACTCAGTTCGCGGCGAGGAAGGAAAGGTTTGGCTCGCAGACTCGGTGTTCACGACACATGACCGGAGATTCCGTTGGTTTTCTTCCTTGCCCGTGCTCGGTGATGAGACGATCACTTTCGGAGATGCTTCATCCAGGCGCGTCATCGCCAAAGGTACTGCGCATTAATGATTCTTTCATTTTGAAAGATGTAGCCTTGGTTAGTAAGCTGCGGTACAATTTACTTTCAGTCTCTCACCTTACGATGACGGTTTCGAGGTAAGCTTTAAGAAAAATGCTTGTAAAATTCTTGATTCTTCTGTAGTCCGGTTTGCGGATTTCGTTATGGGAGGATCTTTCGTGCTGATTTTTCCGAGTCTTACGTGATCCTCTCGGTGTTTAGTTGCTTCGAGTCCCGCGACCTTTCTTTCGGCATAGGAGACTTGGTCATATCGGATTTGATCATTTGACCCGAGTTAGCGCCACGATCTCATTCGTGGTCCGCGAAACTCAAGATGGTCAAAGATCTTGTTTGCACTCCATGCCGGCACGGCAAGATGGTTGCCGCTTCTCATCCTCGGTCCACGATTACTATGACCGATGCACCGGACAACTGCTCCATATGGACACGCTTGGACCACTCGAGTGCGATCGGCAGGAGGAAGTGGTATGTTCTTGTTGTGGTCGATGACTTCTCGAGGTATTCTTGGTGTTTTTCTTAGCCTCGAAGGATGAGGCGTTTTCACATTTCGAGGTCTTTTCAGGTAGGCTTTCCGTTGAGCTCCCGGTGCCTTACGAGCGATCCGCAGATGACAATGACACGGAGTTCAAGAATTCCTACTTTGAGAGTTTCGTGGTGAGGCAGTGTAGAGCACCGCCTCTCTTCTCCATCGTCCCTCGGCGAGAATGGCGTTGTGGAGAGGAAGAACCGCACCTTGGTCGAGATGGCCAGACGATGCTTGATAAGTACTCTACACCGCGGAAGTTTTGGGTGAGGCTATAGCCACCGCGTGCCATGTCTCAAATCGAGTATTTCTTAGGGCACACTTGCACCGCACTTCTTATGAGTTGAGATACGCGAAAGCCCAGCGTCTCTCATTTTCATGTGTTTGGTTGCAAGTGCTTTATTCAAGTCCGGAACCTAGATAAGTTCGAGTCACGTTCTTGTGATGGGATCTTTCTAGGTTACTCGCCTTCTTCGCGGGCTTATAGGGTCCGAATGCGAGTCTAGTAAAATGGTAGAGACTCGTGAGGTGACCTTTGACGAGGCGGTCAGGGACTAGGCCCGATATCTCGAGTTTTTAGAGCGATCGAGACCATCTTTGTGGATGATGAGGATGATGGAGACGACGGTTGTCTACGATCTGTCCCTCATCCACCCCTTGAGGTGCCGTCTTCCACCGCACTCGAGGTGATCGAGCCATGCCTTCGCTTCTTCTCGAGTCTGGTGGCTCTGTTCCTACCTCGTCGACTCACGAGGTAGAGGCCACTTCTTCATCTCATCCTGGACCTCCTAGACATATCCAGAAAGCCCATCCTTCAAAGCAGATCATTGGAGACCTTTTCGAGCGTGTTACCCGCTCAAAATCTGGCTTATCTCAATTCTGTCTCCATTCTGCTTTCATTGCCTCCTTTGAGCCCAAAGATGTCTCTCATGCTTTATCCGATGAGTCTTGGGTCAATGCCATGCATGAGGAGCTAGAAAATTTCGAGAGGAACAAGGTCCAGTCGCTTGTCGAGCCCCCGCGAGGTCACAATATTATTGGGACTAAGTGGGTGTTCAAGAACAAGCAGAGCGAGGATGGAGTGGTTATTCGAAACAAGGCTAGACTGGTTGCTCAGGGGTTCTCCCAGTTGAAGGTCTAGATTTCGAGGAGACCTTTGCCCTCGTAGCTAGACTTGAAGCCATTAGAATCCTCGCTTGCCTTTGCAGCTTCTAAGGGTTTCAAGCTTTACCGATGGACGTCAAGAGTGCCTTTCTCAATGGCCTTATTGAGGAAGAGGTCTACGTCCGACACCTCCTGGTTTGAAACCCCAAATACCCAAACCATGTCTTCAAGCTTTCCAAAGCGTTGTATGGACTTAAGCAGCCCCGTGGCTTGGTATGAGAGGCTTAAGTCCTACTTGTTGAGTCATGGGTTTGAAATGGGTAAAGTTGATAAGACCTTGTTCATCCGCCGGCTTACGCGACCTTCTGCTCGTCGGATCTATGTCGATGACATTATCTTTGGCGGCTCTTCCCATACTCTGGTTTCCCAGTTCTCGGATGTCATGAGCACCGAGTTTGAAATGAGTATGATGGGTGAGTTGACCTTCTTCCTTGGCTTCCAAATTAAGCGGACTCGGGAGGTACATTTCTTCATCAAGGAAAGTACACTCGTGACCTCTGGCGCTTCGATATGAGTGATGGTAAGCGGTGTCAACTCCCATGGCTTCGGCGGCCTATCTTGACCTGGATGAGGATGGCGAGCGATTGATCGAAAGAGTTCGAAGTATGATCGGCTCCCTTCTTTACCTCATCCTCGAGACCGGACATACACTTCTCGTGTGTCCGTGGTGCTCGTTCGAGCCTCTCCTCGCGTATCTCACCGCCAGCGGTGAAACGCATCTTCGGTACCTCCGAGCTACCATTGACTATGGTATCGGTACTCTTCCTCATCCCGTCTTTTCTTGAGAGCCTTCTGGACGCAGACTTTCTTTGGTGTAGGATAGATAGGAAGAGCACTTCGCACTTGCCAATTCATTGGCACTTCTCTCGTCTCTTGGTCTTCTAGGAAGCGATCCGGTGTTGCACATCCACCGCAGAGGCGAGTATGTTGTCGCAGCCCATTGCCGCGATCAGTACTGGATGGCTTCGACCTGCGGGACTTTGGGTTAGTTATCGATGTTGTTCCACTCTTTTGTGATAACACTTCTGCGATTAACATTGCTAAGAACCCGTGCAACACTCTCGGACCAAGCACATCGATATCCGTTATCACTTCCTTAGAGACCATGTAGAGAAGGGCGACATAGTGCTCCATTTTGTGGAGAGTGACCACCAGTTGGCAGATATCTTCATCAAGCCTTTGGATAGTTCGAGGTTTTCAGCTCTGGGAGAGCTTGGGGTGGTGTGTCCTACGGATTGTAGTGAGGGGAGCTTTGGGCTTTATCGCTTTACTTTATTGATTATGCTTCGTCTCATTTCATTGCATTGCACTCGGGGTGCATTTGGGTTTAGTCCTTCCAAAGATAGGTTAGAGTGCTTCTCTTGCCGAGATGCTTAGACTTCTAACTCTTATCTTATGCTTCCAGGATTAGTCGCTTCTTATCTCACTAGGTCGAGCTCACTCACTTCTTGTAGGTTCTAGCGAGGTTGGGCCACCCTCGGGTAGACAGGCACGTGTTTGCTCTCTAGTGTGTGATTTCTTGTCACCGATTGTCCTGGAGTCATATGGTGTAGATGAGAGTCAGTCTGAGCCATAGTTGTCTCTATATCTTATCTATGCCTTAAGGACTGCCTGTTTTGGTTTTATTTGCCAGCTTCTCGATTTATTGCTTTGGTTCAGGGAGAGTTCATTTGGGAGCTTCTGGAGCTTAATTGTGACTTAACTCAACTTGAACTAAAAGTTGCATGTCATGTTGAGGGGGAGCAGGATCTTTCGTGCATTTTCAGCATTCTAGTATTATAATCAATCTGCATTGAGCCTTGATTATTATCCTGTTATGACATGCTTCAGTGCTTTACACCTTGCCATGACTTGTGCTTAGCTTGCTAAATTTATCATGACTTCATATGTGTAGACTAGCGTTTGCCATGATAAGTTAAGTAAAATTGATCAACTTAAATTAAACTTGTCATGCTAGCATTTGAGTTTAGTCTTTCTTGAGCTATCCTTTTATGATTCATGCCATGTCAAATAGGCTGAGTAGAGCGTTGAATCTATATTGAGCCTTAGTTTGAGCTGTTTTAGTCTCCTGATGATACATGAGTTAGTACAATGCGTTAAAAAGCAAAAAGATCTTTTTTGTGCGAAAAAACTGATCTCACCAATTCTTTCCTATGAGACGGCTTGCCATTGCACTTGGCATGAACTTAGGGGGAGTTTTGGATGACCTAGACTATCTTCTTAAGCTTCTTGCTTGGAGTAGTCGCATATGGCCATAGGGCCGACCTGGCTGACTTTCAAAGGACCCCGCCACTAACCTTTGCATCAGCTGATGAGCCATTAGAAGCCGAAGATTGGCTTCGGGACATTGAAAGAAAGCTACGGTTAGCCAAAAGTGCAGAGGAAGACAAGGTTATGTTTGCCACGCATCAGCTCCAGGGAGCTGCAGCAGCGTGGTGGGAAAACTACTTGGCCGCCAGAGGCCAAGAAGATGCCACTACCGGAAATAACTTGGAATCTATTCCCTGGGCAGAATTCAAGACAACTTTTAAAGCTAATTTTGTTGCAGCTGGAGTGATGCGAATGAAGAAAAATGAATTTCGCACACTCAAGCAAACGAATATGTCAATAAACGAGTACCTCACCAAGTTTACACAGTTGGCTCGATATGCCCCTAAGGATATAGCAGATGAGGAGGAGAAAATTGATAGATTCTTTGAGGGGATGAGCGAGGAATTGAGGGTGCAATTGATAACTCAAGATTTCACTAGCTTCCATCAACTAGTGAACAAAGCCCTGATTCTAGAAAATGAAAAGAAGAATTTAGAGGTCAGCCGTAAGCGGAAGATGCCAGTCCAGCGACCCCAAGGGAGATTCATTCAGAAACTCTTTAACAACCCCTCATTCTCAAGGACTACTCAATCCGGTGCGTCAGCCTCAGCCTCGCGACCAGGTGGAAGTACATATCAAGCTCCGCGCACAGGAGGGCAATACACTGGTATTAATCCAACAGCTAACATTAATTGTTATAACTGCGGAGAAAAAGGACGTTATGCCAGTAAGTGCCCACAGAAGCAAAACACCTCCGCGCGTATTCAAGCTTCAGTGCCCAATAGGGTCAGTAGTCCTCACAAGCCAGCAAAAATACATCAGCACCAAACCGCGGCCGAGTCAACCACATCACGGCTGAAGAAGCTCAGGAGGCCATTGGAGTTCTTATGGGTACGTTTTCTGTCAAGACCATACCGGCACAAGTATTATTTGATTCAGGAGCTTCCCATTCATTTATATCTAAGGGGTATGCTGATAAGTTGGGGTTACCTATTTATACTCTAAAGAAACCGTTGGTGCTTAATTCACCAGCTGGACCAATTACTGCAAATCTAGTATGCCCTGGGGTAGAAGTTGCTATGGAGGGGTGTGACTTTTTAGCAGACCTGATAGTGTTAAGCTCCCCAAACCCTGGATAGTGTTAAGCTCCCATTTGGGCTCCACCAATTTATTTCTCCTAGAATCCACACTATTGTCTTCTATTTATGATCAACATGAATCCACCAATACCTTTATATATTTACCACAAACACACATCTCCTCTACTCATGACTCTATATATTCCTCCATATATTTCATCTTGTAAGAAGGGAAAACATTTTATTTTTGAATTATGATACATAAAAATTCCCTGGGACCTAGCAGTTTTGAACAAAAATATAATGTTCAAGAAAATGCAATAATAATAGCGATCCAGATTCCATCCACCGTTACATGGTATCTGCACCATATAGCATCTTTCAGCGTTATAGCTGCTTAACTTACCACTGGGATGACACCCAGGACAACTCAAATCAGGGATTTCCACTGCCCTTCCACTTTTTCATTTCCTCCCACAAAGTTTTTGAAATAGAACTATATCTGGTTAAGTTCCCATGTCCGCCCTTGACCGTGGGCATGGCTGTTCGAATAGTTTTGACTCTGCAGAGTTTGTACACTTTCACAACAAGAGACAATCAACTCGTTGCCCCACACGATTCCTTAGTCATGTGGTTTAGCAGACTATCACAGTGACTTTTCAAAGTATCTAGCCATTTCTGTCATCTCACCTTATGGGTAACCGCCCACTTGCGGTGGGTCCCATCTATGTGCGGGATGTTCCCCACAGCCACTAACGCAGCTGGGCTTCTCAACTCCCCACAACGTTATGACAGCTGGGAAACTTCACCCTCCACTGGTGTCCCTTAGGGCCCCCGTGCCCGTGCGTATCCACTTCTATCCACTACCAGTGAGATGAATCCAGGGTTTCGATAAATTTACTGGGCCAAGTTGTATTTTGCAGACTTGTAGTTACACTGTTTTACACGGGTTGTCATGACAAGATTCGGTCCTTAGTGGTATCTGGGCGGTTCTACTACAAACCACACTCTCGTGCACCCCTGCACCATACCCCCGAACCATCTGCCCAGATAACTAAGCAATTTGAACTTTTTGGTAATATAAAATAACCATATCCAACATACTCCAGTCATTACCACCATGATTGCCCAACCAATTTTTCTCAGGATTAAAAGTGTTGCTTGGGGCATTTCAGCGCCCCTGGTATCCATGCAATACTAAGCAGGGCACATAATTTGGGACTTATTTTCGAAATGTTACTACTATAATATTGCTAGGGCGACAAGGTTCACAATTCAAGTATTCGAAAGGAGGTGTAATATTATTCAAGGCAAACAATGGGCATATAACTAGAATCTTAAATTAAGCATGTATTTGCATATAAAATAACAGCATGCAATTTGATAATTTAAACAAAAATAATTTGCAAAAATGTAGGTTCAACATGATCACAGTATTGACTCGCCTGGCGCGGGTTACCGCGGTCTTGAGCTCACACAAATTTGTCTCATGCGATGATCTTTAATTCCTGGTCTTCATCAATCTCGGTCTCGCTTGATCCATAGAACCTTTTGGACTCCAATTTCTAATTACGCGACAAACGACCGAATCCAAATAAAAGCAAATAACTGAAAAGATCCAAATAAATCCAAATAAACTTAATTCAAATTTACTATAAGTTAATGAGTGGTTCGGGTGATTTGAGGCAAGGCCGATGGTAGAATACAATGACGCGAACTGTTGATTAATATCTCTCTTTTACTATCTTTATATTTATTAAGGAAATTCCACGAGTTAGGTTTAGACCTATGAATTAGAGTAAGAGTTTAGATGAGCGTTATTTTGTCGAGCGCTCATTTTCAGGGCATATGCTATATAAAAGTGATATATACGATTTTTAGCTTACCGAATTAATGTTAGAATCCAGGTTGACATTATTTTGTGGTGCAATATTTTATGTACACTTATTTATTAGTAGGCATAACTTATTTTGAATTAGGACCTATTGGTTCGAGTCCTAGCTTGCTACATTTATTCATACCCAACATTATCATTTACTAAATTTAATGTTAAGATTTAATCACTGCACCATTGTCATTTGCCTACACCGTTGTTATTATTACGCTTAGCATTATTATTATTATTATTATTATTATTTGGTCAAATTTACTTACCACGGCTTGTCATACAAGCTCATATATTAATATAGCTACTTAATTAAACCTACTATGGAGATTTGTTTAACGGCGGTACGTTAAATGCTAGGGCATACATTATAATTAAGTGTAATCTTTATTAGGTTTGGATATTTAACCATAGTCATATTTCCTTACTATTGCTTCGAATAATTAGCCTTCTAGGTGATGGCTCAAACCATATTAATTATGCATATATGAACTAGTCCGAATATTAAATAGTCTCATTTACATCCTAGTTGATTTTTATTAGTTTCCCTAAATTATTCTCTAATTTAATTTGACAAAGAATTCTCATCATTGCTAGGGTATAGGGTTAACATTTATGTTTTAACTATGTGAGAGCTAGTTCTATCTCTTTTACTAAAATACATGGGTGTATGATTTGCTCTTTAGGAAGTTTTCATTTGCTAAATCATTATTCCATGAAAGCATAACCTAAACAAGATTTTACTCAATTTCTAAATATGCCCTTGATTAATAGTTAAGCTTTAAAGCAAATATTCTAAGCACATTAGTCGCTAACATATGTTGTTTAATCTATGATTAATCATTTATTAAGCTCATCTTTATTTATGTCTTTACTTAATATTTAGATTAGGATAAGTAATAAAGGCACATTACTTATTCATATGTGTAGTTAACCAAAGATTAATCCTGAATAATCTCATCTACATCCTAATAAAATTTGCTGGCTTTAATGGATTAACTCCAAATTTTTCCTTGATTTTTATTAGCTGAAACGGGTTAACCAAATATTTAAATGAGCTTTAAAAATCTTGGTTTCAGTTCCATTAGCTAGATCTTGAATTTAGATAAATTTAGAAAATTGTTTCATTCAATTTCAAGTTAATATGAATAAGCTATGTCTTTTTAAAGTTCGCAGTTGAATTAAATCCGAAAAAAATAATCACGTTATGACAGTGGGACCCACCTCATTTTTGTTTCCTTTTACTTCATTCTCTTTTTATTTTCTCTCTCCACCCTTTTTTCCCACCGACAGCGCTGGCTTCTCTCCTCCTTCCCCATTTCCTCACTCCTTTAGTTCTTTATCTCTCCTCCATTTCTCTCTTCTCCCGCCGGCAGCTCTCTCTCTCTCCTCCTAGCCGTGCCGGGCCCAGCCGTCCCCTTCGACGCCCTCGCTCCCAGCTACCTCCGCCCCGGCGCCGTTCCCGCCGTCGCCTCGGCGTCCTGGCTCCCAGCTGCCTCCGCCCCGGTGCCGCTTTGCGCTGCCTCCCGTCGCCTCGGCGTCCTAGCTTCCGCGCAGCCCCATCGGTCTTGGATTCCGGGCCCAGCTTCGGCTGCCGGCTGCTCCTCCGCGCCGCCGCATGGCGCTGCAGCTCCGCCGAGCCGCTCCTTGCCCCAGTGCCGCTCCACCGCGCGCCCAACTCCGGCTACTCCTCCTCCGGCAGCCGCCTGCCGGCCGTCACCCCCTACTGCGCCCGGCCTTGGACATGCTGCAGCTCCTCCACGCCGGCGCTACCTCCACCTTGCCGGCCCCACGCGTCGTCGCCGCCGCTTGCACGGCTTTGGGTGAGGAGAAGGGGGCAACCAAGGCAAGAAGGGGGATTCTGGGGGCTCGAGAAGTGCTCAGGAGACCTTGGCATAGCTTACATAGCCCAGCGGAGGGAGAAGCGGTATTAACAGTGACGCTGTAGCCGAGAGGGGACAGAGCACACGGCGGACCGGTAGCAAGGTTGGAACGCAGAAGCACCAGGGAAAAGCTGAGGGCGGGGCGGCTCACGGCAGTCGAGGGGGGTGTGCTGTCGGTAGGGGAAGACAGCAACAGGAGGACCAGGGGTAGCGAGTGGTCCGGCAGGCAAAAGAGAAATCGTGAGATGGCTCGACCTAGAAGCTGGATGTGATGGTTCGGCATGGCTGTGACTTGATAGAGCATGGGCGCAGGCGGGAATCGCGGGCACGCGGAAGAGACAAGCATGCGTGCATGCGCAGAGGTGGCTTGGGCACGGCCGCATGCGTGCACAGGCTACGTGCGGAATTTTTTTGTACAGATAATCCATTTTTTATTCGAAATTACATAAATATACCCGCGGGAAATTTTTTACAAAAATAGGCTCCAGTCGCCTAATGGTTGGGCGATCGAGTCTTCGCCAACCGACGCGGCGGTGGAGAGTCTACCAACCGTTGGGCGATTAACTGCAGTCGCCCCACCGTTGGGCGACTTCCATGTAGTCGCCGAACCGTTGGGCGACTGAATTCCAGTCGCCGAACGGTTCGGCGACTGCGGGTGGGATATAAAAACCGTGCGACGACGTCCACTGTTTTCATTCGGCCGAGCGCAGAGAAGAGAAGAGGAGAGGGCGCGCAGAGAAGAGAGAAGAGAAGGGGAAAGAAGGAGAGGGAGAAGAGAAGAAGAGGAGGGGGAGAGAAAGAGACGGAGAGGAGAAGGGGAGAGGGAGTGCGCGATTTTCAGGTAATTTTTTGTGTTATATTTTTTGTTAGTGTAGAAAATTAGTTTAGAAAATGTAGTGTAGAAAATTAGTTTAGAAATATAGTTTAGAAAATGTAGTTTAGAAAATTAGTTTAGAAAATGTAGTGTAGAAAATTAGTTTAGAAATATAGTTTAGAAAATTAGTGTAGAAAATGTGGTTTAGAAATTTAGTTTAGAAATTAAATTTAGAAATATAATTTAGAAATTTAAATTTCAAATTTTGTTTAGTAAATATAGTTTAGAAAATTAGTTTAGAAAATGTAGTGTAGAAAATTAGTTTAGAAATATAGTTTAGAAAATTAGTTTAGAAAATGTAGAGTAGAAAATTAGTTTAGAAAATTAGTTTGCAAAATTAGTTTAGAAAATGTAGTGTAGAAAATTAGTTTAGAAATATAGTTTAGAAAATTAGTTTAGAAAATTTAGTTTAGAAATTTAGTTTAGAAATTAAATTGACAAATATAATTTAGAAATTTAAATTTCAAATTATGTTTAGTAAATATAGTTTAGAAATTTAGTTTAGAAAATTTACAAATTATTGTACAAAATATAGTATTTAAATGTACATGTACAAAATGTAATGTTGAAATTATTGTACAAATTTAGATGTAGAAAATTTATTGTTGAAATTTAGATGTAGAAAATTTAATGTAGAAATTATTGTACAAATTTTGCAGGTATGACTCGTGCGGGACGTGACTCCGAGTGGCAGTACGCGCTGTTGGACGAGCACGTGGACCGCTCTCATCGCGCTTCCCATCTAGTGCCGCCACCGGGGAGCACGGACGAGCCGCCTCAGCTAGGAGTGGTCCGGACACGCACACCTCGCGTGGCCTGGGGACTCGACCCTCGTTGGACTGCCAGGTTTGCACTACTCCAGCATTTAGTGTGACCATAAGTTCGTTCCGTGCTGACCTTCACTTTGTTTGCAGGCTGCGGGATGTCGGGCTACTCCTCTTGCCGGATGGTGCAGGCCACGGACGAGATGGAGCGCCGGCGCTACCGGGCGGGGACGAGGCGGACGAGGCGGGCGGAAGCGATCACGGCGCTTCCGTTCGACCGTTCCTGGCGGCGGCTTTGGTGGACCGTTGGCGGCCGAGACGCACACTTTCCACCTCCCATTCGGGAGATGACGCCGACCTGCAGGATGTGTCCTGCTCCTTGGCCTTCCGATCGCGGAGACGCCGCCTTCCTACCGGAGGCCCCGCCGATCGGGCGCGCGACCGACCGCTCGGCGGTCGAGGTGTCGTTCCACCGGCCGCCGAGCACCACGTGTTCGGAGAGGAGCGGACCCATGGGCGGCGAGGTGGCTCACGATGCATCGGTGCGTGGTTTTACATTCGATCGTGTCGTCGAAGGTCTTATTTGTGGTATTACGTACTAATAACGACTTGTTTGCATTCGTGGAGCGCATGGTTCCACAGTGACGATCACGGTGTCGCGCCACACGAGGCGTGCGTCTTTGTGGCTTTTTGGTTGGGTGCTTTTCACCACCAGCCACGGCAACTCGGTGGATGCGCGCCTTATCGCTTATGCGAGGGCGATCGCTGACGGCGAGCCACACCAGGTCAGTTGGGGATTGGCCGTACTTGCCGCGACGTACCGCGCCCTGTGCGATGCGTGCACGAGGATCAAGGTGAACTCGATCCTCACGGGCTGTCCCCTGCTACTGCAGTTGTGGTCGTCCGAGCGCTTAAGTCTCGGACGACCTGTGCTAGACGACATGGGTCCGTACGGGCCCGAGATGTATCCGGGGGAGACGTCGACCGGCCGACGATGGGTTCTATCTCGTGCCATCGTCGAGTAAGTATTACACAGTCAACTATTTCTTTCTTATTGACGATCATTATTCTAAACAACTTGTCTTTCTTGCAGGTACATTTCGCGCACGTGCAGGTCACGCGGGCGTACCGGGTCTTTGTGGAGCAGCTCGACCGCATCACAGCCGACGACGTGCGCTGGGAGCCGTACGCAGATACGGCAGTGCAGGCCCGTGCTCCTGGCGGGCTGTCCTCACTTTGCTTTGGCGTGACACGGCTTTACGCTCACCCGCGGAAGCTCGTGTACCTCATCTACGTGGAGGACTCGCACCCCGGGTGATCGCGGCGATTCGAACTCGGCGGCCGGTTCTGTACAGTCGGACCATCGCTTCCGCGGCACGTGCACGGGTGAGTGATCGTTTGTGCTAAATATTTACATTACGTTCGCAAGTATCTCACATTACGTAATGGTTCTATACGCAGGCACAGCGCGAAGGGAGTGAAAAGAGGCACGGACTGGTCGTTAAAGATGCAGCCCTGGGTCGTGCAGTGGGAGGGTGCGCTCGACGACCGCGTGGAGGAGGACCGCCTGTACGACATCAGGGAGTACGCGCAGTACCTGCGCTGGTACCAGCCGCAGACCCGTACCAGGCTCGTATATGTGGTAGACCCGCCTGCCACACACGTCGCCGCTCCGACGGACACGTACCCCGCGCAGTTCGCGCGCGACGCCCACCTCGCGGTACGTTACATGTCATTTCAAAGATTCCCAAATGGTAATGTCGTTTCGATAATGGACCATTTCATGTCTTTGTGTCCAGGCTGACGTCAGTTCTGCCCTGTGTGCCGACTCCGGCACACTACTGGAGAGGCTCGCCAGTGGTGCGCAGCTGACCCATGAGGAGGGCGTTAGGTTTGCGCGTCGGGTGCACGAGGGGTGTAGACGTATTGTTAGCCTACTGTCCTGCACGAGGCTACCGGCGGTCTCCATGCCCACCGCTCCGACTGCTCGTCCACCTGTGCCACCCTGACCAGCGTGGCACTACTCTGGTGCACCTACGTGGACACGTCCTCCACCACCTCACCGGAGCGGCCGGGGTTCGGCTGGCGGGGCCTCCTACACCGGTTCACTTCACGCCTCCTACGCACACCCCTGTCTTCCCCACGCAGGGGGTGTACGCCCCTCCACCTCCTCCTCCTACCTCGATGGCGCCAGCTATAGGTACGCAGATGGTCTTATATCGTGTTTATCCGAAGACGACATGCAACGAACTAACGATATTAATATTACAGGTACTTACCAGCAGCACGGCGTCTCCCGGGCCGGAAGATGTGGACCGATTTTTCGCGAGTGGTCCGGCAGTTCTCCGACGTAGCACCGGAGGTTCTCTCTGCGATGCCCTCCCGGTGCACGGAGGGCACACACCAGAGGTGCACTGACTCCACCAGCGCGCAGGCGGGATAGACACCCTCCCTTTCGTTTTACTTTTCGGATCGTCCTAACCCGTTGCCGGAGGAGGGCCAAGCGAGGCCGTATGGGAGGACGCGGCGCGGTGACGGGCACACCAGTGGTGACGAATGAGGCGTCTTTGCAGATGCTATATATGTTATGCATGTAATGAAAAACATGCGGCATGTAACTCACAGATTATATTATGAAGTTTATTTAAATTTACATAAGTCTACCTCTTCTCCACATAAACTATCTCACTTAACGATGTATGTATCGATCGTTCTCTACTCAATCTTTCATAAAAATATTTTTAAAACTTTTACACACCTACAATATCGATGAACATAAACTTTTATTACAACTTCACCGTATTTTTAACCGGTTCAACGTTACAAAATTCACAAAATCTAAAACAATCACGGGGGCTACATGCAATCGCCTAACGGGATGGCGACTGCATGCTAGTCGCCTAACGGGATGGCGACTACACTTAAGTCACCCTACGGTAGAGCGATCGGATGCGCTTGCTCTCATCGCATAATGAGACATATTGTGTCGCGATGCAGTTAAGCGAACGCTTGATCGCCCGACGATTAGGCGACTGGAGCCTATTTTTGTAAAAAAAATTCCCACGGGTATATTTATGTAATTTCAAATAAAAAATGGACTATCCGTACAAAAAATTTCAGAAAGGAATAAAGAGAGGGAGGAAAGAAAGAAAAGATGCCCAATTTCAGAAATTTGGATTTTTGATTGAAATTTAGATTTTGAGGTTTAAGTTTGAATTCAAATTTGAGGTTGAAATATTGTGTCAATTTGATTGAAGGTAAATTTTGGATTTATTTCCAATTAATTTGATTTTTGGTATGGATTTCCAATTTGAAAATTTTTGGATGTGATCAATTTAATTTTCAATTATTTGGTTCTTGGCTTTGGATTTTATTTCCATTGTTTGAATTCCTTAGTAAATACAAATCAAGATTTTTAAACAAACGCCAAAGTTTTCGAATTCTTTAATTCCTTAGTCTTGATCTAACTTGATTTTCTCAGCTTTTCTTTGACCTAATCCACTCTTCCAAGCACCACAGTTTTAGTCTAAGATAGTTTCTAATATTTTGGTCAAGTTACCAAAATAATCTTTCTTTACTCAGTCTTCATTTTTCATTGTAAGCAATCGACATACTTTCCACATGTAGATGCACCATTGGCTTGCTACACGTCGACAAATCTCTTCTGTTTTGGTTCCACCGGACCACAACTCACTTAAACCGATCAAAGTCATATTGTGTAACCCATCGCTCAAACTTACCTTCAATAATTTTCACCTTTCTTATGCTATGCTTGAGCTCACTAACTCCCCCGACATACTCGATCGTTCTGGGCCTCGACTTTGGCAGTGGTTGATTCCAAGTGACTTTGTACATCCAAAGACAAAGAAACCGTTTTCATGCACATGTTCTTCACAACCTGACTCATGTTAATCAAAACATGTTTCATATAATATTAATACATTGACCTAAATCAACTCAATTTAATCCATGATTCAATTTTCCAAAATTCAAGAGTTTCCCTCTGGGGCCGGCACTACTGCACCCCTGCACTTTGCAACTGGATCTCTATGAAAAATAGCTACCGCTAAGTAAACTGCGGTACTACCGCTTTACGGTATGTCCGCTGCTATATCGATGGTATGACTAGTTTCCCTGAAAAATTCAGAAAATGATCCAGACAAAATGCAATCTATGCAAAATTGAATAGCCGATAAACAAATTTTGTAATGATTCATCACAATATTATACTAGACTTTCTCATATGATCCTTCAGTTTTAACTTTTGGAGAAGGCAGAGGCCCAAAAGATGGCCATATACCAATGGCATGGCATGGATGGACTACACAAGGATGCATTGCATGCGTTTTAGGTTCCTTGATGGCTTGATGCTTGAGCAGTAAGCCGTGTTTATTTGCCCGTCGGCCCCAAGTTTTCCTCTTTCCAAATTATGTAGCGTACGCGGTTTGGCTTGGTTGTCATTCATTGTGTGGGGGTATAAATACTCTCTTGTGGCCGGTTGGAATAAGATTCTAGGCACTCTATTTTACTCTCTTGAGCTAGTGTGAGGTTCTGCTCTTAATTTTGCATGTGTTGCATTTTGTAAGTAAGAAGAAGGGTTTTAGATTGCATGTGTTGTATTTAGAGGTTGATTTCATATCCACTTGAGTTTGTGCATTTGTTGCACGCGGTAAAAGTCAAGTAAGGGGCTTGACTTGTTACTCTTGGAGTTTGCCGACTCCTAAACGGCGTTGGAGGCATCATGCACGATGATCTTCTCAAAGAAGGTTGTGAGAAGACCCGGCAAGTTATGAAGGTTGGAGCTCATCTACCTGGAGCGGAAAAGAGTTACCATTAATGAATTGAGGTGTTTGGCTTAATTCGTGGAGCCAGTCCAATTCGTTTGGGCTTACCTCAACGTGGATTAAAAAGATCGGCAAGTCTTCGAACACCACAGTAAAAAGAATTGTATCAGTTGTGGTTTGTTGTCTTGTGCTCAATTTACATACAAGCAATTTACATTCATAGAATTAAATTGATTGCTTGTCATGCTAAAATTGCAAAGTTTTGACATAGATTAGATTGCTGGTGCACTTAGGTGAACTTAGTTGATTTAGGCCTTGTTTATGCTAAACCAAATTGAGTTACGCTTTCATATTATATATTTGATTTTAGATAAATAAAAATAAAAAAGACTTTTAAAATTATATATTCACCTTCCTCTAATCGACATCCTTGATCTAGCATCCCCAAGTGTCCTAGCTGCTCGACGGAGCCAACGCCCCACTACAATCACTACGGTCGGTCGCACGGACCATCTCGGCAAAACAAACAGCAACGATGAGAGGATGAGCGGCAGGAAGATCGACGAGAAGACATACCATTGGAAGAGAAACTGCCATTACATTATCCAAATCACATGTATTCAGCTAGTAAAACAGAATAAATTTCGCCTCTTTCCTGATACCAGATCATTTCAGTTTTCTTTAAAAAATCGCTTTTGCTTTTTTTTCCTCCGTGTAAGCATAACAGCAACAAATACTACTATGAAAATACGGCAAGGTCGTCTAATACATAGCGGCTCATGTTAATGGGCCGGGCCAGCCCATGGATTGCGGCGACATTGCCCGTGTCAGCCTAATAATTTATTATTTTTTTAAAGGCAAGGGTTGTTTGAGTGAACATGAGTTCAGACGGTGATATTCCTCGAAAAAAAGAAAGAAAAAAGGGTGTTAATAAACATCACCCGGATGTTTTCTTTTTAACTATCATTTGGATTTGTAATCATTGGATTAGAGATCCAACGGCCATGAATTCTCCCCTCCCCTCGAAAAAAATCTCCCCCTCCAAAAAAAGAGGCCGTTGGATCTCTAATCCAACGGTCCCAAATCTAGATGTTTGTTAGGAAGAAAACATCCGGGTAAAATCTAGAGACACCCAAAAAAACCTGAAACGGCACAAGTTTTCGACAATGGTGACTCCGGTGGGCACTCGTCGTCAAGGATTGATCTTCATGGCGTCCATGATGTTCTTGCCATCAAGCTTGCTGGAGAGGACGAGCTTCACGTAGTCCTCCGCACTGATAGTCCTGTAGCGCACCTCGTCCCCTCTGACGATCTCCTCCAGTAGCCCGTACGTCTCGTCGAACTTGGCTGTGTGGAAAGCCGAGACGGACATGCGCTCCTCGTGCGCGCTAACAACTGCCCTGTGCTCAATGCTCTTGTACTGGCCATTGGTCAGAACCTGCATGGATGCAGGGCAGGGCAGGGTGGATAAGAAGAAGGAACAGATCACCGGGGAAACAAGTGAACTCTACTGATATCGATCGATTCCCTTTATTAGTTGTTCAAGCTACTAGTACCTCGATGAGGTCGCCGATGTTGGCGACGAGAGCGCCGAGAAGGGGATTCACAGGGATCCAGCCGCCCTTCCTCCTGATCTGCAGTCCGGCGATCGGGTTGACCTGCAACAGCAGCGTGAGCCCGACGGCGTCGGAGTGCGGTGACAAGCCCAACACCCTGTCGTGCGCCTGCGGGCAAGGCGGGTAGTAGTTGATCCTCATGGCCTGGGAGCCAGCGATCCTAGTCATCTTCTCCGGGTCTTGCACGTGCAGGTTTCTCGCCATGGCCCGCAGCAGCTCGGTGGCCACTCCCTGCACCTGCGCGGAGTAGCACTCCAAGGAACCCTGAGGTAGGGTAGGTGCAGCACAAGAGGAAATTTCGTAATGCAGGTGTGAGTAGAGTGAGCAGATCTAGCCTTTTTGTGCTTAAATCCATTCATTCATTTCTTCAATTGCCATGCCCCTGACCTGAATGTTTAAGGGTGACGAGACCAGAGGTTGAGGTTGCGGTAGTGCGGTGGCTGCGTAGAGAGGAAGTACATGTCTCCCCAGTCAAGCCTCTGCTCTTCCGAAACAACGAACGCCTGGCCGTACCCCTCGATCCCCCGGTGGCTGCGCCAGCACCTCTTTCTCCGCCAGAGGAAGCTCGAAGAAACCCACAATGTTCCTCTTAATCTCCTCCACGACCTCCTCGGGTATCCCGTGATTCACCACCTGCAGGCATCGCATGGCACGGCACTCAAAACAAAACATGTCACTACTCTACTCTCCTCTACCGTTTAATTAGAGAAGAAACTAAGACGCATAGGAGCTACTACTGGCCTGGAAGAAGCCCCATCCTCGCAGGCGAACCTCAGCTTGGCGCCCTCCTCCTCGGCGAGCTCCGGGTCGAGGAGCCTACCGAGATCGACGACGGGCACGCCCTCCTCGTCATGACGAGCGTCGTCGAGCAGGAGGTCGTCGGTGTTGGGGCAGGGCAGCAGGTAGCGGTCGAGGACGGCGGGCGTGAGGTGGTCGCGGCGGGCGGCGAGGTCCTGCACGTTGGGCGCCGGCAGTAGCTCCCCAGGTCCCGCGGCGGCTTCGCGTCGTCCATACCAATTGATTTTACGCTCCTCCTACTGATGCTTCTTTTCTTCGTCTTCCGAAAGGATGTGTGTTGATCGCTGCAAAAAGGTAGGACGACCAAATTAACCAAAAAATAATCAAGATTGCTGTTAAGGAAGGGCGGGCTTTGCAAATGGCGCAAAGTCTCCTCCTTTCTCGCCTAAGAATAGATTGTGATGCTAACTCGGCAGCTACCACCGATTATTATTGTTGTTGTTGTTGTTATTTTAAAGCGCAGCTACCACCGATTCGGTACGCCAAATCGAGCAGTGCGCCACTCTTTGTTTGTTTGTTTGTTTGTTGTGGAGAAAACAAGCGCGCGCCGGCTGCTGTGAGTTCCGAAGCAGATAGCAAGGAAGGCCTGGAACAACTGAGCAACGGTTTGGTGGTTGCGATAAAAGTTCTAGACATGCAGCTAGAACAGGCCAAGAGAAGCTTCTATGCTGAGTGTCGCATGCTTCGAATGGCTCGGCATCGCAACTTGATAAGGATTTTGAACACTTGTTCCAACCTGGACTTCAGAGCACTGGTGCTTCAGTACATGCCCAATGGCAGCCTAGATATGCTCCTACACTCTCAAGGCTGAAGGCACTTGGGGTTCCTCGAGAGGCAGGACATTATGCTAGACGTGTCGATGGCAATGGAGTATCTGCACCATGAGCACTGCGAGGTGGTCCTGCACTGCGACTTGAAGCCTAGCAACGTGCTATTTGACGAGGACATGACGGCACACGTGGCAGACTTTGGCATCGCAAAGTTGCTATTAGGTGATGACAACTCCATGGTTTCTGCGAGCATGCCTGGAACAATCAGGTACATGGCACCAGGTATGTACTTGCGATATTCTTGCTTGATTAGCCTTGCTAAACCATAATTTGGACCATAATGCTTGATTAGCCTTGCTTTTGTTCGAAATTCCTTGACCAGAGTATGGATCCATTGGAAAAGGATCACGGAAAAGCGATCTGTTCAGCTACGGAATCCTGCTACTTGAAGTCTTCACCGTGAGGAAACCCATAGACCCCATGTTTGTTGGAGAGCTGAGCCTTCGGCAATGGGTTTGTCAAGCATTTCCTTTGAACCTTATCGATGTTGTTGATGACAAGCTATTGCAAGGCGAAGAAATTATAAATCATGCCTTTGATCAGCAAACCAATGGTACTTCAGTGGCATCATCTTCTACTAGCTGGAGTGGCAACTTTCTTGTGCCAATATTCAAGCTTGGTTTGATGTGTTCAAGTGATTCCCCTGCCAGAGGACGAGCATGAACGACGTGGTTGCGAAGCTGAAGAATATCAGGAAGGATTACTCTGCTTATACTCAGGCAACGCAAAGGGCCGGACGTTAATTGGCAGATCCATGGGACGCCATGTTCCGGGGTCTCCATCCAATAGTGCCAAGTAATAATGTAGTGTTTCCATTACATTTGCAAACATTCCGGACATGATCTTTTCCCCTGGCTAGCATGACGAGCATGATGGTGCTACTACTAATTACTAGACCCTGTCATGATTTGTACCAAATATAGCAGAGATATTGATACAAATATAGCAGAGAGGAATCTTATTCTCGTTCGGAGTGACGGTGGATGGAACAGGAGTACGCACTCCTGTTAATACCGTACCATTTCCACACGTATACACGCAAGCACCCACACTAGCTGCATACCCTTATTTTGGTATATGTAAAACATCATATTATCCGAGCATTGTCGGTCTGCTTGATCTATGCCCTCAGCTTTACCGTGCATCTGGTAGAACTCTGTTGTTTTTTCTTAGTAAAGAATTTTAGGGTGGTAGATTGCTTTTATGTTTTGTTAGAGATTTTTTATGGGTATAAAGGGGGAGTTAGGAGGGGCAGATGGACCACCTACTACTACAAAAGGGTCATCATAGACGGTTCGGAACTGTCATTACAGACGGTTTTCTAAACCGCTGAATTTATGTGTCAGTGATAATTGGAGGTTATAACAGACAGTTTGTGAGTCGTCTATGCTAAAAACAACACAGACGGTTTGTAACTAGAATCGTCTTTGAAGAAAACTATTATAGATGACTCGAAACAAAAACCGTGTGTGATACTCACACATCACAGATGGTTATAGTTACCAACCGTTTGTGATTGACGAGTATCACAGACAGTTGGTATATAGAACTGTTTGTGATAGTCCTTCATAGACGGTTTATAGTACAAATCGTTTGTGATAGTTCATTTTATACCTAAATTTTTTTTCTATTTTTTGGCTAGCTCAAAAAATAATATTAGTTATGCCCTTTGAAAATAAGCAAATACACAACAACACATTTCATTTCCATTAAAATTAGAATCCACCATTACAGTATAACAAGATAACGAGCAGATTATCCATCTAACACAGCACAAACATGGCAAGAACACATCTCTTAATCCTACGAACCCAACTTTTTAACACGTCAAGAATATATAAGAAGTAGGGATCCTAGCAGACAGTAAAAGCTGGATGTAGCACGTGATATCCTTGATACCTGCCATCAAGGAAGAGAGGAAAGGGGATCGGATGGTGGCCGGATATCACTGGCAATGGAGAGGCGGCAGTAATGTCACTTTTTGTGTCACGACGGTGAGACTGCACAAGACACTCTTACGACATTTACAACAAGAGTGTCTTGTGCAGTGCACCGTGGTGTCACAATAGGAGGCGGAGGAGCTAGCTCACGGTGGTAGTCGCGCGTCATCTAGGGCAGGATGTAGGAAGCTAGGAGTGGATGAACTCACGCGTGATTGCCGGTGGAAAGGTAGAGGGGGAGTAATTAATAAGGGCTGATCAGTGAGAGGAATCGATGCTTGCCATTCGATGTGGAGAGAATGGACGGGTGATATCGAAATCCTAGGGGACATGTGCACGGATCGGTGATGTGTCATTATCATAGATGGTTTGTTATATGAACCGTCTATGATAATACACATATTAGAGACGATTTGTTATACGAACCGTCTGTGATAATTGACTATACTAATCGTCTATGATACTAATATTAGAGATAGTTTGGTATATAAACCGTTTGTGATAACGCTTAAATATGCGTGCCCTACTCCAGCTCTTCTAAACTATCCTCTCCCTTATCTTCTTCACCAGATTTCTCAATAATGGCATCTAATATTCTTTTAATCTTCTTCTTCTCATCTATCCATCATGAGTTGTTTGGCCGCAACCTTACACGGGCGACCAACAATTGACGTCTGGAGCAGCTCCTCTGCTCACGCCCTGCTCTCCTTCCTCGACTCGCTTTCATCCATCAGCTGGATCTCATCATCCGTCGTTGATGGAGGTGTCTCGTTGCTGCTCAGGAAAGAGAAATCACCATCAACCTCGTTCTTCTCTACTATGTGCGTAAAGCGGAAGAAGCTCTTGCGATAGTAGAGAAACACATGGATAACATTGTCGATCAAGCAGAAGTGGCCAATTCTGAGGAAGCTTATTATGGCATCCTCTTTGAGATTATAGGTCATGCTAATGATTTGCCCAGGCTAGAGGAGGAAGTGGAGAGGGCAAGGACAATCTTCACGACATTCAAGAACTCAACGACTAATCTTCCAACTTCAAAAGTCGAAGAGGAAGTATATGAAGCCCAGAAGACTAAGATATAGGAATCTCTTTTTTTGGGACTTCTGTAATAAATTTGCCTTGAATTTGTTTTTTTGTAAAAGTGACTAATCACGTTGGCACACTTATCTATTCCAACTCAGTAGCTTCTGTAGTTCATATGACAAAGGACAAAATACAGATGGTTGTAAATAAAAACTGTTTGTGATAGTTTCATAGACGGTTCTAATTAAAAACTGTCTATGATAATACATATATCACAGATGGCTTTTAAACCTAACCGTCTGTGATAGTTTTAGAGACAGTTTTAGCCATGAATTGTCTGTAATAATTAAAACATAGATGGCTCCACATAAACCGTCTGTGATAAAGCGTCTAGTATAGCTTATTTTGTAGCAGTGACCTGACCACTAACTTTCTTTTTTAATTAGTAGGGATATGAAGGGTGATTCTACGCTCCACTCGCGGTGAATTGCAAACATATTAAAGCACCATACATACATGCATACATACATATGCATATGTGTGGGATTATGTACCTCTTATTTAGGTGGGGTTGTCATGTTATAAGGATGAAGATTAATTAGATCTAGAGATATTATAGTTATTACAATTATATATTTTTAGTTATATGCTGTAGAGCCGTATAATAAATACAACTGTTTTTTGTTCAAATATAAATATATGCATTACAATATTTAGCCGAGTGCTAGCTAATCGACCATCGTATGTACTGGCATATATAAATATTGCCATTTCCTCTTAACATGTTATTGATAATCAAGCAAAGCAAGAACTAATACATTAATATCATCGATCATTTCTTTTTCTTGTTCTTTTTTAAAAATTTTGCGAGTACCCATGATCGCTTCTGATGTGTGAGGTAGGTATATAGCTACTCTCTGTTGCCGCAGCAGCAGTAGGCTGATTTGCCGGGGAAATTTAACTATTTGCCTCCCTTAAGAATACCACTTATTCAAATGCCATCTTCTTCGTTGCAATTAATATTTTGCCACTCTTAAGATGTGCTTAACTAATTTATCGCCACTTTTGAGCCCACGAGGCGCCAAATCATGCCATGTCACTGCCATGTCACACGCCCGCGCCTCCCCGCCTGCGCCTCCCGCGCGCCCGCCCGCCTCGCCTCCCGCCGGCGCCACGCCCGCTGCGCCTCCCGCTGCGCCGCCCGCCTCGCCTCCGCCTCGCCGCGCCTCCTGCCTCGCCCGCGCCTCCCGCCTCCGCCCGCGCCTCCCGCGCGCTGCCTCCCCGCACACGCCGCGCCGAATAAGGTGGGACCGACCTAGAATTCAAGAAGTCCGAATAAGGCGCGGCAGTGAGGCGCAGCGGGCGCGCGCGCGGCGGGAGCGCAGCGGGAGGGTGCAGGCGGCGCGCGCGGGAGCGCAGCGGCGCGGCGGGAGGCGCAGCGGGCGCGGCGCCAGGGAGGCGCAGCGGGGCGCGGCGTGTGACATGGCGATGACATGGCATGATCTCGCGCCTCGTGGGCTCAAAAGTGGCGATAAATTAGTCAAGCACATCTTAAGAGTGGCAAAATATTAATTGCAATGAAGAAGATAACATTTGAATAGGTGGCATTGTTGAGAGTGGTAAATAATTAAATTTCCCGATTTGCCGTGCTGTTAGCAGCAGGCTCCGCGCGGGTCGAAATTCATGTATTGGCAGATCAGCTGGCCTCACACCTCAGCAGTCCACAGTACAAGTCCTCCACAAATTAAGATGCCTCTCACTTCTCATCTCATCTTCATCTACGCACGCACAAATTAACCAAATTAATTAAGGTAGCATGATTTAGTTATAAAACATAAACATATATGCGCGCGTGACTAGCTACCTGCTACTGCTGCTTGGCAGGATGACAAGGCACAAGCAGACATGACCAGAGTAGCCATGGAGCAGTGATCGGTTGGACTTAAGCTTCGGGCTTCCAGCTTATTTTGCACTTTTCATAAATTTTATCTTTTTATGAACTTTTGGCTTTTTGTTGAGTTTTTTTGTCGGTTCTTTTTTTCCTATATTTGTTTGTATTATATGTAATGGGCTAACATATTTTTTATATTTTTAAATTTTTTAAATTTAATTATGCTAAATAAGCCTCACACCATTCTGATGTTTTTTTAAAATATAGTGTTTTCAGCCATAAGCCATGAGCTTTTAAGCCCAACTGATCACCACCCTAAAAGTAATGAATGCAATGAAATTTTTACACTTCTAGTTTAGTGCTTTTGCTCTCGTTTATAGAGGATATGATAGCGGAAAGCCTTACCAATGAAATATTAGAGCTATTACTGTTAGATAAGAAATATAATCATATTTGCATTCATAAGTAAGACTCGTATAACTAATACAACTCTATTTTCAAACGTAAACATATACGATTGTGCGGGGAAAGCCCGATGAATTCTCTGGAGAAAAAGAGAATGATCCACACTGCTAATTTAGGATTTGATTCCACAATGCTAAGATTTGATATCTCGTTAGATTAAAAAAAGGATATCCAATTTGCGTACATGGGACGAATTTGCGTTTGGAACATATGTGGACCCAAAAAGTTTGGTGGATCATAAGTGGGCCCGGAGTTTCGTACGTGGGTCTCAATATGCTGCAGGTTTCTAATGTGGGCCATTAGTCTCCCGGAATTATCGTACATGGGCCCTTGTGGCTACAAACTTTCATTCTGTGCGCCTCGAGTCTATTTGTAACGATAGTAGTCTTTATTTGGGCTAAGTTTGGGCTGAAAATTACGTCGGAGTCCTAATTTTTCGCCCATGTGCCATAAACAAGCCGATCATTTTTTGCTCTTAGGCCAGTCTCAGTGGTGGGTTTCATTTCCCAGTTTCCAAGACTGCCATATCAGCTTTGCAGACTTGGATTGAGAAATGAAACTGGATCTCTCAGTGGGGGGTTTCATTTCACTGTTTCATAGACAAGCTGCAGCAATTAATGTATGCATGATGTTGTGATCCTATGTGCCATGTAAACTATGTAGCCGTTTGAAAATATATCTAAACTAAACATAGTCACTTTGGTAACTACAATATATCTCATGCCGACAAATAATCATGGTCAAATAAAATATATTAATTAATCCAATATTCATGAGTACATTCGCATATATATGAATGCACAGAGATCCTCGGGAGCGCTGAGAACGAAACGACCGGTCTCGGTGGGGTTTCACTGGTTTCATCGTGTTGGTAATCGGACGGATGGGTTTCATCCTGATGAAACTCTGTTGCTCTCTCTCCTCATAAATTTCTTGCCAACTCAGTAAATTTGCTGATGTGTCACTGCATTAAATGAGAATGAAACTCTTTTGAAACCCCCATTGAGACTGGCCTTAGCTGACCAGCTCTCGGTGGCCATAAACAAGCCATAAACTTTCATTCTCCTTCCACGCGGCTTCTGGATCCCGATTGCGCTGCGCGGCGAGCCACGCCGCCCCCACGGATCGCCGGCGATGAAGCGGGGATCGGACCCGAGCGGAGGGGACTACGACGCGTCCGACGCCGTCCTCCTCCAGTCCTCCCCCGACCGTACCGAGGCAACCCTAACCCTAGGTATGATGTGACAGCCAATTCACTTCTCGCCTTTCGCGTTCCTGTGATCTGCGCCGTCTCTGCGCTGGTGATGATTTGGTTGGTTTTTGGGCTTTCCGCGCCGAGAATTCTGTGGTTCTTCGTTTTTCTTCTTTGTTCGTTCGTCTGGAATTTGTGAGGGGGATCCCTGAAGCGGAATTCGCGTATTTTGCAATTGAAGTTGGGTTCTTCGATGAGATTCTGTGCTTTGCTCTTCTTTTGAACTTGCATGTCGCGTTGGAATTTGGGTGGATTGGAGTTGCGTCCTATGAGACTTGGCATGCCTTATCCTAACCCTAGGTATGTATATCGTGTACGTGTTTGCAACTCCGTGACTGCCATGGTGAGATGTCCATGCCCGTGCCCATGTCCATTACATAATTAGGTGTTTTAGTGCTACATTCCTTCTTTACTTGTGTAATTTGCGATAGAGAAATTTGATGATTTACGCCACCTTTCTTTGCAAACAGCTCATTTATCTTACAGTTGATATGAATTGATTATTTACCCTATCTTTGAATTTTTATTTAATCATTTGCCCTCTTTGTATTTTCAAATCATTTTCTATTTTTAATGCTAATTTATATTAGAAAATGACTAAATTGCCCCTGTCCAAAATCATCAAATATTCTGTCAAACGCGGTTACCGTTTCGTCTATGTTCCAGACACAGCCTCTGCGTGGCTTCTGATTGATTCAACGATTCCTCCTGTTGCCTTCTTGCCTCCATGTCGTATCTACTTGAGGCCTCCATTCAGATCGCTTCCTCCACATACTCGGATTTGGTGCTCGACTTTGTTGCTTGATTCCTTGATGCTGCTATCTGGTGGGTTCATGCCTTTTTTAATCTGCTGGTTGCTTTGCTTGTCTCAATCCATAGTCCATATATTTTCTTTCTTCCACCATCTTGTAATTTGCATACACGCATGAATTAATTAAATTTTGTTTAATTCCTGCATGCATCTTCTACATAGAAATATAGAATAGCATAGTCGTTCGCCTTTTCTTTAATTTTCTTTTGTGACATGATATACACATCACTGCCACAGTTTTGTTCCTTTAGTAATGTCAAAGTACAGGTGGAATTGGCAAAACAAACTACGAAGTGCATGCGGGAACAGTGCAATTTTCTCTACAGTAGCACCTATGGCTTGCATTTTGTGGTAACATGTCTTGTTGCTTCAGAAGCATAAGGCATGTGCAAGTTCTCAGGGTCGTAGCAGGGATCAAAAAACTGGTTCCGGAGGGTTTCCCAGCTGGCGGGCGGTACCAGTTACCGGAAAACACATGTTGCTGCATGCATGTTGGCAAATACTATTCCACCTTTCATCATGAGACTAAACCAAACCAGAACAGAAAACAGAGCAAACAAAACATCTCCCAAACAAATTCTACAGATACAAGTAAGGGTAATCAATCACATACCGGGCAGCACAGCATGAAAATACATAATAGTAAGGACAACAACTGGACCTAATAGTTAACTACGTTGGATAAAGCTTGAGATTATTGGTAGGAGTGTTCGATCATCCATTCTTAATTTAAGCTGCTAGCTTTTCATTTTCATTTTCACAAGCTTGAGATCATCCACGATCTGTGCCATGGTGGGCCTCTCATCCACATATTCCTTGAGACAATGAACCGCAATCGCGCCAACCTTGTCGAGACAATCTATGTCCGCGGCAGATGTAAATGTCTCATCAAGCATCTCTCTCGCCCTGTTCGTCCCTGTCTCGTAAGACTTTTTAAAGTCTAACGGCAGGCTGTTGTTCCCATTGTACCTCGCCTCCTTCCCCGTTATGAGCTCCAAGAGCACAATTCCAAAGCTGTAAACATCGCTCTTCTCCGTGAGAAGGCCCGTGTGCATGTACACAGGATCCATGTAAGCTGTGTCCCCTGCCACGAACCCGGCATACTTCTTGTCCGTCGATGATAGGAACTTGGACAGCCCAAAGTCTGAGACCTTTGGTTGGAAGTTGTCATCGAGGAGAATATTGCCGGACTTGACGTCCCCATGGAGGATCTGGCGGCTAGCATGCTGGGAATGCATATATGCGAGAGCTTCTGCAGAGCCAATGGCGATATCCAGACGCGCCGGCAGCGATAGAGTGCTACGCCTCACGTCTCCACGAGCATGAAGCGCATCGTAGAGGCTTCCGTTGGGGACGAACTCGAAGACCAGCATGGGAATTTCCGTATCCAGGCAACACCCCAGGAGACGGACCAGATTCGGGTGGCTGATCTGAGACTGGATTCTGATCTCGTCCACGAAACATTCTTTGCCGCGTGCCTCCTCGTCGACCTTCATGGAGCGTTTAAGTTTTTTAACTGCAACTCGTTGGTTGTCGTCGTTGGTTCCCGAGAAGACCTCGCCGAAGTTGCCACCTCCAATTCTGGTGCTGTAGTTCTTCGTAATCTTGTCCAGCCGCGCTTTTGGGATGAGGTTGATGTTCATGCTCTTCAGGATTTGGCCACCATTTCTGTCGAAAAATTCTCCCCGCTGTCGTGCCTTGTGCTCCCTGCGAACGAACCATAGTAGGACTACCCAAACAACGATGGCGCAGAGTATTGCTGCAAACACAGAGAGAATAGATCGATATTAATTCGTGGCGTCCTTCGTTGCATTTCCATGCTAACGTGGCACATCATCTTGATTGCGTTAATTCAACTAACAAAGGCCAGCAAGGTTGGCAGAATCATGATTGTGAATCGGATCGAGGTTCTCCAGCAGGACTGTGAAAACGTAGGATATATAAAATATAAGATTCTATCTGATTCTACCGAAGAAACTTTTTAAAATCTACCATGTATTTCAACGCTACTTTGTGTTTTAACATCATACTTTAAAAAAATTTATTTGCAAAAATATAGTGCAAAGGAAAGACCATTTGCTATTTATGCAAATTATATGGGCATGAAGAGACAAAAAAAGTAAAATTTAACAATTAAAAGGACATGTATAAGTAATTAAAATAGCTCCAGTCGTCCCTGCCCTGGAGGAGCGCCTCGGTGTTGCACCCGATGGCCGTGAACTCATTCCTCTTCGGCGAGATTAGGAACGGCGAGTTGGTGAGGTTGAGTTGCCAGGCGAATCCATTTGATTCGATGGTGTTGTTTGTAGATGTGCGACACGGGAGTGACGACGCGCATCTCGCCAGCCTCCACCGAGATGTCGATGATCTCCATGTTGCCTGTGTATGGTCTCGGAGGGTAAAAGCTATTGTTGCAAGTGAGAATGAAGTCATCCAAACCTTGCCTGGCATAGTCTTCGTCGATGACGAATGGGTAGGGAATGCGTATGTCGCCGCACATGCTAGGGCAGTCCGGTGGTGGAGTCAGCACCGGCTGGGAAAGTAGTGTTAGCAGGGCGGGGGCAAGGAGAAACCACAGCACCAACAGTGGCATGGCTAGCGTTAGTGGCATGGCTACCGCTAGGACGCATTTCATCATGTTGGTAAATAAAGAAACTAAGAGCTGGTTAACTTTGCTAATATTCCGAGCGTGTGTAAGCCCGGCTGCTCTCAGCTGCATGCATGGGTATTTATAGGAGCCCGGACGTTAGGATTTTCCCCGGCGCCCGGTGTACATGTCTGTGGAAACTTTATGAGGATATTACTTGTAGAGTACTTACTTTCGGAGGATATTACTTGTAGAGTAATTACTTTCGGAAAGCAACCTTATGTACATGTGAATCCACCTAGCTGGTTAGCAAAAATTCGAGAAAAAATGATACCCCCTCTGGTTTTGAATACTGACACTTCGAATCAATATTTTGATCCATAGATGAGTGGAAAACTACCCTTATTAACTTTAACAATCTCCCTGCATTTCCTTGCCGTGTTGCTTCTGCTTGAGATAGGTTGCATTTCCTTTGACTTAGTCAAAAATGTCAAGTATTCGAATTCACTCCAGTACACGGTCAATGAAGTTAGGAGTCTATGCGCACTTATTAGCTTGTTCCAGGTTGCTCCCACGCTCAACTAAGCGCCTCCACCAGCTAGTTTTTTTTTATATGCAAGATAGATGGAGAGACTATGTGAAGCATATGATGCCACGTTAGAACATATACTCCCTATATTCTTGTTTACTTGACTTTTTAAAATATGTATCATCGAATTTTTTAAAGTATCAATAGACTTAAAACTATCTAGATTAGCTATATAAAAATTATATTATTAGATTTATCGTTAGAATACTTTTATAATATTATAATTTTATTAGTATGTTTTAAAATAAAGTTATAAAAAATAGCTATCAAAGTTGCATATTAAAACCTAAAAAATTAAAAACGCCAAACGAAAAAGAACGGAGCGCACTTTTCCACCCATGAGTTTCCTTATATTATACAGTAAAGTAGTCCTTCAGCATCCCCATGCACGACGCGTCGTGGAACTACCCTGCGGAAGGAAGAGGTCAGCAATGCACCCCGTGGGCCCTACTTTCGTGACCTCATCCCGGAAAAGATGCTAATTGCACTAGTCATAATTTAAATATTGTTACTTCCATAGAAAATTTGTACCAATTTTAATTTGATTTAGAGGCTATCAACTTGATTAGCTTGTACATATCAAACTTTAACATGATTGGGACTACATTTTAATGCTATAATAATTTAATTATGATTTGAAGTTTCAACAATTCGGAATTTCAATTATATATATGTATACATATTCCAAATTAAAATCCAATATAATTTTATTCCGAATTTCAACTTATATAAAATTACGAATTTCATTAATTTTTTTGTTTGAATTGGAATTTATATGCACTCCAAATTTCAATTCATATATAACTGTTTTCGTATCTTAAAAGTAGCTTCATACCGATTATTTTGTTTTAAGAAAATCCTATGGACTAATTATCTTGAGTGAGATAAGGATCGAAATTTGATTGGAACTCAGCGTAGAACTTGCAAGTCATCTGGTACGAAGTTAGTTTATAAGAAGCATACAATATTTTTTCCTCTGATCGATTACTAAGGACATTAACGATTAGAGCTCTGGCAATTACAACACTATTTGGAGACATGCAGGGCTCTATACACGTTAGATGGATTTATTTGTAGACTTTTGGAATTTGATTGTGTGATCTGTAGATGCTATGTCTTACATTTAAATATTTTAAGGCATACCAGTAAATCAGTAATCCATCAGCAGCAGTGCAGCAGATTAACTCTCCGTTTCACTGTAAGAAAGACTTATTTCAAACTTTTTTGGGATGTGCTATTGTACATTGCCCCACAAATTTTGCCATGTAGATATATATTATAATCCCTTTCAATCCTTTTCAGTGTCACACTCTCACGACCACATCCCTCATCGTCGTTTTTAAATGATGTAGATGGACTTCTAATTTCCGATGAAGACTTAGGAGCATGACTGGTCGATTCCGTAACTGAACAATAATTAATAGCCTTGGAGATATGCTTTTAGTAAAAAATTAATAATAACTAGCAGATTTGCCATTACGTGACTAGATATTATGATACAATTGTCTCTGATATATAACTCTATCATCTATAATTGAAATACAATTGTATTTACTATATAACTCTAATATACATATATATTTAATCTACACCATTATTATCGAGGATAAAATAATCTTCAAATTATTACGTCATCATATTCCTTTGAGTATACCCCTTATCAACGAAGGGAAATCACTACAGAATGGTCGTAAGATCTGCTACAACCGTATGGTCGTAGACCCTTCTACAACCATATGATCGTAAGCACTTCTACAACCACCTGGTTGTAAATCGACCTACGATCACCCCTTAGTTGTGGATATTCCTGCGACCAGCATACCTTCAACCAACTTGTCTACGGTGATTAACTGTTCCTTGAATTCATCTGACAATGCAGTTAATTCACGCGTCTATCTAATAACTGTACACGATCTCTTTCTAACAATAACCGCTATACAGAGAACGGTCATTACATCTCTCTAACAATAACTTCTATCAGCGATTGCCATTAAGCAGTTAGAAGTTAGAAGTTAGGAGTCAAAAATTGAAGCTCTAACGAGCGGACCTAACAGAGCCTATTAGTCAATGCAATTAATAATGGTGACAATAATCACCGGGTCCTTTCGATATCACTTGGGTATATATGACGTCACGTTCACACGATTCGTATATGTACTACTGTACTGTATTGACTAATCAGGTGGTGCTCATAGTAGCTTATGCCTATGGGTTTTTAGCTTTTTTTTATTGTTTGAGGTTTTTTATCGTAATTGCTGGTAATTTTTCAGTATAGTTAAATTTAAAAAATAAAAAAGAATAGATTACTACACCACAGATAATACAAATAAAATACGGAAAAAAAGATAGAAAAAACCCAAAAAATTAGAAAAAACGAAGTTAAGAAGATAGAAGCAAAAGCTATAAGCAAGCCATGTTGAGCAGAGCCAAACGTACTGTATGTACCGTACTACTAGTCGATCGAATTCGAATTTCATTTCGGCACCGTATCGTTAAAACGTTTTGTAACTTTCACTCGTCATTGTCAGCAGGAGCATCCGGTTAGTGTCAGCAAGGATCCCTCCGCTCGTGCCATATACCAGTCTTGACTCGCTGCGACACTTCGGTCGGAACGGCGACTTGGCTGTGCTTCGAATTGGCGTAGCTGCTTCTCCCGGATCGCTGCAGCCTACGGCATCGACCGCAACGACGATGGTGCCTGCTCCGAAATGGGAGAGAGAACTCTGCGGTGGCTGCTCGGACGGGACTGTCCGATCCAAAAAAAAACAAAATGTTCCGCGTTACATATGACCGATGGATCGCCACATCCTACACTGTCCCGTTAAACCATATATACTAGCTGGTGTTGTCCAAACAATTGTTATGGTGGGCTTAGTTGGGCCGCCTAATGGGCTTCTTTGGGCCATCGCCAAAGCCAGATGGAAAAGAACTCGCCTACTACGGCCCAGGAATTTTCCAGCATTTTGCATTTTTGCTCTTAGTTATTTTCCCTCTCTCTCAAATATCAATTCACTCTTCCATCAACAGAAAAAAAAAGAGATCAATTCATTATCCCTTTCACAGTACAAAAATCTCGCTCATGGTCATCCTCTGCTCACGCAAGTCGCTCGAGCAGAAAAGCCATCCAAATTGCAGCTACAAGAAGTCTCTTGCAGCAGCTGGTCATCCACGACAGGCACAATCTCTCCCCTGAAGGAAATTGCCTGATGCACCCACTGCAACAAACATAGCATCTGCGGGTCTGCTTCCGGTGAAGTTAAATCTTCACCCACTCCATTACGTGATCGGATTATAAAGAACATAGGAAGCTAGCGTTGGGCTCCACAGAATCTGATTTTGACCACGCATTTCCATATTCACTAAACAATCAATTTTCTTGGTCAAATTTTATTCCCAGAGAAAAAGAAATTTATTGGCACCGGTTGCCTCCCATTATTCCTCTCTCCTCCCCTGTATCATTCTCTCCCTTGTCCTCTCCCTCAACACACAAATACGGCTTCTTCTTTTAAGTTTCTAAAATTTACTTTTTGATTTTTCTACTAATTAACTTTTAAACAAAGTATTTTTAAGATAGGATTTACAAGTTAATTATAGTACACGCTTTAGAGACTTCATTTATATTAAGCCAAAATCATACATGAAATTTTATTACCCTATATTTTCTTATAAATAACTCAAAAGTCTATAGAAAAAACCATATACCAAAATAAAACAGAAACAAAAAAGACAACATCCACTGGCCCTGTTCTTTTCAGCTTCTAAAGGCTGCTTTTCAGCTTTTCTACAGTAACTAGTTTTTAAACGAAGTATCTTTTCAAGATAGAATCTACTAGTTAATTATAGTCATACTGACTTTATTTATATCAGTAAAAACCGTACATAAATTTTTGTTACTCTATAATATCTCACGCTGTCCTGCCTTATCCCCTTCTCTCCTCTCCCTACCAATTCATCTCTCCCACCCTCTCCACAATACTGGTAATTACTAAGAATGATTAGATACCCAATAATACTCACGTATGTAACACAAACGCACCCTTTCAAATCATTTGAATATCAGCACCTAGCTTTGAATTTTATTTGTCAAATCATTTAAATATCACCAACCAGCTTTGAATTTTATTTGTTGGGCTCCTTCCTTGCACGGAAGGATGCCCTCAAAATATTAGCGTATGCTGCTATCTGTGGCGTGCACACGGTATTCTTTAGTAAAAGGCGAAAGAATAGTTCGCTTTGTGCTCACCACGCAGCTGCGTGCCTTTCTCCGTCGCACTGCCCCTCCATCTTATAGCACTTTCCGGCATCGCGACCATCACAACTCCGCGATATGGTACTAATCATAGCGTCGTACCCCCCCACTGCCGCATGCTTACCTCTTACGCCGCTCCCGTTGCGTTGGGCTCTTTGACTCGTTCGGCCTCGGCTCCACCAGCGATGCGCATCTGTTAAGAGTTCGGCCCATGAAGGGTTCGAGAGCCGCGCGCTGGCGCCGGGCCACTGGGGCCGTAGCGGGCGACGCGTGTGTGGTGCCGAGAGGTGGGCTCCGTCGTGGCAGCGCGCGTGCCGAGCGCAGCGCGGACGGTGGTTTCCTGGCGAGCCGCGGCGGCGCGTGCGTGCGGCGCGCGCGCGCGTTCGGCGAGGGGGGCGTGCGCCGGGCGGGGACGTGACCGCCGACCAACCGTGGCAAAAGCCGAAGGAACGGCGGGGCGACGCACCGCCCGCCAAAGCCGGTCCGGCGCCCACCCTATTCCTCTTCTTTTCACTCTCTCTATTTCCATTTCCCCCCTGCTCCTGTACGAACAAAACGCCACCGCCTGCCTGCTTACGTCGCACAGCCGCGGCAGCGCTTGTGCCACCTGCACCGCCATCTACCAACGCTGTTCACGACCCGAAGGTGCGGCGCCGCCTGCCACCTTCCGTCAGTAATCCTATAGTCCCAAATTAATTTATTCAATTACTTTTTTCCGTTCGGATTCTTAAATTATGCAATTGAGTAATTGACATTGCATAATTTCTAAGAGAACCTTTCTTTTTTGTGATCTTAGGTGATTTCATTAGTAACCGTTCCAATTAATTTTACTTCGTATTCTTAGATTATGCAATTGACATTGTCTAGAGTCCAGGGAACCTTTCTTTTTTGTGATCTCACGCGAATATGTATGCCTTCCTTTGCTATTTAACTGTCAGCCTAAAAACTGGGAGTAGCATGCAGGGCTGCTCGGCAGCGAGAGGAAGCATTTTTGCAGTAAAATTAATAGTAGGAGGCCAGGGGAAAATAACATATCAAACATAATGGAAGAGAAATAGCGGAAGAAATTGGCATCGTTGAAGATGAGGCCTAAGGCGGTGATGCAGAATCAAAGTCGCGAGAAGAAAAGCATATACGGATTCAGACAGAACAGAAGAAAAGCAGCAGCAAATAATTGAAGAAGAAGCAATATATCAAAGCAGCAAAGTGATGACTGATGAGGCACCGCTGCCAAGGTTGAAGATGCCTTCGTCAATCAGATGATACACCAGTTGTAGAAGCCAAGGTACACAGGCAATCACAAGAACATTATAGATAAACTTAGTGGGATATACCTCATAACAGAGATATCTGGCCTTATTACTGGATGATAAGCATATTGGAAGATTTTCTGACATGTAATTTTAGGTGGCAAAGTTTAACACAAAAAATCATCATATTATAATAATCCATTTTGCAGCAAGGTTATATATTGACGAAAGTTTCCAAATAAAACAATACCCGTATGTATTTGTAATCTAGTAGCGAGGAGTCTAGAACGTACAGCTGGATTATTCCACAAATTCAACCATGGTGATACATGTAGGTTTGTTTCCATTGTATTGTTGCACTGTACTGTCTTCTTTGTTGAACTACAGGACATACTCAATGGAGTGGATGTTTCCTTTCCTGTGAAATACTCACGTTCCCAATGGGGCATAACATTCCTTTGATATATATTTCTTTCTCCACAAAAACAGAGGTATATAGGCAGTTCCTCCTGCATATAGTAGCTTTGTTGATGCCTCCTCGATATTCCCATTTTTGTTTTGTTGATTAGCAAAGAATATTCCTACACGTTACTCAACAAATACCTACTAGATTTGCACCTCTAAATTCTGTTATATAAATACCATGGTCATGGATTTGGCCTGCTTACTAAGTGGACCAGTGTAGTTATTTTAATCATTTAGGACATACTAACTCTCCTTACTTGCATGTGTAGTTTTCTAAGTTTTATTTATGGATCACAACTATAGTAGCTTACATTTTTCTAGAATGTTGATTTGTGTACTACTGTATCAATGCACGTATTTATGTATAGAAACGTTGCCGGTCTCAAAGTGGCATCCTTGCATTCACCACGACATGCAAACGTGCAGGCACTAGCGGCTGCCGGCTGGTATGTATGCACCTTTTTCCATTCTAATTCTGTTTGTGTGATTTTTTTTGCTGTCCATTGAGACCTTCCATAAAAACCTGCAGCAACTTGTGAAAGGCTCTAGGATTTAACTTTTTTTCAAATATTTACTTTCACTTTTTTACAGACCAATCGTGATTTTAACTTTTGAATCTATTTTCAACACAATGATCACATCCAACCTAATCATAATAGTTTAAGCAAATTATCTCAAATCATTTTTTTGTCCCATAGAAATCGTGGACTCTCTTGCATGTCTCACATTAATTAGTTGAGACGTACCAATATTCATACATTATTCGAAGAAAAAGAAAAGTTTCGCCATACCACTGGCTTGAAATTTTTCTTCGACTATATATCAGATTTACTAAGAAATATATGTACATAAACATGTCGATTAGGAGAAATCCTAATCCACTATGAAAACTTAGCTCCATCACAGACATGTATTCAACTGGCTAATGTAAACCATATAATGGCCAATACCCCTTAACCAGTGGAAGCATTGCACATGGAGCATCCAGACTTAGCATGCATTGTGCAGGTGGGAAAGTTTCAGTCGATAATAATATGTGCATTATGCCCAATGATGTAACAAAAAAAAGAATTTCAGCCTTTTAATAAGTATTCACCACTCTCTCTCTCTCTCTCTCTCTATGTTTTTATTAAGGTTTAATGTAACTTTTCTTACGGCTAATGTTTTCAGATTCTTTTCCACTGTCTTGCACTTAATCATGTTCTTAACATGCATGCATATACGAGGGAGACAACTCCGTAACTTGCCGTATTAGACTAACATATGCAGACACCTACTCCCAGGAATCAGGTGATTTCTTTCTCCCACATTTCTATCTGATTTAGTTACTAAAGCATATAACTTAATTATATTAATACAGAAAATTATGTTAATCTTTTGAGATAAAAATTCAACACCTCTCATTTAATAGTCGTTTGTGTTGTTTATAGATTAATTTAGTAATTTCTATGATGAGATTGACTTTTTTTCTAGGACTTTTAGGGACACAATGCATTTTTGTTGCTATGGCTTTTAGGGACACACTTTAACGAACCCTCCTTAATAAGAAAATAATTTCAACTAGAAGAATTATGTTGGTCATAAATGTGCTTTCAAAAATGCATGCCTATCAATCGATGCACACGCCAATGTTTTTGTACTCTGCAATTTATGATCCAAACTGATGGGAGTCCTCTAAACTTCTTTGTATGAGAGATTATGCTCTTTTATCCTAGGAAAGACGCTGTCTTAGATAGCACAGCAGAAGGAAGCATATTCAAGCATCTCCTTGTAACTAATCAGTAGAAAAATTATATTGACGCTAAATTTTACACCTAATACCATTTTTGCTAGAATTGCCATCAATGTGGTGGATTCTAATTAAAATTGAACTAAATCTACCGTTGGGTGTTATCTAAAAGCTTAGGATGGTTACATAAGCTAAGGAAAAGAGAGATATTGTAGAAATCCTTTCAAAAAAAATCTAGCCTTTAATTTGGTGGACCCTAATTATGTTTATCAATCCATAGCCAATGGATGTTACATGATAAATGAGAATAATTGCTAGAAATTCGTATAAAAAGAAAAGCATCTAGCTCTTAATTAGGCTGCCCCTTCTTATGATTCACAAATCATAACCAATGATTTTTCTTGATCTATGGAAGTATGCATGAAATTGATTTACACCGTGATATACGTGCACGTATAATTGGAGAACTCTGGTATGAAATTAACATGCGAGATATTGTAGGGAGAATTGAACTCAAGTGATCCACGTACAGACACGAACTTATTTATAATATCTATTATAATTTGCATTATTTTAAGTATATCAATATGGATATAACTATTGTCTCTATTATTGGAGATACCGATTAAAAATTATAAAGAACACCCAAAGATATAATCCATATGCTTTATTTTAACATATACTACTATACATCAGTATCACAAATGAAACCAATTCTACAAATGTGGAATTAAATCAAAAGGATAACGTTCTAAAAATTCTAATATTTGAATTGTTTCATATGATATGTAACCCTTTATTTTCCGCATATAATTGTTTTATTATCCATCGCATATGCTTATCTAAACAAATTAAATATGCTATAAGTAGGTATCTCTATGATGAAACCGCCTGAAATAAACACAACTGTGAGATGCAATCTAGTTTACCACTGATAATTGTAAACAGGCACATGATTTGAGGAACAAAATTTCAGTTTGACAAAAATCATCTCAGGATCGTTCCTCGATTCCAAAGTTACGTTATTTATATCAATCGGAAGTAGTACATCTAGATGGAAAATAAGGGAGCCACACAAATGATTATGCGAACCAATTGCACACCAATGGAAAAAGAAGAAGAATAAAACAGAGCTTTACTTTACCAAATGAAGGCAGGCTGCTCATATAAAAATATGGTAATCCCTTGTTCTCAAATAGATGTGTTTTAGAATACGTGAGGTCAAACTTTTAGGTTTTAATTTTCCTGATGGTTTAAGTGACATTCAGAATCCTGTTGGATAATGTCAGCATTATGATTTTCAATTAATAGAGCCTCTGGTTCCTTTTAGGCTTCTTTGTTACAAATTCAAATGGTTGGTCAGTGCTCGTAGTCGTATGTGTTCTTGCCACTGGTGGATAGATAGCACGATGATTAAAAATTTGTTCAGACCACAGCTGCAAAGCCTGAACTGCATACAACACATGCCACAGCACTGATGGAGATGCAATCTAATTTACAACTGATATTTGTGCTTGGGCGCCTGATTGGAGGTCTTAGGGACCAAATCTAATTTTCAGTACAGAAGACCCATAAATCGTGTTCCTGGCTGATGCTGACGAGAAATTTAAATTGGACCCTGGGCCGTCGCTCTGGGAGGAAGCCCACAGGCTTAATAAATTATCAGTGTGTGGGTTGTGGGCCTCAGGGATCATGGTTTTTTTTAAAAAAAATCTAATAGAAAAAGAAGCAGCAGCAGCTTAAGGGCCTGTTCTTTTCCTTCGAAGCTGACGACTTTTGGCTTTTGCTACAGTACCTATCTTTCAAATGGAGTATTTTCTCAAGACGGGGTCTACAAGTTAAACGATGTATACGTTAAAAACCCAACATCTGTACCATTCAAAATCGCAAGTGGGTATCTCTCTTCGTAATCTATACCGTAAACAGCCAAAATTTAAAATTTTTAATCAAAAACCATAAACCGCAGCCGTTGCCAAACAAGTCCTAAGCTTCTCTCCTCTCGTCTCCATGCTCCCCCGACGCTCCTAATTCCTGCCCGATGGTTTGCATACGTATCTTCGTCATGTCCATTGTTCCGCACGTCAACTGGGGTGACCGGGTGAGTTAATTAGAATGTAAACCAGGATGCATCCTACTGTACTCCCTTCAGTTAAAAAAGTACGACGATCTGGAAAACATGTAGTTAAAATAAAATAATTTTGATCAAAGATATTATCTACAGTGTATGATTTGGATATGTGAAAATGATACAGTCAACTTATCATAAAAAAAATACTTTCACAACTTTTTGAATATATGATGATAAAATGGAGTTCTTGTTGATTTTTAAAAGTAAAAAACATCATTCTCCCAAGAGTATATATCTGCAGTAGAAAACATAGAATAGCAACTCAACAAAAAATATAATAAATAAATAAGCCATAGACCTCATTCGTTTGTGGTGACCTCAGCTTAATTTCATCGTAAGCTAACCAACCAATTCGAGCTAGCCTCCAGGGGGCGGACGCGAGAGGGGGCTAAAGCGCTGGAGCACATCCTACCCTCGGTCGGATCATGGGTAACCCCTAGCACCCTCAGCCAAGCCTCCACGGGATGCCATAGCTGCAGATAGAAAAGGAATATTAGGATAGAAGAAGATTATCTAGATATGGGCATCAATTACCTAGCATGGGCCACACCACCTTTAAGACCTCGTTTGTTTGGGTTTTAGTTTTTAACTTTTGGTTTCTAACTTCTAGTTTTTTATATTTATCATTTTTTGGTTTTCTAGCTTTTTTTGAGCTTTTTCCTTTTTTTCGTATTCCTTTGCATTATCCGTGATGAGCTAACTTTTTTTTCATTTTTATTTTTTAAATTTAATTACGTCAAAAGCCACCAGCAGGTATAGTGCAAAATAAATCAGTTACAGTACCAAACAGTGAAAAATAAGCCATAAGTCACAAAAAAAGCCAAATAAGCGACAGTGCCAAGTCTAGTGTTATTTATCTATTAGGCCAAGCACACCAGTCAAGCCCACAAGGCCCACATATCTCTCTTTCTTCTCAATCCAACTAGTTAACTACGAATGACCGAACCAATTCCCCAATCGCAATCAGCCTAATGGAGTCGCAACTCATGCGATGTGAGCGGCAACCCTAGTGCGGCGACGAGTAGCGAGCGTGCAGCAGGCATGCAGCGACGGCGATGACATGTCTTGGGCATGCTGCAAACAGCGGGCTGCTAGCATAGGCGGCAGGCGTGCGGACTATGGAGGCAAGAGATCGAGGCGCAACAACGTAGGGGAAATTTTATTCGGTCATTTTGGTGGTATTTGCATTTTCATTATTTTCTCTTCTAATTATGTATGATTTTAGATGCAAAAGATGGTTATATTATTGTTTCTTTCGTTTGTCTTATGTTACCGTTGTCTTGTTAGCAGCTCCTAAATTTTAGTACTAGGTCCTCTGGTCGCCTAGCTGCCTGGGTCATTAATTTAGCAATGGCCAACATCTCACTAATACTATGGCTTCCTTTGTTTGGGCTTATGGTTAGGTTTTCTATAGTAAATAGCATTCAAATGAAATATTTTTTAAGGTAGGATCTACAAATCGATTGTAGTAGACACTGTCCTAACTTTATCTATATCAACCAAAATCACACGTGAGTATCTCACTCTTCGTACTCTCTTTCTCGCGAACAGTCAGAATTCAAAAATTTAAGCTAAAAATAACATCCCAAAAAACTCACCCATATAATTGTTTTATTACTTTGGGCTTTTATTTTCCACATATAATTGTTTTATTATCCATCGCATATGCTTACCTAAACAAATTAAATATGCTATAAGTAGGTATCTTTATGATGAAACCGCCTGAAATAAACACAACTGTGAGATGCAATCTAGTTTACCACTGATAATTGTAAACATGCACATGATTTGAGGAACAAAATTTCAGTTTGACAAAAATCATCTCAGGATCGTTCCTCGATTCCAAAGTTACGTTATTTATATCAATCAGAAGTAGTACATCTAGATGGAAAATAAGGGAGCCACACAAATGATTATGCGAACCAATTGCACACCAATGGAAAAAGAAGAAGAATAAAACAGAGCTTTCCTTTACCAAATGAAGGCAGGCTGCTCATATAAAAATATGGTAATCCCTTGTTCTCAAATAGATTGTTCTCAAATAGATGTGTTTTAGAATACGTGAGGTCAAACTTTTAGGTTTTAATTTTCCTGATGGTTTAAGTAACATTCAGAATCCTGTTGGATAGCGTCCGTTGTGATGTTCAATTAAGAGAACCTCTGGTTCCTTTTAGGCTTCTTTGTTACAAATTCAAATGGTTGGTCAGTGCTCGTATGTGTTCTTGCCACTGGTGGATAGATAGCACGATGATTAAAAAATTGTTCAGACCGCAGCTGCAAAGCCTGAACTGCATACAACACATGCCACAGCACTGATGGAGATGCAATCTAATTTACTACTGATATTTGTGCTTGGGCGCCTGATTGGAGGTCTTAGGGACCAAATCTAATTTTCAGTACAGAAAATCCCATAAATCGTGTTCCTGGCCCAAATGAGCTACAGTGCCAAGTCTAGTGTTATTTATCTGCTAGGCCAAGCACACCAATCAAGCCCACAAAGCCCACATATCTCTTTCTTCCCAATCCAACCAGTTAACTATGAATGACCGAACCAATTCCCTAATCGCAATCAGCCTGACGGAGTCGCAACTCATGTGATGTGAGTGGCAACCCTTGTGCGGCAACGAGTGGCGGGCGTGCAGCAAGCATGTAGCGGTGGCGGCATGTCTTGGGCATGCTGCGAACAGCGGGCTGCTCGCATAGACGGCATGCGTGCGGACTATATATGGAGTCAAGAGATCGAGGCACAACAACATAGGGGCAAATTTATTCGGTCATTTTTGTGGTATTTGCATTTTCATTATGTTTCTCTTCTAATTATGTATGATTTTAGATGACAAAAGATGGTTATATTATTGTTTCCTTCATTTGTCTCATGTTAACATTGTCTCGTTAGCACCTCCTAAATTTTAGTACTAGGTCTTGCTAGCCGCCTAGCTGCCCGAGTTAATTTAGTAATGGCCAGCATCTCACTAATACTATGGCTCCCTTTGTTTGGGCTTATGGTTAGACTTTCTACAGTAACTAGTTTTTAAATGAAGTTTTTTTTAAGGTAGGGTCTACAAATTGATTGTGGTAGACACTGTTCTGACTTATCTATATCAGCTAAAATCACACGTGAGTATCTCACTCTCTGTACTCTCTCTCGCGAACAGTCAGAATTCAAAAATTTAAGCTAAAAATGACATCCTAAAAGAACTTACCCATATAGGACGCCACACAGGACACAGGCCACACAGCGGTCAAGGAAGATGGTGAACCAGCAATAACTCCTTGGCATTTTTGGGAGGATTTTACTTTTACTCCACTTGCTACTTGAACTACTTGAAGTCTTGTATGCAAGTTTCTTTACGTTGGGTTTTTTTAGGGAAAAGAGAGATTTTATTTAACAATCAAAGGTAGGATTACAATTCTAGAGCACTGTTCAGTAGAGATGGCAACGAGGCCGTGGGGTGTCAGGGGAGGCCCTCGTGGCCCTGCCCCGTTCCTTGCTAGCCCGGCCCGGCCTCGGCCTTATTTGGTGGCAACAGGGCCATGGGGTCTCGAGGGAGGCCCTCGTAGCCTTGCCCCAGTCCTCACTAGCTTAGCCGGGTCTCGGCCCTATTTGGCTTACCGGGGGACCCCTCCCCCCTGTCGACCCTCACAAGGATTCCAAATAGGCTAAAACTATTTAAAAAAATAATGTGATTTTGTCCATTAATTTTAGTTCAAATATGTAAGAAAAGAATACAATCTTCATATTAAAATCTATAATATATTATAGAAATATTTTTTATTTTTATCAAATCTCCGGGCGAGGGCGACCCGTCATCATCTCGCTAGCGTAACGAGCCCCGGTCCCCGTTCACCTGTAGGGGAGAGATTATCCCGCCCCAACGGCAAAATTCCCCAGAGGGCCTGCTCTCTCGGGCAAATTGCCACCCAAGTGCTCAGTACAGCTTGGCGTACCCGACAACCACACTGCCGTAGAATTTTGACCGTGAGCGTGCTGACAGAGTTCGTGAGCCACCCTATTTTGATCATTCGATGTGGTAAATTTCGCGACAATGACGATGGTAAAGAGGCAGTAGGACCAGCAGTACAATAATGCAAATAAAGTGATACGACATATCACATGCATCCACAGCTGGTGCAACTAGTACTAGTACAGCTTTAGCTTTACGGCACATGCATGCAGTCCAGTGAAACAAGGCTGCGAGGACAAGCCATTTACTTCGACGTGTCATATTTCGATCATTACAACGATCACCTTAGGTATACTCGCAAGGATCTCTTAGCTCGCATAGTCGCATCTAAGAGCTGGGACTTGGGCCGTGCTTTTTTAGTCAGCCTAAAGCACGAGTGGCCCAGCACGCCCAAACACGGTCCAGCACGAACGGCGGGCCGTGCCGGGCCTGAAAAACCGGCACGGTGAGCGGCACGGCACGGCACGGCGGGCACGGGCGGCACGAAGGAGCACGCCTCCGGCCTCCCCCAGTCCACCTCCCGTCGACATCCCAATCCCAATCCCCACAACCACAACCATCACAGAGCAGACTAGCAGAGAAGAGAGAGTAGAGGGGAAAGAGGCACACTGGTCGCCGGAGCTTGGACGAGCCGCAGCATCCCGCATCCTGCGCAACGGCAGCGCACCGGATGCTGACACCCCCGTGGTGGTCATGGTGGGGAAGGGCCCCTCCTCCTCGCCGTCCTCCCAAGCGGCAGGCTCGATCGGTGGCGGCGGCGCCATGGACATGGAGGAGGTGCGGGCTGCAGGACCTCGGCCTCGCTCTCCTCCGATCGCATCGTCGAGATACAATGCTTATGCCCTCTCCGCTGCAGCACTCGAGGCGGCGGAGGAGGAGGCGGCGGGAAGGCGAGTACGGGGAAGGAGGGGGCGGAGAGAGGAGAGGCGCGCGGGGAGGCGGCAGGGGGGGGGGCGGGGGGGGGGGGGGGGGGGGGGGGGGGGACGGAGGGGAGGCGGCGGGGGCCGAGGAGGGAGGCGGCGGGGGGCCGGCGCGTGGGAGGAGGGAAGGAGGGGGTCATGGGAGATTGGGGAGGAGGAATCGGGGGAGGAAGGAGGCGAAGTGGCAGGTGAGAAGAATCGGGCGGCGCCCGGCGGTGAAGGGTTTTAGGGTTTAGCCGGTTAGGGTTTTGTATATTGTTTTCAATTTAGTCCTTCAGATTTTCTAAAATCTACAAATAGGTTTTTATCTATTTTGATTTGTTCTATTCTAGCCCTCATAAATTCTGATTTCATCGTGGAAAGGTCCTATACATCTGTTGTGACATGTACATATGTACGGAACAGTCCTTAGAATGCCAAATTTGAATATTGAGTTAGGTTTTGGAGATGTGAATGTGTGATGTGTATATATATATGAGATGAGGAGAAAGATAAGGATGGTTGGATCTTAATCTAATAGCTGAAAAAAGTGACTGAGATATGTTGCGATTTAGGCCGAGTTCATTTTTGCACTTGTGATATGAGGTGTCTTTTGTTGTTCTTCATTTTTGCACTTTGTGATATAAGGTGTCTTTTATTGTTCTTTCTTAAGAAACATCATCATACAAGAATAATGAGTATTTTCAATGTTCCTCCTCCTTAGGTTACCACTACTGAACCCTAGGTCACATCCTCACGCCTTTCTTGCTTCTTTGTGTAAAATCGGTAGGGCTGGACTGCTGGAGAAGAAGATCAATCAAATCAACATATTCTAACATATATTATAATTTGACAACATAGCTCACCTCCATTGTGATTTTATTTTATGTGAGCAAATTACTACTACATGCGCTTTTAATTCTAACATAGCTCCCTTCACCGACTGCCTTTTTAATTCGAGAATTTGATGAGATAATCACCCCATGTGTGTTACAATTAACCATTATGTAAACAGAGATAGGTTGTTATTGGTGTGTGTATTCCAAGTAGTTACTAAATGTTCGAGAAATTATTTAAAATCGATTTCTTAACTATAGTAAATTGCACTCATGACTCTCTTTGAGCTTTTCTATTTGACTAGTTGGGCAGCCCTATGCTAGGTTGCCGGGCGATGAGCTAGATGTCCACATACGCCACAGTCCAATTTGCACCAAGATGTGTATACCATTGGAATAAATGACCAAGTTCGGAGGTGAAATGACATGAGACAATAGTATTAAATTTTAAGTAGGTTTTTAATAAGGCGGGTACAAGAGAAAGGAAGATGGCGGCCACCGCTACCATCGTCACCGTCACTTTCGTCGTGTATAGTTACTTTGGGCTGGGCTTAGGCTGGCACGGCACGAACACCGACACGTGGGCTTTGGGCCGTGCTTGGGCCTGGCCGGAGGCGAGGCGGGCCAGCACGGCACGGCACGACGGATGATCGGCCGAGCCGACGCGGCGACGGCGGCCGGCACGATGGGCTTGGCGTCGCGCGCGGCACGCACGCCCAATTCCCACCTCTACTCGCATCCATCCACAGCGGGTGCAACTAGGGACGCGGCTCACATGCTGGAGCCCTGCACTTAGCGCCAGGGGTCCCCAAAAATTCAAAAAAAATCTGAAAAATTCAAAAATATACTTTAAAAATCCAAAAAATTGTAAAAATTACTTTTTTAAGTATAAACAGTATTTTTTTAAGTACTTCAATTTTTTTTTGATTTTTACTTTTTATTAAAAAGTATTTTAAGTACTTAAAAATACTTTTTAATAAAAGTACTTTTTACAATTTTCGGATTTTTTAAGTATATTTTTGAATTTTTCAGAAATTTTTTGAATTTTTGTGAACACTTATCACCCTCCTGGGCACCCTGCACGGCGCCAAGTGCAGGGGTCCCAGCATGTGAGCCGCGTCCATTAGTACTAGGAGTACTACTTTTGCTTTATGGCACATGCACGCTCTCCAGTGAAATATGGCTGTGAGGGCAGGCCATTTACCACACGCCAAGGTCTGGCCAACTTTGGGCCTTAGGCCAATCTCAATGGGGTTTTATGGAGTTTCATGAGCATTAAATACGCTGACATGGCACTATACTGATGAAGAGAGAGATGATAAAAGTTTCATGGGAGTAGAGAGAGTTTCATGGGGATGAAACTCTTCTGCACTGTTTCCAAAATATGGGTGTGTTGGAAACTGGGACATGAAACCTCCACTGAGACTGGCCTTATTATTAATGCAGTCTTCATGCATGTGTAAAAATTTGACAAGAGTTGCGTGTGTTACTTCAAAAAAAAACACTTCTCTCCTTTTTACAAAAATCAGAAGTAAGTTTGAACATTTAAAAAAAATACAAACTTTTGGCTCCTGCACATTCCGCTCGGATGACATTTGCTAAAACACATTGCATACTCATGGTTGGTATTGACGCCAAGGTTATGTTAACTTAAAAGATATCAATTAGAAGTACATCTAAATGGAAAATAAAAGAGGAGCACAATTAACACTTACACGCCAAAGAAAAAGAGAGAAGGAAGACCTATACTTCATATACTAGTACAGTAGTACTCAGTCCTGCAACTTCTAGATTTTTCTTGCTTTCGACAGCTTTCTTTTGCTTTTTTCTTTTGTCTTTTTTTGGTTTTTTTCCTTTTCTTTTTTCCTTTATTTCTTGCATTGTCCGTGATGATATAACATTTTGTATTTTTTCTTATTTTTTAAAAAGCTACCAGTCGTTATAATACATCCGGACGGCGAGAATGCTCGGATCTCAGATGTGATGCATGGGCTGACCCGGAGTTTTTCGTTAGACCCCGAGGTGTGCAGCGTCATGGTGCAAGGGTTTTGGAGCCGGTCTCCCATGGACATCAGATGGGAGTTGAGGATGTTAGTGCGTACTGCTGTGTGGAAGGAGTTTGTGCAAGGGTGCCGGTGCCGTAGATACGACTGTGTACTGCTTGTGCAACCGTGCTCATTACAAGATGTGCAAGGTCGTGCGTTCAGCCTTGCTCCGGGAGGTGGTAGCAACTCGGACAGGCAACATGTTGGGGAAGAGGATCAAGTTGCTCGTGATGAAGCCGATGCGGTACATGGCGGAGAGGTACAACGGTCAAGCCATGAAGAGGGAATAGGACAAACTGATGAATGGGGGCATATTGAGTATATCATGTAGCAGATGGACTGTGATGACCAGACGGCATGGGCTGAAGAGGAAGCTATACAGGATAACGATGATGACAGTTCGCAGGAGGATGAAGCTCCCATCCCGTAGGAATGGAACCGGTTTAATGCTGAGGGTGTTTCTGCACATGATGAGCATGAATCAGCATGGAAGTACCATGAGACAGAGGTTCGATTGCATTCTATGTTTGCTGACAAGAGATCGCTGTAGGATGCTATCAAGCTATGGGCCCTTTCAATGCAGCGGACTTTTCGCGTTGTGAAATCTAACTAGGAGCAGTACACCGTGAAGTACGAGTAGGCCGGTTGTCCTTGAAGGGTGCACGCACGTAGACCCAAGTACGAGACTCACTGGATTATGTCGAAGGTGGAGTCGCACTCTTGCATTCTCAGTAGTGTTTTGGCGAGGCATCGTAACCTAACATCCGCCTTTATAGCCAATTTGATGTATGGAGAGATAGTAGAGAAGAAAAACATCGAGGCCACACATATAGTGGTAGCTATCGAGAAGAAATTCAAGTACAAGATTAGCTACGCGAAGGCGGGGCATGCTAAGCAGAAGGTGTTGGAAAAACGTTTCGGGTCTTTTGAGGCAGCATACGACAATCTTCCTCGTATGCTTCAGGTGTTGCAGGACAGGAACCCGGGCACGTATATCGCTGTGCAGGACAAGCCGTCCACAGGTCCACCAGGATATGCGGTGTTGCAGAGCCTTGTTAGCATTTGGTGCTTGCATCGAAGCATTCAGGCACATGCTGCCGGTGATCTCAGTAGACGGGACCTTTCTGATAGGCAAATACAAGGGGCAGATCCTGACGGCCATATACGTTGGCGGCAATAACCAAATATTGCCGCTGGCCATCACATTTGTGGAAAGTGAGAATTATGAAAGCTGGTTGTGGTTTCTCAGACATGTGAGGGTTGGAGTTGTCGGCGCTCGTCCTGGTGTGTGCGTAATCCATAATCGCCACGCCGAGATTATAAGGCTATAAGCAAACTTCAGGAAGACCCCGAAGAGCCCTTTTCTTGGCCGGACATGAGGAACAGGTGGTGCATTCGTCACTTAGGGGCTAACAGGTGGAGCATTGGGATGGAGGGAGGTAGCACTTATTTTAATAACCGATGACCCAAGGGTCATTATATTTTAATTGACATACAAAAGTATATTTTTAACATGATCTTTTATTTAGCAATGCTATTCGGATAAAATGTCATTGATATTTTATATACACTTTAGTTATTAGTTGGCATAGTTTAATTAAATTTATTTATTTGGGGCCGAACTTTGTGATACAAGACTATATGTTATTATCATTACTAAATAAATCTACCGTTTAGGATTTTTAATTATCAGTGGCATGTTAAATGACAAGGATTATATTTCAATAGGGCCTTCGACTGACATAAGAATTTCCTAAAATGATAATTGGTTGACTTTATATAACCTCCCTTCCTATCTTAATTCATCTTTTCGATAAAGATCACTAATAACAAGGGGATACTTCAACCTAAACACAAGTAGCATAGGAATTTGTTCGTTTATTCTAATTAGTCATTATCCCCCTTAAGTAACCCTAATTATCTACATTTGCAACATTCATACTTTTATCGTCACCTCTGATTTAAAATTGTATTTTAATTTAAGTAGCAATGACATATTGGCTAATTTCCTTATTTTTAACTCAGTTAACATTGTAACTAAGGTTCTTACGATACTCGGACACATAGACAAACACACATATCAATAGTCTCTTACTGGCATTTTCATTTTTGGATAAGTATTAACAGCACGCTAATTATTTTTTTGACTTATTTAATTACATGCAAGGAGATCCTTAATTTAAATTTCAGAATTTATAGTTAAATATTAGTGAACTAGAATTAAATTATTCCCCCCTAATTATTCAATCACCATTTGAAGAAAAAAGGTTTCATGATAGTTGGAATATAACTAATTTATATTTCTCTTAATCCTTTCCTGACTATTTCTAGCCAATAATTAATATATTAATCCTATTGGTATCAAATAACCATGCTTATATTTAGTTTAGATAAGTATTCGTAGGCAAGAAACTGTTCAAAATTCAATCTCTAAGTACTTTTGATTTTCTGTATTCTAAATCTATAATTACAATTTATTTGTAATTCTATTTATAACTCCATTGTTTTACATCATATTTTCACTTTGAATTTTTATCTGCGTTTTAGAGTTTATGACATGCACATATTAATTATTGTCTACCTCAAATAGACTCGGATCACATGGTCCCATATGTCATTCATAGGAGAGGGGTCAGTGGGTATCAAAAAGAAACAGAGGAGGCAGGAGGCAGCAGAGTAGGGGAGAGGTGGCGCACGGCCTCAACGATGGCGGCGCCGACAGGGGAAGTCCCAAGGGTTGGAGGCGACAGCGAAAATGGCAAACTAGGAGATAGGGGAGGCTGGGTGTAACGACCCACGTCATTAATTAACCTTAAGTAGCGACTTAAGACGTTAAGCATGATTAATTATGTAACTAATGATCTAAAATACGAAGGAATTTAAACTTTTTATATGTCAGTATAAATTGAAATCAACGAACGATGAATAAATACGTTACTACCGCAATTCCATCGACGAGGGTGAAGACCAAACGGTATAAACTAAAGTGAGAAATAAAATTCAATTGCACAAGTAAAAGCCTTCGACTCAATTAAAATATATATAACAGTCTGTAGTACATCAGTAATTAAATTACAATCCTTATAGGGTAAAATCATTAACATCCATTGATCGACGATTAGAACTTATATCAAGTCAAATAAAAATATTACAATTTGCATTACATAATAGCGACAATACGAATTACAACAAATATACAATTTCATATTTCAACCAAATAACCATCTTGAAAACTAAGCAATTGCAATATAATTGTATTTAGTTAGGAAGTGCGTGATTTAATTGACACCAAGTCCATCTCATACATATTCAATTGCATCCAGATTAACAGAGAATAGAAATTGCATTCGAGTAACCTGCATTCATCTGTACATCAATATTAATAGAAAGCTAGAATACAGGCAGGCCATCTCATAGACTCATACAATAGAAGCTATTGTCAAACTGCCACCACACCACTATCCCACTTATACGCGAACCAGTAATTGTAATACTGAAAAAGACCGAACAAAAGAACGAATAAAAATAAGCGAAGAAGGAAAAAGAATAGAAATAGACATCAGAGCCCTAGAGGTTAAGTTTGGGTAGGGCAATCCGTTCACAGAGATACCTGACCGTCCGAGGGCCAGTCGGCATCTCTCACAACCGTAGGGTCATCACTCGGCACAAACAAGCCTGTTTCGACATAGAGACCAGCCAACGTAAACCAAATTACCATAATGCCCTTTTTAAATTTTCCACATAGCAACCGGAGGGCAGCACGGCTCAGTCGCTGAGACAGCATACACGTTCGAGAAAGCTCACAGCCAGACCGCAGCACAATATCAAGAAGTCACAGCACAGCCACAAGCCAAATATCACACGCAGCCACCAGAGAAGAGAACAGAAGGAACCCAGCAGAGCCAGCCCCATTGTCTCTCGTTTCCATCCCAAACACTCAAACCATCCAGCCACAGAGCAACCGCCACCACAAGCACCAGGGAGCACCAAGCCAACCAAGAAACCGTAACCACCGAGGAGAAGCCAGACGCAAGACGAAGGCCAGGCGAACGACCAGGAGCAAGGCGACGGCAAGAGGAGGAGACCACCAGACCAGCATCAGGACAAGTCAACCAGGAGCAAGAAGGTGGCAAGGAACAAAACCACAGGCCGGCAAGTCGTAGGAGGAGGAGACCACCACCCAGACCAGCCGGTTCACCATCAACGGGGAAGGCAACCGCCGAGCACGAGTCGCCGTCCTCGCCAAAGCGACCAAAACCCACCGGCAAAGGTAACCCACCAATTACCCATAGCTTTAGCATCAATGTCAACAATAAACCTTACATGCCACACATAGTAAACCACCATTCGTTGTCAACTAGCACTAATGAGCAACAGTGAAACCACCATAGAGATTGTCCACTGGAGGTAGAAGAGAGGAGTAGAGGGAGAGTAAAAGGCCAGGGGCTCACCGAAGAGGAAGGCGGCGGCGTGCTACCACCGACCTAGCCATGTACCCAACCGCCACCGCACACTCCCCCGGCGTGCTGGCGGCTTTAGCTTGGCCATGGCTAGCCTAGGGCAACTCACCTCCAAGCCTAGCACATCTTGAGCAAACCCATTAGAACCAAATTGAAATAGCAACGAAATCAACCGTGGACTTGATCGGATCTGAGGGAGGAGCATCCGATCCGGGCCCTAGGCCATGGATCTGGCCGCAGCTCGCCATGCTGCCCCGAGCGGCGAGGCAAGGGGAGGCGCATCGGTGGGGGCCGGCGGCGCGAGGGAGAGGTGCATCGGAGGGCCGGTGCGAGGGGGAGGCGCTTCGGAGGACCGACGCAAGGGGAAGGCGCGTCGGTGGGAAGTGGCGCGAGAGGAGGAGCCGAACCGGAGCGGCGTGGCGGTGCGACGCGAAAGGCCCAGGGCGGCGCCGGGCGGGGGAAATAGGAAGAGGAGAGAGGGTGCCGAGAGAAGGGGAAGAAGCGGCGTTGGCAGGAGACACCAGGAAGGGGAGCGGGCGGAAGGAAAGAGGAAGGAAAAGAAAAAAAAAAGAGAAAAGAGAGAGAGAAAGAAGAGAAAGGAGGAGCGCGCACAATAAAAATTTGTAAATAGTTAACTTTAACTAAGCTGGTGTAGATTAAAATACTCGATATCATTATGCTAATTATATTAAAATAAAAATATCAATAATCAGTAGTTATGATGAATTAAGGATTGGCAGTAGATTAAAAGTTGGCGAGTACCGATTGAACCGATACATTGTCGTTCAAACTATTAAATTTTCTAAGCAAACATCGACTTAAACCGGTTGATAGTATAAACTTGTGGAATTTTATTAATAAATATTCATGATCGTTATAAATAAACTAAGCCGTCAATGGATTAAAACATATACATAGGATATCAAAATTTATAGATCTTCGTCTAGACCACCCCAGGGCATATTTAAATACTTAGGCGATGCTGTTGGTAGCATTTAAATTATATAAATCCACCCTGATTACTTCGAAATATTAGAACAAACTAATTGTGGTCCGACGATGTAAAGTATACACGCCGATTAAACCTGTACGCATAAGGATTAAATTAAAGTACTACAGTTTAAGACAATTTCATTGCAGGTTTGAATACGCAAATAAATTAGTTTAGTCATCTAAACAATAGAAACTCACTAATCAATATTTATAATGACTAAAATAAATGATTTGCCATCTATAGAATAAAAACATAGCGCGTACCGATTTAATTGATGCATAGCTAATTAAATCATTCGGGATTGTAACTAATTACCTAATTAACCTAGATAGCGTTAAATCATATAACTGTCTTAATAAATATTCTTAGTTATGGAAGATAAGTCAAATGATGCCCGTAGGCTAGAAATTGCCCGCATACGAAGTAAATTGTTATAATATCCTTGAGATCCCTATTGCGTAATTAAATGCCTAGTTAATTTTTATAGTCGATTATGAACTGTAGAAATCCACTGATAAATATTCTGAATTGCTAGAATAATGTCATAGCTGTTAGAAGATTTAAGACTGTTTGCGACGATTAGAATAGAACGTGCTGAGTTAAAATAGTACTCGTCAATTTAAGAGTACGCATAGCAATTAAAATTATACATGGCGATTTAAATAGTAGTTAAGCTGTAAGAATATGTAAATGACAAATAAAATTAAATAGGCATAATTGCATTGCTGAGATCGAGTAGGATTAATGTTCGCCAATATTTGTGCGTGTATATATTAGTCGTATTGCAAAATAGATGATCGGATAACAACAAAAGATTAAGTCTAATTTTTAAGTAATCAACCCAGCTCCATGCTAAGCCAACACCGTCAAATGATGAGTACAGAATACGAGATAACTAGGATTACCGCGAACGGGTTGACTGGAGTGAGGTTTTACCTTAGGAGTACAAGCACATCGACACCTCGTATCTTATTATAATTTTTATACATTAAATCGTAGTCAATGTATTTAATTGCAGACGACAACCCAAGCTACGGGAGTGACTTCACCTAATCCTATTTGCATCCGAATCTATGATTGAAATCCAGGCAAGCATTCCTTTGATCAAAGCTTCTGAGTATATTTCGTAAAACAAGTATTTTGGTATTAATCTAGTATCACCCTGCATGAAAGAATTAAAAGATATTTAAATCGAACAGTTGAAATAAGAGACATGAGAAAGGAAATAGAGGGCAACTGATGGAGCAGTTGGCCATTTCAGTTATGTAAGAAGGTGGGCAGAGGTTGCCAGGGTAGGTGATAAGTGGGCAGGTGTGGGACCTCTGCATAAGAATAGAATATAAGGAATTACAAACTTCATCCATGTGAACAGACCGTACCACACCGTATCAACCAACATTCTGTTTTTCACGGGCAGTCTGTACTCTATTGAAGTATTATATTCTCCACATGGGTAAGTATTAATTAGGGGAGGAACCCACAAAAGCCGGACCAGCACCGGAGTAGGGGATCCACAGTCGCGCAGAACCCAGAACTGGTAAGTAGGCCAGAGGTGGGGGAGGTGGATCGCAAGAACCCTAGTCTGCACGAGACCAGCAGTGGGGTACGCGAAGGCAATATATTACGCAGTTGGGTGTTAGGCAAGGGTCAGAAACCACCCTAGCCAGCAGTTATTGTCGCTTTCGGTGGGTCTGTGTGAGGGTGGTACACCGCTCTAGGCTGCCGCTTGTGAGTAACTGGGTGGAGATATAATTACTGAGATAGATGTATTAGCACTGTACTCTGGTCTGGGCGCCGCATCAAAGGAAATGTGGAGATCCAGGAGCCAACACGAGCAGAGTGATGATGGGTAAAGTGATACAAGCTTGCGCAATGCTATTGAAATCATGAATTCATGCCCGTCTCCGGGAAAGGAGAATTACGGAAACTTATGGGTGTTTTTGCTGTTCATGTGTATGTTCAGTAGTTTTCTAAATTAATAATTTGGAATTCTTTAAAACCAACAAACCTTATTTTCTGTAAGTCATGGAAATGAAATTGAGGAGGAAAAAGAGTATCAAAAATGAGCAAGAGATTTGAGGATAGGAATTGATATTCCTAAAAGTGTATAGGATAAACATTTTGTGCATTTTTGCTAATAACGCTTGCTAAGTACTTCTGTACTCACCCTTGCTATTCTCTCCCCTTGCTTAGGAGCATGTCAGTTCAGAGAATGGCTAGTCAGGCATAAATTACCTGGATGGAAGACCGTGGACTCAGATTTCAATAGATACAAGGTGGACATCCCGCGCTAAGCTTAGGTGAAGTGTGAAATATTTAAACCCTTGAGGCTTTGTAATAACTTTAGCCCTGTGTGGCGATATTCCTGTAATATCATGTTGTCTCTAATTATTGTTCTGCTGCAACACTCTAATAGGCTTATTATTCGTTAGAGCGATGTTTTATCGGCTAAAACGAATAATAATCCGTTGACTAGCGTTATTACCCCATGGTAATAATGCGGGTTGTCACACTGGGGGAGGTAGCACTATGGCCCAAGCGGTGCCAGTGAGGGCAGGAGCTAGAGAGGACCACGGGAAATGTACCAGGGCAGTCAGTATGATCGAGGAGCGACCGAGGTGGCTTGGCGGTGGAGGGCCATGGCGGCGCAAAGAGCTTTGTGGTGCCGGGGCACTGGGGTAGATAGGAGCTCCCATGGAAGGTTGGGAGAGCTAAGAGGAGGTGGGGAGGAGCTCTAGCTTGGAGGAATTGAAGAGGATCTCGCTGGGAAGATAATGGCAGCAGTGGCCATTTTTGGTTGAAACAGGGAAGGTGGTGGCGTGGTGAGCTTCGATGGTCAGAGACCCATTGCCCGAGGGGAATAGACACTAGGAGTATGGAACATGATGTGACATGAAAACATTTGGAAGGGGATAGCTGGAACGGCTGGAACACTGAGGGACCACAATGGTCGACGTGCGAGCACGGTGACGAGCCCGCTCGGGGAGGAAGAAGGAAGCAAGAGGGAGGTGCCGTGGGGCTGAGGTCCAAGAAAGGAGGTTGGGGAGGTTTAAATAGCCGATGAGAGGGCACTGTGGTGGTGTTGTTGCCAAAGACCGGGGTATAGGGCACGAAATGGGCGGCGACGTGGGCACCGGTGTGGGTGATGGTGCAGTGCTGTCAGGGCATGGCGCAAGGCATGGCAATGGGACATCGGTTGTTGAGCGTGCGGATGTGGCATGGCCGGCGCAGGGCACGACTGGGTGACATGGGGCGGTATGGCACCATACACGGTCAAGCATGATGCCAGAAGAAAGATAGGAGGGAGGGAGGAAAAGAAAGTGAGGAAGTAAGGGCAGGGTAGAGCATGGGAAGAATAGGGCATGGCACATGGCCGGCATGGTGACACGATGGCTGGGAGTAGGGGAGGCATGAGGAAGAAAGAAAGAAGAAGAAAGAGAGAGAAAGAAGTGGGCCCACTTGGAAGTGAAAGAAGAGAGCGAAGAGCAAAAGGGAAAAATAAAGAAAGACTTAAGCTAAATTTTGAAAGTTGGATTTTAGATTAAATTTCCATTTTCAGGATTGGAGTTTGCATTCCAAGTCTATATTTTCGTAATTCAAATTTGGATTCACAAGCAAATTTTCTCTTGTCGTCATTTTGACAAGTGCAACATTTTAAACTTAACCTAATTTTTATATTAAAATTTTGGGTCAAAACTTTTGTCTTTCAATGTTCATTTAAATTCAGAATTTTCATTTAAAATCAAATTTGAATTCTTGTCATGAAATTATTTTGATGCGAACTTCAGTGTTTGCTTTGCTTTTGTTTTTAAGTTTCAATTCAGTTTTGCACTTTTGGTTTTTAGTCTTGAATCTTTATATTTGAACCCAACTCTGAATTTCACTTTTCATTTGTTTAAATTTTATTTCATACTTGAATTTATATTTCATTGTTTTTGAGGTTTCCAATCATTTATTATTAAGATTATTATTGAAATTTGGGAATTATTCCCTGTGATTAATTATGTGCTAGAGAGCTATTTAGTGTGATTAATAATGTTGCTAAAATTTCATGTTTAAAATCAGTAGTTAGTACCTATACCTACACATATAAGTTCAATTTGATTGGAGATTCTAGTGTAGATGATAAGTTTTATGTTATCAAATATGCATTACATGTGATAAGTTTGTTGAATTAAAATTGCGTGTTTTAGATAAATAACCATGTCATGAACACAATGAAATGAGTTTCAACAATAATTTTGCTGTTTAGAAAGATTTTATAAGCCTACTTATTCATCATTTAATGTATAAACATGTACAAGTAATTAGAGTATCGTAGTTGAAGCATGGAAGGCACTAAAATTTTTTCTCCCTCATGTTTGAACAACTTGATATGATTTTGCCCCATTAACAACTTGTCCATGTACTTAGAAAAGTCAGGAACAACTTTTTCTGATGTGAAGGAGAATGATGTGAATGGCAATATTACAATATATACATATTTGGGTTGCTATTGTACTATTTGGTTTGTTTAAAACAACAAGAATGACACAATAATTGATTCATACATATACCACGCATATGTGTTGTTCTTTTTATTTTCTATGCCTTCAGATATTCATGATGTGCTAAACAGGAGAAATGTGGATGATAGATACATATACCATGCCTATACGATGTTCTCTTTATTTAGTACACTTCTAGGTTATCAAAAGCCGAGGGCGGTTTTCCTTGATGAAGGGGATGATGCGGATATGCACATACTTAGCGCTTTTTAGTTAAAAATATTATTTGACTGGAATGAATTATTGAGCTAAAATAAATTTTTATTTATATGTGAATTGGTTACTACTTAAAACTAGTACTTTAATTGTGTTCAGGTCGATGAGCGAAATTGGTGTCCAGCAGGAGATGTGAGAAGAAGGACGCTACAAAGGAGGAATACTAGTACATAGCACATGGGCTGCACGTATACATGTACGCAGGTGCATGTGGATGCCACAAGGGATATGGATGTATGGCGTACGTGCATCGTACAAACCAAAGAAGCCCAGCACATGAACTCGACGGCCTACATGCTGCATATGCCGATCAAGACCAGCCTTGACTCGGCCATGAATCTATTTTCAGTTCTTGAAACTGAGCCAACTAGAGATCAAGTAGCCATACATGTCATTTAAGGAGGGAGGTCCGAGAGATGTGCATGGCCCAAGTCCATCCAAAGGCCGCTCCGCCCGTGAGTCACTTTGGGCCTGCATGCCCTGTCTCGGCCGAAGTCCATGAGGCGCTGCCATGTGATTTTATTTGCAAAGAGCGAACCATGTTTGCATGTAACTACTAACTAGTTGCCAGTGGATTGATTCCGAACCATGTTAGCTGAAGGCAATCTAAACACTAGGAGATAAGACTTGGAGTTTGATTTGGTTGTATGGCTGAGCACACATTCAGCCGGCCCTAGGTGCGTGAGAGTTGAGTTAGGAGGCACCATAAATATCCTTGCCCCTCCCTAGTATCCAGATTAGACCACTTTGATAATAGATTGAAAAGCTTTTGCTCTTGTTTTCCATGATGGCCGAACCATCCTGAGGGAGAATTGGGAGTGCTACGAGAATAGTGATCATTCAACCTTTCCGCTGAAAATTAAGAGCGTGATAGAGTTTCCCTGGTAGTCGTGAAGTCTAGCGTGTGTGTTCTCGTGAATTAAAGAGTGTTCGTTGTTGTATTGGCAACGAAGGACTACTACGATTCGAGACGCTATACGTGAGTATCTTGATCCTATGTCGAGAAGATCGGACGACCCTGTATCAGTTAGGGTTTGAGATAAGAGTGATGTGGTGTACTCTCTGTCATCCAAGGTGGAATAGCTATAAAAATTTTCCTCCTCAAGTAGCAATATATCAATCTTTGGTTAATTTGCTCTTGAATTGGTTGATTTTGATCTCCTCTCTCCCCTTCTTGATCTTGTTGTGCCAACGACATATAAGTGATGGAGATAACCTCTAAAAATCAATCTCCATCTATCGACATACTTTGATAGCAAATTCATGAAGAAACCTGGTTTTGCTTGATTTTGACCTCAACAAGTGATTTTGTGATCCGAGAGATTTTGGCTTGATTTCTTCGTTGTTCTAGCTTGCTGTGATATGTGGAAATACATCTAAAGCCATCTTGACCATCATCCACCATGAGCAAATCGTATTCACTATTTTTGGTTTTTACCCTTCCTTCAAATGGAAAAATGTCAGAACTTTGACACAGTTCTCTTTATCATTGATTGAAATATATTTCTAACATCCTATAGAAGGTGCATGCCAAGTTTGAAGTTTTTTGGATCTACAGATCAAAAGGTACATGGACTCTTAGTTTTGAAATCTTGTTGATTTTACTGTTCATCAGGTTGAATCCACTATAGCAGAACTACTGGCACTGTAGCACGGCACTATCGGTACTATAGTAATACTACCGTGGTACTGTAGCAGTGCTACCATTTTGCTATTCATTCCTTAGAATTTAAGCTTCTTGATTTGCTAGTTTGTGTGTTGGCTTTTCATCCTAGTCTTTATAACTTTGTAGCTATTGGAGTGAATGATTGATGAATACTTGAAAAAAAAAGGTATCATTCATCCTCCTCGGTTGCCATCTTCGATCCTATAGAAATGGAGACATCATAAAAGAGCTCATTTAGTGATGAAATTAAGGAAGGTAAAATAGAAACAAAAGAGGCAAAAGTGCCTAGACATAGCTGACAACTTATATTTAGGGAAAAAAATAAAGAATCCTAAAACAACCTATATTTGGAATGGGAGGGAGTATTTTGCTTATATTCACAAATCTCGACATTGCACATACCGCCCACGAGAGTAAATTGAATTTCCCACTGCTTAATTATAAGCATAGTTGTAAATTTCATTTTAGAGGCCATTTCAGTTTGCCTCTTAAAATGGAATGCACCGGTACCGGCCGATACGACGTACCATTCCGGATTGTAATATAATAATATTTATTTATAAATATATATATGTAATTATATGCACATATAATTTCATTTGGAATCTCACTTCAAAAGTTCAAATACACAACCATAGGATAAAAATAACACATCATTAAATCCATGCAATCACGAAGAAAGTGAACTCTTAGCAAATCTCATTTCAGTATGTTGAAAATTGATGACAATGCTATCCAGTATCCAGCTCTATTAATTTAATTAGAACATGCCATAAGACTTATCACATTGAAATTATCACAATTCATGTGCAAGCAGAAATCACAATTCACAAGATCAACTTACAGGGATAGTAGAAATTTATTATTCCAAGGTTTCTGCAGTAATGCTTTGATGTAATAATTATCTCAGAGTCCCATAGATTAGAGTTGCAGCAGTGAGTTTATAGCCAACTGGTGACAAATTTCAACAGAATGCTACTTCTTCTATTGAATCACACCACACTATAATAAAATATAATACTCCTAGCTAGAGAGTCAAAGGTTAATTATAACTAAATCTTGTCAGGAAAGAAGAGTATGCATGTATACATCTAAACATCTACGGATCTACCAATGAAGGATTGACCGATAGCCAATCAATATTTCCAATCATCGGCCACACAGTCACATAGCACACATCCAGTACCACCATCCAGTAGAGAAGAGAGAGGTAGGAAATCAAACTCATCGGGGGAATCACCGTCGGAGTGGCTGAGGTGCTTGGCACATTGCCATCTTGATGACGGTGGTGGCATCACCAGTATGTGGTGGATGGCCTTGGGCCACTGTGCCATAGACAGCTCAGGGTGGTTATGGTTCAGAGCCGGAGGAGCTCGGTGTTGCAGGGCGCGCACGGGGATCACGCAAGAGTCACCGAGCTCGGTGAACTAGCCAATGGCCAGACTAGCCAGGTAGGAATGGTGGCCGGGTAGCCGGACCGCCCAGTGGTTGAAGCCAGATCTGGCGTCGGTTGGAGGAAAAAAGTGCGAGGGCTGAGGAGGCAGGGAGCTAGATGAAGCAGTGGTGGCTGGAGGAAAACCGTACGCAAGGAGGCTAGGAGTCAGAGGAAGCGGTGGCGGCTGAAGTGCCAAGCGCAAGAGGCAACCGAAATAGGGAGTGCCATGGGCCAATCCGAGCCGAAGGGAGAACTGAGGAGGTAGATCTGGTGGAGGAGAGCGCTAGGCAGTTGGCAGCGGCCAAGGAGAGCGTAGGACCAGCGAGACCAAGGCCTGTGGCGGTTGGGAGCAAGAAGAGAGAGAAGAAGGGATGAGAAACGGCAGCTTGGGCTTTGGACAATGAAAACATTGTATTTTGGGCTGGTACCGAAATTGGTGCATGCACAATTCCAGCCAGAATGACCAAAATCGACCGAAATGGCCGGAATTGATTGGAATTCTGGCTAGTACGGAATGCAACCTTCTTTATGCCGTTTTGTAGGCCAGAATGGAACATATCGGCTATTCCAGCTGGTACCGGAATGAAATTGATTATGTCATTTTTCCCATGGTCGCTGAGCCGTCTCTTTTTTCTTAAATTACACTTTCTACCGGTTAATTGGACCTTGTTTGCGCAAAACACCAGGTTTTTTGTATACAACACCATCAAATCTTACAACCCGTTGAGTTTTGCACCATGGCTCACCTCCAAACGGATCAAAATCCAACCACATAGTTGACATTCCAGGCCCATTTGCATGACCACACAAGTAGAGGAGGTGGATGTCCGCATGGCAAGTGCTGGATGGTAGCACTACTAGAAATATATGCCTAATAATATCTCCACTTGTGAGCTGGCAAGGACCAAATTTCTACTCCTTAAAAATATGAGTTGGTGGTCATCGGTCCGTTCTCCCTCCTCTCTTCTTAGTCGTCTAATCAAAGATCAGCCATCCAGATCCGCATGTAGATAGTTGTTCCAATCCTCTAGAAAAGGTCAGGCCGACGTGTGGACCGTGCTCCTCATCTTCTCTTCCCCCGCATCCCCCGCCTCTCGTAACCACTCCACCTCTCGCAACCACCGCCTCCTTCTTTCGTCCAAACCCTCGTGTCGCGCCTCCTCCTCCTCAATGCCGCCACCAATTTCTTCCCCGCGCGGCAGCATCTGGTCGCAAATCCTCCAACTTCCCCCAACAGCGCCGCATCCGACAATAGCGGCCGGTGGATTAGAGAGAAGGGCGTTTGGCGGCGACGGTTTCCTCTTCCTACGCCCGCCCACGTGGCTCCCCCCCCCCGCCCAACGGTCGCTTACCTGGTGAGCCTCTCTACCTGCTCCTGCTCTTCGCTAGGAGCTGATCGCGCTATCTGGTGATTTTGGTATCCCAAGCTGGTCGTTGAACTCAGTGCCGTGGTCGAGGAGCTATGGCCGAAGTCGACGGGCCGTGGTCAAAGTCAAAGCCATGGTCGAAGGGGGTCGTGGACGAAGTCGAAGATCCATGGTGGGAGTCAAAGCGTGGTCGAAGGGGCGGTGGTCAAAGTCAAAGGGTTGTGGTCGAAATCAGGCCGTGGTCGAAGTCAAAGAGTTGTGGTCGAAGTCCAAGCTATGGTTGAAGGGAACAGTGGTCGAAGTCGAAGGGCTGTGAACGAAGTTGGTCCACAGTCGAAGTCGAAGGGCTGTGGTCGAAATTGAAGGGTCATGGTTGAAATCCAAACCGTGGTCGAAGGGGACAGTGGTCGAAGTCGAAGGCTCATAGACGAAGTCAGTCCACGGTCGAAGTCAAAGGGTCATGGTCGAAGTCAAAGGGGACAGTGGTCGAAGGGGCAGTGGTCGAAGTCGAAGGCCCGTGGACGAAGTCGGTCCGCAGTCGAAGTCGAAGGGCCGTGGTCGAAGTTGAAGGGTCGTGGTCGAAGTCCAAGCCGTAGTCGAAGGGATAGTGGTTAAAGGGGGCAATGGTCTCATGGTCGAAATCAAAGCCGTGGTCGAATGGGGCATGGTTGATGTCGAAGGGTCATGGTCATCGAACAGCCGTGGTCAAAGGGGATAGTGGTGGAAGGGAGCAGTGGTCGAAGTCAAAAATCTATCTACGAGTTTCCCCTCTAGTTGGACATCCCCGTCGCCTACCCTTAGGTCACCCCCGAGATCGAGCTCCCCACCCTCGACGGCAAGACCCACAAGGTCTCTCACTCTCCATAGATTGTAACATGCTTTTGACCATGAGATGTAATCAACAGCTTCCGATTTACGATCACGAGCGCTGGTCGATGTGTTCTGACTTACGACCATGAGGTATGGTCAATGACTTTCTACTTATAACCATGAGCGCTGGTCGAAGTCAAAGATCCATGGTCAAAGTCAAAGCCGTGGTCGAAGGGGGCCATGGTCAAAGGGAAAAGTGGTCGATGTCGAAGAGTCGAAGTTGAAAGGGGCAATGGTCGAAGTCGGTGCCGTAGTTGAAGTTAGGGCCGTGGTTGAAGTCGATGCCATGATCGAAGTCGGGACCATGGTCGAAAAAGGCCATGGTCAAAGGGGTCGTGGTCTAAGTCGAGGCCGAGCAGGCTGGAGCCGGCAATCAGGTGACAGGGCACAAGCGCACCGGAGGCCTGCCAACATACGATCATCAGCGATGGTCGACCGCTCCTGACCTATGATCATGCGCGATTGTCTACGGCTTCTAACTTACGACCATGAGATGTGATCGACGGCTTCCGATTTACAACCACGAACACTGGTCGATGTGTTCTGACTTACGACCATGAGGTGTGGTCGATGTCTTCGACTTACAACCACGAGTGCTGGTCGATGTGTTCCGACTTACGACCACGAGGTGTCATCGATGCCTTCCGACTTTACAACCACGAACGATGGTCGTCGGCTTCCGATGTACGACCATGAGCCATTGTCAAAGGCTCCCAATTTAAGACCATGATCAATCGTCGACCGCTGCCAACTTATGACCACCAGCGATAGTTAACCGCTCCCGACCTACGATCATGCGTGATGGTCGACTGCTTTCGACTTACAAGATAAGGTGTGCTCGAGGGCTCCCGACCTACGACCATGATGTCTTTCGACTTATCACCACGACGTGTGATCGACAGCTTCCGACTTACTTGACGGATTTAAAAATTTTAGAATATGTTTGTATGCATATTCTAAAAAATTTTAACATCCGTAAGTTTTAAAACATGTAGTATGATAAATTCTAAAAATCCGTAGCAACGCACGAACACTCAACTAGTAGGTTATAGAAAATTGACGATGGCAACACATACTGGCGCTAGAGAGCAAATGTAATAGCTTCTTTTACCTTTGTTTTAATAATATAATTGATTGATAGATAGATATTATGAAACAATAGCCATGTGGCCGCAAGACTAAATATTAAAAAAGTTTTTTTTTGAAACAATACCCATGTGACCGCAAGACTAAATATAAAAAAGGAATAGTATAAGTGAAAACGATAAGTGAATGTTTTGACTTTTGTCTGAAAAAAATACAGTAACCTCCCATGGGAAAACCTCACGGTTGCACCACAGGGTGCTCTCTACCTTGGTCTCTTCGAGTGGAGCAGTAACCTGCAAATTACCTTGTACAGTATGCATATGCACCCGTGCATTGCTTCACTTGTGTTAGACCATATGGTTTAGTCTAAAATATTTTGGTGATGAATAATTGACAATGATAAATTTGTGATAAATAATTGATGATGTTGCTTGCTGTTATTTGACGTGTGTGGTATGTGTGTGGACTAATATTGGTCAAGTTGGGACAAACTTGTATCGGAAAAATATTTTTTGATCTTTACATGTACAAGTTAAGCATGGAGGCGATCATAGTCGGTGACAAGGTGGATCGGGACTAGAATAGGGAGATCCGAGATTTGAATGGCCAAAGATGTCACGAGATGGTCGGGCTCATGCTTGAGGCGCATGGAGATCAGAAGTGGATGGTGTGTGGGGAAGCTATAGAAGGTGTGGTCCTGGAGGCTTCGACACGTGATGAGTTGAAAAGTTGAAATTTTAGAAAACCCGTGTTAGGAAGGGTTTCGAATCCCTTTGCTATTAGAATTGGATTAGAACTCGTGGGTTTAAACTCAGCTCATGTTTTGAGCCCTAGACTATAAATAGAGATAGGGATAGGGCCTAACCCTGTGACTTTTGGAGATGCTAATTTTGTGCTAGGTTTTAGGGGTACCAAAAAAAGCACTTTGTAGCTACTATGATTCAGAAATAAAATTATAGATTGGTTCTGAGCAAAAAAAAATTCTTCGCTATCGCTTTCGCTGAGCAGTGCCGGCCTCCCATCGCACAAATTCTTTTTCTTTGCATCGGTCTCTTTCCACACACCACGCAAAGTTGTCGGCTTGTGCCTTGCCAGTTGCCACATCGCGTTGCTGGCGAGCCGTGCTCTTGTGCGTGCTCACGCGCACCAGGGGAAACGCTAGTGCGCCTGGGAATCGATCTCTACGCATTGGCGCCAGCGCCGGTGCCCGGTGTGTCGGCGAGCTAAGCCATCCAGCGCTCATGCTTGCGTCTCGGGAGCCATGCGAGATTTGTTGCGTCAAGCCAAAGAAAAATACCAGAGGATAACTCAGAGAAAAAGAAGAGCAGGGGCAAAGTTAGTTGGGGAGACAGAGGAAAAAGAACGTGGCGACCGTGACGCGAAACAAAAAAAAAAGCGATGAACAGTTCCTACGGTTTTTGAATAAAAGTTTATGAGTTTTTTAATTTGCATATATTATTCTTTTTCTTTGTTTGGTGATTTCTAAAGCTTCTCCATACATTAATATCTATTTGTGTTCTTTTATTTACATACATGAGTTAGTTTTAATTAAAATATTGATTGCATGATTAAGTATTAAGCGTATCATTTCCATCTGCTGTTATCTAGCGAAGTTTTTTGTTTCGGTGCTACAGTACATTACTACAGTACCTAATAGTAATTACTACAGTGCCAAACAGTATTACCACAGTACAATCGGGAAGATTGAACGATTAGAAGACAGAAAATTTGAGAAAAAAAACTTTTGCTGAAAAGTACAATTATTTACCCCTCTGATTGCCATCGACGATCCTGCAACTTGACAAGAGATTGACGATATCATCACCATATCATATACACAATAAGCTTGTCCCTTGCCCAAAAAAAAAATGAAGGTTTGATGCTTAACGAACTCTCTCAAGGCTCAAATATGTTCTTTGTTGCTCACGGAAAAACCTTCAGCTAACCATCTCCATATGAACTGATCCCTGCTAATCTCACAAGATTATTTTGGAAATATGCTTGCATATGGGAAGGTAGACTGTAATGTCTAAGATACATTAATATCTTTCTCATACTAACATGCATGAACATTCCAAAAGTTGAACTCACATTACAGCGCGATTAAGAAAACAATTCACGATGAGCCAAAGGCTACTAAAATGGCAGAAAGCTAAAACAGAGTACAAATAGAAACACATAACGACAAACTACAAAGCATGAAAAGATGAAACATACAGAAGTTCGCTTCATCTCGACGGAGTAAACTACAAGGCATTTCTTGTCCTGTCACACAGAGAATTCCTGCTCTAGCTGACTCAAGATGGCACGACAAATCTAGCAATTGACCTGACTGTCTTCAACAAGCGTATGTCGAGGAAACGAGCGTGTCCCAGACGACCATAATTTGCAACCCCCTTTGTTGAAGGCCACGACTTGCTGCTCCAGAAACATATGGCATGTGCAAGGAATGACAACATGACATAGCTTAGTTAGCTTAATGGCTCGACAATAACATTGAAATGGTCAGCGCCAATCAAGAACGGTCATTTATATATCCGACCAGACTATCAATCTTGCAATCTAGTATTTTCACATCTTTTGTATATTACATGAGAAAAGGTTCCTTAGGTCTATTACAGCGTATGAATTTGCTGGTAGCGAAGGAACTGACCAGTAGTTTAAGCACAGAGAATATTTTCCATTGCAGGGTAATAAGACCTTGTACGGACTGACCAATAGTTAAAGCATAACAACATTTTCACTAGACTTAACTTGGCTACCTGACCAGAACAACAAAAATTCCAGCTGCTCCATAAACAGTAGTTAATGATCCGGATTATTGTACTTGACAGACAAACAGATCTCATGGAATTGAAATTGCATTATTCAAACTTGTGCAATTGATGAAACGAAGCTGGGGGATAGTAGAATTGATAGATCGGCGTGCAAGCAGAAATGCAGAACTATAAAATTAGGGGCCTAACTAGTTGTACGTACGTACATACATACATGTATGTATATATGTATATGTATGTGTATATGCATATATGTAATGTATTTGTATATGTATATATGTATATAGTATGTGTGTGTGTGTGTAAGAAATTAACACGTACGTACGGTGACAACGGACAAAATAACAATACTGAAAGACAGATAATTTGTTTTTCCAGAGGAATAATTGCTGGAGAACTTTATAGAAGTAGTGATGTATGATTGCATACTTTTACTCTTCTTAAGGGCAATCAACGCAACGCGTGCAGCCAGTTAAGATTGGCGCGTGCTGTTGAACTAGTTAGGTAGTTGCCCGTAGGAGAAAATAAACAACACGTACTACTACGATAGTTGACAAACGTAGTAGATGCAGCAGCATAAATAATCTAAATAAATAGAAAGCCCATTACGTACCTGCATGCAAGATTGATCAAGATTTGCTTGCGCTGTCCATTGACATCGAGCATTCTTCGATCTCTGGGGCGACACTGTAAATCATCTCAGGTACATCGCCCGACTGAATCTGAGAAAGAAAGAAATACACGTACATGAGGAGAACATACGCCAGGGTGAAAAGGAAAGGAAAAAAGTATTGGATGTATGAGTATACCTGTATACGTACCTGATCTCTCTCTCTGTCAGATAAGGCCTGCTCAACGTTAATAGTGGCCTGCTCAAGTGAAGGGAGATTCCCCAAGCATTCCCTCATGAGATCCAACTTAGATCCATCGCGAGTGTAGAGACGTAGAGTTTGCATCTTCTGCAGATTGCACAGAGACTCCAACAAATCTTTCTGCAGGCTTTCATCTAGTTCATGCAGCACGATATCGAGCGCCCTCAGTTCTGTCAGACTGCGCAGCTCTCTCACAAAGTTTGGAGACTCGCTGCCAGAGATCTTAGACAGCTGTTCCAGTGATGTTAGATTCCCCATCCCATATGGCAGCCTTGTCTTGTCGTCAACATACAGGCAAATCAATCGTCTCAGCAGAACAACAGTGGATGGCAATTCTTTTATCTCGGTTCTTGCCAAGTCCAATATCTGCAGAAACCGTAGATCTCCTATTTCTTTCGGGAGGTTAGCAATAAGTGTGCCTCTTAGTCCTAGGTACCTCAAGTGAATTAAGTTTCCAATATGCTTAAGATTATAACTTGTCTTAAGATCACATCCTTCTAAATCCATTACACGTAAAAGCTGAAAACTCGAAAGTGGCGGCATCAGAGTACTTAATCCAGGGCTAAAGACAGTAACTGACCTCACTTGCGGTATGCACTGAGTAGTTGCCTGATGTGTGGTGTGCTGTACCTCGCTATTTTGGAGAGATAACCTGCGAACCTTCTCTAGTGAAGTGCCTGGTATGTCATCCAATATAGTAACAAAGTTTTCTTCAATTGATAAGTAGCGGATGAGTTCAAGCACCACAGTGCGTACACGGCAATACTTGACCATGCCATCACCATCATTGATGTCCACTTCTTGGACTATATCTATTTTTAAGAGCTCGTCGAGGTAACTCTGTCCGAGTTCAAATAAGTTAGACCCTTGTTTTACTTGGACAAAACCTTCAGCTATCCAAATCCACACCAAGCGATCTCTTCTAATAACATAATCTTCTGGGAATACACTTATATAGAGTAAGCAAGTCCTTAGATGGTAAGGTAGATTATAATAGCTATACAATAACACACTTCTCATACCCTCCATTGCAGGGTTAGCAAGCGCCGATCCAAAAGAGTTGCACACCTCATACCAGCGCTCCATACATCGGTTAGAATACAAAACACTAGCTACCGAGATGATAACTAATGGTATACCATCACATTTTTTTAAAATTTTATCAGATACTTCGGTGAAGTGACTAGGACATTCTTCACCAAATATTCTTCTAGAAAATAATTTTTTGGAGTCACATGGAGAGAGCGGTTTTAGTTTATAAGCACCACCAACCTCTTCAGCAATATCAAAGCTGCGTGTAGTTGTGATTATTCTACTTCCAAAATTATTGTCAACCATAGCACGCTTGATTGTTAGCCATGACTTTTTGTCCCATATGTCATCAATAACAATGAAGTACCTGTGTAGCCACAAGCCACATATTAGTAAAAGCAGATAGCAGTCAAGTCAAAATTATACATAAAACTAGAAGAGAGAGAATTTATTACTTGTACGAGTAACAAGCTAGCACTCAAACCGAGACATAAGATACAAGACAATGGACTATTGGAGGGCAGCTTGTTACTACGAAATGAAGTATTGATCATTAGAGATGATTGATTCATGCTTCAATTAATTCATTGTGGGATCCTTTAGTAACAAGTTATTAGAATGTTTTTATCTCAAATCCCCCTCTCTCCTCTAGTAACAAGCTCTAGTAACAAGCTATTGGAAATAAACTAACAAAGTTCGGTGTTTATGGGTCAATAAGACACCTAATTTCGTATAAGCTTGTATTCGTCATGAGTGCAGCCCAAATTGTCATGAATAAAGTCTAAGCTTTGTCTTGAGTCTAAGAAAAAACTTGGGAAACACCTGCACATGTACGATGACTACCATTAATTGATGCGTACCTCTTGTTCTGAAGGAATGTTTGGAGTTTGTCGGTGAGCTTTGTTTGATCCCACGATTCTTTACGGATGTCCCCATACATTTCCATGTCAAGTTGATAGAGCATGTCCTTGAGAACTTTCTTCATGTCTGGATTCCAAGAAAGGGAAATAAAAGCCCCACAATCGAATTGTACTTTGAGCTTCTGATACACTACATTGGCAAGAGTGGTCTTGCCCAATCCTCCGAATCCAACAAGAGAGACTACCTTCAGTTGTTGCTTTGACAAATCATCCCCTTCTGTCAACCTCCTGACCAGGTCATCACTTGCCTTGTCAATGCCAACGAGATGTCTCGTTTCCACGAACAGAGCTGACAGGCGAGGGTCAATCGTTGTTGCGAGCCTAGAGGCAGCATCGTCGACCATGTACCTATTACGACTACCCAGCTCCCGGGTGCGGCCCTTGGTATCTTTTATCGCGGTAGCAATCTTATGGGAAGTAACGTCATTGTTGAACAGGTTGATGATCTTCGCCTTAAGCCCCATGATGCAATCCGGGTTGGCCGGCTGAAGGTCCTCCATGCGCACCGTAAAGGTGTCGACAATATCCTCTATGTCGTAAGACAGCTCCCTCAAGGCGGAGGCCCAGTCTCGGACTTGCGGGTTAAGCTGATTTGGCGGCACCTCTCCCACCATGCGGAGGACAGCGTGTATGCTCCTCAGCTCCTTCTTGAGAAACTTGATGTCTTTGTTGATGTTCTTGACACTCTTCTGCGGATTGTATTCCTCTTTGCAAAGCTTGCGGAGGGGGATGCACATGGCCCCCGCAATCTCCATGCTCGGTGGCTCCTAATCGTTATCCAGCTCAAGCTCTGGTTGACTGTGCACGGGTGGAAGCGGGTGCTAGTAGTTGCTGTACTGTCGGGGCAGGAAGGCGCTTTCCTTCGCCTAGTATAGACAACGGCGTAATCAGGATGAGTTGCACATATGCAGGATTAAGTGCTTCCGGAGGAAAATAGAAACGAGGCCCGAGCAAAGGGAAAACTTTCCTTCAATCACTCGCGGTTTCTCTCTCTCGCTTACCATGCTTACCTCGCCGTCTTGTCCCCCGGAGTTGTCCCGACTCCCGAACGGTTTGCAGTGCTGCGACGCAGCCTCCCGTCTTCGATCTCAGGTTGTGGGCGTCATGACCTCTCCGCCGAAATCAGGTTGACGCCTCGCCCACGCTCGCCAAAACTGCCGCCCCGCCCACGCTCGCCAAAACCGCCGCCCCGCCCACGCTCGCCAAAACCGCCGCTCGGTGTCGAGATCGAGATCGAGAGAGCGAGCGAGGGAGCTACAGGGCAGGAGCAAGAGCAACGGATGCGAACTAGAAACAGTTAAAAAATGCTCTGTGTTGGGGATGAATTATTGAACTTGGGATCTTCTGTGGATGAATCAAGTGTCAATTATTTAAGATGGGATCTTCCCAGGATACATGAAGTTTTTTAATTCGCGTGGATGAATAAAGCGTAAATAGCTCCACGGCGCTGTTATAAAGTGCTACAACTTTTGGTGTTTGGCTGTAGTAATCTCTACTACTTCAAAACACAACTTAATGATAGTCGATGTGTTTTTCTTTTAGCTCTTCACAACCGTCTATTCTTCCTCAATTCTCCACAGCCATCCGATCCACAACCGTCCATTCTTCGTCAACTCTCCACATCCATCCGATTTTACGATGCTCTCTCCCACACACGCAGGCTCCTCCCTAACTGCTTCCCATGACCAGAAAACTATCCATCTCCATCTCTACTCCTCTCTCCGCCCTCTCTCTCTCTCACATCATTCTCAGATTTCTCGCACTTTCTCTCTCTTAATCGCTTCTCCTACCTCTCTCCCTCCTCATCGTATTCCGCCTCCTGCCCCTCCCAGATCTCACAAACCCTTCCCTGCCAGCGTTCTTGCCTCTCCCAGTATCTATGGTTCTTGAAGCGGTTGCTATTGTCTCTGGTCGGGAGTGATCCGCGGTGGGAGCCGAATCCGCCGACTCCGCGGGGGCGGGCTGTTGTGATGGGTGGTATCGTTTCTTGATATGTACAAACCTCGAATCCACCACAAAGGCGGTGCCTTTGTGGGGTTCTCGGCACCATGGAGGAGGGTTTGACGCGTTAGCGGTGAGGCGGGCGTGTGGGGTTCTTGCGTTGGACTGCTCGGGGGAGACTTCGAGGAAGGGCGCGGGACGGTGAGATGCGGAGGCGGGCACCGGAGTTTCAGCGCCAGTCATGGTGGCAGTTGCCGAGATAGATCTGGTGGCTTATCGGGATCTTTCTCGTGGTCGCGCACTTGAATGCATGTGCGTTGATCCTCCTACATGTACAGACCACACCCACTCGATCCATGGATCGAAGATTTCTTGCAATCTCTCTGCTACTCGCGTGTTGTGTTCCTATGTAGCATCTCCTCCTTTTCTCCGTAGCCTTGATGCGACTGCGAGGCGAAGCCCCAAGTGGCAATGTCAGGTTGACATAACATGTGGTAGCCTGTGGTCGAAGCCAGTGGTCGTAGCTTATAGTCGTACTTTGTGATTGTAGCATATGGTCGTAGCCTATGGTTATAGCCCATGGTCGTAGCCAGTGGTCGAAGACTGTGGTTGTAGCCCGTGGTCGTAGTCAGTGGTCGAAGACTGTGGTCGTAGTCAATGGTCGAAGACTGTAGTCGTAGCCAGTGGTCATAGCCTATGGTCGTAGCCAGTGGTCGTAGATAGTGGTTGTAGCATGTGGTCATAGCCCGTGATTGTAGCTAGTGGTCGAACACTGCGGTCGTAGCCAGTGGTCGTAGCTCGTGGTCGTAACCAATGGTCGTAGATCGTGGTCGTAGCCCGTGGTCGTAGACAGTGGTCGTAGATGGTGGTTGTGGCCAGTGGTCGAACACTGTGGCCATAGCCAGTGGTCGAACGCTGTGGTAGTAGCTAGTGGTTGTAGCTACAGTGGTCATAGCCGTTGGTCGTAGCCCGTGGTCGTACGCTGTAGTCATAGCCAGTGATCATACCTGTGGTCGTAGCTACAGTGGTCGATGGTCGATTGTCGTAGTTATAGTTAACCTCGGTGCTAGAAGACATATGTAGTCGGAGATGCAGTTGAGGTGTTGTGGTCATAGCCAGTGGTCGAAGATAGTGATCATAGCCAGAGGTCGAAGATGGTTGTCATAGCCAGTGGTCGAAGACTGTGGTCGTAGCCAGTGGTTGAAGACTATGGTCATAGCCAGTGGTCGAAGACAGTGATCGTAGCCTGTGGTCATAGCCAGTGGTCGTAGATGGTGGTCGTGGCTAGTGGTCAAACACGGAGGTCGTAGCCCATGGTCGTAGCTCATGGTTGTAGGCCATGGTCGTAGCTAGTGGTCGAATGCTATGGTCGTAGCTACAGTGGTCATAGCCAGTGGTCGTATGCTGTGGTCATAACTACAGTGGTCGACGGTCAATTGTCGTAGCTGCAGTCGATCTCGGTGCTAGAAGACCTGTGTGGTCAAAGATGCAGTCGAGGTGCTGTGGTCGTAGCTAGTGGTCAAAGATGGTTGTCATAGCCAGCAGTTGAAGACTGGTTGTAACCAGTGATTGTAGCGAGTGGTCAAAGATTGTGTCGTAGCGAGTGGTAAACTGTAAAAACAAACCTGTCTCCGTCAATTAGCGCGGCCAGTCTGTATCTGTCTGGCACAATTAGGCGGGCCAGTCTGGATCCATCACCAATCGTGTCAAAGTCAAGCTCAAAAAAGAGAAACCGACTGGTATTTTATTTTTAGTACTTTATTAGCTCTAGAGTGCATGGACCAGGGCTAACAATGACCGATCGAGTAAAGTCCGATTTTTTTTGGACGGGTAATGGGCGCCCGCCCCATCGGCTGTCGAAAAGTCACCATGCATGCTGAGATTTTCTCTATTTGCGGCACAGGCGTGGGGAAATGCATTTTTAGGCTGCGATCAAAAGGGCTGATGAACAGTGCTGGAGGCTTATTTGACACTATTCACAAGTTTCGTCTTTTTCTGAAATTTTGGCTTTTTGTTGAGCTTTTTTGCCGGTTCTTTTTTTTCCCGTATTTGTTTGTATTATACGTAATGGGCTAACATATTTTTTATATTTTTAAATTTTTTTAAATTTAATTATGCTAAATAAGCCTCTCACACCATTCTGATCTTTTTACCAACTCTGATGTTTTCAGCCATAAGCCACGGGCTTTTCAGCCATGTTGATCAGGGCCTTAACCCTACGCGGCGGGCAACCATAGCTATTAAAACCGAATCGTACCGACGATTAAACAGAAAAAACCAAAACCAGAGACTAGTCTATCTAATTTTGTTATTAGATCGGCTAAGCAATTAGCCCGGATAAAATATGGTTGGACGAACGGTTTATCAAGGTCAACTGGTTGCTAAGGTGACGAGAATAAATCCTAGCTTGTAGAGTAAAAAGTTGTTGGACCGGCGATTTATCGAGGAACCGCTAAAAACTGGACAGTCGGGATGCTAGCTTGTGGAATGAAAAAAGGTGGGGAGAACGAGGGTCTGTTCTTCTGAGTTTTTGAAATTAGTTTTTAGTTTTTGCTATAGTACCTAACTTTCAAATGAAATATTTTTTTAAGACGGAGTTTATAAGTTAAATGATCTACATGTTAAAAGCCCAACATCTATATCAATCAAAATCGCAAATGAGTATCTGTCTCTCCGTAATCTGTACCATAAACAACTAAAATTTAAAAAATTTTAGCAAAAAACTATAAATCATAGCAAAAAATAACAACCTTGAGATTCAAACCCAATACACGAGGTAGGCATGAGATACCCACTGACCACTAAGAGCATCTCTAATAGTAACTTATGAGCTAGCTCTAAGCATATTATTTTATATTTTAATAGAAAAGAGAGAAAAGCTATCTCTTGATCAAGAGCTAGTCTCATACACACATTCCAAGATTATGTGAGAGTGTCATGTGAGACTATTTATGTTATGAGCTATGTGCTAAAAGTTAGTATTATTGGAGAAGTTATCTTTAAGCTAGTAACTAGCTCATACTGTTGGAGATGCTCTAAGGCCAACCTAGCTTAATGTGTCTAACATAGGAATTATATTATTTAAGTACTATATTTAAACTGGCGGTTTAGTAGTTGAATCAATGGTTGAACCATAGAACCACGTACTAAGATCTTGATTGGTTCAGTGACCGATATTGTTTTAATAACTATGCGTGCAACCATACCATCCACTCCAACTGCTTTGAGATTCATACAATCATACATAGCCTATACCTCTTTTGTATTTCTTTAAGTATTTTCATTTTCTAAAAAACCCCTCATTCTCTCCTCTCTCTCTCTCTCCCCTATCTCTAGCAGCATCGCGGTTGGGACCGCTAGATCCAACGGTAACACGACAGAGGACGTCCGGATCCGACGTCAGTGCTTGTCAGCTCCACGTCTTGTGACCAGATCTTGTGGGTCTAGAGGAATCGGTGGGAGGGGGACAACTCAGCTAGTGGCATGGTCGACGAGTCTTGGTTCGACAAGGTTTCTCAAGGTTTTTCGTTAGGTTTTGAGGTTTTCAATGACGATGAACAAGGTTTCTAGTGTGGTTTCAAGCTTCCTGACGTCGAGGGCGAGGTTTTCCAGCAATATATTGAGCTTCTTGGTGTCAAGGGTGAGATTTCGAGGTTTCCAGCGGCAGAAGTGATGGTGACATGGCTCACCAGCGACGTAATCACCGGATGTGGTGTGGTTTGTCGGAGGTAGGAGAGAATGGGAGGGAAGAAAGAGGGGAGAGAGTCGGTGTATTTTGTACCTATATTTCCATGCATCCAAATACACCTCAAAATGCACGCACACATCTGGATGCAAAGCAGCGGTGGATGTGGAGGGGTAAAAATCCGTGTCCCACAGGTCTGCTTCTATCCACCGTGCCTCACGAGGTCACCGGTCACGCCCATATCGGATAAGTAGGGGACAAAACCTGAAAGAGGCAGAAACTCCCAATGAAGGCAAGACCAGCCGACGGTAAGGCTTTCTCACGGCCTCACGGGAATAGGCTAAGCTAGCTCGTCAGCGACCAATCATGGCGGACGCGACGGGGGCGATGAGCAGCCTGCTCCCCAATCTTGGCGAGCTGCTCAAAGAGGAGTACAACCTGCCTCCTCGTGTGAGAGGGGAGATCATGTTCGTCCTCGCAGAGCTCGAGTCCATTCATGCTCTTCTCTCGCGCTCGGAGTTCCTGCTTGATGAGCAGGATAAGCTCTGGGCCAGTGAGATGAGGGCCCTGGCCTATCAAATCGAGAGTGCCGTTGACAAATTCCTGGCTGGCACCAGAGCTCGTCTGTTGAGGACGGCCGATCCACCCGGCGGCTTGAAAGGGTTCATCGCCAAGATCAGCTGCATATTGACGACTGCCAAGGCTCGCAATCAATTCTCCACTGAAATCAGGAACGTCAAGCACCTTCTCCAGGAGGTTAGCGAGCGGCGTCACAGGTATCACATCGATTCCACCCTTCTTCGAAGGCACCCTCGGCTTGCAGATCTGCACGTCGAGCTGGGGAACGGAGTGGAGACGGAGCTCCCAACGGGAGCGATGCTGACCGAGTGCAAGATGCCGAGCGGGGTGAAAGACGGAACACGTTTCCTCCAAAGGGAGCTGGAGAGCATGCAGGTTGCTCTCCACAAAATAGCACAGGTGCCGGCGGATGAGGTCGATGAGTTAACCAAGGCCTGGTTCGACGATATGATGGACGCGTCCTGCGACCTAAAGCACACCGTTGACTACTTTCGGGAGCGCATCGGCGCTCGTAGGTCGCAAACGCTGAAAGGATTCATCGCCAACGTCAACTTCATATTGATGACTGCCAAGGCTCGCCGTCGATTCGCCGCCGAGATCAGAGACTTGAAGTACTGCTGCTTGGAGGTGGGCGAGAGGCGTCAGAGGTACTTTTGTCAAACTCAAGCTCCTAGGCGTGCCTCTGACGACGACCTCTCGGCCACAAACGACTCTCGGCTTCTAGATCTGCGACCAGATTCTGAGAGCCTTGTTGGCATTGACGGGCCAAGGGACGTGCTAGTCAGGCGCCTCACAGAGGAGGGGAGCACATCCAAGCAGCAACTCAAGCTGGCGTCAATTGTCGGGCTTGCAGGTGTGGGCAAGACGGCGCTTGCAAAGGCAGTCTACCACAGCCTGGCACCGCGATTCGATTGCAAAGCTTGGATCTCACTGTCCACTAAGCCTGTGATGCAGAGTGCTTTGGCGGATTTGCTTCGTCAGATAAGCCAAGAAGATCAACAGCAAGGTCTTGGAATGCTGGATGAGACAACACTAATCGACAAGATCAGGTGCACCCTCCGTGATAAGAGGTACTACTGCATCGCAATTAGCGTATCATATAACAAGACTTGTCTAATTGTAAGATTAATTGTAATCCATTTTGTTATTCAAATAACTCGAAATAATAGATATCTTGATGTTCTACATTTAACGAATTACTCCCTGGTGTTGTTGCTTGGCTTCCTGGGGGTACAAATATTGTGACATGTTAGGTTGTACGTTAAGCGGAGGTGTTTGCATTAGCTACTTGTTTTTAAAAAGTTTTGGGTTCAACTTAACCCTCATGAAAAATATGGCAAGTCAGCCCCTCATCGTAACTTAATCCCATGGCCTCATGTCATTGACACATGGAAATTATTTTCCAATTTACTGATATTTATAATGTATACGTGGATTCTGTTAAGATTTCTTCTGTTTTGTACAAGAGTAGTAGTACATATCATCACATAGCCCTTCTAGTCATAAATACATGCACTAATTTTTTAGTGATTGTAATTTGTCAATAGAACACAGGCATTGTGTTGGTTGTGTGCAGAGCCTACTGCGAGCTCTATTTCTAACAGGAGTAATGTTATTACCCAACCTTGGGGCCTGAAACTTTCTAAAAATACTAACCCCATCTTTGTGCAATCTGTGATTAATTTGCAGTCATTTGACTCTACATGGAACATGGTCTATGGGGCTCAAAATGTACTTGCAATTGACATCTGTGGTTTGTCAACATGTAGTCTTTTTTATCCCCTAAAAAGCATATAGTTTTTCTATAAATATAATGCGATGCAAACTAATGGTCAAAGTCAAATTTCTGAGGCCGTGCAAAGTCAAAAGCATCAGGATTTTTTCGTTGGAAGTAGTAAACATTTGAAAGCCTATCTTCTTGTTGTTTCTTTCTTCATATTTTTTTTTTTGCATGGCGATAACTAGATTATTAAATGTTGAGTATAACTTTGGGAAAACTCTTACTTTACTAGGTACTTTGTTGTAGTTGACTGTATATGGGATTTAAGAGCATGGGAGATTTTGAAGCATGCTTTGATTGCGAATAGCAAGGACAGTGCAGTTCTGACGACAAGTCACAAAGTTGATATTGCTAGACATATTGGTGGTGTTTACAAATTATCATGTCTTTCAGAAATTGACTCCAGAAAATTATTCAACGAAAGATTGTTTGACTCTGAAGACAAATGCCCCCCTGAACTGGCAGAAATATCTAAAAAATTTATAGAAAAATGTGGTGGAATACCATTAGCCATCATTGGGAAAGCTGATTTGCTCGCAAGTAAGCCATGTACAGTGGAAGACTGGCATGCAGTGCAACTTGAACCAAACCTCAATGATATGAGAAGCATATTAATTCCCTCTTATGACAATCTACCTGTCCATCTAAAATCTTGCTTGTTTTATTTAAGTATGTTTCAAAAGGGTCATGAGATTAGTGGAGAACGCTTGGTATGCGGGTGGATAGCTGAAGGTTTCATCCTGAAAACTCATGGAACAACTTTGCAGGAAGAAGGAGAGAGCTGCCTCAATGAGCTCGTAAACAGAAATTTGATCGAACCAATGGAGGTTGATGGTGGTGGTAAGGCCCTATCTTGCCGTGTGTACGACTTGGTGCATGACTTTATCATCTCATTGTCAACTGTAGAAAAGTTTGTTACAATTTTAGATGGTCGGCAAGGCAGGTCTTTTCTAGATACAGTTCACCGGTTATCCATCCAGGGAAACAATGTTGAAAACTCCCTGCCGCAAGTGCTCTTGTCCGATGTGAGGTCACTTGTTGTCTCTGGTGATGCTAAGTTGATGCCACCCCTCTCAGAGTTTAGGGGGTTACGTGTTTTGGATTTAGGGGGGTGTGACTCTTTGCAGAACGATCATCTCAAGGGTATTGCGAATTTGGTTCTTTTGAAATATCTGGTAATAGGAGGTAAATGTATCACTGACGTCCCAAAAGAAATTGGGAATCTATCACTTTTGCAAACACTGGATTTAAGAGCAAGTGGTCTAAAAGAATTGCCAGGAAGTGTTTTAATGATAAAACAATTGGAACGTCTATATGTTAATAGTCTTATGAAGATACCAGATGGGATTGGAAAAATGGAAGCCCTACAAGAGCTAGGCGACATCAACATCAGTAAGCCAGAGTTACTGAAAGAGCTATGCAAGCTAACCAACCTGAGGATTCTTAGGATTGCCATATGGTCATGGGATGAGAGTTGCAATGATCCATTGCCAGAGTATCTGTGGTCACTGATCATGGGCTGGCAAAACATGGAAAGTCTATCCATTTTGACTTGCTGCTCCCTACATTTCATGGATCACTGGAAGGCCCAATCAGACCCTCCAAGACTTGAAAAGCTCGAGATAAGGTACAGCACATTCCGTGAATTACCAGGATGGATTTTCTCACTTCAGAACCTCTCCTCATTATCAATCGAGGTCAACACGTTGTCACAGGCAGTCATAGATATGCTTGGAGAGTTGCTTACTCTTCGTTCTCTTTCCCTGACATCGAAACATGCTCCAGAAGGAAGGTTTGGCACTGGCACTGATGAATTCAGGAATCTAACATCCTTCCATTTTGTGAGTAATGCTATGGGAGAGGTGTTTGCACCAGGAGCTATGCAAGTGCTGAAAAGGCTTAAGCTTTCGTTTCAAGCATTACGGACCAAAGATGTATGTAAAGATTTCAATTTTGGATTGGAGAACCTGTCTTCCCTAGAAACCGTCCATGTTGAAATAATCTGTTTCAATGCCAGTCTTGGGGTGGTGGAGAATGCAGAGGCTGCAATTGAGGAAGCAATATCCAGGGGTCACAACCGTCTGCCGAATCTTGAAATACGAAGAGTACGGGAAGAAGATATGGTAGAAAATGAAGAGGAAGTGGCCGCCTGTAATATAAAACAAGAACAGAAGAAGGCAACGAAGAAGAAGAGGAGGCAACAAAGAAGAAGAGGAGGTAACTACTCTTCCTCTCCTGCAACTATGGATTCCAACGCATTTTTGTTTACATTTCCTGATGAAAGTGCACTTTCTTTTTCTTGCACAGTTCAAGCAGGAATATCAGAATTGCCAGAAAAAGTTCCCTCAAAAGGAAAAAGGCATTGATAGAAAATATGAGATGCTTGCTGGTGAACTCAGAAGCCAAATTTTAACCATTCAAGCTCTCTAGTACCGCAGGTACTTTATTTTTACACCTCCAACAACTCATAGTTCAACATATTCATAACACAAGTTATCTTCGTTCTGCTTGCATGAGAAGTTGATCTAATACTGTTCAATGGCTAACCATGTGATTTTTTCATAAGACAATATGTATGAGGAAGTGTCAATTTATGTCAACCCAAAGTAATAGCTTCCCGATTTTTGTTTGTGATTTCTTTTACTTTCAGAGCTAGAGTATAGTTAGTTGTTCCTCTGTCCCTCTCTACTTTCATGGTTCAACATGCTAACCTTCAGGCAACGAATATGAATGATATCTGTTATTTCAGCTTGGGAACCTCACTACTGGTGAAGTGTGAAGTATGAGTGGATTTTACATCTTTCTCTGACAGTTTTTTTTTAAGAACAAAATGGCAGGAGCTCTGCCCTCACTTTATAGATAGGAGGGTGATGCCTATTCACACACCCCTGCTGTTTGGGATTTAGTTATTCCCCTTAGAATTCACATTTTCTTATGGCTTTTGTCTAATAGCAAGTTGCATACTCCTGATAACCTACATAAGAGAAGAGATGTGATGGACAAGAGCTGATGTTTTCATTCTGAAAACGAATCTATTTACCACTTTTTTTAATGGCAACATATGCTATGCACCATTTGTGGTTCACTCATGCAATTGCTTTTGGTTTGGACACCAAATCAATATGAAACATTCCCAAAAAATTCCTTAATGTACTTAATTTACGGCAAATTGCTCAGATCGGTGTGCCGCTGACATGTGGCCCCGGGCTCCACCTATAATTTCCACATTGGACATCATTTCCAATTTATACATGTTTGCAATGTTGTTGAGTAAATTTTCCCCAAAAGAAAAGGACATGTGCTATTATTCAGAGCAAACTTATCTTTTGGTTTCTCTAGCACATTTTGAATTTGGAGGCAAAAATTTGAAGGGTGCTAGAACACTATAAACTACAGCATTAACTTTTGAGAAATACTATGGAACACTACTGTTCCAATGGTATAGGTCATATTCATCCGATCCGCCCCCGCACAAATCATAAGGTCGCCTCTCCCTCACCCCACTCTCTCATTTCTCTCTGTCTCTCTCTCTCTCTCTCTCTCTCGTATCCCTCCCTCCTCGATCTCTCTCTCTCTCACACATGGTCGTGGAGTGCAACCGGCGAACCGACGGAGGCAAGCGGCCATCCCCCTCCTTCACTTCCGACACTGCCTCTCCACCTCCTCCTTCAACTCTGGCACCGCCCTTCCCCTCCTTCATATCTGGCTCTGGGTTTGGTGTGGGGTGGCGGCAAGGTGCTTCACCTTCGGCTTCGGATCTGGCGGCGGCGCAGCTTAGGATGGCCAGATCTGGCGGCGGCACGGCTCAATAGTGGCGTAGCTTCGGACGGTAAGATCTGGTAGCGACATAGCTCAGTGGCTCGGCGACGTGGTGCAGAGCTCGGGCCAGAGCTAGGGAAGAGAGAGAGAGAGAGATGGATGCTCGATGCGGAGCTCGAGCACGGAGTTGGCGGCGGTGGTAATCAGGCCTGAGCCAGAGAAGAGGGTGCGTTAGTGGTGGACGATGTCGGGTAGCTCTGTGGAGGTGCATTAGTGTCGTTGTATGTCGGAACCCAGAGCAGCAACTCCAGGATCCTCTGTGTAAATCGCATTAGTCCAGGATCAGCTAGTGCACACAGTGGACAACAAAGATAAATACCAAGCATAATGACATTTATTTAATTTAAAGAGTACGGCCTTATGGCGGCGTTTACATCATCGCACATTGGCAAAAATAAGCGCAAAAGAAAGCTGCGAGCGAAGCGAAAAGCGAAGCCCAAACCTGCCAGAGCAAACGATCGCAAGACGTGGCCTACTCGCTCGGTCTTCACCGTAGTCGAAGTCGTCTTCCTCTGTGTGGAGATAGCAAGGTGAGTACAAACTTGTACTCCGCAAGTCACACGGAGAAATGCAATATAATGATAAAGGCATCAATGGAAGGCTTATAGGGTTAGTTTGCATAAAACAGTATTTAATGAAATACAGTAAATAGATTGAAATTGCTGAATTTAATACAGTAGGTAAAACAGTACTTGTAATTGAACATATTACCGTCAGTGCAGGCTCCGACCAAACACCAACCTATCCACGGGCATTCCACCCGGACCATCTTTTCCAAAAGACCACGTATGGATTCCATCCATCCACACGCTTCCACTGCGCAACTCTGATAGATTCCATCCATCCACCAGGTTTCAATCTCTCACGGATTCCATCCATCCGCAAGGTTTTCGAAAAACATTTTTGAAAAGCAAAGTCTAATCCATGAAAAACTTTTACTCAGCATACCCATGACCGTGGGCACGGCTATCCAGGATAGATTATACACTCTGCAGAGGTTGTACAGCTTTACCCACAAGACACGAACATCCCGTTTTACCACTAGATTACACACTTCCTTAGGTGTGCGGTTAGGAGTCGTGACAAGGCTTTTACAATGCAAAGCCTTCAACCTGGCCAAGCCAACTCTAAGGTTTCTCCCCAGTAAGGAATCCACCAGACCAGGACCCCCTCTTGAGCCGAGTGAGACTTCTCATGGCCTACGCCACGCTCACTTCCATCCTACGACATGACCCAGGTTGGGACTCGCAAATTATTTAGCCAGGGCTGTCCCATACCAGCCTTGTGGTAGTACGCTAGGGCTTTGCAACAGTAGCTCACAGACCGGTCATTAATTGACTTAGGCCCAACCACATACCCCTGTGCACGACAATCAACCCTGTGTCTCCGAACAACAGAGCATGCCTGCACCCACCACGCAACCAATTGCCTAAGTCTAAACCAGTTTTTTTATATTTTGTTTTCAAAATATTTCATAAACCTCCTTGACTCACCAAAGTCAGGAGTACATTCGAAAAGCTTATCATTTTATGTGAAAAGGTACCTCAAAATCAAAATTATGTCTAAGCAGGTCTAAGCATCTGATTTAAAATTCTCTAGCCAATACTAGTGTACTAACTAGAGTTTGATTCTAAGGTGACAAGGTATAAGGATTTGCAATGCCAAATGAGGTATTAACAAACAGGGATTAACTAAAGTTAAAACTGAATTGAAATACATTGAATAAAATTATACATGCAATATAATTTAAAACAACATAATTTTATTTTGAAAACTGGGATCAACATGATCAAGGAGTGTGACTTGCCTTGCTCTTCAATTTGGTTTGAATCTTCGTCGAAGAATTTTCCCGAATCGTCGAAGTCTACACGTGAAAATAACCCACCAAATTCAAATAAATTCAAAATAAATTCAAATTGACTTCAAATATTTGAATTGAGGCCAGAAATGGATAGAGGGGAATTTTTGATGAATTTAGAAATTTGAATGGGCTAAATCGGAGTTAGGACGAAGGAGAACGGGCTCCGGGAAGTTTGAAAAGAGAGAAAAAGGAAAAATGAATTTTCTGGAATTATTGTTCTAAAGGAAATTCTGAATTATTGCGTCAGCAGGGAATTTCTTTTTCAGCCGAATTATTTTTCAACTGAAAAATAGATTTATCGTCGGTGGCGTCGACCACAGGGAATGGTTTGACTGGCGGTGGGCCGGGTCCATGGGTGAGTCCATGGACTCGGGAGGCGCCGAGTGGCGGGGTGTGAGTGGCGCGACGGCGGCGTTGGACCGACGCGGCCGAGGGGCGGTGGCGCCACGTCGGCTCCGGCCGCGACGTGGCGAGTCGCCGCCGGGTGGCGCCGCGAGCACGGCGTGCTCGCCGGCGCTCGCGCGGCGGCGCTGCGGCGGCCGAGGCGAGAGAGAGGACGGAACTTGGGGTGGCGGCATTTTACGAGCGGCGGAGTTGAGCCGGCGGCGAGGAGAGGCGGCGGCGGCTTCGGGTTCCACGGTGCGGCGGCGCTCCGGCGATGCTTGAGGCCGGGGAAGTGGCGGAGGAGATGCGCACGGAGGAAGGGATGCTGAGGGAGGCGACGGCGAGGTGCGAGGGCGAACGGAGCGGCGAGGGGAGCTCGCCGGAGTTTCTCCGGAGCTCGGCAAGGGGAGAGCACGGCGCGGGGCGGGAGGAAGGAGGAGACCGCGCGGAAGACGGAGCCGACAGGTGGGCCGGCGGTCAGTGGGAGAGAGGCGCAGCGCGGCCGACAAGCGGGCCGCGAGCGAGAGACGGAGCGGAGGAGAGTGTGCCGCAGCAGTGGGCGGCGCGGGAGAGAGAGAGAGGGGGGCGGGCGCGTGCGTGCGTCGGATGGGGATCGGGCGGTGGAGGATGGAAGCGGGGCGGTTGGGCCAGATGGGCCGGCACGGGCGGCGTGGGTTGATCCCGGCCGTCCACGTGGCGGCCGGAGGGGGAGGGGAGGGGATTTTATTTTTTTTGATTTTTGATGTAGGATTTTTAGAAAAGCCCAGAAAATTCATTTGGCCTCAGAAAAATACCAAATAACTTCCAAAAATTCCAGAAAAATTCAGAGAACCTCCTGGAAACACTTTGGACTTAATAAAATTATTTCCAACTAATATTGGTATTTTAATTTTCATACTTAAATTACTTTTTAATTTTTAAAAAAGGATTTTAAACTCCAGAAAACTCAGAAAACCCAAATAAGAGCCAAATAATTAATTTGAATTAGGATTTTTATAGAAAATCAAAATATCCTTTTATTTACTAATATTTTTAGGTTTTACTTAAAATACTTTTCAAATCTAGCTTTTTCAAAACCAGAAATTCAGGGCAAATTCCAAATTTAAAATTTTAGCAACAAATACTTATTTTAATTTGAATTTTAAATAATTTTTATTTACTTATTTACTTATTTTTATTTTATTAAAAAATCTGGGCTGTTACATTGTAGCTAGTTAAGCTTCGAAAATTGGCAAAACTCATTTCTTGAAACTTTGGTTGAAATTTGTTGAAAATTGTTAAAACTTTTGTTTGAAACATGTGGAAACTTCTCGAAACTCTCCGGCTAAAATTTGTTGAAACTTAAGTTCCAAAATTTGAATCTCGTTGAGACTTGAGCTCCAAAATCTGAAACTCATTGAAACTTGAGATCTAAAATCTGGAACTCATTGAAGCTTGGTTCGGAACTTTTCTTGAAATCTTATAGAAACACGTAAAACCACTGGAACTTGGAACTTTTAAAATGTTCTCACAAAACTTTTAAAAGACAAAATATGCTATGCAAATGTCAGGCCTGTTTTTTGTGGCTTCGGTTTATGGTTTTTGGCTACGGCTTATGGCTTTTAAGCTATTCGTGAGAGATAGTACGGAGTAACAGAAATTTGTTTGCAATTTTAGCTGATATAAATTAAGTCACTATAATGTGTACTACAATTAACTTGTAGATCCCGCTTTGAAAAGACGTTTTATTTGAAAACTAGTTACTGTAGAAAAGCTGAAAAAACATGTTTAGAAGCTGAAAAGAAGGGGCCCATTGTTCCCTAGTCACTTTCTTTATTTTTTGGGAATTTTTCATGATAATTTGGTGTCCAAACCAAAATTTGATTGCATGAATGCACCACACAAGGGTGATTGCATTTGCATAACATATTTTGCCTTTTTGAAAAATATGTTGTGGTTAAACTGATTTGGCAAGGATTATTTATTATCTTTTTGAAGAACATGGCTAGGTCAGTGTTTTTTCGTCTATTGGTCGATGATGCTTAAGCAACAACAAAAAAGCTGTGCTAAATTCATTTAATGTTGCTGCTATGTGGAATTTGTGGAAATTATGAATGACCTGGTCTTTCAGGCACACAAATGGAGCTTCTATCTGTGGAGAAGAATGAGCGAAATGTACAAGGACTACATGGGTGAATGGATGGTGTAATGCATTTCACAACTGGAGATTAAGGCTCATAAAGTTCCTATGATTTATTACAAGGCTCTCGTTTATTTGACCTTGTAATGATTTATTATAAGTCTCTCGTTCCATTGACTTCGAGGAAATTTTATTCCTAATCTACCATAATTGGGACAAAAGACCTTGTTGTTGTTGTTGTTGTTGTTGTAAAGTTCCTATGATTGCTATGGCAGCAAGGTCACTGATGTTGCTGCCAAATTCAATCCCTCCAATTGAGGAATGCAAACCGTGGAGCTCCTTGCTGTTTTGATAGTTCTTGGTTTTTGATATCTAGTAGCTTTTTGTTGCTGAGTTGTATCAGATCTGATGTATGGTCTTTGTATGCAGAATGGCTGGAGGCCAATTGCTGCTATGTTTATTCTCTATTTTCAGTTGGACAATGGCCTGGCTGGGCTATATTCGCTGTTGTCGATTCTTGAACAGTATGTTTCAATTTCAAATAATAAAAGTTTGGGACTGAGACATCCTTTGAGGTGTCCTGTTGTTCCAGAAAAGCGTACTGCAGAATAAACATGCTTTCGGAATTTGAATTGATCTGGGGGAACAGCGGTAAATTCTTTTTTTTCTGCCCAAAAAATTGTTTGCCCATGGATCCATCGAGATCATTCATAAGGCAGCAGTCTTCCCAGAAGCCACTATTCTTCTACAATGTGGGCGATAACCTTATGAAATCTCTCTTTATATGTGGATATTATAATGCTACTATTATGAATGTTACTTCATATTCACTCTGTCACTAACATTTTTAATGAATTGATACCTCAAATATGAACAGGATGAAGTGTTAATCACATGGTATGAGGTGGCCATTGCTAAAAGTGGTGCATGGTTCATCAGATCAGGAACTGATAAGTGATTATTGTAGGATCATCGATGGCAATCAGAGGGGGTGAATGATTGCAGTCCGCAGCGAAAACTTTTTTTTTAATATATACCACCCTCTCTGTGTTGTTTTTGCAATAAAACAAATTTGCCTCGTCTTCGGTCGGAAGCGCAACTCGCCGAGACAAATCGACAGAAAAAGAAATTGCCGAACGAAGTCTCTTGCAGATGGTAGATGAAGCTCTGTCTTGATTCTTGTCGCACGCAACCGGTGGATGCCATTTCTCTTCGCGATGCGCGGAACAAAGATGTCGTGAATTGATGGCGCGAGCGCACAAAAACCGAAGAGCGAAACAAAAACGCGTTCCCAAAAAGCTGTACCTTGTCTCGGCCAGCCCCCACCTTTTATTACAAGACAGAGTTCGTCTCCGATTTCAAAACAACACCGTCTCCGAAATCAAAAACAAAAATCAGCTCTTAATCCTAATACTACTCGTCCAACTAGGCCTAGATTTTTTTTATCTTAACCAGACTTTTAGCCCACTAATTTTTAAGGGACCCGAAACCCTTCCTAACATGGGTTTTCACACTTCCGATTTTTCAACTCATCGCGCATCGAAGCCTACAAGACCGCACCTCCTGTAGCTTCTCCACGCACCATCCACCTTTGATCTCCATGTGCTCCAGCGTGAGCCCGATCACCTCATGACATCGTCGACCACCTAGACCTCAGATTTCCCCCTCCTAGTCCCGGTCTTCTTCGTCATCGACTATGACCGTCTCCACGCCCAACCTGCACATGCAAAGACCAAAGAATATTTTCCCGGCATAAGTTCTCACCAACTTGACCGATATTAGTCCACGCACACGCCTCGAATAACAATACTAAGCAATGTTGTCAATTATTCGTCATTATAAAAATCCTAAACCTAGCCACATGGTCTTATAATTACTTTTGCAACGTGGTTGGAACTGTCAAGTAGACCTTGTAAGCTCTGTGCCTTCAGCCTTCAGGTGCTGGGTCTCGGCGGGAGACACCAAACCAAATCGGGCAGCTTAATTAGATGTTTTGGTGCTTTAGATATTCCCATTGTCGTTTGCAGGGGCGAAGCCCAATGGGCCAAGGGGGTTCCTTGCCACCAGGGTAAAAAAAAGAAATACTTATTACCATCCCATATTCACCATATGTGCACCACCCTCAGCCCAAAATTGTGCACCCCTAGTGGCCCAGCCCACAAATTAGACCCTGTCGATTGGAAAAAAAAAAGCACAGCAACAAGCAATCAGGCCCAACAATCAAGCTCCAACCGGGCCTTTTTTTTTCTTTTTTGCTTCAGCGGACTCACTGCCGATTCAACTTCTTTGTCTTCTTTCTTTTTCGGTTTTTCCATCTACTGCGTACTGCCGATTCATCTGCCCCTGCCGGCTGCCGATTCATCTTTTTCCATCTACTGCCGTCTGCCGATTCATCTGCCGGCGCCCAACTGCATCTTCATGGGCTCACGGCATCTTCAGTCTTCGCGGAATCACGGTGCCGCACTGCCGCTGCTTCCGCCTTCCAGGACTTTCTTCACATCGGCATCTTCAGTCACGGACTCACGGTGCGTTAAAACAGGCCGAGATTAAGCTATCATTGTTATTGGCATCATCATTCACTACCCATTTTTTCTGAATGCTGTTATCAGATACTTCTTTTGAGATCCACACCATTCAAATGTTTGTACCATTTAAACGACGCTCACGATGTACAGAGGCACACTGGTGGATTAGCCTCATGATCTCCAATCTAACATACACATTTAAAGTACAATAATTGCGATTTGCACTAGTTTGATCTATTATAAGAAAGCACTTGTATTGCACATTTGCACAGATATGTTCTGAATTTGGAGTAAAATTATATGCATCTATTATCAATTTTCTTACTATTATGCAATGCACCTACTGTAGAACCATATATTTCTTATCTTTTTATAATTTTATTTTTGTAATAATAGGTGGAGCACTAATCTTAGTAATGGAGAAATTTCTGAAAAGAAAAGCACCAGATAGCACCAACAATGCAAGAAGTTCATGTCCAGATTTACATGAGATCAATTGGAATGAGAAGATTGTGAAAACATATTTACGTAATCACATTGGTGATGACTACATGAGTCATAGCCTTATTTGTTATGTCGAGAAAGAAGAAATGAAGAAAGTCACAAATAAGGCTGTGGTTGATCGTTTTATGAATATGAGAGGACGCAAATATGCAATATGAAAAGGTATATTGCCTATTTTCACATGAGTTTTTTAATAGTTTTTCAGCTGAAAATTAACATGTTTTTATTCTCCTTTGTTGTAGGCCATTAAGGATATTGAGTTCAGATAATATATTTGCCTATATTAATGGATTTATTTATTTTGGTACGTAATTTTTGCTGCTAATGCTTTATCATCGACTCGCTGTTCATTGTCAATCACTTTGTTATATTATATATGTTAAAAACTGCCAGTACAACATATTTTCTATATATAGTCCATCGAAATTTTTGTGTACTGTGCTATATGTGTGGTGTCGTTTGCCTCCTTTCGTCCGGTATGACTCGACATGGTTCAACGAGGTTGGTAGGCAAAGCCTATTTAGGTAGTTTGTTCCCTGCAGAGTACTCGATTGAGTCCTTCAGTTTTTCAGGTTAGGGGCGGCGTGCTAGTTGCTCCTTTAACGGGACGACCTGACAGTTTCTTTTTGCCGTGCGCTAGTTGCCGTTGGTGTCAGGTCAGCCGTTAGATTCGAGTACCTTGTAAATTAACTTTTCTCTAACTCAAAGCAATTGTTACGCCGTTCTCCTGCCTATTCTTAAAAGAAAATCTTTTGCAGCTAAAGCATATCCAAATTCCAGCATCAGTGGTAGAAAATATAAAAACCGGTTGAAGAGAAATTTTCGACCAACAGAAAGAGGCCTCCACTTGGCAAGATGTCAAAAAAGTTTGCGCCTTATGTAATTCAAACGTGTGAACCAGTGAGGGTATCTTCCATTCCACGGGAGCACTGAAGCACAATACTGGAATCATTAATATAGATCAGATAGGACTGTATTCCACAAGTTCTCCAGGACTTAACGTATGGCTAGCTGCAGCATTCCTCCAGCAACCCTAATAGCTGCACGATAAGTTTCACATTTGATTCAGAGTCTCGAAGGATTAATCGGATTTAATGGGAAACTGATCGTCCAAGATGGCGTACTGATTCAGACGTCGATTACCACTAAGGCACATGGAAAACATCAAACTAACAATTTAGAAACCTTAATGCGTGAATACAGATCATGCTCAACGCACCCTTACAGGTTACAACACCGTTCAAGTATCTCACGGAACCAAAGCATTAAGCAATACAAGAAAAAGACTTCACCGAAAATGGCAACTGGGTAGTACGCAGCTTTGTGCACAGCCAACAAACCGAAATCTTCTACCATCGAGGCAACAAGAAAAAACATCTCTGCGTAAAGATGGAGATCTAGACTATTTCAAATGAGTTTGTAATTGCGGACTGACGGAGCAACATGATATGCTTGACATGCATCGCAGACTCGCAGTCAACCATGATACTCATTGACGATGAGGGCATACTCCCTTGTTGGTGAGCTTCTCTTCAAATCATCTACTATCGACTCTAGTTCATCTGCTTTCCCATCAGCAGTTAAGAGCACATCACGGAGGCTTCCAAGTTTGTCCATGCCATTAAGACCTTCCAACCTTTTGAAACGCAGTTCAAGCCTTTCGAGCTGTGGCATAGCCTTGTATGAAAAGTTCAGCGATGGAAGATGAGGCACCAATATGCGAAGTAGTTTGAGCTTACCGAATCCTCCAGCTGGGACATAGATCTCTCCTCCGGAGTCAGACTTGTTTTTCTCGAGAATGGCTGCAATGGCAGGATCCTGCCTTATACTCATTGAAAAGGTGAGGGAAAACAATGAACCTAGCTTACTAAGGCGCACCAAATTATCTGTCCGGAGAGCTGTCGCTGAAAGGGTTAATTTGATTAGCTTATTGAGATCCGGGAGCCATTTTGGGAGTTTAAGCAACTTGCCAGACAGCTCAAGAGCTCTCAGGTCCATCGGATGGGAAGACATGGATGTTAGGATGATCTCTCCAACCCAGGTTGGGCCCAACGGCCACCTGGGGCTTGAGCTCGCGCCCTGATCGGGGGCGCCCAACCCTAATGGTTGGTGGGCCCCTGTCACACTGCGCTATAAATACAGGTGGGGGCCGGCGGCTCTGATTACGAGGTTCGACGGAGCCGTACTCCCCACCGACAAAACCCTAACCCGATCTCGAGGGGGAGCGCAGCCAGTAACGGGAAGCGCCACTGCCACGCCGCTCCTGGACGGCGCCGCCACCGGACTTCACCGCCGACGTCTCCCGACTCCACCGACTCCATGGCGGACGCCTCTGCACCAGCTACCAAGACCACGGATGGTCGGTAACCCTAAAACCCCTCTCTTTACTCACTGTTCCTTTAGATCTAGACGCATTATATTTGTGGACGCCAAATAGGTAGTACTCCCCTCTAGATCTACTACTAGTGATCCTGAGAATGACTCCAATAATGGTATCAGAGCCCCTAGGCGTAGATCTGAGATGGGGAAAAAGAAAAGAAAGAAAAGAGGGAAGAAGAACCCTAACCCTAACCCTAGAAAAGAATAGACCGGATCTTACCGGGGCCGCCGTCGTCGTCGCCGGCGGAAGAAAACCCCGCCGCCGCCTTGCCGGCACGCGGAAGAAACAGCCGCTCGTCGCCACGAGCACGAGCTCGGGTCGGTACCGCCAAAGGACCGCTCGACGGCGGCGCCCCACTCTCGGGCGGGCCGCGCGCGGCGAGGACCCACGGCGGCGCCGCCGCTCTTCCTCTTGTCCGATGGCCCCCACGCCCGTCGGCTTCTTGGCTGCTGCGCGCGAGAGAGAGAGAGAGAGAAATGAGAAGAACGGCTAGGGTTTCGGTCTCCGGCCGCGCGGAGGTTTTGCTCTCCCGATCCGCTCGCTCCTCCGTCGGATCAATTCGGACGGTGGCGATGGTTGGACCGGCTTTGAGCCCAGCGGGATCGGAAATCCCGCCGAGCCCGGTTGTGGCGGCGCGGGAGGCGCGGCGTCGCGGCGCGTGAGCAGCGCGTGAAGAAGCGCGTCGCGGCGCGCGTGGCGTGTGCGCTCGGCGCGAGAGAGACGGCGGCGGGCGGGCGTGGCGCGTGGCGCGCGCGCGCGTGTGGCGTGGCCCGTGGGCCGCTTCGTCGCTGGCGGCGTGTGCGCGCCGCTCCGCGGCCGAACGCGCCGCCGTCGCCGTGGGCGCATTGCGCGGCCGGGCCAAATGGCGGTTTACATAAATTGAGAAAATTGATTTTATTCATTTTGAAGCATTCTTTGATGAATTTTGTTAAGTTTGAGATCAAATTTCAGTGCAATCTTGATCCAAAACCAGAATTTTTCAGCTGAGCTAAAGTTTATTATCTTCTTATTAAATTCGAACCAACGGGAGAATTTAATTTTGAAGAGCAGAAATTTTATGTTTTTCTCTAATTTTAATTGGAACCAACGGGAAAATTAAAATTAGAGGAATAGTTACATTTATTTACAGTTCATGTTTATAATTTTGCTATTTTCTGACCAAAGTTGATGATAGCAATATTATAAATTGATTTATTCATGAATTTATGCATTAATTCTATCTTCTGCCCAACGGTGATGTAGAATTAATGTACAAGATTTCTTGCATGTTTTAATTTTTGACCAACGTTAAATCAAAGCATGCAATTATTATATTGTTATGTTTCCTCATTTTTTCTGATACTGTTTCAGGACTCAACCCCATGGCATACATCTCGCACATCCCGGCACTTGATGGGAACAATTATCGGGTCTGGCGAGAAAAGTATGATTTGGCACTTGCGCTGTCCGAGAATGACTTGGCCTCACCTCTCCGTGTCCTCGAGCCGGAGGACCGGTGAGGGCGAAAATGAGATCGATGCTGATTTCACCGCCCAAAGCGTGATCATGCGAAGTCGAATGAAATATGACCTTGAGAAAAGAAATGGGACATCTCGAATCGCAAGTGCACGATGGTGGCTAAGGCCACCATTGCGAGATCAATAAGGATCCATCCTGCATCGTGACACTGCCACAGAGTATCTACAGAAAGTGAAGAATCAGTTTACTGGCTCTTCAAAGGCAACAGCGAGCACGCTGATTAAGAAACTCGTGAATGAGAGATACTCTAGTGGTGGAATAAGAGAGCATATACTAAAGATGAGCACAACGGCAGCTAAGCTAAATTCAATGGATATGGGGCTCAAGGATGAGTTTCTAATTCATTTGATTTTTGCTTCTCTGCCAAAAGAATTTGACACTTTTGTTGTTAATTACAACATGCAGCCCGACAAATGGGATATAGAAAAGCTCATTGCAATGTGTGTGCAAGAAGAGGAGAGGCTTAAAACCTCACAGGGTGACTTTGCAAACCTAGTGAAGAACAACAAAAGAAAGAATTTTAATGCCAAACCACAAGGGAAACCTCAGTGGGATAGTAGCTCCTCTTCTAAGTCACAGGGAAAGGTTCCCCAGTTTCATAAGCCCAACCAATTTACAGTAGACAAAGATACCTGTAAATTTTGCAAGAAGAAGGCAGGGCACTATCAGAGGGATTGCCCAGAGTTCCTGAAGCATCTATTGAAGAATGGTAAGGATGTCATTACATTTATAGATGAATCCTTGTATTTAAGTTATGAAAAATCTACTTGGTGGATTGACTCAGGTGCAACTATTCATGTTGCTAATTCTTTACAGGGATTCCATACGAGGAGGACCCTACAAAGAGGAGAAAGAACAATTAAAGTTGCGAATGGAGTTGAAGCCGAAGTCGAGGCCATTGGAGATCTCTCTTTAGAATTTCATGATGGTTTTGTACTTAGGCTTTCAGACGTTCTTTATGTACCCTCTTTGCGCAGAAACTTAATAAGTGTATCGAAATTAGATGATGATGGTTATGATTGCCATTTTGGTAATGGCAAATGCAGACTTGTGTTTAATAATAAATGTGTTGGTCTTGCCTTCCGACAAGACAAGCTTTATTTATTATCACTTTCTGAGAATGTGAATCATGTGACCATTGAGAATGAGAATACCTCTTCGTCTATGAATGAGAATGTCAGTAAAAAGCGGAAGATAAATCATGATGTATCGTCGAAATTATGGCATTGTCGTTTAGGCCATATTTCGAGGGGGAGAATAGAACGATTGATTAAGAAAACACTTCTTCCGCCATTAGAATTTTCAGATTTAGAACAATGTATTGATTGCATAAAAGGAAAATATGTTAAGAAAATAAAGAAAGACGCCAAACGAAGCGCAGAAATTTAGAAATAATTCACACGGATATCGTGGTCCATTTCTGTGAAAAGTGTGGATGGTTATGATTCATTTATAACATTCACGGATGACTATTTGCGTTATGGCTATATTTATCCAATTAAAGAAAGAACGAAGCATTGGATAAATTTAAGATATTTAAGGTCAAGTAGAAAATCAGCACAATTTAAAGATTAAGATAGTAAGATCCGACCGTGGGGAGTACTACGGTCGGCATACCCGTATGGCCAAGTTCTGGACCTTTGCAAGGTTCTTACAGGAAAATGGCATAGTTGCCCAGTACTCTACACCGGGCGAACCTCGTGAGAATGGAGTGGTGAAAGACGCAACCGTACCTTAATGGATATGGTGAGAAGTATGATAAGTTACTCCACGCTACCGATAAGTTTATGGATGGAGGCTTTAAAAACCGCCATTCATATTCTTAATCGAGTACCAAGCAAGTCGGTACCCAAAACACCGTATGAGTTGTGGACAGGAAGAGAACCTTCACTTAACTATTTACGTGTGTGGGGTTGTCCTGCTGAGGCTAAAGTTTTTAACCCAAACATAGGAAGCTAGATCCCAAGACAGTCACTTGCCATTTTATTGGCTATCCGAGAAAAATCGAAGGGTTATCGCTTCTATTGTCCTGACAGACATACGAAGTTTGTAGAAACAAGACATGCTGTCTTCTTGGAGGAAGAGATGATCAGGGGGAGCGGAGTAGCGCGAGAAATTAACCTAGAGGAAAAGCGGGTACATGTGCCCACTCCAATGGTTCAGGAACCATTTTTCACGCTACCTGTTATTGCTACACGAACAGTGCCAGACACTGTAGTGACAGCACATGTTGTTAGTTCTCCTAAGGAAACGATGAGTGAACATGAGGAACCTGTCCTTCAGGATCCCATAGAACCCATTGTAACCCAAGAGGAAGAGCAACAACGACCTCACGTGAACAAGCATCGAATAGCGAGGACTCGAAAGGTCTCAAAGAGTCAGAAGATCAGCTATCCCTAATGATTACGAAGTCTATGAAACTGAGGATTTTCAAATGGAGGGTGATCCCACCTCTTTTGAAGAAGCCATGAGAAGCGCTCATTCATCCAAGTGGCTTGAAGCTATGCAGGATGAAATAAAGTCAATGAGCACCAACGGTGTTTGGGACTTAGAAACTATTCCTAAAGGAGCCAAGACAGTAGGCTGTAAATGGGTCTACAAAACCAAACATGACTCTAGAGGGAATATTGAAAGATTTAAAGCGCGACTTGTGGCAAAGGGCTTTACGCAAAGAGAAGGCATAGATTACAATGAGACATTTTCTCGGTCTCGTGTAAAGATTCTTTTAGAATAATAATGGCGCTTGTAGCTCATTATGATTTAGAATTGCATCAGATGGATGTAAAGACGGCATTCCTAAATGGGGATTTGGAGGAAAATGTCTACATGGCACAACCGAAAGGTTTTGTTGTGGAAGGAAAAGAACGTATGGGATGCCGGTTGAAGAAATCCATTTACGGATTGAAACAAGCATCAAGGCAGTGGTACTTCAAGTTTGATAGTACAATAAGAAGTTTTGGGTTCAAGGAGAATGTAGAGGACAATTGCGTTTATGCAAAGTTTAAGAATGGGAAATACATTTTCCTAATCCTGTATGTGGATGACATCTTACTTGCTAGTAGTGATGTTAGCCTATTACTGGAGACAAAGAAGTTCTTATCCTCGAATTTTGATATGAAGGATCTTGGTGAAGCTTCGTTCGTACTGGGAATAGAGATTCACCGAGATAGAACTAAGGGGGTTTTAGGTTTATCTCAAAAGGCATACTTAGAAGAAGTTCTAAAGAAATATAGTATGCAAAATTGTAAGCCTTCATCTGCTCCTATAGTCAAGGGCGACAAGTATGGGGAATTTCAATGCCCCAGGAACCAATATGAGATCGATCAAATGAAAGCGGTTCCATATGCTTCAGCTGTCGGAAGCTTGCAGTATGCTCAAGTGTGTACGCGCCCTGACTTAGCGTTTGTTACCGGGTTACTTGGCGATTCGAGCAATCTCGAATAGAACATTGAAATTAGTAAAGAAAGTCTTGCGTTATTTGCAAGGAACAAAAGGCCTCATGATGACATACGAAAGATCGATTCACTCCATATAGTGGGGTATCTGATTACGATTATGCGGAGATGATAGAAAGTCGACATCCGGATATGTATTCACTCGCAGAGGAGCTATATCGTGGAAAAGCTCAAAACAAACCGTCACTACATCATCCACAATGTATGCCGAGTTTGTAGCATGTTATGAGGCCACGGGCGGTGAATTGGCTAAAGAAATTCATACCGGGTTGAAAGTGGTAGATGACATACATAAGCCACTAAAGTTATCTGCGATAATGAACCAAAGAAGATGTTATGCTCACAACAATAAGTCAAGTGGTGCTGCCAAACACATTGACATAAAGTATTATGTTGTGAAAGATAAAGTCCGGGATCATATAATCGAGTCTTGAGCATATAAGACAGAAAAGATGCTCGCGGATCCGCTCACAAAAGGCTTACCGCCCAATGTGTTCAGAGAACACTTAGCCGGCATGGGTTTACGGGAAAGCCTATGATTCCTGGACAATAAGGGCCCAGTTGAGAGTACTTTTCAAAATAGAGAAGTGCATTGTGGCTGTTCAATCTAATGGCATAAGACCATGACGATGAGGCACGCTCTATGCACTGATCTGTGATGGAATAAGAAAAACAATGAGAGACAAGTATAAAGTTTAAGTATAAGTTGAGATCAAGGGGGAGAATGTTAGGATGATCTCTCCAACCCAGGTTGGGCCCAACGGCCACCTGGGCCTTGAGCTCGCGCCCTGATCGGGGGCGCCCAACCCTAATGGTTGGTGGGCCCCTGTCACACTGCGCTATAAATACAGGTGGGGCCGCGGCTCGATTCACGAGGTTCGACGGAGCCGCACTCCCACCGACAAAACCCTAACCCGATCTCGAGGGGCGCGCCGCGATGACGGAAGCGCCATCGCCACGCCGCTCTGGGCGGCGCCGCCACCGGACTTCACCGCCGACGTCTCCCGACTCCACCGACTCCATGGCGGACGCCTCTGCACCAGCTACCAAAACCACGGATGGTCGGTAACCCTAAAACCCCTCTCTTTACTCACTGTTCCTTTAGATCTAGACGCATTATATTTGTGGACGCCAAATAGGTAGTACTCCCCTCTAGATCTACTACTAGTGATCCTGAGAATGACTCCAACAATGGAGTCCAGGGTGTTGAGGAAGTCAGATGACTCGTCATCAATTACAAGAGTTTGGAGATAATAGCCGCTGAGGTACTGGATCGAGGAGAGTAAATCTTTGAACATCTGATCACTCGTGTGGAGCTTGTAAATGGCCAACTTCCTAAGCCCAGTAAAATAACTGAGGTCTGATGCAGCAATTGATCCCTCAACGATCTCAATCCCTGACAATATGCGCAGGGTTTTCATTGCTCCCTTGACCTCTTTAGGTACCTTCAGGGTTTTCCGTGTTCTCTTATCTCCGGCAAGTATGTTACTGATTCGTTCCAGCTGACCTACAGATTTAGGCAGCTCTCGAACCTCCGTCTCTCTGATGTCTAGAGTTTCCAAATACTTGAGATTCCCAATTTTCGAGGGCACTTTAATGATATCAGTTCCCCGGAGGCACAGGTACTTAAGTAGAGCCATTTCACAAATGTCCGAGACCTTGACACGATTCTCCTTAAAACCCTTGCAGCCTTCAAGGTCCAGAACTTGCACAATTCCAGTCTTGAATAACTTGAAACGCAGTTGGTCCAGGCTCCCAAACACTGTCAGTGATCGGACATGGGATAAGTTCATGCTATCTGTTTTCTTCACATGCTTGGAGTCACTGCTTTGGAGGGACAGCCTACGGACTTTGTTGCTATGTGTTGGCATGGACCACTGGCCACCAACCACAGTGACGAAATTTTCTTCTCCTGCCTGGGATATGATGTACTCAAGGACCATGTCATGTACTTGACAGCTCTTCACCCTTCCATTGCTGCTGTGCTCTACAGGCCGTATTATCTTCCTTTCAATGAGTTGATTAAAGCACGTCTCTGCAACATCCTCAACGCTCAACCCCTGCTTCTCACTAACAAAACCTTCTGCTATCCATCGCCTGATCAGCCGCTTCCTGCTAATTTTGCGACCCTTTGGAAATATGCATAGATATAGAGAGCAAGTCTTGAGATCACTAGGCAAAACATTGTAGCAGTAGTTGATTATCCTCATAAATTCCTCTGGTTTATGACATACTTGCGGTTCTGGAAACAAAGTCTCACAAACTTGCATCCATTCCATGTGGTTTGTCAGTGGCTTAGATGCCACGAGGCCAGCCATGGTAACTATGGGCAATGGCAGGCCACCACACATTTCCCAGAGTCTGCGAGGAATTTGGTCATTCTGACTTGGTTGGCTACCTTCAGTACCCCTGCACTCGGACAAACTTTTGTCAAATAAGTCCTTGGCATCCTCCTCAGATAGAAGTTCCATTTTATGGAAATTATGATGGTCAACAGGTGATGTCCTTGCAACAGCTTCAAAACGTGTGGTGACGATTATCCTGCTGCCTTCCTCATTTGCTGGCAAACATTTCCAGATTGTCTGCCACGTAGATGATGACCAGACGTCATCAATTAACAGTAAGTACCTGCCGAGGAATAAGAGAAGAAAAATACGTAAGCAGGATCATCAGCCACTCTTCTATCATTCTCAGCTGTCAGTTACAATCAAAGTTCAATATATGACATGAACAATCCAGTGTGGTCTTTACATAATAAGTTTGCGCCTAATCATTTGATCCTTTTCAAAGCATATGAATCATGAATGTGCATGAACTTCAGAGCAAAAAAAAAATCCACTGGTTGAGAAATGGAGAAATCTATCTATTCTTTTTCTTCTTTTGCGAATCACAAATGTATCTATTCTATGTCGACCTAAACGCTACGTTGCTGCAATTTAATTTATGAGTACACATATCATACAAAATTATTGGTTCAATTAATTAACTATGAAAGGACATAATAATGATGAAGGTTTTATAAAAATCTCCCACCCTAATCACAAGAATCTCTGAAGAATTCAACATAAATCAAAGGGAAAAATATTATATGCTATATGCTAATTTCAGCTGAAATTACTCACTTTTATAAATGAAAGGAATGAGAAGTATATTGAGACAAGGATCAAAAGGTTCTACCATACCTATTTTTTCCAAGGTGCTCCCGCAGCTCGTTTGTTATGGCTTCGTGCTCCTTCAAGGCTCTGCCATCCTCCTCTTGATTGCAGGACCACAGCCTAATTTGGCTCAGCCTGCTCATAATTTTTTGAAAGAAGCTCAGCGTCATGCTTAGAAAAACTACTGCTGCTCGATTCTTCTTCTCCGAGATGCTTCCGGTGCTGTTCTGGCCTTGCTGATCCTTCACCTGCGGCCTGACTTGGCTCAGTATGTCACTGAGGACTACATCAGGGTCCGTGCTATGAGATACGGTGATCATTGCCCGACGCTCAAAATGAACCCCACATTTCTGGTAGAGCGCCATGGCGGTGGTAGTTTTTCCCACACCACCAAATCCGAAGATGGACAGCACGTCCAGCTTCTTGTTTGCACGAGATTTGATCCACTCCTCAAGCTCCTGCATGTCCTTCACCCCCCACTGGCTTCTTGATGCCGATAAGCTGACGGGTTGTCTCCTGGTGCTCAGCAGCGATATATCCACCCAAGCTACTCTTCTTCTTGCCAGGCTGCGGGTCGCGGACACCATATCTGACACGGCGCTCACCGACATGCTGCGCGCGGCCCTTGAGATCAACAATCTGGGCAGCAATGCTACGGCGGGGATACCATGTCCGGAGCTCGTACAGGGTCCTGCGGATGATGGAACACAAGTCGTTGCCCCGGGGATCGGGGCGAAGGCTATGGGCGAAGTCGTCGATGCAGTCCTCGATGTCGTAGGCGACATCGCGCACCTGCTTCATCCAGTCCTCGGTCTGGTCGTCGTGGCCGTCGGTGCTGTGGCTGAGGTTGCTGAGGAAGGCCTGCATGCTGGAGAGCTCGTCGTTGATGAACTGGATGTCGCCGCGGACGCCACGGATCAGGGCGTACTCCTCCGCTAGAAGGTTGCCGAGCTTGCTCAGCAGGGACTTGATGGTAGCTTCCGATGCGCCTACCGCCAACTCCATTGTCCCGCCGCCGCCGACGTTCACTGCAGTAACGACCAACCACTCTATCGATCTCCAGCTAGCTAGCACCTCAACTCCTAACCAGCTAGCCCTCCAAGGAAATTGTTGGTCGCAGTCCAGAGCATGAGAGCAGCCTGGCTGTGAAGGAGGCTCTGAAGGAGGGGAAAGAACAGATCTTGGCCGTATTAGCAGTCAATTGATACACCTTTTCTTCGAAAAATGTAAGGACATACAGAATACCGTCGGTGGAAATCCCACGGGATAGCTCGCGACGCGGCTGCCGGACCTTACATCTCGCGCTGGCGGGACGGTCGCAGTGCAGGCGGTGGGCCAGGGAGGTGCTGCAGGGAAGTGGAAGGGGCAAGATGTATGAGACAAAGGAGTGGGTTGGCGCGGGCTGCCGGGGAATCGAGGAGCCGGCGCGGCGGCCGTCGCCAAAGACGAGGGTGGCGGCGAAATCGACCGGGCAGCGCCGGTGCGAGTGCAGATTGGGGAGGTGACAAGCTGACTGCGAGTCAAAACAGCAGTTTTCTTTCTCCCATTTTTTTTTCCGAAATTGCTACGATTCATACGTCCCGAACAATAAAACTAATCGGACGCTTCCTACCGACTCGCTTCTCATCAGGCCGGCTCAACGTTTTCAAAGGCCTAAGGCGAATTCAGCTCTATAGACCCTTTATTATCAACTGAGCATTCTTACCTTAGCATACGTCAACTTCCACTTCGAACATCGATTCATAGGATTTGCTACCTCGAAACCCTATCTACCACATTTTCTTAGCAGCCTAGATGTATATACACAATTCTCAACCTTCTCATATGAAGAGATCATCGAAATATCACCACATGAAACAAACTGCATAAACGAATTGACAACATAACATATCTGAGATAAACACACTTGAAAAACTAGTTGTAATAAAAATCACCAGGAAACTGAACATAACTCATGCACACAACTCGGACAAAACACAGGGAGGACACTCATGGTACTACAATAGTAAAACGGCAAGCCCATGAGCCAAAATGAGAAACCGTTTCCTTTTACATAGAAGGTGCATTCAATTTACTACTACAGATTTGATAAAGAAACTAGTGTAACTGCTCTGAACAAATAAGCTACAGTGATCACATTTAACAGAAATCTGGATAGAGCCCCCTGCCCTGCAAGATTATGATAATATGCGGAATTACTACACCACATGCATTACTCTCCCTCCATCTTGTCTGGAAATTAATGCATCTATTCATCATCATTTTTTTCCTGAAATTACTGGCTCCACTAAAATGCGGCTCATCAATTCACCGGCACGAGAATTTAGCAGTCTCACAGAACAACCAGCATTTCTCCAATCAATTGCATAACTTTTGTGATTAAATGATATGTATGTGTATGCAAATAGCAAACGTACACCGGTGATTTTGACGAGCTGGCCGTCGGCGGCGACGCGGAGGCTGCAGGCCTGGAGCCCGTCTACGAACAGCCGCAGCGCGTGTCCTGTCAGACCCAGATTTTTCAATCCGAATCTTACTGTGTTTCACTGCACTAATCCCTGATCAGTAGTTAGTGCACACAGGTACATTGCTGAATCATTTCATACATCGCATATTCATTCAATACATTACATAAATTGAAATACACCACGTCGGGTGATAGAGTTTACAAAAGAGGCCGATCAGGCCAAATGTACTTATTACAAAGACGCACAGCGGAAACATAGCATAGCAAACCCAAAATTCACAGGCAAGCGACTGGAAGGTACTGTGTGCATTATATGTCACCAGCTAACTAGTAAAATACGTGCACACAACGCCGTATGTCGACTTGTCCATGTCCAACTAACGAAGCCTACGCCTTAGTTTCCTTCGTCGTTCTTCTCCTCCGGAGCGGGAGGTTCCTCGTAGGCGTAGTGGTCTTGCGTTCCTGCTTCTGTATTTTTGTCGCAAAAGCGAGTATGAGCACTCCGACCCCGTGCTCAGCAAGCCAATACACAGAATGCAGTATATAACATGTATGGCTAACCAAAGAATGGCTTAAGGTTTATTTATTTTTGCGAAGAGTGCTTTTGAATACAATTATATAAAATTTCCTTAAGACCTAGCATTTTGAACACACGTATATGTTATGCAATATTACTAGTGATTCAGATTCCATCCACCTTTACATGGCATCTGCACCATATAGCAATTTCTTCAGCGTTATAGTCGCTTAACTTACCACTGGGATGACACCCAGGACAATTCCAAATCAGGGCAGTCCATCGCCCTTTCACTTTTTCCATTCCCGATTTTCAATATTTTATAAACAGAACTATATCTAGTTAAGTTCCCATGTCTGCCCTTGACCGTGGGCACGGCTATTCGAATAGTTTTGACTCTGCAGAGCTGGTACACTTTCACCACAAGAGATGATCAACCCATTGCCCCACCTGATACCTTAGACAGGTGGTTGAGCAGACCATCACAGTAACTTTTCAAAGTATTTAGACCCTTTTCTCATCTCACATTTATAGGAGACTGCCCACTTGCGGTGGGTCCCATCTGTGCGCGGGATGTTTCCCCCAGCCACACGCAGCCGGCTTCTACCTCTCCGCAACGTAGGACAGCTGGGAAACTTCACCCTCCACTGGTGTCCCTTCAGGCCCCCTTGCCATAGCGTAGCCCCTTCAAACCCCAACCAATGAGATGAGTCCGGAGTTTCGATAAATTTACTTAGCCAAGTCGTATTTTACGGACTTGTGGTTGCACTGTTTTACAAGGGAGTTCATGACAAGATTCGGTCCTTAGTGGGATCTGGGCGGTCTACCACTAACCCACTTTTAAACCATCATTAACTCAATTTTGTGCTTCCACTGCACCACACATACACATACTCATACACACCCTCGAACCAATCCGCCCAGACATTAAAGCAAGTTGGGAGTTTTGGGAGCATAAAATAACCATATCAAAATATGCCAGTCATTCCCATCATAACTGCCCAAACCAGTTTCTCCTGCTTAAAAGCAATGATGACGTTCGGGGGTATTTCTACGCCCCGTGAGTATCTATGCAGTACTGAGCGTAGCATATTACTAGGGACTTATTTTCGAAATGTTATTGTTATAGTTTTACTAGGGCGACAAGGTTCAGTCATCCAAACATTTCAACAGAGGGTGTAATATTATTCAAGGTAACAATGGCATATAACTAGAGCACTAAATTAGCATGTATTTGCATAAAATAATAGCATGCAATTTGCTAAATTAAAACAAAGTAATTTGCATGAAATATAGGTTCAATATGATCAAAGTATTGACTCGCCTTGGTCACAGTGGTCGAGTGCTTGATTATCTGGGGCTTCTAGTGCTGCGGCTTCAAACTCTTCCTCTTGAGCTTCGTAGGCTATTGTAATCGTGCGCGAAAATTTGGATAAAAAGAAAACATCCAATCAATAAAGTTTCACCAAAAATTCAAATGAACTCCAAAAATTATGATTTTAGTTCCATTGGATAGATCTCGAATTTAGAAAAATTTAGAAATTTGTCCCATTCAATTTGGAGTTAAAATGAGAAAGTTATGATTATTTGAAGTTCTCAGTTCAGTAAATTCCAAAAATTATTAAATTTCTGGCAGTGGGTCCCACATGTCATATTTTAATTTTTATCGTTTTCTTTTACTATTTCTTTTCTGTCTCTATGGCGGTGGGGCCGGGTGTCGTGGCGGCAGACAAAGGACCAGAGGTCACCGCCTGTATGCGGGCGGTCGTGGCGAGCAATGGCCCAAGTATGCCGCAGAACTTCTAAAAGAAATGCTCGACCGCAGCGCGAGCTGGCTCAACGCGCGCGCGGCGCGGGGGAAGAGAGACGCGCTGGTAACCAAGTGGCGGGAGGCGTTGCCTACCCGGTAGGGTAGCTACCCTTTGAGGTGGCTCGGGCGCGGCGGCAGGAAGAAGAAAGCGGCAGCGCGGCGGCGAGTGGTGGCGGAGGGTCCAAGTCGTGCGTGATATATAATCCCGCGCAAGACTGGGAATCTCCGATGCGATCGGCGGGAAGGAGAGACGCGGTGGCGGCGGCGGCGTGCGACGGCGGTGGTTCAGGGAGGCCGCCGGCAGTGCTCAGGCGACGGGAGGCCTGGAGAAGGTGGGGGTTGGCGTTGCCTTGCTCCGGAGATGGTTCCAGAGCATGGAATCGAGCTCGGGTGGCTCGGTGTGGTGGGTGGGTGTTCGCCGGAGTTCGGGAAGACGAGGGAGCCGACGGCGATTGGAGGGCTCTACGGCTGAACTGCGGCCAGGGGAAGGAGGAGGAAGGTCTTGCGGCGTCAAAGCAGCTCACGGGAGGGCTTTTTATAGCCGGAGAGGGCTTGTACTGCGAGGGAGATATTTGGCCGCCGTTGTTCAGGCGAGGCAGGGGGGAGGAACGCGATCCTCTTCGGGATTTCGCAGGAGAGAGGTGGCGGGAAGGTGAGTCCCCCCCTCCTGTTCAATTTTCCCGCGAGGTGAGAGAGGGAGAGCGGTGATCTGCTGCGGAGACGCGAGAGAGCTGCGCGCGGCGCGCGCGCGCGGAGAAAGAAGGGGAGGAAGAAGAAAGAGAAGCGCGAGCGCGGCGTCCACCGGCCGGCGGAACGAAGCGGGCGAGGCACCGGACCAGCGGGCGAGCGGTCCACCGCGAAGAGAGCGGCGCGGGGCAGGAATGCGAGCCCGCATGGCGAGGCGGGCGCGGTGAAGGCGCCGCGCGAGTTGGGCCGCGGAGCGCGTCCGGCCCGTCCGGCCGCGCGTCGTCTGCGGGCCGTGGCCGTGCGTGGAAAGAGGGCTGGGCCGGGGTTGATGGCCGGCCTGGCCAACAGTTTTCTCTTTTTATTTTCCTATTTCTTTTTGTATTTCTTTGATTTTCCTTTTTGGGTATTTGGGTGTGTGTAAATAGGTATATATGCATATATATTTTCACTTCTCTTCTTCCTGAAATTTTATATCTTTCCTTTGCTATTATTTGTTGCATAAAAATTATTTTCTTGTTATATTTTAATTGTATGCATACATATATATATATATACCCTTGTAGAGTTTTATTATTTTATGTGTGGATTCTTTCCTCTCTTTATTTTTCAAATTTCCTCTATATTTACAAAAAGCCAATAAACTCTATATTCAAATAGAAAACAAATAAAATAATCCAAAAACTTCATAATTTAATATTTATATTTCCCAGGATGTTACACGTCCGAACGCCGCAACCGTGGCATTCCACAGGAGGAACGCGGGGGCCCTCTTGGCCCGGGAAATTTGGACACTGTTGGACCCCTGTGCATCCAAAATTCCGTTTTTAGCCCCCTAAGCAAAAAATTCCAATTTTGGACCCCTTCTCACCGCGCGTTTTACCAGAGCGTGACACGTGTCCCGGTCGTGCGATGCGGTACCGCGACGATCGCATCGCTTCACGGTCGTGCGGTACTGCATCGCACGACCTCTGCGCCGACCGCACGTCCCGCTCGCTCGACCGCACGACCGCGCGGAATGCCGTCCCGTGGTCGAACGCCCGTGGTCGAAGATGGCCGTGGTTGAAAGATGCCCGTGGTCGAGCCGCCAACGTGGTCAGTAACGACCACATTGTAAGCGGTCGTTACGACCACGTTGAGGCGGGCGGCTACGACCACGTTGAATTGAGCGGCTATGACCACGTTGAATCGGGCGGCTATGAACAGTGCGGTCGTGCGGTACCAGACCGCACGACCGGACACGTGTCACGCTCTGGTAAACGCGCGGTGAGAAGGGGTCCAAAATTGGAATTTGTTTGCTTAGGGGGCCAAAAACGGAATTTCGGATGCACAGGGGTCCAACAGTGTCCAAAATTCTTGGCCCGGGGCCCTAGGCCGGCGCCCCTCCGGCCTACCCCCAGAGCCAGCCCTGCTTCTCATCCGTTCGACACTCCCACCACACGTCCCTCATCCTTATCTTTTTAAAAGAAAACAAAGACCTATCGCTCTATCGTCGCTTTTTTCCCAAGCTCTTCATTTTAACCTTATTCTTTTCAAATACACAAATCAAATACTAAAATCAACTCTTGCATGTATAATTTTTAAATTCTCCATCTTTCAATCTATCTAAACATCCACTCAATTTAGATATACATATGTGTAAATTTACCTCAGCTAACAACATGCGCCTCAAGTGCTTGAGTTGGCACAGTGTGTCAAACATTGTATGAAAAATTTGCAAAGGCTATATATAGTACCGGTAGCCTTGAAAAAGAACACTAAATGAATCATCGGGATTAAACTTAAATTAGCAAATACTAAAAGTCAGTAACCCACAATATTGTTGGAAATGTGGGCAATATTTTAATTCCAAGTTTTATTAGGAGACAGAAATAATAAACTAATGATGCAAAACTCACAACCAACAGCAAGCTACTCATCATACTTCACAAATTAAGAAGAAAAACAATATAGTAACAAAGTCGAACGTGCGCACGAACGACTTACTTGTTAGCCTGATGAAGAACAGGAAGTCGCGCAGGCTTGACGCAGCGCGTAACGGTTGTCGCGATCAGCGATGGCGGTCGCGCAGATGCGCTGCCGAAACCTTATTGCCGCCCCGTGCGGTCTTCACGGCAGCAACGGTTCGGAGATACCGCTCCTCTTCTCCGCGGTGCACGCCGGGAAGAAGAGTCGACGAGGTTCGACAGCGCAAAGACAACAAAGACACAAAAGTTTTGGAGGAAGAGAATGGAGGCAGTCAGGTTCACACACCATACTCTGGACGTCTCCAGGTATACATATAGATAGACTAGTAACTGAAATGATTAAAACAGCCATTTACCCACTGGTAACTGACACATTCAACCGATCGATTCATCATCGTCATCAAGCCCAATAAAGCCTCATTCAAATGTTTGAATCTCATTCAAACAGAGAGATAGTGGTGCAGATTCAGCAAAAATAGAGATAGACTTGGTCTGCCAAGTGACGCGCCACGTCACGGCACGGTCGCGCGTCGCAAGTCACAAGTCACGCGATTTTCACGCGAAAATACGCGGATACGCGCGCGCGCGTGCGTGCGCGTGTGTGTGACTAGACAGATCCATCCTCATATCATCTCTTTCCATATTCAAGGAGTGGGGAGGATTCCACCTTATAAATTGGTCTTCCTCCCCCTACCTTAGCAATATGGTACTAACCATGCATGCTTTGGGATTCGTGAAAATGGGCCTCGCTCATTGGGCCATTTTCTAACAATATAAACTTCGATACAGATCGTTTAACTTGTAGACCCCGTCTTAAAAAAAATCCTCCATTTAAAAGTTAGATACTGTAGCAAAAACTAAAAACCGTCAGTCTGTGATATAAAGAACAGGCCCATTCAAATGCAGCTATGCACATTCCCAATTCATTCTTGCTCCTGAAAGGCTCAACTACCAAATGGGGCCAGCTTTGAAACTAGAAAACCCGACAGGTCACACCAACCCAACTCAGCATTGGTTGGACGAATGCGACCCAAGAAAATGACTTGTGCGTTGTAACCCAAGTAGAAGTCCTCAGGTGGGGAAGAGGCCACAACTCTTCCAACTACACCAATCACCACCCATGTGGGCTGGAATCCCATATACTTCAGTTTCCCCATTTTTGTTAGGCTGCAGAACCTCCACCATATTTGTTCCGTGTGGATAAGTCGAGATTTTAGTTCGAATTCTTAGCCTATCTCAGTCCATCCAAATAAGGTCTAGGCATATCACTCATGCTTGTGCCAACAAGGATAAGACACCTCGGCTGCTCTAGCTTCTCACCACATGGGTGGGATTGGCCCCTCCCCGACGGAGCGTGTGTAGTAAGATCGACGAAGACCTACAACTCTGAAAGGCCGCAAGTCAACGTTTGGGGGAGAGACTTTTGTCGTCTTGATCTCGCACTGATGTAATTTTGTTTTCGCTTTTGTTTCTCCATGCTATCCCTTGCTTCTCCGGCTTGTAATCCCTGCTGTAATGAACTTTTTTCACCCTCAAACGTTTGGGTGGCGTTTAATAAATTGTGCCGCCGTACGTAGTTCTGTCAAAAAAGACACTGGTATATGAAAATTTCCAGCTTCAGATTTAGGAATCCACTAGGCCAATACTCGACACAAATTGAAAAGGAAATTCAGTGAGACATACTTTTCTGTCAACAATGTGTCAGCTTATTGGACAACTATATGTTCATCTCAACTCTAAACTTCTGAACAAACAAAACAAAGCTCCTTTCAGAAGTGTCAACAATTCTTTTTGAGATAATAGATTTTATGCTACTGGAGAGTGGTCGATTCGATAAACTGCAATCGGCGATGAGCCTAACTACTGTATGCCACTCGGTTCAACCGAAATTCTATTATATGTCATTGCCATCAGTTAAGGTACATTTCCTTCTGGAAAATGACGATTTTGTCCTCAGTTCAAATCTGTCCCTACAATAAAAATTAAATATAGGGAAAATTGGCTTAGCCAAAAATACTAAAATTTTTTTGGTCAATCATTGGGGCAGTTTACAATTAAAATATATAATTTTGTGAACTGAATTTTCCATTTGTTCCTTTTTTGAAATTCAAATCTAAAATTAGCCTATTTAAGCTATTTTTAAACCGGGACAAATTCACTGTAGTTCTTGTTTTTAGGCAAGCCTGCCGAGTTGAAAGGAAAGGATCGGTTGTTAGGCAGTACCTTTGGTTTGTAGTTAGCGATGGCCCCGTATATTTGTAGTCAGTTGATCATAAAACTAGGTAATTAGTGAGGCGGATTAATTTGCGTACCTTTCTTGAAACGCCGGCAAAGCAATATGCTGATACAGAGATAGGTATGTCCCCTGTCCTGCCCACCGCATCAGCCTCCGTTGCCGGCCTGCACATGTCCCTTATTCTTTATGTTTCTGTTAGGAAACCTAGGTCTAGATCAGCAGTTCTGGTTTATTAGGGCATCTCCAATGGTCTGAGTCAGCTAGCTATATGCATGTACACATCAGCATATATCCTATATGGAGGAAAGAGAGTATGCAAAAAAAAATCGAGCCAGCTCTTCCTTAAGCACTAGTCTATAACGGCAAACGAGGCAGCCTCTATAAATTCTGTGTGTGCATGTAAGCATCAAATAGCTATCCTTATAGATAGTTCTTTAGAATGCTAGCTTTAGTGTGTACTATATAGATGATGTGGAAGTCTTAAAGATAGTTGCTAGCTATAAGGGCAGTCCCAATGGTGTATTGATGATGGTTTCTATCCTCATTAAATGACTTGCCACGTAGGCAAAATGCTGACATGGCAACGTAATTAATGATGAAAGAGAGCACAAATCCTAGAAATGGTTTCCTCATGAAGAAATCAGGTCTTCACTCCACCCAATGCACCAAGAAACTATGAAATCGCCATTGGGAAGAAATCACCAGTTTCTAGGTTGCTCGTGGCACACTCTCATTGGAGGAAGAAGATAGAGTTGGGAGAGAGAAAGAGAAAATAATTATTACTCGAAGACACCTCCACTGTGGAAGATAGTTTCTATAGATGATTTCTTGTGCTATGGAAATCGTGTCAGTTTCTTCCATTGGGACTGCCCTAACCATTGGAGATGCCCTAAGACACTCCACCATAGACTATAAATAGGGAGCCATACCGACATATTTTGTACACCCCATTTAATTGAAAGCAATAAAGAAAGACCAGGAGTTCTCTCTACCTCTCTCTGTGTTCAATCTATTATTCTGTCTTCTGTGATTGACTCGTTTTGTTCTAAGCAGAGGAATCGATCGGACTGGTCGCCATCGACGGTTCCTCAACACGTTATCAGCACGAGATCGCTTCGGTGATCGAAGGTAATCATCGAAGCACCTAATAGATTGATTTTCTAGATCGCTTTGAATTCAATTTTTTTTGCGTAAGTATTTTAGGAACTAAGTTTGTTTTTCTTTAGTGTATTGAACCGATTCCTATTAATAACTGGGATTCATGTTACATTAAAAATCACAAAATAATAATATCCTCTCTCAACCGCACTCTCTCTTATGTAGTTGTTTAATACTCGTATGAATTATTTAATGCTTTGAATCAACTCTTAAGTAGAGTCCGGTTCTATGGGGATCGAATCAATTCAATAACTTCTCTCTCTTCATTTAAATCAGCTAAAACACAATATTGAAGATGATCTTAGTTAAGTGTGTGTGGGTCCTGTTATACTAGAAAAAATAGACGGCCAGTCTGGATCCATCTGGTATAATTAGCGCAGCCAGTCTGTATCCGTCTGGTACAATTAGGCGGGTTATTCTGGATCATCTGGTATAACTAGCGCGGCCACTCTATCGGTCTTTCCTTTAAGAGCAACTCCAGCAGTACTACTCAAAACAGGGCCCCTACTTTTTATTTGAGGGCTCCCCCTACTTTTGAGGGCCCAATTTTTTTGCTTCTACTCCAACAGCACCCTTCAAATCTAAGCCCTCAAATCCATTCCACACACACTGACATATGGGACCCACTCTTGACAAATCCATTCGGGCAAGGACGGCGTCGGCGAGGCATCGGCGAGAGGCGGCGGCGAGGCGTCAGCGAGGATTTTAGCGCGCGTCGGCGCGGAGGGGGGGCGGGGCCGAGGAGAGAGCGGAGCGGAGGGCCGAGGAGGCGGCGGCGGCGGCGCGGTCGGCGCCTCAGCGGACCGCACGGAGCGCTCGACGTGGAGGCGGAGTGGAGGCCGAGGACGAGGCGGAGCGAGGGCCGAGGAGCGGCGGCGCCTCCTGTGCGTGCTGCCCGAGGCGCCATGGCAGCGGCGGCCTCGTCGGATCCGGCTCGGCGTCGGCGGCGGCGGCCAGATCCGGCCGGATCCGGCCGGATCTACTCGGGGCGATGGCGACGGCGATGCGCCTCCTCGCCCGGCTCGACCTCCGCACTCGGCGCGAGGCCGCTCTTCCACGGCGGCGGCGGCGCTTTCGGGACGGCAGGCGAGAGGCGGCGGCGGGGAGGCGAGGAGGCGGGAGTCGGGGCGGCGGCGGGGTGGGAGGAGGACGGGCGGGGGCGGGGAAGGAGCAAGAGGAGGCGGGGACGGCGGGTGGGAGGAGGAGGAGGCGGGGCGGAGAGCGGAGGCGGCGGAGAGTGGAGGCGACAGGCGGCGAGGCGGCGGCGGCGGCGGCGAGGCGACAGCAAGCGGGGCGAGGCAAGTGGATTCGCGAAGCGGCGGGGGGAATCGACAGGCGGGAAATTTTGGGGGGCGGGAATTTTGGGTGGAGGCGGGAAGTTTCACGAGCGGAAAAACAGGAAAATGAGGGTGGAGGAGCCCTAGGAATGAGGGTGGGAGGGTGATTTGAGGCTCCTCAAATTTGAGGCTCTAGAGGGTGTCTTTGGACCTCCATTTTATCTCAAGCCTCAACATGAGGTTGAGGGCTCAAGAGGCTCACTGAGTTGCTCTTAGTTTCTAAATTTTTTTAGTCTTTCTATAATAACTAACTTTTAAATAGAGTGCATTTTAAGATATGATTTATAGATTAATTATAATGCACATTATAATAATTTTATTTATATTAGTTAAAATTATATATAAAATTTTGTTATTCTATATTTTATTTTATAAATAAACTAAAAATTATAAACCGTAACTAAAATCTATAAACCGTAAAAACAAACCTGTCTCCGTCAATTAGCGCGGCCAGTCTGTATCTGTCTGGCACAATTAGGCGGGCCAGTCTGGATCCATCACCAATCGTGTCAAAATCAAGCTCAAAAAAGAGAAACCGACTGGTATTTTATTTTTAGTACTTTATTAGCTCTAGAGTGCTTGTACCAGGCCTAACAACGACCGATCGAGTAAAGTCCGATTTTTTTTGGACGGGTAATGGGCGCCCGCCCCATCGGCTGCAGAAAGGTCACCATGCATGCTGAGATTTTCTCTATTTGCGGCACAGGCGTGGGGAAATGCATTTTTACCCCTACGCGGCGGGCAACCATAGCTATTAAAACCGAATCGTACCGACGATTAAACAGAAAAAAACCAAAACCAGAGACTAGTCTATCAAATTGACTGGATAAAATATGGTTGGACAAACGGTTTATCAAGGTCAACCGGTTGCTAAGGTGAAGAGAATAAATCCTAGCTTGTAGAATAAAAAGTTGTTGGACCGGCGATTTATCAAGGAACCGCTAAAAACTGGACCGTCGGAATGCTAGCTTTTGGAATAAAAAAAGATGGGGAGAAAGGATTCAAACCCAAGATGAGGTACGAGAGGCATGAGATACCACTAGGCCAACCTAGCTTAAGGGCATCTATAGTGTATATAATCTAAGGGGTCTTAAGGTGGGTCCTATCTAAACCTTAAAACCGACGCTTTAATGTATATAACCCAATGGGCCTTAAGATGGTCCCACTCGGCAGATAAAGAAAAATTGTATTTTAATGCTTGTGGCCAGGTTTTTAGCTTGAGGACCAGCCTTAAGCCTTTTTTTTGCTTATAGCCTGCTTAAGGTTACCCCTGTAATGTATAAGGTTGACCTTAAGGTGGCTTAAGACCCTCTATTTTCATACACTACAGATGCCCTAATGTGTCTAACATAGAAATTATATTATTCAAGTACTATATTTAAACCGGCGGTTCATTAGTTGAATCAGCGGTTGAACCATAGAACCACGAACCAAGACCTTGACCGGTTCAGTGACCGATACTGTTACAATAACTATGTGTGCAACCATACCATCCACTTCAACTGCTTTGAGATTCATGCATAGCCTATACCTCTTTTGTATTTCATTAAGTATTTTCATTTTCTAAAAAACCCCTCATTCTCTCTTCTCTCTCCTATCTCCAACAGCATCACGGTTGGGACCACTAGATCCAGTGGTGACATGGCGGAGGACGTCCGGATCCGACGATAGTGCTTGTTAGCTCCACGCCTCGTGATCGGATCTGGTGGGTCTAGAGGAATCGGTGGGAGGGGGACAGCTCCGCTGGTGGCAGGGACGACGAGTCTTGGTTCGATGAGGTTTCTCAAGGTTTTTGGCGAGGTTTTGAGGTTTCCAATGGCGACGAGCAAGGTTTCCAGTGTGATTTCGAGTTTCCTAGCGTCGAGGGCGAGGTTTCCAGCAAGATTTCAAGCTTCTCGGTGTAAAGGGTGAGGTTTGGAGGTTTCTAGCGGCAAAAACGATGGTGATATGGCTCGCCGACGATGTAATCGCCAGAGGTGGTGCGGCTTGCCGGAGGTAGGAGAGAATGGGAGGAAAGAAAGAGGAGAGAGAGTCGTTGTACTTTGTACCTATTTCCATGCATCCAAATACACCTCAAAATGCACGCAAAAATCTCGATGCAAACACAATGGTGGATGTGGAGGGGTAAAAATCCGTGTCCCACCGGCCTGCTTCTATCCACCGCGCCTCACGAGGGCACCGGTCACGCCCATATCGGACAAGTAGGGGACAAAGGTGGTGCTCATTTGGGTTTTTTTGGTGGCTTATGGCTGAAAAGCACTGTAACTGGCTGAAAAAACACTGTAGCTGACAAAGGCTTATTTATCATAATTAAATTTAAAAAATTAAAAAATATAAAAAATATGTTAACCCATTACATATAATACAAACAAATACAGGAAAAAAGAATCGATAAAAAAGCACAATAAAAAACCAAAAATTCAAAAAAAATAAAATTTATAAATAATAAAGAATAAATCGAAAGCTAAAAGCTGAAACCAAAACTCACACCCCAAAACCGAACGGAGGCAGAAACTGCCAATGAAGGCAAGACCAGCCGACGGTAAGGCTATCTCACGGGAATAGGCTAAGCTAGCTCGTGAGCGACCAATCATGGCGGACGCGACGGGGGCGATGAGCAGGCTGCTCCCCAAGCTTGGCGAGCTGCTCACAGAGGAGTGCAACCTGCCTCGTCGTGTGAGAGGGGAGATCATGTTCATCCTCGAAAGTGTCGAGTTCATTCGGGCTCGTCTCCTCCGCCTGATGTCATGGAAGCTGGAGGACCAGCTTGATGAGCAGGATAAGCTCTTGGCCATGGTTATGATGGACCTGTCCTATCAAATCGAGAGCGCCGTTGAAGAATTCCTGGCTGGCACCAGAGCTCGTCTGTTGAGGACGGCCGATCCACCCGGCGGCTTGAAAGGGTTCATCGCCAAGATCAGCTGCATATTGACGACTGCCAAGGCTCGCAATCAATTCTCCACTAAAATCAGGAACGTCAAGCACCTTCTCATGGAGGCTAACGAGCGGCGTGACAGGTATCACATCGATTCCACCCTTCTTCGAAGGCACCCTCGGCTTCCAGATCTGCACGTCGAGCTGGGGAACGGAGTGGAGACGGAGCTCCCAACGGGAGCGATGCTGGCCGAGTGCGAAGGCATCTGCAACATGCCGAGCGGGGTGAAAGACGGAATACATTTCCTCCAAAGGGAGCTGGAGAGCATGCAGGTTGCCCTCCGCAGAATAGCAGAGGTTCCGGCGGATGAGGTTGACGAGGGAACCAAGGCCTGGGTCGACGATATGATGGACGTGTCCTGCGACCTAAAGCACACCGTTGACAACTTGCGAGAGCGCATCGGCGCTCGTAGGTCGCAAAGGCTGAAAGGATTCATCGCCAAGGTCAACTTCATATTGATGACTGCCAAAGCTCGCCATCGATTCGCCGCCGAGATCAGGGACTTGAAGTACTGCTTCTTGGAGGTGGGCGAGAGGCATCAGAGGTACTTTTGTCAAATTCAAGCTCCTAGGCGTGCCTCTGACGACGACCTCTCGGCCACAAACGATTCTCGGCTTCTAGATCTGCGACCAGATTCCGAGAACCTTGTTGGCATTGACGGGCCAAGGGACGTGCTAGTCAGGCGCCTCACAGAGGAGGGGAGCACATCCGAGCAGCAACTCAAGCTGGCGTCAATTGTCGGGCTTGCAGGTGTGGGCAAGACGGCGCTTGCAAAGGCAGTCTACCACAGCCTGGTACCGCGATTCGATTGCACAGCTTGGGTCCAACTGTCTACTAATCCTGTGATGAGGAGGGCTTTGGCGGATTTGCTTCGTCAGATAAGACAAGAAGATCAACCGCAAGGTGATTTTGAAGTGATGGATGAGAACCAACTAATCAACGAGATCAGGAACACCCTCCATGATAAGAGGTACTACTGCATCGCTATTAGCTTATCATATAACAAGACATGTCTAATTGTAAGATTATTTGTATTCCATTTTATTATTCAAATAACTCGAAATAATAGATATCTTGATGTTCTACATTTAACGAATTACTTCCTGGTGTTGTTACTTGGCTTCCGGGGGTACAAATATTGTGACATGTTAGGTTGTACGTTAAGCTGAGGTGTTTGTATTAGCTACTTGTTTTTAAGCTGCTTTGGGTTCAACTGAACCCTCATGAAAATATGGCAAGTCAGCCCCTCATCGTAAGTTAATCCCGTGGCCTCATGTCACTGACACATGGAAGTTATTTTCCAATTTACTGATATTTATAATGTATACGTGGATTCTTTTAAGATTTCTTCTGTTTTGTACAAGGGTAGTAGTGCATATCATCACATAGCCCTTCTAGTCATAAATACATGCACTAACTCTGTAGTGATTGAAATTTGTCAATAGAACACAGGTATTGTGTTGGTCGTGTGGAGAGCGTACTGCGAGCTCTATTTCTAACAGGAGTAATGCTGTTACCCAACCTTGGGGCCTGAAACTTTCTAAAAATACTAACCCCATCGTTGTGCAATCTGTGATTAATTTGCAGTCATTTGACTCTACTTGGAACATGGTCTATGGGGCTCAAAATGTACTTGCAATTGACCTCTGTGGTTTGTCAACATGTAGTCTTTTTTATCCCCTAAAAAGCATATAGTTTTTCTATAAATATAATGCGATGCAAACTAATGGTCAAAGTCAAATTTCTGAGGCCATGCCAAGTCAAAAGTATCTGGAGTTTTTCATTGGAAGTAGTAAACATTTGAAAGCCTATCTTCTTGTTGTTTCTTTCTTCATTTTTTTTTGCATGGCGATAACTAGATTATTAAATGTAGAGTATAACTTTGAGAAAACTCTTGCTTTACTAGGTACTTTGTTGTAGTTGACTGTATATGGGATTTAAGTGTGTGGAAGGCTTTGACGATTGTTTTAATCGAGAATAGCAACGGCAGTGCAGTTCTGACGACAAGTCGCAAAGTTGATATTGCTAGACATATTGGTGGTGTTTACACATTATCACGTCTGTCAGAAATTGACTCCAGAAAATTATTCTACAAAAGATTGTTTCATTCTGATGACAAATGCACCCCTGAACTGGCAGAAATATCTAAAAAAATTATAGAAAAATGTGGTGGAATACCATTAGCCATCATTGGGAAAGCTGGTTTGCTCGCAAGTAAGCCACGTACAGTGGAAAACTGGCTTGCAGTGCAACGTGAACAAGACCTCAATGATATGAGAAGCATAGTAGCTCCCTCTTATGACGATCTACCTTTCAATCTAAAATCTTGCTTGTTGTATTTAAGTATGTTTCAAAAGGGTCATGAGATTAGTGGAGAACGCTTGGTATGCGGGTGGATAGCTGAAGGTTTCATCCTGGAAACTCATGAAAGAACTTTGCAGGAAAAAGGAGAGAGCTGTCTCAATGAGCTTGTAAACAGAAATTTGATCGAACCAGTGGAGGTTGATGGTGGTGGTAAGGTTCTATCTTGCCGTGTGTACGACTTGGTGCATGACTTTATCATCTCATTGTCAACTGAAGAAAACTTTGTTACAATTTTAGATGCTCGGCAAGGCAGATCTTTTCCAGATACAGTTCACCGGTTATCCATCCAGGGAAACAATGTTGAAAACTCCCTACCGCAAGTGCACTGGTCCGATGTGAGGTCACTTGTTGTCTCTGGTGATGCTAAGTTGATGCCACCCCTCTCAGAGTTTAGGGGTTTACGCGTTTTGGATTTAGGGGGGTGTGACTCTTTGCAGAACGATCATCTCAAGGGTATTGCGAATTCGGTTCTTTTGAAATATCTGGTAATAGGAGGTAAATGTATCACTGGCGTCCCAAAAGAAATTGGGAATCTATCACTTTTGCAAACACTGGATTTAAGAGCAAGTGGTCTAAAAGAATTGCCAGTAAGTGTTTTAATGATAAAACAATTGGAACGTCTATATGTTAATAGTCTTATGAAGATACCAAATGGGATTGGAAAAATGAAAGCTCTACAAGAGCTAGGCGACATCAACATCAGTAAGCCAGAGTTACTGAAAGAGCTATGCAAGCTAACCAAGCTGAGGATTCTTAGGATTGCCATATGGTCATGGGATGAGAGTTGCAATGATCCATTGCCGGAGTATCTGTGGTCACTGATCATGGGCTGGCAAAACATGGAAAGTCTATCCATTTTGACTTGCTGCTCCCTACATTTCATGGATCACTGGGAGGCCCAACCAGACCCTCCAAGACTTGAAAAGCTCGAGATTGTTATGAATAGCGCTTGTATTCATATGAGGCCAATGGGCCAGAATATATACACAAAGTACAGGTGACAAATATGCAAAGAACCCCTCATAACAATGGGGAATAACAAACTATACATATATCTCTAACACCCCCCCTCAAACTCATGGTGGATCAACAACACTGAGTTTGGAGAGGTAGAAGTCGTGGCTGTGCTCGAGTCCGGCCTTCGTGAAGAAATCCGCTATCTGAAACTCAAGGCACATATCAAGAGTAATCACCTGATCATGCACACAAGACCTCATGAAAGAAGCATCAACACCAATATGCTTGGTGAGCTCATGCTTCACAGATCACGAGCAATACTGATAGCACCTGCATCGTCGACAAGAGAGAAGTCGGTGTAGTGACGAAACACCAAAATCCTCAAGTAACCACCGTAGCTGTAATCTCTGCTGTCAAGAGAGCCATAGCTCGCAACTCACCGCAGCGCACACAAGAAGCGCAACGGAGGCGCAGCGCGATAGCGCGCGCGCAATGCACAAGAAGCGCAACGAGGCGCGGTGCAAAAGAAACGCGGCGACGCAATGCACAATAAGCGCAACGGAGGCGCGGTGCAGAAGAAGCGCGGCGGCCTCATAGAGACTTCTACAATCTGCAGCGGCTCAAGGAAAAGAGCAGCGGCTGCTGCCATGCAAAAGAGAATTCCTACACTTCTATGACTGACAATAAATTTGTGGACTCGCACGGCTTGAACGAACGAAAAGAGACTACGGATTTTGAATGGACACAGCGAAAAACTCACGAAAAATAACCGAAGACTGACTAAAACAAATCAGCTGCAGAAAATCCTCCTTAAAATCTCCCTCTCTCTCCTCACCCTGATTCCTCTCACCCACCCGCTCGCAGGCTCGCCTCGCATCTCCTCCCTCGCGCTCGCTCTCCCTCGCACTCCCTTTACCCGCCGCATCTCCCCCTCACACGGAGAGCGCAGAGACGAGGCGGCAGCTGGCGGAGCGGCGCGGGCGCGGATGGACACCTCCACGCTGAAGAAAGCGCTGGCGGCGGCGAGAAGCCCGAGATCCAGCGCCGTGGAGCCCGGTTAGGGGAGCCAAGATCCAGAGGCGGCGGTGGCGAAGACGGCCAGATCCGGCCCGGATGCGGCCGGATCCGGGCAGCAGGGGAAGAGCGCGGCCGGGGGGCACAAAAGCCAGAGAGAGGCAGCACCGCGCGGCGACCGTCCTGGCAGAAGAGGCGAGCGGCGGCGGCGGTCCAAGAAGAGGACGGCGGCGGCCTGCTCGCCGGATCCGGTGGCGGGTGGCCAGATCCGACGGCGGAGAGGCCAGATCTGGACGGGGCCGCGGTGGAGAGGACCGGGTGAGGCCCAGAGACGGTCGGATCTGGGCGAAGAAGAGCCAGCCCGAGCAGAGGGACCACCGCCGGTGCTCGGAGATTCGGCGGCCCAAGATCCACCGGCGTGAGAGCCGGTGCAAGCGACGGCGGGCGACGACTGCCGTGGACGACGGCGGCGGCCAGATCCAGAAGAGGTGAGCGGCGGCGGCGGTCGGGGGAGAGCCGGATCTGGCGCGAGGGTCCCCGTGAGGCGGCGGCGGCGGTCACAGGAGACGGCGGGGAGGCCGGATCTGGGCGAAGAAGGGCCAGCCCGAGCAGAGGGGCGGCGAGATCCGGCGGCCCGTGCTGTGGAAGATGATGCGACGACGGCCCGGCGAGATCCGTTGGCGGCGGCCGGCGAACGCGGGCATCAAGGTGGGCGACCCGAGGAGATGGCCGCCCCCAGGAGCAGAGATCGATTCTCCCGGGGGCAGCGGCAGCGGAAGACGAACGGAGGCTAGGTTAGGGTTTCAACCTAAGCTCTGATACCATGTTATGAATAGCGCTTGTATTCATATGAGGCCAATGGGCCAGAATATATACACAAAGTACAGGTGACAAATATGCAAAGAACCCCTCATAACAATGGGGAATAACAAACTATACATATATCTCTAACAGAGATAAGGTACAACACATTCCGTGAATTACCAGGATGGATTTTCTCACTTCAGAACCTCTCCTCGTTATCAATCGAGGTCAACAAGTTGTCACAGGCAGTCATAGATATGCTTGGAGAGTTGCTTACTCTTCGTTCTCTTTCCCTGACATCGAAACATGCTCCAGAAGGAAGGTTTGGCACTGGCACTGATGAATTCAGGAATCTAACATCCTTCCATTTTGTGAGTAATGCTATGGGAGGGGTGTTTGCACCAGGAGCTATGCAAGTGCTGAAAAGGCTTAAGCTTTCGTTTCAAGCATTACAGACCAAAGATGTACGTAAAGATTTCAATTTTGGATTGGAGAACCTGTCTTCCCTAGAAACCATCCATGTTGAAATAATCTGTTTCAATGCCAGTCTTTGGGTGGTGGAGAAAGCAGAGGCTGCAATTGGGGAAGCAATATCCAGGGGTCACAACCGTCGGCCGAATCTTGAAATACGAAGAGTACGGGAAGAAGATATGGTAGAAAATGAAGAGGAAGTGGCCGCCTGTAATATAAAACAAGAACAGAAGAAGGCAACAAAGAAGAAGCGGAGGTAACTACTCTTCCTCTCCTGCAACTATGGATTCCAACGCATTTTTTTTTTACATTTCCTGATGAAAGTGCACATTCTTTTTCTTGCACAGTTCAAGCAGGAATATCGGAGTTGCCAGAAAAAGTTCCCTCAAAAGGAAAAAGGCATTGATAGAAAATATGAGATGCTTGCTGGTGAACTCAGAAGCCAAATTTTAACCATTCAAGCTCTCTAGTACCGCAGGTACTTTATTTTTACACCTCCAACAATTCATAGTTCAACATATTCACAAGTCACAACACAAGTTATCTTCGTTCTGCTTTCATGAGAAGTTGATCTAATACTGTTCAATGGCTAACCATGTGATTTTTTCATAAGACTATGTATGAGCAAGTGTCAATTTATGTCAACCCAAAGTAATAGCTTCCCGATTTTTGTGTGTGATTTCTTTTACTTTCAGAGCTAGAGTATAGTTAGCTGTTCCTCTGTCCCTCTCTACTTTCATGGTTCAACATGCTAACCTTCAGGCAACGAATATGAGTGATATCTGTTCATTCAGCTTAGGAACCTCACTACTGGTGAAGTGTGAAGTATGAGTGGATTTTACATCTTTCTCTGACAGTTTTTTTTAAGAACAAAATGGCAGGAGCTCTGCCCTCGCTTTATAGATAGGAGGGTGATGCCTATTCACACACCCCTGCTGTTTGGGATTTAGTTATTCCCCTTATAATTCACATTTTCTTATGGCTTTTGTCTAATAATAAGTTGCATACTCCTGATAACCTACATAAGAGAAGAGATGTGATGGATAAGAGCTGACGTTTTCATTCTGAAAACGAATCTATTTACCACTTTTTTTAGTGGCAACATATGCTATGCAATCACCATTTGTGGTTCACTCATGCAATCGCTTATGGTTTGGACACCAAATCAATATGAAACATTCCCAAAAAAATTCCTGAATGTACTTCTCAATTTACGGCAAATTGCTCAGTAATACTACAAAGATTACATGAGTTCAAAAATAACACTGGTGTGTCGCTGACATGTGGCCCCTGGCTCCACCTATCATTTCCACATTGGATATCACTTTCAATTTATACATGTTTGCAATGTTATTGAGTAAATTTTCCCTAAAAGAAAAGGACATGCAATTATTCAGAGGAAACTTATCTTTTGGTTTCTCTAAAACATTTTGAATTTGGAGGCAAAATTTTGAAGGGTGCTAGAACACTCTATAGACTACATCATTAACTTTTGAGAAATACTATGGAACACTACTGTTCCAATGGTATAGGTCCTAGTCGTCCGATCCACCCCCTGCACAAATCATAAAGTTGCCTCTCCCTCACACCCCTCTCTCATTTCTCTCTGTCTCTCTGTCTCTCTCTCTCGTGTACCTCCCTCCTCGATCTCTCTCTCTCTCTCTCTCTCGCATTTGGCCGTAGAGTGCAACCGGCGAACCGCTGGAGGCAAGCGGCCATCCCCCTCCAATTCTGACGCCGCCTCTCCACCTCTTCCTTCAACTCTGGCACCGCGCTTCCCCTCCTTCACATATGGCTTTGGGTCTGGTGTGGGGCGGCAGCAAGGTGCTTCACCTTCGGCTTCGGATCTGGCGGCGGCACGGCTCGGCGATGGTTTGGCTCTGGACGACCAGATCTGGCAGCAATGCAGCTTAGTGGCTCGGCGATGTGGTGTGTAGCTCGGGCCAAAGCTAGGGAAGAGAGAGAGAGATATGGATGGATGCTTGACACAGAGTCGATGGCGGCGGTAGTCGGGCTTGAGCCAAAGAAGAGGGTGCGTTAGCGGTGGACGATGTTGGGCAGCGCCATGGAGGTGCATTAGTGTTGTTGTAGCTAGGTGAGCTTCGAAAATTGGCAAAACTCATTTCTTGAAACTTTGGTTGAAATACGTTGAAAACTATTGAAACTTTTGTTTGAAACTCGTGGAAACTTTTTGAAATTCTTTGACTGAAATTTGTTGAAACTTGAGCTCCAAAATCTGAAACTTATTGAAACTTGAGCTCCAAAATTTGAAACTTGTTGAAGCTTAGTTCGGAACTTTTCTTGGAATTTTCTAAAAACTCCTAGAAACACGTAAAACTCACTGAAACCTAGAACTTCTAAAATGTTCTCATAAAACTTTTAAAAGGCAAAATATGCTATGCAAATGCAAGGTTTGTTCTTTTTAGTTTCGGCTTATGGTTTATGACTTTTGAGCTGTTTATAAGAAAGAATACGGAGTAACAGAAACTCACGTGCAGTTTTGGCTGATATAAATGAAGTCACTACAATGTGTACTACAATCAACTTGTAGACCTCGCTTTGAAAAGATGCTCCATTTGAAAGCTAGTCACTGTAGAAAAGCCGAAAAGTTGCTTTTAGAAGTCGAAAAGAAGAGACCTATTGTTCCCTAGTCACGTATTTTATTTTTTGGGAATTTTTCATGATAATTTGGTGCCCAAACCAAAATTTGATTGCATGAATGCACCACACAAGGGTGATTGCATTTGTGTATAGCATATTTTGCCTTTTTTTTAAATATGTTGTTGTTAAACTTGTTATGAATGTTGTGTATGTATTAATGAGGCCCAAAGGGCAATATATATAGATAGTACAAGAGGGTATATGGAAGGAATACAAGTCATATAAGGAAACAAATAAGAGTCCTATTCTATCTCTAATACTCTTAACACTCCCCACAAATGCAAGGCGTATGCAATAGTATTGCATTTGAAAAAGGGTTAATACTAAAACAAGAAATATCCGACGTCCGAGTCGTGATAAAGTCGTCGTTGCATGCAGTCGTCGAATAAACTGTCAAATCAAGCCGAAGAGGAATAGATAGAAGCATGATGGCACAGATCGAAGCCTGAGACGGCGGCAGCGCAATGCACAAGAAGCGCAACGGAGGCGCGGTGCAGAAGAAGCGCGTCGGCCTTAAAAACTCGGGGCGGCGGCTCAAAGAGAAGCGGTGGCATCATAAAGACTTCTACGATCTGCAGCGGCTCAAGAAAAATAGCAGCGGCTGCTGCCATGCAAAAGAAAATTCCTACACTTCTATGACTAACAATAAATTTGTGGACTCGCACGGTTTGGACGAACGAAAAAATTAGAAACTACGGACTTGGATAGACGCGACGGAAGACTCATGAAAAATAACTAAAGACTGATTAAAAGAAATCAGCTGACTCAACAAAAAAAATAACCGAAGACTACTAAATGAAATCGGCAGCAGAAAACGTCAACCACCACCCAACTGCTCCCCTCTCTCTCTTCACGGTTCACTCTCGCACAAATCCCATCTCCCATCTGTCTCCCTCTCTCCCGCACAAATCCGGCGAAGACAATCGGCCGGATCTAGCGCGGGCGGGCCGGTAGAAAGCGCTGGCGGCGGCGGGAAGCCCGGATCCAGCGCGGGCGGGCCGGTAGAAAGCGTTGGCGGCGGCGGGAAGCCCGGATCCAACGCGGGCGGGCCAGTATAAAGCGTTGGCGGCGGCGGGAAGCCCGGATCCAGCGCGGGCGGGCCGGTAGAAAGCGCTGGCGGCAGCGGGAAGCCCGGATGCAGCGTCGTGGAGCCCGGTTAGGGGAGCCAAGATCCAGAGGCGAGCAGAGTCGTGACCGCGTGGGAGGCGACGAGGAGCCACGGCGGCGAAGACGACCGGATCCGGCAGGATCCGGGCTTGGAGGCGTCGGAGGCGGCCAGATCCAGACGACGGCGCGGCGCAGAGGCACGCGCGAGCACGGGCAGACGCGACGACGACTGCGGCGAGATCCGACGGCGGTCCAGCGACAGCCCGGTGATGATCTGGTGGCATACGGCCGGCAAATAGCGCATTCACGACGACCTGAAGAAGACAGCGGCCCATCCAGATCGGATCTGGATGGCGTGAGAGCCCGAGGAGGTTCGGCGACTGGCGTCGGCGAAGGAGGACGCGCACAGGCGGCCAAGAACAGCCGGCAACGTGGCCGCCCCCGGGAGCGGAGATTGCTTCTCCCGGGGGCAGCAGAAGCGGAAGAGGTAGCCGAAGTAGATCGAACTTAGGGTTTTAACCTAAGCTCTGATACCATGTTATGAATATTGTGTATGTATTGATGAGGCCCAAAGGGCAATATATATAGAGAGTACAAGAGGGTATATGGAAGGAATACAAGTCATATAAGGAAACAAATAAGAGTCCTATTCTATCTCTAATACCTTATCTCTAATACCCTTAACAAAACTGATTTGAAAAGGATTATTTAATTTCTTTTTGAAAAACATGGCTAGGTCAGTGATTTTTCGTCTATTGGTCGATGGTGGTTAAGTAACAACAAAAAAGCTGTGCTAAATACATTTAATGCTGCTGCTATGTGGAATTTGTGGAAGTTACGAATGACCTGGTCTTTCAGGCACACAAATGGAGCTTGTATCTGTGGAGAAGAATGACCGAAATATACAAGGACTACATGGGTGAATGGATGGTGTAATGCTGAGAGACCATGTGGTCTAAATCCCGTGTTGGTGATGAGTAATTGACTCGTGGTTTGGTTAGAGTGAGTTTAGTTTGAGTGATTCGTGCCTTTTTGGCATTTGGCGAGGTCGGGTCGTGACTAGACAAATTTGACGCGTGGGCGTCGTCCCGGTTGGCCACGTGGGTCATTTCTCGCTTGAGTAGGATTTGTCAGTGCTAACCATGTTTACATGTTTTGTACCGTGCTATGCGATGTGGTTTTTGTCTGTGATGGCTGCAGGACGTTGAGTGGAGTCGTGGCGAGACACGGAGGATCGACTAGGCGCAGTGGCGCCGAGGTCGAATCGGGATGTGTCGAAGACGACGTGGACTCGAGGTGGTTGCGAGGCGTGCGAGACAAGGAACGCGGAAGCTTCCCGGAAGGTGCAGCCGGGGCGTTTCGGTAAAAGCGCGAGGCTGCAAAAGGAAGCGGGTTAGCGGGCAAAGCATGGAGGGGTAAAATGGGCAAAGCAAAGTGTAAACCCATCAAGGAATGCTATAAATAGGAGGGTATTTCCTGGTTGTTAGCAAGACTTGGAGAGGGGTTTTAGGGCTTTTGCTTTGTGCTTTAGTGGTTGAGAGATTGGGTGTATGAGATAGGGTTGTGTTCCTCCCAAGAACCATGTAGTTCTTGGTGTTCTTGAGGATTGAGAGAGAGAGATGAGCTGAACATCTATGTAATCATTCCTCTATTTTAATCATGTATGTCTCGGTATCTTTATGAAGAAATCTTGTGTTTGAGTTGATCTCGTTCTTGAGCTTCTCCTTGTGCTCTCCTGTTTTCTTTCATCCTTGAATGGAGATGGTGGGTTAAATCTTGCCCGTGATTATTGCATCTCCTCTGCAGCCTCGCTTTGCTTTTGTTTGGAGCTGTTCCTCCCAAAGAACTAGCATTGAAGTACTTTTCTTGCTCTCGGTCAAGACTTGCACTTCTCCTATTTTAGTTGCTCTCAATTTGAATGGTTGAAGCTCTTTTGCTCTCACGGGCAATCATTTTTTTGGTGCCATCCGAGAAGCATCATGGATCACTTTCTTGAGCCATCCAAGAAGTAATTATTCTCTAGCTAATTGATCCTTGCGGCAAAGGAGTAGCATTTAATGCTAACCTCAAGTAGCATGTTAATTTTTGTGGTATTCGCCATAATTTCTGCATGCCCTTTTTCTTTGCCGTGAAGCACTCAATCTCCTCCTCTATGATTGGATGCAAGAAGTCTTTATGTCTTTTGTCCAGCATCAAAGTGCTTTGGCTTGCCTTTTGGTTGGCAAGAAGACAATGGTTCGCCAAAGAAGGAGTACGTGAAGCTCATTGCACTAGCTTTTATACTCCTCATTTCCTTTAGTCTGCAGTCCTGCTTTACAGCTTGCTCTTTTTCTTCTTTCACTTTGATAGTTAGAGCAATTTTTTGTTGGCGTAGTCCTCTTTAAGGCAGCAGAGTTTCTCTTCTTCATAGCTTTAGTAGCTATCGGAGAAGTGTTCTCTCTTGTGGATACTTGTGCGGGGTCAAATTTTTAGAAATCGACATTCACCCCCCCTCTGTCGCCATTTCGGTCCTACAATTGGTATCAGAGCCGGTTAGCTCTAATCCATAGATCTTAACCGGTCTCAAGAGCCATGGCGACGGACAAGTACTCGACCAAGCCGCTTGTTTCGATGGCATGGATTACCCTTCGGAAGAGCCGAATGGAGACATACATCCGTGCTCGGGGTATGCCATCCGCGCAAGGTCAAGGTCCGTTTGTCGTTCCTGCCGATGAGAACATCAATGTCAATAACATGACTGATGTTGAGGCAAACGCTAAGGCAAGGAACATCATTATCCAGGGCCTGAGTCGTAGCGAGTTTGACCGCATCTCTCATCTTTCATCCGCCTTCGATATTTGGGAGACCCTCGATGCTTACCATGAGGGCACCACCCAAATAAAGACGGTGCGACAGGACCAGTTCAAGCGTGAGTACAACAAGTTCGAAATGCACGCTGGCGAGTCCTTAGATGAGTGCTTTGCGCGATTTCACAAGATCTTGAGCAACCTCCGAGCGGTCGGTCTCACATACCCCGACTCGGACAACGCTCGTCAGATGCTCGCAGACTCGATCTTCGTGTTTGGGAGATGAAAGTGACCACCATCAAAGACACGACAGACCTCTCGACCCTGACTCTTGACGCGCTGTACTCGCGCCTCAAGACTCACGAGATTGACGTTGTCTCTCGTCGATCGAAGTCACAGTCGATGGCCTTGGTCACCGATCCCGCCGCGCTCGGTCTCTCTTCGATTCTTCTTGCGGTTTTTCCTCGCGCTGCTCTCGTGACATAACCGATGATCGCTAGAGCGACTATGGATGATCACCGCCCTCCTAGCCCGGTTTTTTCACATGCCTACAAGGGTAGGAGAGACAGAAAGAGGAGGACCCGTGATTTGCTTCGAGTGTGGTGGCCCCAACCACATCCGAGCAAACCGCCCCAAGCTTGGGAAGGGTAAAGGTGACTACGGCGGTTCGGGCAAGAACGACTACACCGACAAGAATCGCAACACGAAGCCTTCAAAGACTGCTCGGGAAAGAAGAAGTTCCGCAACTTCGGAAGGCCAAGAAGCTCTTCCACGCGTCCTCACCGCTTCGGCGACCTCGACCTCAGCGAGGTGGAGGGATGGAGCGACGACGACGGACGGGTGACCAAGAGCCCAAGGATGGCGGCGACGACTTCTCGGCATGTGCTTCATGGCCTCGAGGGCGAACTCGGCGACAATGAGCTGTACTCGACTTCGGACGAGGTTCGCCGGCGAGGAAGGGAAAGGTTTGGCTCGTAGACTCGGTGTTCACGACACATGACCGGAGATTCCCGTTGGTTTTCTTCCCTTGCCCGTGCTCCGGTGATGAGACGATCACCTTCGAGATGCTTCATCCGGGCGCGTCATCGCCAAAGGTACAATCGCGCATTAATGACTCTTTCATTTTGAAAGATGTAGCCTTGGTTAGTAAGCTGCGGACAATTTGCTTTCCGTTTCTCGCTTACCGATGACGGTTTCGAGGTGAGCTTCAAGAAAATAATTGCAAAATTCTTGATTCTTCTGTAGTCCGTTTGCGGATTTCGCTTTGGGAGGATCTTTCGTGCTAATTTTTCTGAGTCTTCTGGTGATCCTCTCAGGTGTTTAGTTGCTTCTGAGTCCCGCGACCTCTCTTTCTGGCATAGGAGACTTGGTCATATTGGATTTGACCATTTGACCCGAGTTAGCGGCCACGATCTCATTCGTGGTCTGCCGAAACTCAAGATGGTCAAAGATCTTGTTTGCACTCCATGCCGGCATGGCAAGATGGTTGCCGCTTCTCATCCTCCGGTCACAGTTACTATGACCGATGCACCGGGACAGCTGCTCCACATGGACACAGTTGGACCAGCTCGAGTGCAGTCAGCAGGAGGGAAGTGGTATGTTCTTGTTGTGGTCGATGACTTCTCGAGGTTTTCTTGGGTGTTTTTCTTAGCCTCGAAGGATGAGACGTTTTCACATTTCCGAGGTCTTTTCAGTAGGCTTTCTGTTGAGCTCCCAGGTGCCTTACGAGCGATCCGCAGTGACAATGGCACGGAGTTCAAGAATTCCTACTGAGAGTTTCGTGGTGAGACAGTGTAGAGCACCGCTTCTCTTCTCCGCACGTCCCACAACAAAATGGCGTTGTGGAGAGGAAGAACCGCACCTTGGTCGAGATGGCCAAGACGATGCTTGATGAGTACTCTACACCGCGGAAGTTTTGGGTGAGGCTATAGCCACCGCGTGCCATGTTTCAATCGAGTTTTCTTGGGCACACTTGCACCGCGACCGTATGAGTTGAGATACGGCGAAAGCCCAGCGTCTCTCATTTTCGTGTGTTTGGTTGCAAGTGCTTTATTCTCAAGTCCGGAACCTAGATAAGTTCGAGTCACGTTCTTGTGATGGGATCTTTCTAGGTTACTCGCCTTCTTCGCGGGCTTATAGGTCCAGAATCGCGAGTCTAGCAAAATGGTAGAGACTCGTGAGGTGACCTTTGACGGCCACCCGGGACTAGGCCGATATCTCGTGTTCTCAGAGAGCGTCCGAGACCATCTTTGTGGATGATGAGGACGATGGAGATGAGGGTTGTCTACCCGATCCAGTCCCTCATCCACCCCTTGAGGTGCCGTCTTCTACCGCACCTCCAGGTGATCAGCCCATGCCTTCTGCTTCCTCTGGAGCTAGTGGCTCTGTCCCTACCTCGTCTGCACACGAGGTAGAGGCCACTTCTTCTCCTCATCTAGGACCTCCTCGACATATCCAGAAAAGGCATCCTTCTGAGCAGATGATTGGAGACCTGTTCGAGCGTGTTACACGCTCAAAATCTGGCTTATCTCAATTCTGTCTCCATTCTGCTTTCATTGCCTCCTTTGAGCCCAAGGATGTTTCTCATGCTCTTTCTGATGAGTCTTGGGTCAATGCCATGCATGAAGAGCTAGAAAACTTTGAGAGAAACAAGGTCTGGTCGCTTGTCGAGCCCCCGCGAGGTCACAATATTATTGGGACTAAGTGGGTGTTCAAGAACAAGCAGAGCGAGGATGGAGTGGTTATTCGAAACAAGGCTAGACTGGTAGCTCGGGGTTTTCCTGTGTTGAGGGTCTAGACTTGAGGAGACCTTTGCCCTCAGTAGCTCGACTTGAGGCCATTAGAATCCGCTTGCCTTTGCAGCTTCTAAGGGTTTCAAACTCTACCGATGGACGTCAAGAGTGCCTTCCTTAATGGAGTCATTGAGAAAGAAGTTTACGTCGAGCACCTCCGTGTTTCGAGAACCCCAAATACCCACACCATGTCTTCAAGCTTTCCAAAGCGTTGTATGGACTTAAGCAGCCCCCGAGCTTGGTATGAGAGGCTTAAGTCCTACTTGTTGAGTCAAGGGTTTGACATGGGTAAAGTAGACAAGACCTTGTTCATCCGCCGTCATGGCAATGACCTTCGCTCGTCCAGATCTATGTCGATGACATCATCTTTGGCGGCTCTTCCCATACTGTTTCACGCTTCTCGGATGTCATGAGCACCGAGTTTGAGATGAGTATGATGGGCGAGTTGACCTTCTTCCTTGGCTTCCAAATCAAGCGCACTCGGAGGTACATTTCTTCATCGGGAAAGTACACTCGTGACCTCCCGAGACGCCGACATGAGTGATGGTAAGCTGTGTCAACTCCCATGGCTTCTACAACCTATCTTGACCTGGATGAGGACGGCGAGCCGCTTGATCGAAAGAGTTCGAAGTATGATCGGCTCCCTTCTTTACCTCATCGCCTCGAGACCGGACATACACTTCTCTGCGTGTGCGTGTGCTCGCTTTGCTTCTCTCGAGTATCTCACCGCCAAAGCGGTGAAGCGCATCTTCGGTACCTTCGAGCTACCATTGACTATGGTATCCGGTACTCTTCCTCATCCTGTCTTTCCTTGAGAGCTTTTTCTGATGCGACTTTGCCACTGTAGGATAGATAGGAAGAGCACTTCGCACTTGCCAATTCATTGGCACTTCTCGTTTCTTGGTCTTCGAGGAAGCGATCCGGTGTTGCGCATCCACCGCAGAGGTCGAGTATGTTGCTGCAGCCACCGCCGCGATCAGTACTCTGGATGGTTTCGACCTGCGGGACTTTGGGTTAGTTATCGGCGATGTTCCACTCTTTGTGATAACACTTCGCGATTAACATTGCTAAGAACCCGTGCAACACTCTCGGACCAAGCACATCGATATCCGTTTTCACTTCCTTAGAGACCATGTAGAGAAGGGTGATATAGTGCTCCAGTTTGTGGAGAGTGACCACCAGTTGGCTGACATCTTCACCAAGCCATTGGATAGTTCGAGGTTTTCAGCTCTGCGGGGAGAGCTTGGGGTGGTTTGTCCTTATGGACTGTAGTGAGGGGGAGCTTTGTGCTTTACTGCTTTATTATATTAATTATGCTTCTGTCTCATTTCTGTTGCATTGCATTTGCGGGTGCATTGGGTTAAGTCCTTCTAGCATAGGTTAGAGTGTTTCTTGTGTTGAGTTGCTTAGACTTCTTACTCTTATCTTGTGCTTCCAGGATTAGCTATTTCTTATCTCACTAGGTTGAGCTCACTCACTTCTTGTAGGTTCTAGCGAGGGTTGGGCCACCCTCGGGTAGATAGGGTACGTGTTTGCTCTCTAGTGTGTGTTCGACGATCAGCTGTTAGTCCTGGAGTCATATGGGGTAGATGAGAGTCTGTCTGAGCCATAGTTGTCTCTATATCTTATCTATGCTTTAAGGGCTGCCTGTTTGCTATTTTCTTTGCCAGCTTCTCGATTTTATTGCTTTGGTTCAGGGGGAGTTCATTTGGGAGCTTCTGAAGCTTAATTTTGACTTAACTCAACTTGAACTAAAAGTTGCATCTCATGTTGAGGGGGAGCTGGATCTTCTTGCATTTCAGCATTCTGCATTGTATATAACTACATTGAGCCTTGATTATTATCCTGTTATGACATGTTTACAATGCTTTACACCTTGCCATGACTTGTGCTTATATGCTAGATTTATCATGACTTCATATGTGTAGACTAGCTTTTACCATGATAAGTTAATTAAAATTGTCCAACTTGAAGTAAAACTTGTCATGCTAGCATTTGAGTTTAGTCTTTCTGGAGCTATCCCTTTATGATTCATGCCATGTCAACTAGGCTTAGCTGAGCGTTGAATCTTTTATTGAGCCTTAGATTGAGCTATTTTAGTCTCTTGATGTAGCATGAGGTAGTACAACATGTTTTCAAAGCAAAAAGATCTCTTTTGTGCGAAAAAACTGATTTCGCCAATTCTTTCTCATGAGACGGCTTGCCATTGCACGAGGTATGAACTCAGGGGGAGTTTTGGATGACCTAGACTATCTTCTTAAGCTTATTGCTTGGAGTAGTCGCATAAGGCTTGAGATCTAGCACATAAACAAAATATGGGTTAGAAACGACCATGAGCTTTAAAAAGACAATGTCTTATGTGCTCAATTTGCTTAAGCTACAAAAAGAACCAAGTACTTGCGCCAATGTTTCATTCTTGAGCATAGCACTCTAGTTGGTCTCAATATTAGCTTCTTGGTTCCGCTTAGCTTACTTGACATGGCCGACATCATCCTTGGATATCTCTAGTTAGACTTTACTTCTTGATGACTTGACATTCTCACTTAATGTACTATATTTCAGATTGTCATCTATGTGTTCTCGCTAGCTTATACATGTCATGTCATGATCTAGATAGCTTCTTATAGAGTTATGGCTTGGTGTTTCTCATTATGGTCATTATGGATAATTCTCATGGCTCAAAATGCTTAGAAATAATCAAACTTCAGCCATATACATCCATTGACATGTCATATTCTCTCTATTGCATCTTGATGTGTTTATTGCCAAAAGGGGGAGAATAGAGAAGAAAAAGTCTGTTGGGATCATTTTAGAGCTTTGGAGATCAATTTGCTCTTTCAGTTGTTGCTCTAGTGGTTCCTTCTGTCGACATGGTCATAAGCTTCATTCCCTTCTTTGGACCATGTTGGATTCTTCAAACTCAAACTCAACTTCGTGCTTTTTCTGAGTTTGTCAATATACTCATCAAGGGGGAGACTGAGAGACCATGTGGTCTAAATCCCGTGTTGGTGATGAGTAATTGACTCGTGGTTTGGTTAGAGTGAGTTTAGTTTGAGTGATTCGTGCCTTTTTGGCATTTGGCGAGGTCGGGTCGTGACTAGACAAATTTGACGCGTGGGCGTCGTCCCAGTTGGCCACGTGGGTCATTTCTCGCTTGAGTAGGATTTGTCGGTGCTAACCATGTTTACATGTTTTGTACCGTGCTATGCGATGTGGTTTTTGTCTGTGATGGCTGCAGGACGTCGAGTGGAGTCGTGGCGAGACACGGAGGATTGGACTAGGCGCAGGTGGCGCTGAGGTCAGAACAGTCGGGATGTGTCGAAGACGACGTGGACTCGAGGTGGTTGCGAGGCGTGCGAGACAAGGAACGCGAAGCTTCGGAAGGTGCAGCCGGGCGTTTGGTAAGCGCGAGGCTGCAAAAGGAAGCGGGTTAGCGGGCAAAGCATGGAGGGGTAAAATGGGCAAAGCAAAGTGTAAACCCATCAAGGAATGCTATAAATAGGAGGGTATTTCCTGGTTGTTAGCAAGACTTGGAGAGGGGTTTTAGGGCTTTTGCTTTGTGCTTTAGTGGTTGAGAGATTGGGTGTATGAGATAGGGTTGTGTTCCTCCCAAGAACCATGTAGTTCTTGGTGTTCTTGAGGATTGAGAGAGAGAGATGAGCTGAACATCTATGTAATCATTCCTCTATTTTAATCATGTATGTCTCGGTATCTTTATGAAGAAATCTTGTGTTTGAGTTGATCTCGTTCTTGAGCTTCTCCTTGTGCTCTCCTGTTTTTCTTTCATCCTTGAATGGAGATGGTGGGTTAAATCTTGCCCAGGATTATTGCATCTCCTCTGCAGTCTCAGTTTTGCTTTTGTTTGGAGCTGTTCCTCCCAGCCGAACTAGCATTGAAGTACTTTTCTTGCTCTCGGTCAGCACTGCACTTCTCCTATTTTAGTTGCTCTCAATTTGAATGGTTGAAGCTCTTTTGCTCTCACGGGCAATCATTTTTTTTGGTGCCATCCGAGAAGCATCATGGATCACTTTCTTGAGCCATCCAAGAAGTAATTATTCTCTAGCTAATTGATCCTTGCGGCAAAGGAGTAGCATTTAATGCTAACCTCAAGTAGCATGTTAATTTTTGGTGGTATTCGGCCATAATTTCTGCATGCCCTTTTTCTTTGCCGTGAAGCACTCAATCTCCTCCTCTATGATTGGATGCAAGAAGTCTTTATGTCTTTTGTCCAGCATCAAAGTGCTTTGGCTTGCCTTTTTGGTTGGCAGCAAGACAATGGTTCGTCCAGCAAGGAGTACGTGAAGCTCAGCTGCACTAGCTTTTATACTCCTCATTTCCTTTAGTCTGCAGTCCCTGTTTTACAGCTTGCTCTTTTTTTCTTCTTTCAGCTTTGATAGTTAGAGCAATTTTTTTGTTGGCAGTAGTCCTCTTTAAGGCAGCAGTAGTTTCTCTTCTTCATAGCTTTAGTAGCTACCGGAGAAGTGTTCTCTCTTGTGGATACTTGTGCGGGGTCAAATTTTTAGAAATCGACATTCACCCCCCCTCTGTCGCCATTTCGGTCCTACAAATGCATTTCACAACTGAAGATTAAGGCTCATAAAGTTCCTATGATTTATTGCAAGTCTCTCATTTCTTTGACCTTGTAATGATTTATTACAAGGCTTTCGTTTCTTTAACTTTGAGGAGGTTTCATTCCTAATCTACTCCAACTTGTTTGAGACAATATGCCTTGTTGTTGTTGTTGTTGTAAAGTTCCTATGATTGCTATGGCAGGAAGGTCACTGATGTTGCTGCCAAATTCAATCCCTCCAATTGAGGAATGCAAACCGTGGAGCTCCTTGCTGTTTTGATAGTTCTTGGTTTTTGATATCTAGTAGCTTTTTGTTGCTGAGTTGTATCAGATCTGCTGTATGGTCTTTGTATGCAGAATGGCTGGAGGCCAATTGCTGCTATGTTTATTCTCTGTTTTTAGTTGGACAATGGCCTGGCTGGGCTACATTCGCTGTTGTCGATTCTTGAACAGTATGTTTCAATTTCAAATAATAAAAGTTTGGGACTGAGACACCCTTTGAGGTGTCCTGTTGTTCCAGAAAAGCGTACTGCAGAATAATCATGCTTTCGGAATTTGAATTAATCTGTGGGAACAGCGGTAAATTCTTTTTTTCTGCCCAAAAAATTGTTTGCCCATGGATCCATCGAGATCATTCATAAGGCAGCAGTCTTCCCAGAAGCTACCATTCTTCTACAATGTGGGCGATAACCTTATGAAATCTCTCTTTATATGTGGATATTATAATGCTACTATTATGAATGTTACTTCATATTCACTCTGTCACTAACATTTTTAATGAATTGATACCTCAAATATGAACAGGATGAAGTGTTAATCACATGGTATGAGGTGGCCATTGCTAAAAGTGGTGCATGGTTCATCAGATCAGGAACTGATAAGTGGTTACTTTTGCAACGTGGTTGGACCTGTAAGTAGACCTTGTAAGCCCTGTGCCAAGCCTTCAGGTGCTGGGTCTCGGCAGACCAAATCAGGCAGCTTAATTAGATACTTTGGTGCTTTAGATATTCCCATCGTCGTTTGCCTCCTTTCGTCCGGTATGACTCGACATGGTTCAACGTGGTTGGTAGGCAAAGCCTATTTAGGTAGTTTGTTCCCTGCAGAGTCCAGTTTTTCAGGTTAGGGACGGCGTGCTAGTTGCTCCTTTAACGGGACGATCTGACCGTTTCTTTTTGCCGTGCGCTAGTTGCCGTTGGTGTCTGCTCAGCCGTTAGATTCGAGTACCTTGTAAATTAACTTTTCTCTAACTCAAAGCAATTGTTACGAGGTTCTCCTGCCTATTCTTAAAAGAAAATCTTTTGTAGCTAAAGCATATCCAGATTCCAGCATCAGTGGTAGAAAATATAAAAACCGGTTGAAGAGAAATTTGCAACCAACAGAAAGAGGCCTCCACTTGGCAAGATGTCAGAAAAGTTTGCGCCTTAGGGCATCTGTAGTGTATATAACCCAAAGGGCCTTAAGGTGGGTCCCATTTAAACCTTAAGACCAACTTCACAGTGTATATAACCCAAGGGGCCTTAAGACGGTCCCACTTGGCAGATAAAGAAAAATTGTATTTTAATGCTTGTGGCCAGGTCTTTAGCTTGAGGACCAACCTTAAGCTTTTTTTTGCTTAGGGTCTGCTTAAGGTCACCCCTGTAATGTATAAGGTTGACCTTAAGGTGGCTTAAGACCTCCTCTTTTCATACACTACAGATGCCCTTATGTAATTCAAACGTGTGAACCAGTGAGGGTATCTTCCATTCCACGGGAGCACTGAAGCACAATACTGGAATCATTAATATAGATCAGATAGGACTGTATTCCACAAGTTCTCCAGTACTTAACGTATGGCTAGCTGCAGCATTCCTCCAGGAACCCTAAGAGCTGCACGATAAGTTTCATATTTGATTCAGAGTCTCGAAGGATTAATCGGATTTAATGGGAAACTGATCGTCCAAGATGGCGTACTGATTCAGACGTCGATTACCACTAAGGCACATGGAAAACATCAAACTAACAATTTAGAAACTTTAATGCGTGAGTACAGATCATGCTCAACGCACCCTTACAGGTTACAACACCGTTCAAGTATCTCACGGAACCAAAGCATTAAGCAATACAAGAAAAAGACTTCACCGAAAATGGCAACTGGGTAGTATGCAGCTTTGTGCACAGCCAACAAACCGAAATCTTCTACTACCGAGGCAACAAGAAAAACATCTCTGCGTAAAGATGGAGATCTAGACTATTTCAAATGAGTCTGTAATTGCGGACTGACGGAGCAACATGATATGCTTGACATGAATCGCAGACTCGCAGTCAACCATGATACTCATTGACGATGAGGGCATACTCCCTTGTTGGTGAGCTTCTCTTCAAATCTTCTACTATCGACTTTAGTTCATCTGCTTTCCCATCAGCAGTTAAGAGCACATCACGGAGGCTTCCAAGTTTGTCCATGCCATTAAGACCTTCCAACCTTTTGAAACGCAGTTCAAGCCTTTCGAGCTGTGGCATAGCCTTGTATGAAAAGTTCAGCGATGGAAGATGAGGCACCAATATGCGAAGTAGTTTGAGCTTACCGAATCCTCCAGCTGGGACATAGATCTCTCCTCCGGAGTCAGACTTGTTTTTCTCGAGAATGGCTGCAATGGCAGGATCCTGCCTTATACTCATTGAAAAGGTGAGGGAAAACAATGAACCTAGCTTACTAAGGCACACCAAATTATCTGTCCGGAGAGCTGTCGCTGAAAGGGTTAATTTGATTAGCTTATTGAGATCCGGGAGCCATTTTGGGAGTTTAAGCAACTTGCCAGACAGCTCAAGAGCTCTCAGGTCCATCGGATGGGAAGACATGGAGTCCAGGGTGTTGAGGAAGTCAGATGACTCGTCATCAATTACAAGAGTTTGGAGATAATAGCCGCTGAGGTACTGGATCGAGGAGAGTAAATCTTTGAACATCTGATCACTCGTGTGGAGCTTGTAAATGGCCAACTTTCTAAGCCCAGTAAAATAACTGAGGTCAGATGCAGCAATTGATCCCTCAACGATTTCAATCCCTGACAATATGTGCAGGGTTTTCATTGCTCCCTTGACCTCTTTAGGTACCTTCAGGGCTTTCCGTGTTCTCTTATCTCCCGCAAGTATGTTACTGATTCGTTCCAGCTGACCTACAGATTTAGGCAGCTCTCGAACCTCCGTCTCTCTGATGTCTAGAGTTTCCAAATACTTGAGATTCCCAATTTTCGAGGGCAATTTAATGATATCAGTTCCCCGGAGGCACAGGTACTTAAGTAGAGCCATTTCACAAATGTCCGAGACCTTGACACGATTCTCCTTAAAACCCTTGCAGCCTTCAAGGTCCAGAACTTGCACAATTCCAGTCTTGAATAACTTGAAACGCAGTTGGTCCAGGCTCCCAAACACTGTCAGTGATCGGACATGGGATAAGTTCATGCTATCTGTTTTCTTCACATGCTTGGAGTCACTGCTTTGGAGGGACAGCCTACGGACTTTGTTGCTATGTGTTGGCATGGACCACTGGCCACCAACCACAGTGACGAAATTTTCTTCTCCTGCCTTGGATATGATGTACTCAAGGACCATGTCATGTACTTGACAGCTCTTCACCCTTCCATTGCTGCTGTGCTCTACAGGCCGTATTATCTTCCTTTCAATGAGTTGATTAAAGCACGTCTCTGCAACATCCTCAACGCTCAACCCCTGCTTCTCACTAACAAAACCTTCTGCTATCCATCGCCTGATCAGCCGCTTCCTGCTAATTTTGCGACCCTTTGGAAATATGCATAGATATAGAGAGCAAGTCTTGAGATCACTAGGCAAAACATTGTAGCAGTAGTTGATTATCCTCATAAATTCCTCTGGTTTATGACATACTTGCGGTTCTGGAAACAAAGTCTCACAAACTTGCATCCATTCCATGTGGTCTGTCAGTGGCTTAGATGCCACGAGGCCAGCCATGGTAACTATGGGCAATGGCAGGCCACCACACATTTCCCAGAGTCTGCGAGGAATTTGGTCATTCTGACTTGGTTGGCTACCTTCAGTACCCCTGCACTCGGACAAACTTTTGTCAAATAAGTCCTTGGCATCCTCCTCAGATAGAAGTTCCATTTTATGGAAATTATGATGGTCAACAAGTGATGTCCTTGCAACAGCTTCAAAACGTGTGGTGACGATTATCCTGCTGCCTTCCTCATTTGTTGGCAAACATTTCCAGATTGTCTGCCACGTAGATGATGACCAGACGTCATCAATTAACAGTAAGTACCTGCCGAGGAAAAAGAGAAGAAAAATACGTAAGCAGGATCATCAGCCACTCTTCTATCATTCTCAGCTTTCAGTTACAATCAAAGTTCTATATATGACATGAACAATCCAGTGTGGTCTTTACATAATAAGTTTGCGCCTAATCATTTGATCCTTTTCAAAGCATATGAATGTGCATGAACTTCAGAGCAAAAAAATCCACTGGTTGAGAAATGGAGAAATCTATCTATTCTTTTTCTCCTTTTGTGAATCAAAAATGTATCTATTCTATGTCGACCTAAATTGCTACGTTGCTGCAATTTAATTTATGAGTACACATATCATACAAAATTATTGGTTCAATTAATTAACTATGAACGGACATAATAATGATGAAGGTTTTATAAAAATCCCCCACCTTAATCACAAGAATCTCTGAAGAATTCAACATAAATCAAAGGGAAAAAATATTATATGCTAATTTCAGCTGAAATTACTCAATTTTATCAATGAAAGGAATGAGAAGTATATTGAGACAAGGATGAAAAGGTTCTACCATACCTATTTTTTCCAAGGTGCTCCCGCAGCTCATTTTTTATGGCTTCGTGCTCCTTCAAGGCTCTGCCATCCTCCTCTTGATTGCAGGACCACAGCCTAATTTGGCTCAGCCTGCTCATAATTTTTTGAAAGAAGCTCAGCGTCATGCTTAGAAAAACTACTGCTGCTCGATTCTTCTTCGAGATGCTTCCGGTGCTGTTCTGGCCTTGCTGATCCTTCATCTGCGGCCTGACTTGGCTCAGTATGTCACTGAGGACTACATCAGGGTCCGTGCTATGAGATATGGTGATCATTGCCTGACGCTTAAACTGAACCCCACAGTTCTGGTAGAGCGCCATGGCGGTGGTAGTTTTTCCCACACCACCAAATCCGAAGATGGACAGCACGCCCAGCTTCTTGTTTTCATCAGAGGTGATCCACTTCTCAAGCTCCTGCATGTCCTTCACCCCCACTGGCTTCTTGATGCCGATAAGCTGACGGGTTGTCTCCTGGTGCTCAGCAGCGATATATCCACCCAAGCTACTCTTCTTCTTGCCGGGCTGCGGGTCGCGGACACCATATCTGACACGGCGCTCACCGACATGCTGCGCGCGGCCCTTGAGATCAACAATCTGGGCAGCGATGCTGCGGCGGGGATACCATGTCCGGAGCTCATATAGGGTCCTGCGGATGATGGACCACAGGTCGTTGCCCCGGGGATCCGGGCGGAGGTTGTGTGCGAAGTCATCGATGCAGTCCTCGATGTCGTAGGCGACGTCGCGGACCTGCTTCATCCAGTCCTCGGTCTGGTCGTCGTGGCCGTCGGTGCTGTGGCTGAGGTTGCTGAGGAAGGCCTGCATGCTGGCGAGCTCGTCGTTGATGAACTGGATGTCGCCGCGGACGCCGCGGATGAGGGCGTACTCCTCCGCCAGAAGGCTGCCGAGCTTGCTCAGCAGGGACTTGATGGTAGCTTCCGATGCGCCTACCGCCAACTCCATTGTCTCGCCGCCGCCGCTGACGCTCACTGCAGTACCGACCAGGCGACCACTCTATCGATCTCCTTCTAGCACCTCAACTCCTAACCAGCCAGCTCTCCAAGGAAATTGTTGGTCGCAGTCCAGAGCATGAGAGCGTACATCCTGGTTGTGAGGGAGGGGAAAAAACCGATCTTGGCCATATTAGCAATCAATTGATTCATCTTTTCTTGGAAAAAAGGTAGGCATGTACAACATACCGTCGGGTGCAGATCCCACGGGATAGCTCGCAGCGGTGGCCGCCCGACCTTACATCTCGCGCGGGTAGGAGTGTGGCAGCGCAGGCCGTGGACCAGGGAGGTGCTGCAGTGCAGTGCAAGGGTCAAGAATGTAGGAGACAAAGGAGTGGGTTGGCATGGGCTGCTGGGGAATCGAGAAGCCGGCGCGGCGGTCGTCGCCGAAGACGAGGGCGGCGGCGAAATCGGCCGGGCAGCGCCGGGGCGACTTGCGAGTGCAGATTGGGGAGGTGACTAGCTGGGTGCGAGTCAACACCAAAAGGTAGCAGTATTATCTTCTTCAGAAAACTCCATCTCCTTAGAGCAAGTACAATAATAGTCTTATAGCCAAGCTAGTCATCATTTTTACTGATATAGAAGAGAGAAGAGAGGAGAGAGATGAGAGCTTGGCTCTCATGCAAGCAACAAGCTGGGCACGGGAGCCTATGCAGTGGTGGGCTTAGATAATAAATATATATGGGGAGGAATAGGAAAAAGAATGTGAGACATGGTACCACATAATAATATAAAATCTTTTGTAGACAAATAGAAGATAAATTATTGTATAACTTGGCTTTTATAACTTGACTTATAGCTAAACATTTAGCTCTATTATTGGACTTGCTCTTAGAACAGGTACAATAAGGCTTAGTCAGCGGGTTATAGTAAATATAATATCAACGAAATCTTACGTGGCAGAGAGAGAAAGGAAGAGAGAGAAGGAAGCTGGCTACTAAATTACAGCTAGCTATAGCACGTAAAAATATGCATTTCACTCTCTTACACGTGGGGCCAAATAGTTATTGTAATAGCTACCTTATTGTATGAACTATTTTTTTTAAAAGTTATAGATAAGATGAACAAGTGTTAAAGCCACTAATTGGTTATACTATTATATTTGCTCTTACAAGGGAGCAATTAATGAGCAGCTACTGCCATGTTTGGTGATGGCGTGGAGGTTGAGGCGCACACTGCAAATGGGATGGACTCTGGGCTGGTTGGGATTCGAACCCCTCTGTACCTGGGCGTGGCGACATCAGGTATCTCCGGTCCGTCGTCTATGGATCAGTCTTTCTCGTCGTTGGGGTCTATGGATTACTTTTATTTTTAATTTTTATTTAAAAAAGTCAAACATTAATATAAACATCTAATTTCTCTAAGCGACTTCTTTACTCTTTTCGCTTCCACCTCGCTCTAGAATAAGACAAGAGATTACGGCATAGCACATACTCTACTCCTTTTGTTTCTGTCTTTTGCATGCATCTTTCTTTTATTTTTTTCCACCGCTCGTCCCTCCTTTTAAAAGCAGCTTCTTCCAACCATTATTATTCATTTTCAATCAAAAATTATCAATCACAGCTAAAAGTCATCAACTACAGGTAATACAAATGCCTTTGTCGTCACCTTCTGAGACTGTGAAACAAGGAAAAGGTGAATGAAAAATCAAGAAACACGTTCGTGAGGAAAACGAAGCATGTGAAGAAATTAGCAAAGCTCTAATTAGGTGGATGAGTGTAAGTACCTGCAGATTCCTCTTTGTCAGACAAGTAAATCGTCGTAGTACCTAATATAATTCCTCCATTGGTGCCTGGAATCACCGCTAGTGTAATGGAGCACTGGAGCGGTTGCTAATGTTATTACGGAAAATAAATGTTGAGCATCTTTCATGAAAGGAACACTCACGTGAAACGTTCCTCTTGGTTTTAGAGGATGACCGAAAGCTCAACTCGTATCAGCACACTGACCCGACCTGACTGCAGGGTAGTGCCTTGTATTTGTATGGTATATGGTGTAACTCGTGTACGAGATTAGCATAGCATTCTCCTCTGTATGTATCATGTATGTTCTAAGTTCTGACGAACGTGGAACAACCTAAACCTCGATGGTATATCCCCTCCACTCCACTCCATTAAATGATTTAACCTAGCTGCTATTAGTTGTAGCAAAAGATGACACGAACATGATGCAAACAGGAGTATCACAGTATATGTCTCCATTTACGGGAGCAGAGCAGAGCATTCCGAAATTGACTCCCATTAATTACAGCACAAAGAAGACTTAAAGCAGGTAAACCAGCGAGCAGTGGATCGTATATGAGCTCCTTGTTACAAAAGAGAGAATATTGATCATGAGCTATGGCTAGCGTTCAATCAGCAACGAGAGCTTTCCGTATTGGAAGTTTCATCCTCCGGACCTGGGACAAGTATCACCAATGCCGCCTGTGCTTTTTTTCAGTTTTGGCCTTACAGTTCTTGCTTTCTTCTCTCAGATAGATTGGGAATGGATAAAATAGGGTACATCAGTCAACAGAAGATATGAGGTGAGCACCAAACCATTCGATTCAACTCTTGTAACAGAGAAGACTAGAGCAACAAATTACAAAACAAGAGGTTCCCTTTCAACAGCATACCACTAACTCTTAAAACTATATATCAGCTCTCTCACAAGAATTTGTTACGCTGCTAGTACGAAATCTATGCGAATCTCTTTACCGAGAAGAAGCTACGTAGTAGTAGAAATAAATGAAGGTCAGGACAATAATTTGCCTGCCAGGCCCAGTTCATCTCGGCCGGGACCCGGCCTCCAAACAAGGCCTTACAGAGCTGCGCAATTACCATCACAATTGCAGTCCAACACAGCCTAAAACGCCAGGCACTAATGTACAACTGAGCGACTTTATACGAGCAGGCGGCAAGGGAGATTGTGATAAAGCAGTGGTTCATGTTAGAGATATAATAGGACTCTAATCAAACAATGTATTAGAATTAGAAAGGGTCTAAAGATAGAATCCGATATCCCTCATGATTGTAACTTCCCATGTAACAACCACCGCTATTTCCGGTTATTTCACAGAGATACGCGGCCTCCACAAGAGGTGAGAACGCTTCTGCCAATTCACATGGTATCAGAGCCTTCCTCCCAGACGCATCTTCCAGCCGCCATGAGCACATCATCTTCCATAGCTCCAGCCGGTGTTTCACCGTTCGGTGTTCCGGTGACCAAGAAGCTTGGCAAGAACAATCACTTGCTATGGAAAGCTCAAGTCCTTCCTGCCATAAGGGGAGCCCAGATGTTCGGCTACCTCGACGGAACCGTTGCTGCTCCAACAAATGAGATTGAAGTTAAAGATGGCGACAAACTCGTCAAGATGCAAAATCCGGCGTACGCGCAGTGGATTGCTGCTGATCAACAAGTGCTCGGATATCTGATGTCATCTCTCTCGCGCGACATCTTGATACAAGTGGTGTCGGTGACAACAGCGGCGCAACTTTGGACAGCCATTGAAGAGATGTTCGCCTCCAGAACTCGTGCGCGGGCAATCAACACCCGCATCGCGCTTTCCACCACGAAGAAAGGTAACATGAGTGTGAATGAATATATTACCAAGATGAAATCTTTGGGTGATGAAGTTGTAGCTGCCAGCAAGCCGCTTGATGATGAAGAGATGGTAACTTACATACTCACCGGTCTTGATGCTGACTTCGAGCCGATGGTGTCGGCGTTAGCTGCGAGGGTGGAACCGGTCACAGTGGCTGAGCTTTACTCGCAGCTACTCGGTTTTGATGTCAGAGCTGATCTTCGGCAAGGCGCATATCAGGCCTCGGTGAACGATGCTATGTTTGGACGCAGTGGGAATCAACGTGGCCGAGGCCGCGGCCGTGGGAACCCGTCTGGGAATCCGTCTGCTTTCAGTCACGGTCGTGGCCGCAATGGAGGACGTGGTCAACCTAGAAACCGTGGAGGAGAACACCCAGTCTATCAACTTTGTGGTAAAACGGGATACACGGTAAGTATTTGTTGGCATCGGTATGATCCAGATTTTGTCCCACAAGAGAAGGTTGCATCTACTGCCACACATACTGCTACACAGTCCTATGGAGTTTACACAAATTGGTACGTTGATACGGGCGCAACGGACCACGTAACAAGTGAACTAGATAAGTTGAGTGTTCGGGAGAAGTACAACGGTGGAGATCAGATGCATACAGCAAACGGGACAGGTATGCGTATTAGTTATACTGGTCATACTAAAATTCGTACCTCTGATCGTCCTCTTTATCTAAATAATGTCTTGTACACTCCCGATGCCAAGAAAAACTTGATATCTGTTTCTCGCCTTGCCGCTGACAATCATGCCTTCTTTGAAATTCATCCAAACTTCTTTTTGATTAAGGATCAGGTCACGAGGAGAGTTCTGCTTCAAGGCAAGCGTAAAGGTGGCCTATACCCGTTACCTTTATCGTCGTCGTCTCAATCACAAAAACAAGTCTTCAGTACCATCAAACCCACTTTATCTAGGTGGCATGATAGGTTAGGCCATCCATCCAATGCCATTGTTCGACAAGTTGTCTCTAGAAATAAACTTGTGTTTTCCGAAGAGTCCAATAAAGAATTAGTGTGTGATGCCTGTCAACAGGCTAAAAGTCATCAGCTTCCCTACCCTAAGTCTTCAAGTATTTCTGCTGCTCCTTTAGAACTTGTATTCTCTGATGTTTGGGGTCCTGCTCCTGATTCAGTGGGCAGAAAGAGATATTATGTCAATTTCATTGATGATTTTAGCAAGTTTACTTGGATATATTTGATTAAACATAAGTCTGAGGTTATACAAAAATTTCAAGAATTCCAAGCCCTTGTAGAAAGACTTCTAGATCGAAAAATCATTGCTATACAATCTGATTGGGGAGGAGAGTATGAGAAATTAAACTCCTATTTCTCAAAGTTAGGCATTACTCATCGTGTCTCCTATCCTCATGCTCATCAACAAAATGGAGCCGTTGAACGAAAACATCGACACATTGTTGAGGTTGGTCTATCTCTCCTAGCTCATGCTTCCATGCCTCTAAAATTCTGGGATGAGGCATTTGTCACAGCCACTTATCTCATTAATCGCACACCTAGCAAACTTCTTCAATACTCAACACCTTTGGAGAGGTTATTTGGCCAAAAACCAGATTACTCACTTCTCTGTGTGTTTGGGTGTGCGTGTTGGCCAAATCTTCGTCCATACAATCCTCGTAAACTTGAATTTCGATCTCAACAATGTGTTTTTCTTGGCTACAGTCCTTTACATAAGGGGTTTAAATGCCTTCATGTATCCAAAGGCCGTGTTTACATATCTCGTGATGTCATCTTTGATGAAAATATTTTTCCCTTCACCAAACTCCACTCCAATGCCAGTGCTCTTCTTCGCTCCGAAATTCTCCTTTATCCACATCTCCTTCCCATTACTGATCCAGGGGCAAAATATCATGTGATCAGTCAACTAATGCGCATATTAAATCTTCTGATGATACTAATATTTCTGGTGAAGTTGTGACAGATTTTGAAAATTTTGGAGGACATTTTACACAAGAACCACATGCAATAACGCATGAAATACCAGGCCAAGCTGATGGCGCAGGAACCGGGGATGGTGATTTAATTGATCTGCCTGGAACTGATGGTGATCTGACGGATTGGCCTGACGCGTCGACTGTAGCTCCCTCGGAATTATTTCCTCCGACGCCGGGATCGGAGACTACAGCGCCTGCGTCCAATCCTTTGCATGGAGGCGCCCCCGCTGAGGCTATGTGGCAGGGTGAGACAGGCCCCGCTGCATCCGGTTTTAGAGCAGGTACAATAAGGCTTAGTCAGTAGGCTATAGCAAATATAATATCAACCAAATCTTACGTGGCAGAGAGAGAAAGGAAGAGAGAGAAGGAAGCTGGCTACTAAATTACAGCTAGCTATAGCACGTAAAAATATGCATTTCACTCTCTTACGTGTGGGGCCAAATAGTTATTGTAATAGCTACCTTATTGTATGAACTATTTTTTTGAAGGCTATAGATGAAATGGACAAATGTTATAGCCACTAGTTGGCTATACTATTGTACTTGCTCTTAACTCACTGCATGGAGGCGAGTTGATTCACAAACCAGTGCGTACTGTGGCGACAGACGAAGCTGTGGGATCCTCTGCGGAGGCCGAGGTGCCTGATGCTGTGAACCGGCCACACACAAGGTCATAAAGTGGAATCCGCAAGCCAAAAATCTACATAGATGGACAAATCAGGTACATCTACTTCACAACCACAAGTGAACCTCAAACAATTGATGAAGCACTAGCAAATAAGGAGTGGAAGCAAGCTATGGATTGTGAATTTGATGCTTTAGTCAAAAATAAAACTTGGCATCTTGTACCAGCCAAACAAGGAAAAAATATAATTGATTGCAAATGGGTTTTCAAGATCAAAAGGAAAGCTGATGGATCACTTGACAGGTATTAAGTGCGTTTAGTTGTAAAGGGATTTAAACAAAGGTATGGAATAGACTATGAGGACACCTTTAGTCGTGTAGTTAAAGCTGCAACCATACGAATTGTTTTGTCTATTGCAGTAAGCAGGGGATGGTGCCTATGACAGTTAGATGTACAGAACGCGTTTATTCATGGTGTTCTTGAGGAGGAGGTCTATATGAGGCAACCACCAGGTTATGAGGATCAGCAAAGGCCACATCACATATGTAAGTTGGATAAAGCTCTTTATGGTCTCAAACAGGCTCCTAGAGCCTGGTTTGCTAGATTATGCCAGAAACTGCAACATTTTGGCTTTACTGCCTCAAAGGCAGATACATCATTGTTCTTTTACAACAAAAGCTCAGTTATATATGTTGATGATATTATTGTAGCTAGCTCATCACAAGATGCAGTTACTGTTTTACTCAAAGACCTTGCGACTGACTTTGCATTAAAAGACCTTGGTGATTTGCATTATTTCTTGGGAATTGAGGTATCCAAGATTAAAGATGGCATATCATTATCACAAGACAAGTACACTTCGGATTTGCTAAAAAAGGTCAATATGGTGCATTGCAAGCCAGCTATCACACCATTGTGTACATCTGAGAAGCTTTCTTTACAAGAAGGTGAAGCGCTTGGACCTGAGGATTCCACTAAATATAGAAGTGTTGTTGGAGGACTTCAATATTTAACTCTCACCAGGCCTGATATATCCTTTTTTGTGAACAAGGTGTGTCAGTTCCTTCATTCACCAACCACTGTTCATTGGACTGTTGTGAAACGAATTCTCAGATATCTCAAATATACTCTTGGTACTGGATTAAAAATTAAGAAAAATTCTTCTACACTTGTTAGTGCATTCTCTGATGCTGATTGGGCAGGAAGTGTTGATGATCGACGCTCCACCAGCGGGTTTGCAGTTTTCTTAGGTTGTAATTTGGTCTCCTGGAGTGCACGCAAACAAGCAACTGTATCAAGGTCCAGTACCGAGGCAGAATACAAGTCACTAGCAAATGCAACATCAGAAGTGATTTGGATACAAACCTTGCTACAAGAATTAAAAGTTCCAAGCCCACCAACAGCACAACTTTGGTGTGATAATATAGGAGCAACCTACTTGTCTGCCAATCCAGTGTTTCATGCTCGAACAAAGCATATTGAAGTTGACTATCACTTTGTCCGTGAAAGAGTGGCACAAAAGTTATTAAATGTGCAGTTCATCTCAACCAATGATCAAGTTGTTGATGGTTTTACAAAGGCCTTATGTGCTAGAAAACTAGATATGTTTAGACACAATCTCAACTTATGTAAGTTATGATTGAGGGGGAATGTTAGAGATATAATAGGACTCTAATCAAACAATGTATTAGAATTAGAAAGGGTCTAAAGATAGAATCCGATATCCCTCATGATTGTAACTTCCCATGTAACAACCGCCGCTATTTCCGGCTATTTAACAGAGATACACGGCCTCCACAAGAGGTGAGAACGCTTCTGCCAATTCACAGTTCAGGCTCTCACCTCGTCGTCGCCGGCGCGGGGAAGATCTCCCCACCTCATCGCACAGCCTCGCTGCCGACGAGGAGCTAGTATGTATACATGCATATATGTTAGTATGCATATATGTATGCTTGTATATATGCATATATGTTAAAACTTGGGGCCCCTAGCCCATATATGTTAGTATGTCTACATGCATGATATAACCTATGTATTGAATATTGGATATAATTGATTAATGATTAGTTGAGTTAACTGCCAAAGTTAAGTAATGGCTCATTTGGTCTATGTTGTGCATCCAGCACTGAGTGCTCCCTAAATATCCAAGCATGAACATTTATAGAGAGAACGCATCAAGTAAGTCATCCACCAGATCCAATCCACCACGCACACTGCCTGTGCCCCTTGACCTCTCCACTCCTCTTTTGGACTTTTCTTCCCCGAAAACAAGTGCCGCCATCAATAGAGGAGTGCCCGATTTCATTGATTTTCAACCAATTCGCCTTCAATTTTTTTTCATTTTGTAACATTTTTACTCGAAATTTCCTCATATAGCCGTTGCATATATGGTACATTTTTGTGAATTTTTATTCTTTGATTATCTAGTAAATACCACTCCAAGTCTCCAACGCAATATCTACACTATCTAGAACAGAAATCATTGACTTTCTTGTAACATCAGTTTCTTTTATATATATAAATGTCTATTAGATCTAAGAGAGATTGGAAAAAACTATTTGAAGTCATCAATGTCACATAAAAAGGTTGAATGGTCTCTCTTAAATTGTTTTGTCCTTAATAGCATATTATAGTTTTCTAAGACTTAGTAATAATATTAATGTGCCAGTGGATTGTCGACAGTGAGTACTTTGCATTTTGTAATGTACTAAGCCTAATGTTGCCAATAAGTACCTTGTATTTTGTGATGTACTGTCTAATGGTTATTGTATTGAACTTTACCTTTTACAACTGATATAAAATGTATTGTTACATATTTATATTAGATTGAAGGGTCTCACATTTATCATGTCCTAGGGCCTCCAAAATGACAGAAACAGCCCTATGCACTTGGAAGTCGCCCCTCTGGGACCGCCCCCTGAAGTCGCCCCTTATGGGGTCAGAGACTTCATGCAAGAGGAGATTAGCTATGACGGCTAGGTGACACCGGCCATCACTGACGGTTCAACCGTGGCTGCTCGCCGGCGAGCCCGGGTAGCTGCCTAGGATTGCCGGACGGTGGCTCCGCCCTGCCACTCTTACTTGCTTAGAGCATCTCCAAGAGATACTCTTTCTCACCCCCTATCTTAAAATATTGGGTATGAAAGCTAAAAACAAGTCTCCAACAGATACTCAAAAACACTCCCAATAATTTTGGTACTCTAAAATTGAGGTGGATCACCATCAAATATACAGTACCTAGATGGTAATTTTAGGGATCCAAGTTTAAAGGAGCTGCTGAAGGAGGGGAAAGATTTAGAGGACAATTTTTTTAGAAAGGCTCCTAATATGAGATTTTAGAGGACAAAATATTGAGCCTCTCTTGGAGATGCTCTTAGATGTTCTATTTGGATTGTTTTGTAACTTGTGAGTCACCATGAGAAATAGAGGTAGAGACATGGTTGGTATAATTAAGAATGCTTTGCACTTAAATGGCACAAATACTATATATATTATGACCGGGGGATTCTCTGGCCGGCAAGGCCACCCACGTGTCACCCTCCGCGAAAAAGCCCGCAAAGATTTGGTAATTACGTTTAGGTCCCCGGTTTTCACAAAAAGGTCCCTGGATTCTTGCGAAAAAGCCCCTACACACTTTTTTTTGCTCGGTAGCGACCCGCGGTTTCCTGTATTTACGAACAGGCCCTTATTTTTTTTGGAAAAGGCCCTCGGTTTTTTGCGAAAAACCCCTACGCATTCTTTTTTCTGCGAATTTTCATCTCTTTTATTTCGGTCCACACGGTGGCTAGCGTGGCGTTGCGCCACGCCTATGTGGCTAGTTAAAAATGTTTGAGGGTAGAGTCTGGCCTACCATGTGATTTATTTCCTTCAATAAGCGATAGGCAACAAGCAACATGATATCATGCCTACTGTAGGAAAAGATATGACATCCATATGTACCTATCAACTTTTATTTACCTTACGTTTGGCATCGTGCAAAGAGCATCTCATTCTCCATTGTTAGGACTTTAGAAAATATTGATCACATGCGAAAAGGTGATGGGAAAAAAGAGGGGTGATCCATCAATAATTGAAGAGAGGGATTGCTTTTGTGCGGGGTCTCCTTCATTCCAAGTGCTTGCTTTGCTTGACTGACTTCAAAATGCAATCTAAAGAAAGCTGCAAAGAATGGAGGTGTGGCACTAGTGACCATGGGATGGCTCACTGCTTAATTGTGAAAGATAGTTTGGCTTGTTACAAAAATGACAGAGTACGTCCCAGTTGAGGTCCGCTAGAATTTTGCATGAATTCAACGGGGACTGAACTATTTCTTATTAAATTCCTACATTATAGCGAGATCAGGGGCGGAGCTAGCGAGCCTGGACATACGGTTGGGGCCTCATGTGGAGGTTGAATGCCAGGGGCGGAGCTGGCTGGGTTCAAAGGCTGTTCGCCGGCGAGTCCGGGCCGCTGCCCAGGGTCACTAGGCCTTGGCTCGGCCTCTGGACTCCCATTAATTACTGCACAAAGAAGAGGGCCCTGCTCAAACGGGTTTATTTTAAGTGGCTTTTGGCTGAAAACCACTGTAGCTGGCTGAAAAAAATACTGTAGCTGATGGTGGCTTATTTAGCGTAATTAAGTTTAAAAAAATTAAAATAGAAAAAACAGGTTAGCCTGTCACGAACAGTATAAACGAATACGAGTAAAATTAGAACCGATAAAAAAAGCTCAAAAAAACCAAAAAGATGAAATTGTTGAATAGTAAAAAATAAGCCAGAAGTTCAAACCGAAACAAACGGAAGGCAAACCAGCAGCAGTTGATCGGTTATGAGCTCCTTGTTTCAAAAGAGAAAAAGTTGATCATGAGCTATGGCTAGCGTTCAATCAGCAACGAGCTTCCCGTATTGGAAGTTTCGTCGTCCGGACAGGGGACATGTGTCACCATTGCCGGCTGTGCTGTTTTTCAGTTTAGGCTTTACAGTTCATGGTTTCTTCTCTCGGATAGACTTGAGAATGGTAAAGTACGGTACATCTATCTAGCAGAGGCAACAGAAGAGGGCTGGTTCTTTTCGACTGCGGTTTTTGGTTTTTAATTACGATTTATGATTTTTTTTGACTATTTATATGAGAGATTACAGAGTAACAAAAACTTACGTGTGATTTTTACCAATATAAATAAAGTCGATACAGTATGTACTATAATTAACTAATAGATTTTATCTTAAAAAATATTTCGTTTAAAAGCTAAATACGGTAGAAAAATTAAAAGTTGAAGAAGGACGGGACCGATACGATCATACGAGGTGAGCACCAACGAACCATTCGATTCAACTCTTGTAACAGAGAAGCCTAAGAGCAACAGATTACAACACAAGAGGTTCCCTTCCTTTCAACAGCATACCACTAACACTGACATATCAGCTCTCTCACTAGAATTTGTTAGGCTGCTAGCACAAAATCTGTGACACCCTGATCCATGTTGGTTCATGTGTGTGTGCATATGAATTTCTGAGTTAGTCTCACTTTGCTAGTTTACCTTGAGAAGCACTTACATATAAGCCTAGGAGTTCCAATGGTAGCATCCCCGGTTAACCGTTTTGCGCGAAGCGAGGATGAAAGCGCAAGTGGGTTGCTTCGTGTGCGTGGCCTATCCAGAATGTGGTTAGGTCTGAGCCGGTTTGGACCCTAGGGCGTTACAAATGGTATCAGAGCCGACTCTCGCGGTTACGTGGGCGCGTGCGGGTCAGGGGTGCGGGCATATGGCGCATGGCACGTGTGGGCCCGTAGCGGACACACGTCATGGCATATGTGCTGGCACTGAACGTACGGACATATGCCAAGAGAGGAGATCCTTATCGTTTGCCCCAGTGTGGGTATGTTTGTCCGACGAGGACGTCGGGTTCTTTGAGGGGAGTGTATGTGACACCCCGGCCCATGTTGGCCCATGTGTGTGCACATGAATTTCTGGGTTAGTCCCACCTTATTAGCTTACCTTGAGAAGTACTTACATATAAGCCTATGAGTTCCATGGTAGCACCCCCGGTTAACCTTTTGCGTGAAGCGAGGAAGAAAGCGCAAGTGAGTTGCTACGTGTACGTGGCCTATCCAGAATGTGGTTAGATCTGAACCGATTTGAACCCTAGGGCGTTACAAAATCTATGCGAAATCTCTTTACATAGAAGAAGCTATGTAGTAGTACAAATAAATGAAGGTCAGGACAATAATTTGCCTGCCAGGCCGGGACTCGGCCTCCAAACAAGGCCTTAAAGAGCTGCGCATTTACCATCTCAATTGCAGTCCAAGTCCAAGAACAGCCTAAAACGCCAGGCACTGATTGTACAACTGAGCGACTTCATACGAGCAGGCGGGAAGGGAGATCGTGGAGAAGCAGTGGTTCAGGCTCTCCCCTAGTCGTCGCCGGCGCCGGGGGAGATCTCTCCACCTCATCGCACAGCCTCGCCGCCGACGAGGAGCTTGCCGGGCTGGGCTGGGATTGGGCGGCGAAAGCGGGTGCGGGTTGCCGGATTGGAGAGGTTGCTTAGCTTATCGGAAGCAGGCGTCGGCTTATTGGGCCATGGCCCATGTGGTGGATTACTCCGGTACAAGAGCTAGATGAATTCAGCGACCCAAGCCCCGATGTACAAGGCACTATTCTTTTTTCTTTTTAACAAGGAAGAAATTACATTCGTTTTTGCTGCCACTACAGCTTAGCAAAAACAGCATTAGAGACAGAGCGGAAACCTCTCCAATTTCCAATTAATGAGCAAAAATTAACTTGATTCCGTAAAGAAAACTCCATCTCCTCCTTACAAGGGAGCAATTAATGAGCAGCTACTTGCTATGTTTGGTGATGACGTGGAGGTTGAGGCGCACACTGCAAGTGGGATGGACTCTGGGCTGGTTGGGATTCGACTCCCTCTGTACCTGGGCGTGGCGCCACCAGGTATCTCCGGTCCGTCGCCCATGTATTAGTATAGTCTTCGGGACTATTTATATTGCTTTTTGTTTTTAGTTTTTATTTAAAAAAGCCAGGAGTTAATATAACTATCTGGTTTTTCAAAACGACTTTTTTACTCTTCTAGCTCCTGTCTCATTCTAAAGATAAGATAAAGGGTTATAGACGTACCACGTACCATACTACTCTTGTTTCCGTCTCTTGCACGTATTTCTTACTCACTTTCTTTACCGCTCGTCCCTCCTTCTAAAAGCAGCTTCTTTCAGCCACTATTATTTATTTTCAGTCAAGAATCATCAGTCACACACAGTCAAAAGCCATCATCCACTGTCGACACCTTCTGAAACTGTGAAACAAGGAAAAGTGAATGAAAAATCAAGAAACACGTTCGTGAGGAAAACGAAGCATGTGAAGAAATTAGTAAAGCTCTAATTAGGTGGATGAGTGTACGTACCTGCAGGTTCCTCTTTGTCAGACAAGTAAATCGTCGTAGTACCTAATATAATTCCTCCATGGGTGCCTGGAATCACCGCTAGTGTAATGGAGCACTGGAGCGGTTGCTACTGTTATTACGGAAAATAAATGTTGAGCATCGTTCAGGAAAGGAACACTCACGTGATCTGTTAACAATAATTTCCTTTGTTAGACGGAGCATTGAAATTCGTCAAGTAAAATACACAAGTATCAGTTCAGTATAAACCAAGGAACCAGACTAGCGAATTACTCCACCTTCAAACAGCAAGTTGAATAACCCAAAGAGCACAAATGTACAAGTTATAGACCCGCGGTGCACTGTACTCAAATAAATGCAACCACATATAATAACTAGGATACCAAACACGAGCAGCAGTGCCGCACAGATTTTGGTTGATTTACTTCCTTCAAAAAATTGGGAGGGCAACTTTGAAATGAGATTAGTTTACTGCCCTCCAAATAATATTTGACTAATTCACCTGAATTAGTACAACTATACAAAAAATGATTAACTAGTTGGTGCCAGGGAAAACAATTTCGGCTGAAGTTTTCCTAATTTTGGCGAATTCCGGTTCTCTCAACCAACCCCAGCGAGAAAAACTCAATTTGGCAAAAAAATTCGGCCTATTTTTCTCTTGAAAATATGTACTGGGTTTGGCCATTTTAAGGAGCTAAGGCTCTATTTTGCATTGTGGTGGCATTCTGAAGCACTCTTAACATACTATTTTTGGGCGTGTTAACAAACTAATAACTAAAAAGATTACTAGATATGGCAAATTGCCCATAAGTGATCCTAAATCGGATGCTTTTGACATGGGAATGATCCCTTAATATGATAAATCAAATAGGTGAATGAATGCTGAATAATTATAACACCCAAAAGATATATGTATCTTCTGGTAATTTATGCAAGAGAATGCCAGTTAGACTACATGACAAACAAATGCTAGAGAGTAGAGATACCAAGATACTTCAAAAGCTTAAACGACTAAGCACAGCCCATTGTCAACAGCCATAGTAGGAAAACAATCGAATAGTGTGGACCAGGACTTCAGTATGATGGATATTCTAATCGATTTTTCAAGCTTCATGTGGTGCAGCAAAAGTTCTTATCATGTTCCCTAATACCTAAAAGAATTTGGTAAGCATTTGCGGATACCTATAGCTTAATGACCCCAAACAAAGATCTGTGATATCATTATGCAAAGAATTTGGTACGGAATGTGAACCTTATTATCAGACTAGAATCTCTCTATAGATGATTTACGAAAAAAATCTTGTATGTCCTTTACTGTTTCCATACATTGGATTCCTTCAATTTAACTGATATGCAGAGAACAAATTTTTTAAAGAAGCGATCATAGTTGATACACAACTCACAGAAAAAGGACCGAATACGCGATGGAAAATTCAGATGGTACAACATTGTGATACCATCTAAATTTCCCCACATTTCCCATCCCCCCATTGCTGCAGAAATGCGTTCCTACGGCACAAGAAAGAAATGTACTTTCGCGTAGCAGTTCATAAATCCGCGGCATTGGGGTTTTGGATCAACACACTCTCCAGTATACACTACCTTTGCAATTAAGATCACAGTTGCAGTCCAAGTCCAAGCGCAGCCTAAAACGCCAAGCACTAATGTACAACCGAACGACTTTATACGGGCAAGAGGGAAAGGAGATCGTGGAGAAGCAGTGGCAGTGGCTGAGGCTCTCAGGAGGAAACCTTCCCCCTCATCCATGGCGCAGCCTCGCCGCCGACGAGGAGTTTGCCGGGCTGGACTGGGGTTTGGCGGCGAAAGCGGGTGCAGGTTGCGGGATTGGAGCGGAGAGGGGGCTTAGCTTATCGCATGCGGGTGTCGGCCTATTGGGCTAAGACCTATTGGCTGGGCTGGATTATTGCAGTACTAGAGTTTGAAGAAGGCAGAGAGGCCCAAGGTCCATGATATCAGCGACCCAAGCCCCGCTATTCTGGACATGGAAGAAAATACATGCATGTATTCATTTTACTGCCATTATATACTGCGTAGCAGATTTAATAGAACAATTTTTTTCAGAGTTGAAGAGGATATTACAAGCCTAACTGCAACTGCAACAACATGAAGAAACCAGCCAAAAGTTCAGTAGCTATGAACATTATTCCAAAGCTAGGAGACTAACTGCAGCAGAACAGTGTGAAGGAAGAAAACCTGCTCCAAACCAACTTGATTCCGTAAAGAAAACACCATCCCCTACTTACATTCTTTCAAGCGTTGAGATCAACCATAATGAACTCGGGAGCAACACATCAGTCACCAACTGGGGAGCAATTATGCCACGTACCCCAAACTCCAAACACAAATGGCAACAGGATTCAGTCGGTGCAAATATAAACGTCACGTACCAACGCACGATACAAGGGCTTGGTGATACAAATTGGGAGAAGTGGAAGTGGAGACTGGGAAGATAAAAAATTTGCCGGCATTGTACAATACTTTATTTTCTGGAGACTTTCCTGTAATACAAAATGCATCCATTCCATAACAGAATCAAACAGGGAAGATAAACTTGCTGAGAGCAGCTGACTGACGAGCCCCTCGGTTACAGCAGGGTTTCAAAATCTGTTTTGAAAATTTACTGGGGGTCTGAAATTTCTGATATTCGGAAAACTTCAAATCAAAATTTGAATTTTTTTGAAGTTCAAACGAAAAAGATAAAAAACACAGCTTGAAGGGTTAGAACCCAAGACCTCTTTCTTCAAGGCCAAAGACCTTACCACATACCAGGGGCGGACCCAGCGGTGGGTCAGGTGGGGTGTCAACCCCCCTATCGCTGGCTGGCCGTGTGTATCTCTCTCATCACCTACAGCTCTACGCTAGCCATATGAATGATCTTATCAGGTTTAAAAAAGTCTTTGCATGATGAAGAAAATTATATTTGTAATGGTGATTACAAGCCACAACGACATCTTGGCTCTTGCCGTGGAGCCTATCCCCCTCTCGTGTCTACAAGTCTATCGTAGGCCGACAACTCGGTATTCAGCAAACTGGTCAGTAAGTCCTATTAACGCCCCCCTAAATTTTGATCCTGGGTCCACTACTGCCACATACATTTGATTTGAAATGGTTATGAATTTCCTTTATGTTTGATAAGAATCATGTAAAAACAAAATTTTTTTGACTGATCCCAAATTTTACCGGGACCAAATTTTTCCGATTTTCGGCCGGTTTGGAAAACCCTGGGTTACACTAGTCATTTGCATTTGCTGAGTTGCTAGTATAGAAATGCACTTCCTACGTTTCACATTCACACCTTTTCAGGATTGCTGCAGTCTGCAGAAATAGGTTCCTACTGCAGTAGAAATAAAATACCTTTTGTTTTGCACAGAAGTTAAGAAATCCGTAGAACTGGGTGTGGAACCTTTGGATCGAAGAAAGAAATTCTCCAGTATAATTATGTTCTCTAAAAAATGTCGAGCATCAGCACGGAACCATCAAACATGGCACCTACTATATCCGAGCAGGAAATGAGATGAGGTTGTTGTGATTCCTCTCGGCTCGTCGTATTGTGAGGCGGACGAGAACTCCGCGCCACCGCCGCGACCGATAGCGCCTGCCAGTGTTTTTTTTACAATGAAGAATTTCATTATGAGTGGATTTTTTGGCTGATGACTTATAGTTTATGGCTTAAATATTTGAATTCTGACTGTTTACGAGAGGCAGTACCATAAGAAAAATAGTCACATGTGATTTTGACTAGTACAGCTGAACTCAGTACACTTTTTTACTACAATCTTTCTATTAATCCCCTTTTTAAAAAATACACCGTTTAAAAGTTTATTACATAGTACGAGCATAAGTCGACTTTAAGCCAATCTGAACTCACCCAATGCTGGTTTGGGCGAGGATAATTGGGCTCGATTGCTGCAGTAACTTTTCTGAATTAATGAAGCCCGAGGGCCCAACGTGTGTGTGCTGCTATGGATATCGCCGACAAGTCTTGTTTTTTGCGGCTTCTAAGAGTGGCTTTTGACTTTTGATAAAGTATCTAACTTTTAAACGACGTATTTTTTAAAGATAGGGTCTATAAGTTAATTATAGTACACGTTAAAACTCAACATCTGTACCAGCCAAAATCGTAAACGAGTATCTTTTTCTCCGTAATCTCTCTTATGAACAGACCAAAATTTAAACATTTTAATTATAAGTCTTAAATCACAGCCATAGGCACAAAAAAAAACCAGTTCCTTTAGAACAGGCCCATCATGTCTCCGGAAGCTGCTCATCTCCCTGAGGCGACGGGGTTCAGGGAGCCTATCCTTGCGCGCGACGAATCAAATCGTCCAATCTTGCTTAATCCGCCTCCCCTTCTGCCCATGCAGGCTCAATCCGCCTCCCCTCGCCCTTCCTTACGGCCCACCAGCGCAGCACCGGCCCAGCTTCTCTCTCACCGGCAGCCTCACGCGCCCACACGGCCGAGCCGCTGTAGACCTGTAGTCATGCCACCGCCCACGTCGACGTCGTCCTCGCCTCGACAGCACGCGCCTCGCCTTCGCTGTCTCACGCGTTGCCTCGCACTGCTGCCGCGTCGACGCACACAGCAGCAGCTCACACTCTGTCTCGCCTCTCTCGCTTCGTTTCGTCCCCGCCTTCTCGCGAGCGTGGCCGTCCATAAAAGCTGCAGCCGAGGCGAGCGCCGAGATCGCCATCTCGACCTCCTTCATCTCCCCACACTCCCACACCATCAGCTTCCTCCTCGAGCTCGCGATGCCGCACCGTACCTCGCCGGCCGCCGCGTCCACCTCTTCGTTCTGGCCAATCCGGTGATCTTCTTCCCAAACCACTTGCGTCACGGCGTGTTATAATAGCCTTCAAGTATATTTTCCCGTCAATCAATTTCGTTCTTCCTCAAAAGGAGCATCGTGCACCGTCGTCTTCGCTGTCTCTGTGTAGGTGGTCTATGAGATCAAGAAATACTGGAGGACACACCTGAGGAAGAAAGCACAGGAGAGGAAAATGAACATGTCACCATCGTCCTCCTCATCATCGTTGACACGCCAAACATGCCTTCTTGGGACTGCACCAATCATCGGGATGGACGGAGGCAGCACTCGTAATGGCAGTAGCTGCATAGCAAGTGTACTTAGGGACAACCAGAGTGTCATGGATGGATATGGAGGGAAATCGTGGCACCTGCCATGCTGGCCATTAACGAAAGGAAGGAGAAAGAATGCAGCAATGTCCCCTGTCCAATGCAGCAATGTCCCCTGTCCTCTGCTGCCATCTACTATGGAGATTACTACTGCGCTGAGGTATTCTGGAGGATGGACGATGAAGAGATCAGGATGGACGATGAAGAAATCTTAACTAATATAGATCGGTTTTGCTAAATCTCAGTTGCCTTGTTGTTTGTTATTTATCAGTCGATTTTGCAGCCTTCATATCTGTCTGTGTGATTCGTGCAGTTTGCGATTGGATTATTGGGCCATTTTTGGATCGGACTAGGTTTGTCGTTCTAAATTGGAACCCAACAGTTAATTGTGTATGTAACGCCCCCGTTTCCAGGGCGCGTACGGACACGGCACTCCTTAACTATTCACGCATGAACAGTTATGGACTGTCGCGCAAGAGTATACCATTGCATGCTTACCACAAAAGTCCAGCATATACTTGACATACGGATTAACATCCAGAGTTTTTACAGCGGGGCGAGCAAGCCCAAAGTTTATTACATTACAAAAAGGCTCCAGAAACTGCTTCGAGCGCGGCGGAGACCTACAGCCAAGGGTCCTCGTCGAAGAAAAGATCCTCTGGGACATCTTCAACGGGGAGACCTTCTCCATCGTCTTGATCCTCTAAAGATTAGATTAAGCAAGCCATGAGCCAAACAACCGGCTCAGCAAATCCCAAAGGGATCCTAACTTACTACATGCACGGAACATCAAAGGAAGGGAGTATACTTGGTTTATTACATTTGGTGGATGCAATTTTATTTGCAAACATTTTCATAAGACGGACACAAAACTTACTCCTTAAGAACTCAGGGGTTTTCAATCAAGAGTTCATTAACCAACTAACCAAGTTAAAGCATTTACAAATCTACTTAAGCTTTGCTGCTGGAATCACCCAAGTGACACAGCTCCAATAACCGGGAGCACGGCGTATTCGAATACCATTTATTTGACTCTGCAGAGTTTGCTCAGCTTTACCCACACGATCCCTCAACTCCCGCTAAAGAGTCAAGAAAACCAGGCCGTTTCTCTGCTCAACTCTTTATATAGGCTCTACCCAGTAGAATTCACCCGGGTCTGGCTCACACACCCACACACCCACACACACACACACAAGAGGGGACAACGTCCGCTTCGAGTGAATTCCACCGTTGTTAGGCTTCCGCAGCACGGCCAGCCTAACCTTACTGCTACCCTCCTGTAGAGTTTCAATCGAGTTGAGCAGCTAATCGACAAGTGTTGACAAGTCAACTCCTGTGGTTGAGCGATCACTGTGACATTTGCTCAGCGTAAGGGTTTCAGTCCTTATATTTTCACATGGCCCGCAACCTCGCCAGGTCCGCGACCCAAACTAAGGTAAGCGGTGGGCGTAGACCGTCCCGCGGTTTCCCACTCACCCTTACCCTACTCCAACCCTAGGGCAAGAGGTGGGCAAAGACCGTCCCGCGGCTCTCCCCCAACCCTTACCCTACCTTGTGCACGCCGGCACTCTCCGCTCTAAGATACGGTGTCCCATACCACCCTACCTTAGAGTCGGGTTTTCCGAATTCTAAAATTGGTCTGCAACCACAACCTTATTAGTGTAACATTTTGCATGATAATAATAGCCTACAATTCTCTAGAATATCAGATAATTATTTCTAGGGTTTCAATGGCATGGCTACAAATTAAACATGGCATTTAGCGGTGGTAGGACTAACTATAACACAAGTCATTCCAAACATTTTATTTTTATTTTCAAACTAACATTTCAGAACTAGCTCAATGCAAATAACATATTAACATATTTAAACATTATGGGATACAACATGATCAAAGGATTTGGGACTTGCCGTCTATCCGGACGATCTCAGCAAGCTCGAACGTCGAAGCACCTGGATCCTGAGTCTGCTCCTGAATCTCCGGGATCTCCGACACTAGCGCAAACACGTAAAATAAATTAAATCCAGCTTGCAACTAATCAAGCGAGGAAAAATAATCTAATTAAAAAGAAATAAATTGCATAAACACCCCAAATGGAATTTTAGGAATTTATTGGGAATGATTCTGTGGAAATGGAGTTCACGGAGGGTCTGGAATAATATTTGGAGTCAAGTGGTGAAATTTGGGAATTTTGGGGATTTTTGTGATTTTCTAGGATTTATTTAGGTTTTCTGAATATTGGAAATTGGAAAATCCGGGAAAAATCAAATGCACAGTGAAAGGCCCGGCTCGGCGCAACAATGCAGCCCGGCCGGCGGACGGCCTGCGCGAACAACGGCGCGCGCCCACGGAGACGCGCGCAGCGCGAGGGGCGGCGGCAGCCGAGACTTCGGCCCACGTCCACGCGCGCCCTCCTTGCTCAGATGAGCGACGCGTGTCTCGGCGGAGCGGCCCGGATGCGGCGGCGAAGCGGTACGCTCGGGCGATCCGACGGACGAGGGGTGAGTGCTTTAAGATGATCGGACGGTTGCGATTCAAGGGGGCGGGTGAAACGGTACGGGGGATCCGACGGCAGCGGGGTGGGGTTTCCACGATGATCAGACGGCGGCGGAGGGGCCACGTAGCGGGGGAGGGAGTCTTCTTCCTCCTCTCGCCGCTACAGTGCTCCCGCGCAGGGACACGGTGGCGACGGCGATTCGGGCGCCAGAGGGCTCGCCGGCGGTAGTGGAGGGTACCAAGGGGTGGAGCGGAGCACGGGGATCCCATTTTGGCTAATTAGCATCTGCGGGGACGAAAGGGGAGAGAGGGAGGGAGAAGGGGGTAATTCGGGTTTGCGGTGGTGAGGGAGGTCACCGGCGGCGAGATGGTTCAATCGGCCGCGGCTACACGTTCAGGGGGACCAGGGGCTCACACTGGTGGTGACGGCGGAGTATTTGTAGTGGTTCTTCAGCATATGTGCAGTCAAGTTCTTCAGCATAGGGGCTCACACGTTCTTGTTTCTGAGTTGCCTCTCTGTCGTTTCAAGTATTTGTAGTGGTTCTTCAGCATATGTGCAGTCATCCTGCAATTCAATATCTGACAGTGGCACTTCATCTGTTGGCTGACGTAGACACTTCCGAAGCTGGGATACGTGGAACACGTTGTGAATTCTGGATAAGTTTGGCGGAAGCTGCACTTGGTAAGCTACTTCCCCAATTCTTCCAATTATCTGAAACGGTCCCACATATCTTGGTGCTAATTTGCCTTTGACTTGAAATCTCTTGACTATCTTGAATGGGGTGACTTTGATGTAAACATAATCTCCAACTTCGAAACTCAAGTCTTTTCTGCGATTATCTGCATAGTTCTTCTGTCGGTCTTGTGCCATCTTCAGTCTATCCCTGACAATCCTAACATGTGTTTCTGCATCTTGAGCAATCTGGGGACCAATGAGTTGTCGCTCTCCTGTTTCTGTCCAGTTCAGTGGAGTCCTGCATTTCCTGCCATAGAGTGCTTCAAACGGTGCCATTTGAATACTGGCTTGATAGCTGTTATTGTATGAGAACTGAGCAAATGGTAAGCAGGTGTTCCATGTTGCTCCATACACTATCGCACAAGCTCTCAACATGTCTTCTAGAATCTGATTAGTTCTCTCTGTTTGTCCATCTGTCTGTGGATGATACGCTGAGCTGAAATTCAGATCGGTGCCCATGGCTTCATGCAACTTTTCCCAGAACTTGGACGTGAACTGTGTTCCTCTATCTGACACAATCTTCTTCGGAACTCCATGCAGTGTCACAATTCTGGTCAAATATAGCTCGGCCAGTTTATCCTTCCCATATGTTTGCTTGATCGGAAGGAAATGAGCCACCTTAGTCAATCTATCAACAATGACCCAGATAGCATCATATCCCTCACGGGTCTTAGGAAGTCCCGTGATGAAGTCCATTCCAATGCTATCCCATTTCCATTCAGGAATTGGCAAGGGTTGTAACAATCCTGATGGTTTTTGGTGGTCTATCTTGATCTGTTGGCAGACATCACATTTAGCTACATATTCTGCCACTTCTTTCTTCATTTGGTTCCACCAATACCTCTTCAAATCTTGATACATCTTCGTGCCTCCTGGATGAATTGAGAATTGAGAGGAGTGGGCTTCAGCTAAGATCAATTCTCTCAACTCCTTCTTGTCGGGTACGCAATAGCGACCACGGAAGGTAAGGATTCCATGTTCGTCTATAGCATACTCTGATAAATTTTCTCCTTGAATATCCTTTTTCAGTTTTTGAATCCCTTCATCTTCATCCTGGGCTGCTTTAATCTGATCTGGCAATAGTGGTTGAATCTCTAAGGCTGCTTCTTTACCTTGTTCTGTGATTACCAAGTTCAGCCGTAATATATCTCTCTGCAATTCAGGTGGGTACTCTGATTGACTGCCTTTGCTTGGACGAGCCTTGCGGCTAAGGGCATCAGCAACTACATTTGCCTTGCCCGGGTGATACTGGAGATCAACATCATAATCTTTAATCAGTTCCAGCCATCTGCGCTGTCTCATGTTCAACTCTGGCTGGGTGAATAGGTACTTCAAACTCTTGTGATCTGAGAATATCTCACAACGATTTCCTAACAGGTAGTGCCGCCAAATTTTGAGGGCATGCACCACAGCTGCTAGTTCCAAATCATGTGTGGGGTAATTCTCCTCATGCGGCTTCAACTGTCTTGATGCATAGGCAACAACTTTTCCGTCTTGCATAAGCACACAACCCAAACCTTGCTTTGAGGCATCGCAGTAAATCTGAAACTCCTTCTCTGGATTGGGTAAGATCAACACTGGTGTTGTTGTCAACTTGGTCTTCAACATCTGAAAGCTTTCTTCGCATGCATCAGACCATATGAACGGCTTATCTTTCTTCAACAATTGAGTGAGTGGACGAGATATTCTTGAGAAACCTTCTATGAATCGGCGATAATAACCCGCCAATCCTAGGAAGCTTCTCACTTCTGTCACTGTCATAGGCTGTTTCCATTCCATGACTGCTGAAATCTTTTCTGGATCGACCTTCACTCCATCTTCAGATATAATATGACCCAAGAAAGCGACTTCTCTCAACCAAAAACTGCATTTATCAAATTTTGCATATAACTGATGCTCTCTCAACCTTGTCAGTACCATATGCAAATGCTGTTTGTGCTCTTCCTCACTCTTGGAATAAATCAGAATGTCATCAATGAAGACGATCACAAATCGATCCAATTGGTCCATATGCACTAGATTCATAAGATTCATGAAATAAGCTGGCGCATTGGTCAAACCAAAAGGAACGACTGTAAACTCAAATAATCCATATCTGGTAATGAAGGCTGTCTTCTCTCGATCTTGCTCTCGGATCTTGAGTTGATGGTAACCCGAGCGCAAGTCGATCTTGGAGAATACTTTGGCTCCTTTGAGTTGATCAAACAGATCATCAATCCTCGGGAGGGGATACTTGTTCTTGATTGTGACGGCATTCAAGCCTCTGTAGTCGACACACATTCTCAACTCTCCAGTTTTCTTTTTCACAAATAGTACTGGGGCTGACCACGGTGAAGTACTGGGTCGAATGAATTCCTTTTCTTGTAATTCATCCAACTGCTTCTTCAGTTCTTTTAACTCACTAGCTGACATTCTATACTGGTGTTTGGCAATTGGCTGAGTACCAGGCACCAATTCTATTGCAAGTTCAACTTGCCTGGCCGGGGGTCTTCCTGGTAATTCTTCTGGGAATACATCAGGATACTCTTGTACTATTGGTACTTGGTCAGGTGTGGCTGCTATCATGTTGATCATACGTTTCTTGGCATCTTTCAGCACCTTTCGATCCGTCTCTACTACTATTTTCTGACCTTCAGGGTTAACCAAAGACACTGTTTTGATCTCGCAATCCACCTTGCCTTTATTCCTGGCTAACCAGTTCATGCCCAAGATGGCATCTAATCCGGACATATCTAGTTGCAGTAAATCTGCTTTAAACTCTACCCCTTGGATTTTTATGCAAAGTCCCGCACACCCACGGTGGGACTCCATTCTAACCCCAGGGGTTTCCACCACATAAGGTCTTGGTAATGCAACAGAAGGCAATTGATTTCTGGCAGCAAAACTCTTTGAAATAAATGAATGCGTTGCACCAGGGTCAAATAAAATCAGTGCAGGTATGGAATTGATTGGAAACATACCAGCAATGATGTCACTTGCTCCAGCGGCATCCTCTGCAGATACATGGTTCACTCTGGCATAAAAAGTAGGTCTGACATTGCTTCTGCCTCTGCCTCTGCCTCTGCCTGTAGTCGAGAAATTTGCAGTGCCTGCAGGTGACTGAGGGTTGGCTGCTTTAATCTGCAAGAATCCTCCTTTGGGGGTATTGGGGGTTGACTGTGACTTGACCTCTTGTTGCTGTTGGTTTTGAACTTGTAGCTTGGCTGCATCTGATGGCAAGTTCTTCCTAGGACACTGGTCTCGGTAGTGCCCTATCTCACCGCAGTGGAAACATGCGTTTGACCTTCGCGGGCAGCTACTAGCCAGGTGATTCCCACCACATGTGGGACACTTGAGAGCCAATGGTAGAGGGGAAGCATAATGCTGAGTCTGGTTGGGTTGGTTCTTCGGCATCATTACATACTGCCGGGAGGATGGGGATCGATATGAAGAAGATCCCGATGTCCTGGCTCGTTGACTGGTGTGTGAAGATGACTGCGATCTATGTGCTGCCTTGCGTTTTCTATAGTCTTCCATGTCACTTCTAGCTTCTTCGGAGGTGATCAAGCCATCAACCATATCATTCAGATCCTTGAATTTCAAGGCTGAAATGTGGAATCTTAAGGACTGCTGCAAACCTGCACGAAACTTGCTCATCTTCTTGTCTTCATTATCAACATCCTCAGGAGCAAATCTGGAGAGGTGGTTAAACTGGTGTAAATATTCCATCACAGTACGGCCACCTTGCTTAAGCGCCAAAAACTCCCGGCGCTTGGCTTCCATAATGCCATCAGGGATATGGGCCTTACGGAAGACCTTGGAAAAATCTTCCCAACTAATCTCTCGATTCTGTAGTGTGCGCTGATAGTTGATCCACCAGGTCGCTGCTGCACCCTGCAACTGGTGGGATGCAAATAAAACCTTCTCTTTATCATCGCACCGCACAGTCTGAAGTTTTCTCTCTACATCTGCCAGCCAATCTTCAGCAACCATAGGATCAGCGGTTGTGGAGAAAGTGGGCGGACGTGTTTTTAGAAAGTCATTCCACCGGGTGGAAATTGGAGCACCATCCCGAGGAACATTGCCTCCACCCTGTACTCCTGAAGATCCGGTGGCGATCTGTTCAATCAATTTGGCCTGTTGATCCAACACTCGCAGTATGTTCTGCTCTCCTTGGTATCGATTCTTTTCTAACATTGCAATAACATCAGCGAGTGTGTTCTGGTCGGTGGCAGGTGCACCCTGCCTGCTGGTCTGTCCCGTCTGCTCTGCTGGCTCCATCTGTTGATTGGGAATTTGAGGTTAGCTTTGCAGCGGCTTTGGCAATTCAAGAACAGATAAGTAAGACTGAGAATTTTTCAAGGCAAGTATAGGATGAAAAGATAAGAACGAGAGCGAAAGGGACAGGAGAAAGCTTTGAACACAGGAAGAACATACTGATAATTAGACAAACAACATAAAAGATTAATTAACATAAATTTACAATAAAGCAAGTGGTACGCAGACCACTTAGGGTTCGAGTTTGCACTTGCATTTACATACCAAAAGTACATCTATTACAAAAGGTCAGACTACCACTAGCGTACAGCGTCTACTCCTCCCTGTCCCCAGGTGCTGGAAGGGCAAGCGGGGCTGCCGGGCGGAACCGGGCACGGTACTGCGCTGCAGTCATCCGGCGCTTGGGCCTAGACTGCACCGAAGCACAAGAGGAGTGAACGCTGGGCGACTCCGCACTATCTGAGACCTCTGCGGCCTCCTGGGCCTCGTAGCGGAGGAGGGACCTCCGGAGGCGCTGAGCCTCCTCACGAGCGTCCCACAACTGCCTCTGCCAGACTCTGGCCTCCTCGACTGCTCTGTCGTAACTGGCGACCTGCTGCGACATAAGGGTGGCGATACCCGCCAGGCGGGGATCGTCATCCTCACCGAACCTAGGGACTATAAAGTCCCCAAAGTGCGGACGCGGCACCAGGTCGAAAGGTGTCCCTGCTAGCTCCTGGTGGTAGTAGTCCCTGAGATAGAGTGCGGCCTTCTGAGCCACGTCCTGAACAGCATCCTCATCGTTCACCCGTCGGGCGGTGAACCTCCGCTTCCTGTCTGGGCGGATAGGCAAGGGATCGAGGACCACCCAAGCCTTGTACTCGTAAAACTGGTCCTGGCGGAACTGTCCCTCAGCGTAGATCACTGGGCCGTGGTTTCCTCTCGCTCCGAGGTGTCGTCGCATTTCCCACAACTTGTGGTGCCAACCATCCCTACGGTCGGGGCGGGAGAAAACGAGGCGCACCATCTGCCAGAAACGAAATTTTGAAGTTAGACAAGCGAGACAGTAAACAATTTGCAAAAATAAAACTTAAGCAGAAATAAATTTAAGACAGGTAAGGTAGCAACAAGAGAGGAACAAGACAGCAATAAACCTTATATTTTTCGTAAACCATTTTTATGGCTTAAATTAAGTTTTGCGATAAAATCGCTTCCTAGACTGCCTTAGGTCTCAACCTACGGTCAAAGAGCCTGCTCTGATACCACTTCTTGTAACGCCCCCGTTTCCAGGGCGCGTACGGACACGTCACTCCTTAACTATTCACGCATGAACAGTTATGGACTGTCGCGCAAGAGTATACCATTGCATGCTTACCACAAAAGTCCAGCATATACTTGACATACGGATTAACATCCAGAGTTTTTACAGCGGGCGAGCAAGCCCAAAGTTTATTACATTACAAAAGGCTCCGAAACGCTTGAGCGCGGAGACCTACGACCAAGGGTCCTCGTCGAAGAAAAGATCCTGCAGGACATCTTCAACGGGAGACCTTCTCCATCGTCTTGATCCTCTAAAGATTAGATTAAGCAAGCCATGAGCCAAACAACCGCTCAAGAAATCCCAAAGGATCCTAACTTACTACATGCACGGAACATCAAAGGAAGGAGTATACTTGGTTTATTACATTTGGTGGATGCAATTTTATTTGCAAACATTTTCATAAGACGGACACAAAACTTACTCCTTAAGAACTCAGGGGTTTTCAATCAAGAGTTCATTAACCAACTAACCAAGTTAAAGCATTTACAAATCTACTTAAGCTTTGTCTTGGAATCACCCAAGTGACACGGCTCCAATAACCGGAGCACGGCGTATTCGAATACCATTTATTTGACTCTGCAGAGTTTGCTCACTTTACCCACACGATCCCTCAACTCCCGCTAAAGAGTCAAGAAAACCAGGTCGTTTCTCTGCTCAACTCTTTATATAGGCTCTACCCAGTAGAATTCACCCGGGTCTGGCTCACACACCCACACACCCACACACACACACACAAGAGGGGACAACGTCCGCTTCGAGTGAATTCCATCATTGTTAGGCTTCGCGGCCGACGGCCACCTAACCTTATCGCTACCCTCTGTAGAGTTTCAATCGAGTTGAGCAGCTAATCGACAAGTGTTGACAAGTCAACTCCTGTGGTTGAGCGATCACTGTGACATTTGCTCAGCGTAAGGGTTTCAGTCCTTATATTTTCACATGGCCCGCAACCTCGCCAGGTCCGCGACCCAAACTAAGGTAAGCGGTGGGCGTAGACCGTCCCGCGGTTTCCCACTCACCCTTACCCTACTCCAACCCTAGGGCAAGAGGTGGGCAAAGACCGTCCCGCGGCTCTCCCCCAACCCTTACCCTACCTTGTGCACGCCGGCACTCTCCGCTCTAAGATACGGTGTCCCATACCACCCTACCTTAGAGTCGGGTTTTCCGAATTCTAAAATTGGTCCGCAACCACAACCTTATTAGTGTAACATTTTGCATGATAATAATAGCCTACAATTCTCTAGAATATCAGATAATTATTTCTAGGGTTTCAATGGCATGGCTACAAATTAAACATGGCATTTAGCGGTGGTAGGACTAACTATAACACAAGTCATTCCAAACATTTTATTTTTATTTTCAAACTAACATTTCAGAACTAGCTCAATGCAAATAACATATTAACATATTTAAACATTATGGGATACAACATGATCAAAGGATTTGGGACTTGCCGTCTATCCGGACGATCTCAGCAAGCTCGAACGTCGAAGCACCTGGATCCTGAGTCTGCTCCTGAATCTCCGGGATCTCCGACACTAGCGCAAACACGTAAAATAAATTAAATCCAGCTTGCAACTAATCAAGCGAGGAAAAATAATCTAATTAAAAAGAAATAAATTGCATAAACACCCCAAATGGAATTTTAGGAATTTATTGGGAATGATTCTGTGGAAATGGAGTTCACCAGAGGGTCTGGAATAATATTTGGAGTCAAGTGGTGAAATTTGGGAATTTTGGGATTTTCTGTGATTTTCTAGGATTTATTTAGGTTTTCTGGAATATTGGAAATTGGAAAATCCGGGAAAAATCAAATGCACAGTGAAAGGCCCGGCCTGGCGCAACAGTGCAGCCCGGCCCGGCGGACGGCCTGCGCGGCCAACGGCCGGCGCGCCCACGGGAGACGCGCGCGCGCGCGGAGGGGCGAGGCAGGCCGAGACTTCGGCCCACGTCCACGCGCGCCCTCCTTGCTCAGATGAGCGACGCGTGTCTCGGCGGAGCGGCCCGGATGCGGCGGCGAAGCGGTACGCTCGGGCGATCCGACGGACGAGGGGTGAGTGCTTTAAGATGATCGGACGGTTGCGATTCAAGGGGGCGGGTGAAACGGTACGGGGGATCCGACGACAGCGGGGTGGGGTTTCCACGATGATCAGACGGCGGCGGAGGGGCCACGTAGCGGGGGAGGGAGTCTTCTTCCTCCTCTCGCCGCTACAGTGCTCCCGCGCAGGGACACGGTGGCGACGGCGATTCGGGCGCCAGAGGGCTCGCCGGCGGTAGTGGAGGGTACCAAGGGGTGGAGCGGAGCACGGGGATCCCATTTTGGCTAATTAGCATCTGCGGGGACGAAAGGGGAGAGAGGGAGGGAGAAGGGGGTAATTCGGGTTTGCGGTGGTGAGGGAGGTCACCGGCGGCGAGATGGTTCAATCGGCCGCGGCTACACGTTCAGGGGGACCAGGGGCTCACACTGGTGGTGACGGCGGAAGCTGGGAAGCCTCGGAGAAGTCTGGCCACGGGGAGGGTGCGGCGGCCGGAAAGGAGTCTCGGCGCCGGCGCTCCACGGGGCTTCACCTGTCCAGAGGAGGAAGGCAACGGGTTTAGTGGAGGGTGAAGATACTCTAGACGAAAGCAATTGAGTAATGGGCGAGGGGAGGGGAAGATTGGCTCCCGGGGGTGACCGGCTCAGGGGAGATCGGCGGCGGCGCTTGGGGCGACGGGAGCTCAAGCGGAGGCTCCGGGAGCTCCTCTGGGGTGGTGGGAAGTGAAGGAGGCAGTGGGGACTCGGGGAGCAAAGGGAAAAAGAGGGAGCAACGGGGCGGGTTTTATACCCAAGCGGAGGGGGGGCGAGGCGTGGAGGGGAAGCCACTGGCGGGGCTCCGGCCGACAGGGAGTGACGGGGAGCAGGCAGGGGCGTCCCCTCCGCAGGACGGGTGGTGACCGGAGGGGAGTGACGCCGGCCCTGTAGCGGTTTAATGGCGACGGACGGGAGCAGGTGAGCTGTGGTCGGGGCTGGGGCGTGTCCGCGCGTGGGAGAGGGAGAAGCCGCCGCTGCCAGGTGGGGCCGGAGCTGCGCGGGGTGACGTGGAGCGACGACGGCCACTCCTCCGGACCCGGGGGCTGTCGAGACGGCGCGGCGCGAGGAAGGGCGGGCGGCGGCGTGCGCGCAGCGCGCAGCGCTTCGCGCAGCGCTTGTGGCGAAGGCGAGAGGGGTTGGGCGCCAGCGAGAGGGAGAGAGAGAGAGAGAGCGAGGCGCCCGCGGGAGGGGAGCCGGGCGACGGAGGAAAGCGGGAAGAAGGGGCGGCGCCAAAGGAGAGGGGAGGCGCCAGACCAAAAGAGGAAAGCGGCTGGGGAGGGGACTTTCCAAAAAGGGAAAGTTCTCAGAATTCACTAAAAAATGCAGCAAAATTTCACGAATTTTCTGGTTTTGAATTTTTGGGGACTTTTCAGTGTAATAGTCTACATCAAACAGTTTGCATATTCTTTTTTACAAGAATGTTTTTCCTCACATCCCTGTTATTTTCAGTGCTCCGTTTTCAGCTACAGTATTGCCACAGCTCTGTATTGTACTAGGTCATAGTTGCTTCAGTGTTTTTCCAGTTGTCATCCTGTTTAAAAGGAAAGGACATGTACTAGTGAAATTTATATTCCCATTAGCATATTTTAGAAAGGCGAAGAGTGATTTGAAAGAGTACTAACCCATGGCTGGTTTTTCAGCAGTTTTGATCTGAAGATGTTTGTTCTTCTTTAATTGCAGTGTTTATTGATGCAGTCTTTATCTATCTGCATTAATTGCAGTGTTTATTGATGCAGTCTTTATCTATCTGCTTTAATTGCAGTGTTTATTGATGCAGTCTTTATTTAGAGCATCTTTTATTAGAGCATAATGTAGTTTTCCTAAGAGCGTCTTTATTTTGTAGAAGCAGTGCACCCGTGGATCAAGTTGAAAGAAGTTTATATTTGCAGAAAAAGAAAATGAACGGTACGTGAATTTGCAGAAGAGAACTGAACTGTAGTGGGACAAGATGAAGTGCAGGCAAGCTTAGTTTCCCTGGATTCAAATAAACTGTCTCAGGGTTTCATCTGCATGAGAATTCTACGTTCTTACTTTTTAATATTCTTGGTTCAGTTTTGATCTACGGGAGCAATCAATCTACATGGAGGGAATTCAAGGTTGATGCATTGCAGGAATCAATCTCCAAGTTTCCCTATTCTTTTGGATTGTCAACCTTGTCACTAGGCCACGCATTGGATTCAGCTTACCTGGGTTCTTGGCCTTGTTTTCTTTCCGTTTTCTTCTTGATCCTTTCCCATCGCGCTCTGTTTTCTTTCGTTGCGTTTCTTCTTTATTTTTTTCTTTGTGATCAATTCAGTTACCATCGCAGTCAGAGGCCTTTTTTATTCTTTGTTGCGCTTGACAATGTCAAAGTCCTAATGTGAGAACGCCCAATGGCCACGATGAAAAACGACCGGAGAAAAGAAATCCTACAAAAAAATTTAAATAAAAGCCCGAGAAGTAAGCCCGGTAAGATTTCATAGGCCCGTTAAGAATTCTCGGGCCTGTTTTTTATTTATTTTCGGTTGGTTTTTGAATAGACACTCCCTTTTTTCAGAAGGGGTCATAGGCTCTCTTCTTTTCGGCTTCTAAAACCTGTTTTTCGGCTTTTCTACAGTAACTAGATTTTAAATAGAGTATTTTTTAAGATAGGGTCTACTAGTTAATTGTAGTACATACTTTACTGACTTTATTTATATTGATAAAAACTGCACGTAAGTTTCTGTTACTCTAAATCCCTCGTACAAACAGTCTAAAAGATATAAATCGCAGCTAAAAAGAACAGGCTGTTAGTTTTCTTTCCACGGCCCACAAAAAGAGCCCACGACGTTCAGCCCCATCCCAAAAGTCGCGAGTATGTAAACACCTTATAACACGCATGCTTGCATTTTTTTTGGCTAGGGTTTGCTAGCATGCATGCATAATCGCAGGATCTTGCATGCGTGCACGTACTCCGCGAATCGATAGCTAGATGGCGACTTGCCTACGCGTGCGTGGACTAGCTAATTATTAAGCTCTCCTACTAATCACTTATCATCTTTGACTAAATTTTAGAAGGTCAAAAAAGGCGAATCCGAAAGATAATTCACGTACTCGTCGTACAAAGAGCAAAACATATACAATTAAGTACATGCATGATGTATAGTCACAGTCACCAGCGACCGTGAATAAAAAACTGACACAATCAATACTAGTTAACCGAGGTCTCCTATGCATTCAGACCTCAATTAATTTATTCATACACTACACACATCCAAAACTAATCACTTGATGAAGACAAACTGCACGCAGACAAGCATGCATGCGTATCGATTAATCAAGCTCAAGTGACTCGATCATGCATCAAGCCGAGACTTCGGCACTGTAGCCGGTCTGCTTGTCGTAGTACCTGTTCCGGATCATGATGCCGCCGTAGTTGGGCTTACTCTGCACGCTGGGCAGCACGCCGTAGTAGAGATCATTTGGGAATATGCAGGTGGCCCCGTTCGCCTCCGCCGAGGCCACCAGCCCGACTTATACCTGGCTGCGCGGCAGTGGTAGACCTAAAATTTTTAAAAGAGTAAAGTCCATTACCGGTCCTTAAACTTTTTATGCTGTATCATCCTGGTCCATAGACTTTCAAAGTGTGTCATCCCGGTCCTTAAACTTTCAAAGTGTATGACACACTTTGAAAGTTTAAGGACCGGGATGACACACTTTGAAAGTCTATGGACCAGGATGACACAGCATAAAAAGTTTAAGGACCGGTAATGGACTTTACTCTTTTTAAAATATATGTTCGAAGTTAAAAACCAATGGATCGGACATATCTATACCACACATCAGCTCGGTCATGATAATGGTTGAGTCTCTTCATGCTGGATCTTGTTTTCATGAACCACTACCTGGAGCTTAACCACTACCTATAGTATGATTTTGCAAATATCGATTCTGATCTTGCACTACCTATAGCGTGATTTTGTAAACATCGATTATGATCTTGCACTACCTGTAGCATGATTTTACAAACATCGATTTTGATCTTGTTGGCGGAGGTAAGATAAACTTTCTCGAGTGGTGAAAGAATAACAAGCGGATATTTTCTGTGCTGTCATATTTCACATAGGATGTTCTCCTGGTGCCAGTATCCACCATCTTTTCAGAAGTGATGTTAGGCACGGTAGGGAGAATAATTGAATAAAGAAGATCATTCCTCATGCCTAGGATGGTAGAGGCAATTACATGCGCCAATGTCTGGAAATTAGGTAAAGAGTGGCAACAGCATCAACTGGAAGATCCTGAAATTGTGCAGACGTATACTAACCTCGAACACATGAACGATCTGGATATTGATGAATAATCAGTATGTACATATGTTGTTATTGTACTCTTTTTCTTACTCGGGGAACCCCACTCTAGGGTGTAAGGTTTTTCACGCTACAGTAACATTGTATCTATAAAATATCAAGAAAATTTCACTTTTCCTCTGAGATATTTACGTGCCCATATTTTTACATAACTAATTCAATTTTAACTAGGTTTTTAACAAGGTGGGCATGACAGGAATGAAGATGACGGCTGCCGCCACCATTGTTGTTGTCGTCTTTGTCATCTATAATTACTTAGGACTAGGCTTGAGCTGGCACGGTGGGCTTTAGGTCGTGACTAGTCAATGGCGAAGCGGGCTGACATAGCACGGTGGGTGATCGGGCTGAACCGGCATGGCCTAAAGCAACGCTGGGCCAGCCGTGCGGGCGCAGCCCATGTCCCACCTCTACTCACCTGTCAACGAAAGCCTATATGCCTATGACGTTTACATGGTAAATGGAGAACTTTTTCAGATTAACCGATGCGGCCAAATTAATTTATGTATTATTTTTTGGATTAACCAAGGTAGATTAAGCGCAGCCCCTGCCTTGGGCTATGCTTTCCATGCCTGCTGCTTAGCTTAAGCAGGTGCTATAAGAAGGAAGGCACGAGGCTGAATCTGCTTAGGTCTCAAGCCAAAATATGCAACTCAAAACAACCACAGCCTCAGTTAGGTCCCTAATTTTAATTTTACAGAATTGGCAGGAGCCGCGCGAACGCGTACCCTCTTTACCATAAATTATGACGTCCACTCTCCCATTTAAGGAGATGGTAAACCAACGCGCCCACCAAGTGCAATGTGGGCCATTGGCCTAGGCCACGGGCCTTATTGATCATCCGTAGACCCTGTCCAGGTAAGTATGTTCTAATGTAGGCAGGGGCGTCGCTTATGTAGCTGTCTTTCCTTCCTCCACTTAGCAATGTGGTACTAAACGCGAGGGCCAATCCCTTGTTCGATGGGCTAGTTTTCTTTCCACGGCTCATAAGAAGAGCCCACGACGTCCAGCCCCATCCCAAAAGTCGCGAGTATGTAAGCACCTTATAACACGCATGCTTGCATTTTTTTGGTTAGGGTTTGCTAGCATGCCTGCATAATCGCAGGACCTTGCATGCGTGCAGTACTCCGCGAATCGATAGATGGCGACTTGCCTACGCGTGCGTGGACTAGCTAATTATTAAGCTCTCCTACTAATCATGTTGAAACTTCAAACTGATCGTGCATGTCTGGCCGGATCATTGAGTGCAAACTACTCCTAGCTATCTTAATTAGCCAGATACGAGTCTCCTATGGGATCTCAGCACGGACGTTTCCCTCGTTTCTATCTTGTACAGGGGATGAGGGGAAGAAAACAGCCGGAAACGACTGCCGGATCGAAAAGTTAGCGCCATTTCAATATCCATGGTAGCACACAAGAAAAGGCTAGCTAGCTTTACGCAAAGTACGTGATTACCTCATTGCGATTTCTATATGAACTCGGACTAGATATATTACAACGAAATTTGGTGATCAGAGTTACGTTTCAGGGGACAACGAATAATCTTGCATGCATGCACGAACGCAAATAGAGGAGAGAATAATCTAGATATATTACCACGTTTGTGATGGTTACTTGCTATGTAGGAGAGAAGACAAAAAAAAAAAAACTCAAGCACCGATGCTTGCATATGTACTCGTGAGTTTGTTGGAGTATGTAATAACAAATTTACTAGAGGTGCTTGCATTGAAATTAATGAATTAGGTTCAGAGTTCAGAGTTCTTCGTGATATGACACTCGTTTCTAAGCACCTTATAAACAAAGTATGCCGTGCATTGGAGATGCCTTGGCAAGTACGACGAGCACGCATGCTAATTGCTAACACGGCTTGCTAGATGGCACAATTATATTGGCCAATCAACCTGCAGGGGTGACTCGACCATTGGTACTCGACGAGTTTAGCTGTTTGTGGTACGTACTACCAACGGAGGGATCAAATGATCAACGGAGGCAACACTCTGTATTGCTTAATCAGCCATCGACGATGTGAGCCAGATGAGGCGAGTACGTATAGACGTGTCTATATAATAAAGAGCACGTACGTGTGAGCACGCGCGTGTGCTGCAGCTTAATTAATTGCACGCAGTGAACGAATAATCTTGCATGCATGCACGAAGCGCACCAAGGCCGTACAACTTTTGACGTCCACGATCGATACCAGAAGGCGCGTGGAAGTGCAACAGCCAGCCAGCTAGCGTGGACGTACGCATACTTTGTCAAAACCCGCGAGACGTCTCTCGGTCGAGTAGGAACTGCACGCTAGCTGCAGCACAAAACCACCCGCCTTCTGGTATCGATCGTGGCTCTGCTTCGAAGTTCCGCGTTCTTTAATTTTTGGCTGGAATAGTAATTTTAGGCAGCTTGCAGAAATAGATAATTTTAAAAAATATTAGCCATGAGATGACTTGGTTTGATCTTAATCAGTGCATATGTGTTGTATAATGCATGTTACAGCTAAGTGGGTCAATTATGAAGAACTTGTGTCCAAAAATGATTTCTTGGTCTTTAGATGTGCAGGGTCACTTGGAGTTAAATATGGTCAATGACGAGGATCGGAATTACGCTTATGGAGGAGTTGAGGCCCAGAATAATTAAAGATGTCGGGTGAGATGGTTGAGCTCAAGTATGACATAAGAATGCTGGAAAATATTGAAGAGAAGTTCAAGCATAGGTTGCACTATATGGCTTGGTTGGTCTAAGTGAGGTATGATTCGATGAAACCGGAATAGGAGAGACTTACTGACACGTGGCAAGCCAGTAGTGCACCTACATGTAGCAAACATGATGATTGTTTTCAATGAAAAATGAAGACCGGATCAATAATGAGTATTTTAGTAAGTTGAACTTTTGTTTCTCACTGTCGGCAACATTCTTGACATCTACTTGATGAATTTGGACTTGAACCTTTTCTGCACCATCACTTGCACGCTGTTTGACATTTATAGCCATTGACAACTCATTGTGAGTCAAACGCTTCTTTATATGTCAGCAAGCGATCACAGAGTCACACCATGAGGGCGGTAGCTTAGCCAGGATGACGTTTACTTGGAACTTTTCTGGTAGGATACAGTCATACTGACTTAAAGTCACATACATAGAGTTGTAGCTTATAGAGCTGCTCCATCTTCGATCGTCCCTCAACCATCTTATAGTTCAAGGAATTAGCAGTTATGAATGACTCATTCTTGTTATCCCCTTCGGAATATTTTCCTATCAACTTCGTCCCAGAGTTGCTTGGCAACCTTGAAATTATCATATGCGTCGAACAACCGCTTGGATAAGATGTCTAACAAATGGGCTAAGACTGATTTATTCACATCCTCCCACCGTGTCATTTCAACAGTTTCCATGGAAACATTGGAGGATTTGAAATAACCCAAAAAAGATTTGAGGTCAGTCAGCCATAATTTTGTTTTAGACTACAACATTTAAAGTTGGTATTGTCAAATACTTTCGGCTTAACAACATCAGACGAGGAAGCCATTTCTCTAAATATCAGTTTTCTATATTGTTGTAAAATGTGCAGTTTTAGAAACTTTAGAGTAAATTATAGCATAATTAGTAGTAATTAAAGTATATTTCTAGCAGCATTTGAATAACAGGATTGACATATAAACATGTAATACTCCTGTGTTATTTAAGTAGGACAATATACTCATAACATAGAGCAAGAAAAAATGAGAACTAGCATAATACTAAAGTTTCAATTTGACTGATTGCTCATAGAAAGGGACAACCCAAGAAACAGAAACGGCGGCACCCAAGAAACACAAACGGCGGCACGAACGGCGCCGTCGGAACGCCATGTCGATCTCAGACTTAGGCCCTGTTTGGATTCCATGGTCTAAACTTTAGTTGTCTAAAGTTTTGGCCTAAACTTTAGTTGGCTAAACTTTAGCAACTAAACTTTAGTCGAAGGTCCTGTTTGGATCTTGTACTAATGGATAGGACTAAAGTTTCAAAAAGACCATACTACCTCTCCTCGTTTCGTGTGTCAGCCATTAAATGGGAGGTGAGAGACCAACATGCATGGGTAAACACGTCTTTGTGCCTAAGAACCCAAAACTTTAGACCACTTTAGTTCACTTTGGTGGACTAATGGTCTAAAGTGTTTTTTAGAGATTAGCTAAAGTTTAGATCTAACTTTAGACCACCTGTCTGGAGACTTTAGATCTAAACTTTAGTGACTAAACTTTAGATGGAGGGATCCAAACAGGGCCTTAGTATTGCTTAATCAGCGATCGACGATGTGAGCCAGATGAGGCGAGTATGTATAGACGTGTCTATATAATAAAGAGCACGTACGTGTGCTGCAGCTTAATTAATTGCACGCAGTGAACGAACATGGCAGTTAAACAAGGGGACAACGAATAATCTTGCATGCATGCACGAGCGCACCAAGGCCGTACATCTTTTGACGGCCACGATCGATACCAGAAGGTACCTCCTATATATAAGTTTTACATCTCGTAGCATCACCTAGATCTCCTTTTCAAACTCTGACTCGGAAACCTATTCAAAGCATAACTCAATCTCCTGATCCCTTCCGTAGCAATCCTGACTCCTCTCCGAACACTATCTGAAGTCTTCCGACTGACTATAGACTGTCATGTTTTGTCGTTTGCCGCCGAGGAGTCCAATTCCGCCTGCGGTAGTTCCCTTGGACTTCTTTGATACGTTCTTTCTCAATGCAAGTCCACAACATTTCTCCTCTCATGCGGAAGCAGCTCGTCCTCGAGCTGAAATTGGCATTGAAAAGACTCCACCGGCTCCAAAGTAGCATCCGCTGGAGGTGATCCTTGCCAATGAACCAAAACTTCCCAAATACCTCGGCGCAGTCTGACTTGGAGCACTTTTTCCGGTGTAGGAACCACCCGTCCATGAAGAATCTCTGGAAATGGTGGAATGCTCGATGGAGGATCCCCATGAAACCGTTTCGATAAAGCCACATGAAAGACATCATGGATGCGAGCGCCACCCGGAAGCTGCAAACGATAAGCCACTGTCCCTATCCTCTCCACAATGAGATAAGGTCCATAAAAGAGCGGCAACAGTTTGCCAATGGCCTTCTGAATTACAGATGGAACTTGTCGCCGATGTAACTTCATCCATATCCAATCACCAACTGCAAACTCCATGTCACGATGCCGTGCATTGTATTGCTCCTTCATAGTCTGCTGCGCTTGTTGCAAACTCTCTCTAATGTCTGCCAGAAACTCATCTCTCTCCTGTAGTGATTGTTCCACAGCCTCCACTCGGTCTGAACCCGGCTCATATGTCATCAATGTTGGCAGTGGTCTGCCATAAACAACTTGGAATGGCGTGGCTTGAATGGCGTGCTGGAAAGAAGTATTATAAGTGAATTCGGCCCATGGTAACAAGCACCACAAGTACATTGTAATTAGTCGGTTGACCACTTTCGATTGTCCATCAAATTGTGGATGAAATGTAGAGCTGAACTTGAGCTTAACGCCACATAAGCGAAACAATTCTTTCCAGAAGTTGCTGGTAAAGACCGGGTCGCGATCACAGACAATAGATGTAGGAAGTCCATGGAGGCGAACTATCTCATTGAAGAATACTTGAGCGACTGAGCTTGCCGTGTAAGGATGAGATAAAACCAAGAAATGAGCATACTTGGACAGGCGATCAATGACCGTTAGAATAACTGATTTATTGATCTTCGGAAGCCCTTCAATAAAATGCGTAGAGATATCAGACCACACATGCACGGTGGGTGACCGGGCCGAACCGGCATGGCCTGAAGCAACGCTGGGCCAGCTGTCCCGGCGCGGCCCATGTCCCACCTCTACTCATCCGTCAACGAAAGCATATATGCCTATGGTGTTTACATGGTAAATGGGGAACTTTTTTCAGATTAACCGAGGCAGCCAAATTAATTTATGTATTCTTTTTCAGATTAACCAAGGCAGATTAAGCACAGCCCATGCCTTGGGCTAGCTTTCAATGCCTGCTGCTTAGCTTAAGCGGGTGCTATAAGAAGGAAGGCAAGAGGCTGAATTTGCTTAGGTCTCAAGCCAAAATATGCAACTCAAAACAATCATACCCTCGGTAAGGTCCCTAATTTTAATTTTGCAAAATTGGCAGGGGCCGCGCGGACGCGTACCCCCTCTACCATAAATTATGACGTCCACTCTCCCACTTGAGGAGATGGTAAACCAACACGCCCACCAAGTGCAATGTGGGCCATTGGCCTAGGCCATGGGCCTTACTGATCATCCGTCGACCCCGTCCAGGTAAGTATGTTCTAATGAAGGCATGGGCGTCGCTTTTGTAACCTCCTCTTCCTTTCAACCAGCTTCATCTAGCAATGTGGTACTAAACATGAGCGCCAATCCCTTGTTCCATAGGCTAGTTTTCTTTTCACGGCCCATTAAAAGAGCCCACGACGCCCAGCCCATCCCCAGAAGTCGCAAGTATGTAACAACAGTTTTACTAGAGGAGGTGCTAGCATTGAAATTAATGAATTAGGCTCTACTACTAATCCTGTTAAAACTGATCGTGCATGTCCGGTCTGTTAGCATGCAATCATGCGGTTACCACGTTCCGTGGCTTCCCTCGTTTGTAGCTTAGTCAGTTAGCTCATGCACTAGTATATGTATCTGTAACATTACTGAATACAATTGCGGTTGCAATCATTCTCACTCTTACATGGTATCAGCCATCTCCTGATCCTAAACTTCCGCTGCCCTTCTTCTTCCCCTCGCCGCCGCCAAAGCCGTGAGTTCCTCCTCCTCCTCTTCCGCCGCATCGTCGGACTCGGAGATCGACTCCGGCCTGCGCCTCCCCAACACTGCTAAACTTCAGTCTGATCCCGCCCCTCCGACGGTCGTTCAGTCCATCAACATCCAGTCCAGGGTACCCATCGTCTTGGATCTCAACGACGACAACTACACGGCCTGGGCACGTGCATTTTCCGCCGTGTTCGGCCAATATGGCCTGGGTGACCACGTTAATGGCTCCCCACCCAAAGGCGACTCCAACTGGGTGCAAAACGACTGCGCCATCGTTTCTTGGCTCTACAACCGCGTCGCTCCCGAACTCCTCAGCATTGTCTCCGACGACGCGGACACCGCCTTCTCTCTCTGGCGCGGGATCCGAAACCTGTTTCGCGACAACAGGTCGACTCGAGCGGTCTACCTCAACGCCGAGTTTCGCCGCTTCTTCCAGGGTGACATGCCAGTACTCGCCTACTGCACTCGGATGAAATCCATGGCCGATCGCCTGGCCAATCTGGGCGCCCCGTCACCGAGCCTGATCTTGCCCTCAACATCATCCGGGGTCTCAGCCCGAGCCTGCACCAAGCTGTTCCACACATAACCATGCGCAAGCGCCTCCCCTCCTTCCTCAAGACCCGCTCCATGCTCCAACTTGAGGAACACCGGATCGGCGAATCCGCCAAGCTGCAGGCTGCCGCGGCGCTCCTTGCCCAAGTCCGATCCACTCACTTGCCGTCGCTGACGCCACAAGGCACCACGGGTGGATTCTCGTCCAGCATCACCTACCGCTCACAAGTGCAATCGTCGATGGCCCCCTCCTTCAACAAGAAGAAGAAGAAGAAGAAGAAGCCGTCCAGCACTGCTTCCTCTTCATCGACTGCTCCACCAACGGCGCCGCCCGGATTCCAGCCCAGCGTTAATCCGTGGACTGGCCTGGTACACGCCTGGCCATTCCCACCACCATGTGACAACGCCGGCATTCTAGGCCAACGCCCCGCCAACGCGCCTCCGCAGGCCCACGTCGCTACCAGTGCACCGGGCGACCCGTCGGCTCACGTAGATCCCCAGCTGCTGGCTGCGCTGACGGATCTCTCCGTCCACAACCCTGGCGGCAACTGGTTCCTCGACACGGGCGCCTCCTCTCACATGGCCTCCAGCTCTGGTAACTTCTCCTCCATTAAACCCCACTCTTCTTCCACCAATATCATGGTCGGCAACGGCTCCCTGTTGCCGATCACCCATGTAGGATCCTCCTCCATTCCCACCTCTCTTTCTCCTCTTGCCCTGCACAACATTCTTATTTCTCCCTCCCTGATCAAAAACCTCGTCTCCGTTCGTGCTTTAACTCGTGACAATCCTATTACTGTTGAATTTGATCAATTTGGCTTCTCTATCAAGGATCGGCACACCAAGGCAGAGATTCTCCGCAGTAACAGCACCGGCGACCTGTATCCGCTGCAGCCGTCTACACCGCCGTCATCCTTACACTGTCTTGCCACCATCACTGCTGATCTCTGGCACCAACGACTTGGCCATCCCGGGCATGAGGGCTTCCTTCAGTTACTCAAGCAATTCAAATTCAGTTGTAATAAAGATTTGTCTCATACTTGCCATGCTTGCCGCACCGGCAAACATGTTCGTTTACCTTTTCATTCTTCCATTCCAAAAACAACAACACCATTTGAATTGATTCACTGTGATGTCTGGACATCTCCCGAAATCAGTTTCTCGAGATATCAATATTATCTTGCTTTACTCGATGATTTTACTCACTTTGTCTGGACATTTCCTCTTCGTCGCAAGTCTGATGTTGCCGCTACAATTCGGTCATTTCACGCCTACGCTCGCACACAGTTCGATTGTCCGATCAAGGCTCTTCAATCCGACAATGGCGGTGAATTTGACAACAACACTCTCCGCTCCTTCTATGCCTCTCATGGCATTGTGATGCGCCTTTCCTGTCCCTACACTTCCCCTCAGAATGGGAAAGCCGAGCGCATTCTACGCACCCTGAACGACGGTGTTCGCGTCCTCCTTCTCCACGCCGGCCTAACGCCCAAGTTCTGGGTCGAAGCTCTCCACGCGTCCACCTTCCTTCTCAATCGGCGGCCCTGCAAACCCAAATCGCTGGAGACTCCGTTTCAACTCCTCCATGGACGTGCTCCCGATTACAGCACGCTCCGCGTCCTTGGGTGTCTCTGCTATCCCAATACCCAGGCCACCAGTGCTAACAAACTTGCTCCGCGATCTGTAGCTTGTATCTTCATTGGCTATTCGCAGGACCATCGAGGCTACCGGTGCTATGACCTGACGTCGAGACCCGTCATTGTCTCACGCCATGTCTACTTCGACGAGGCGACATTCCCGCTACGCCCCCGGTCTGTCGCGCCATCGCCGTCGCGCCACGCTTACGAACCCTGGCGCGCCGACCTCGACAGCACGCTGGCACCGATCGCACACGACGTACCAACCACGCCGCCGAGCGCATCATCATCCGCCGCGTCCCTTGAAACTCCGCCACATTCTCCTCCTTCGGCACCAACACCTACCTCCCCGACATGTTCGACACCAGCACCCCCTCCCTCGTCGCCCACATTCGGATCCGGCGCACGTGCACCGGCGACGTCGACACCGCCGGCGAACGACATCCCAGTCGTGCAACGCCATTCAATGATCACTCGGGCACGCGCTGGGACCTTCAAACCCAATCCCAAGTATGCGGCGTTGGTCACGACGGCAGACATCTCACCCATTCCCACATCGGTGCATGCCGCTCTCAAGGATCCACACTGGCGCATGGCGATGCAAGCCGAGTTCGACGCCCTTCAAGCCAACAACACATGGCAGCTTGTTCCCAAACCTGCTGGCAAGAATCTTGTTAGTGGCAAGTGGATCTTTCGCCACAAATTCAAGGAAGATGGAAGCTTCGAACGCTACAAGGCACGGTGGGTTGTCCGGGGCTTCACTCAGCGCGCAGGCGTCGACTATGGCGAAACATACTGTCCCGTCGTCAAGTCAGCCACCGTGCGCACGGTACTCACGCTTGCTGCCTCTCGCGACTAGCCCGTGCATCAACTGGACGTCAACAACGCCTTCCTCCATGGCATCCTCGATGAGGACATCTATGCCCATCAACCGGCGGGCTTTGCTGACTCGAAGCGCCGCGACTACGTCTGCCACCTCTCCAAGAGCCTCTACGGCCTCAAACAAGCGCCGCGCGCATGGTACAGGCGCCTCGCCAGCTTCCTCGGTGAACTCGGCTTCCGGCCAACCCAGTCGGACAACTCCCTGTTCGTTCTCCACCAAGGGGCTGCCTCGGCGTACATCCTCCTCTACGTGGACGACATCGTTCTCACGGCGTCGTCCAGTGAACTGCTACAGCGGGTGACCGCCTCCATCAGCGCTGAGTTTGCACTCAAAGACATGGGCGCTCTCCACTACTTCCTTGGCATTCAGGTTCGTCGTACTGCAGCCGGCTTCTTCCTCAACCAGGAGCAATACGCGCTTGATCTGCTCGACCGTGCGGGCATGTCGAACTGCGCCCCGTGCTCGACACCGATCGACACAGCTGGGAAGCTCTCGGCCACCACTGGTTCACCACTTTCTGCAGACCACGCCTCCGCCCACCGCAGCATGGTCGGGGCACTCCAATATCTCACCATGACGCGTCCGGACATTCAATACGCCGTCCAGCAAGCTTGTCTCCACATGCATCAACCAACGTCGGCGCATCAAGGTCTTGTGAAGCGGATCCTGCGCTATATCCGTGGCACCTGTGCGATGGGGTTGCGCTCGTCCGCTCCTCACCGACATCGCCGCCTACTCGACGCCGATCGGGCAAGCGCCGGATACCGCCGCCCACATCCGCTATTGTATCTTTCTCGGTGATGCTTTGATTTCATGGTCCAGCAAGCGGCAAACGGTGGTATCACGCTCCAGCGCTGAGGCGGAATACCGCGCCGTGGCTAACGCCGTGGCGGAATGCACATGGCTGCGCCAGCTCCTTGGCGAACTCGGCCACAACCACAGCAAGGCGAACGTGGTGTTCTGCGACAACGTATCCGCCTGTTACATGAGCAGCAATCCTGTCCATCACAAGCGCACGAAACACATCGAGCTCGATGTTCACTTTGTTCGGGAGAAGGTGGCCATCGGCGAGTGCCGGGTACTGCACGTTCCAACGACGCAGTAGTTCGCCGACGTGATGACCAAAGGGCTGTCCGCTGCAAGCTTCAACGAATTTCGGTCCAGTCTGTGCGTCTCCAACGACTTCGACGTCCAGACTGAGCGGGGGTGTTAGCATGCAATCATGCGGTTACCACGTTCCGTGGCTTCCCTCGTTTGTAGCTTAGTCAGTTAGCTCATGCACTAGTATATGTATCTGTAACATTACTGAATACAATTGCGGTTGCAATCATTCTCACTCTTACACGGTCGGATAATTGAGTGCAAACTACTCCTAGCTATCTTAATTCGCCAGATACAACACGAGTCTCCCATGGGATCTCAACGTTTCCCTTGTTTCTATCTTGTACAGGGAAAGAGAACATGTGAATTTCCGCGGGGAACCGGTCCTGGGTACCAATTTTGATGGAAGACATTATCTATGCGTCGAAGATTTTTGCCATCTCCTTGTAGACCTCGCCGTCTCCGCCCTGGCCCGCCCGCTGGTGCCACCTCCCTTCCTGCCTCCGTCCTCTCTGCTCCTTTGCTATCTGTGCTTCTCCCCTTCCTTGTTCGCGCATTGTTTCTATGTGTGTGTTTGTCTTGTCTCGGCGGGTTCCTTGTTCGCGCATTGTTTCTATCCCGCAAGGCACTAGGCGGGTGCATCACACAGCTTTGCACGGACGCATACGAGAGCACGAGCATCGCTTCTCCCTCCTAACCTTTTGCTTTCTTCCTGCCTCTCTTTGGCTTTTCCTCCTCTCTTTGGGTTTTCTGCCTTTTCCTTTCTTCCTGCCTCTCTTTGGCTTTTCCTCCTCTCTTTGGGTTTTCCGCCTTTTCCTTTGCTTTCTTCCTGCCTCTCTTTGGGTTTTCCTCCTCTCTTTGGCTTTTCCTGCTGACTTTTCCCTCTTGTTGCCAACTCACTTGATGTCCCTGTTTGTTTTGTAAGCACGAAAGTATATGCATACGAGACAAGGAATGCAGACTTTTTAGCGGATTTGGCGTTGTTTACGATAGTATTTACAAAACTAGCTATATACACATCGTATTTGCAGAAATAGCGTTTTTGCCGTCTGGTGTGCATAAAATTTCGTAATTTGCATAAATGTGCATTGTGGGTGGGCGGGTGGTAGCGCCAAGGAGACAACGCATGGACACCTGCCACCCACCCACGGGACGACATGTGATTAAGCCGGCTTAATCACTATCTAAATTTAGAATTTTATATTATATTTGTTTGAATTTTTAAATATAGCAAATAAACTTGAAAAATTACAAAATTTTATGCACAGACTCCTGACACAGTGCACTTTATTGTGTAATTTTTTTTACAATTTTATCCCTCCGAATATTACTCAAAAATTTGCGCTCAGCCATAAATACGAATATCTCGTAGTTGGTCATCGATCATCTCAGTCACTCATCGCAGAAGCTCGATGTATCCTCCAGACTCGGTGATGTTGATGATTAATGATCAAAGTACTTATTAAAGATCATGACTTGTCCTATGCTTTATATATTTTTAACATATGAGTAATAGTAACAACCGTGCTCGGGGCCTCTATTACAGTTAGGGGTGCAATCGAAGTGGATACAGACGGATATCACTCATCATGAATCCTATTTCGTATTTTTCTCAGAATCGGAGTCGGATATGGATAATACCGGATACCTATTTTTTCATTCCATTTTCATTCTATAAAATTTCGGACGGTCGGTTAAACAGAAATTATTCGCTTCTTAACACAGGACATTGGATAGTAGGGCGCAATCAAAGCAAACACAGAGAGAATAATCGCCGAGATGCAAAGAAAGAGCATTCAATATTCCATGTCTGTTTAGATGTAGCAATCCACCTATTTCATATTTTTTCTCAGAATCGGATACGGATAGTGTCGGATATCCATTTACCTCTTCTGTATTTGCTCTGCGAGCCTTTAATCGATTAGTGGGATAGAAATTATCCGCTCCATTTGTGTAGGAAGCATGCGTGTCTCTTTGCCTTTGGATTGCTTTTAGGTGCATGCAAGTGTAGTATATCAGGCAAACCCGTTAACATTTATTAATTCGAAAAGACGTCAATTTGGAAAGGAAGTCCTTGGTTTAGCATGTTGAATCAATCATGGATGAAAAGTCTCAATCATAGAGCCTAGGCACTACTATATATATATATATATATATATATATATATATATATATATATATATATATATATATATATATATATATATATATATATATATATATATATATATATATATATATATATATATATATATATATATATATATATATAGGAAGTAAATGGGACTCCAAGGAGTCCAGGCACCTAACCTAACAACCATTGGATCATATTGAGATGTGTTAGATTGTATTAGGTATGAGATTAACTGGTATACCTATTATCAAATTCTCGTTAGGCTTGGTATATCACGCCGCATCGATGAGTCATGAGTGCAATCCGGATTTGTTATTGCCAAATATGCAGCGATCAAGTAATAAATACACAGCGATCCTAGTTATCCTGCTTGCTGTGCGTGCGTGATACAGATCTGTAGTTGCCATAATACATTTCCTGCGATCACGGATTGATTAGTCTACAAATTGTGTCCAGCGTTCCGGAACCTGATGAATTAGGTATGTGTCTAGATATTGTTGAATTAACGTGGAAAAAAGTATCATTATTTGACATAAAAAGATTACCTGCTCAACATGCTATTAACGTAGGATAGGTATGTGTATCGGCGATGTATTAATAAACATGGAGTAGGTATGAAAAAAGACGGCAGTATTAGAAGTATGTTTATTTGTACATATAAATTTAGTCTATGCTGTATGCAAAATATCATTACGTGGAACATATAATGAATCGTTGTGATTAAATCGAGTATAAGAATTGGTGCCCTCATGCTGCATTTGTGAGTATGCACATTGATCATACCCATATTAGAATGGCACCATGTTTCAAAAATCGTTGTTGCGCTTACAAACTGCGATATTTAATTTCTGTAGTCATGCAACAATTGTGAGTATGTGATAGTTAAGTAAGAGAAGCCCTTTTACAAGTATGTAAGTCCATTAGTTAATTAAGATCAAGACAAGAGAATGTATGTTAAAGAGTCGACATATGTAAGGAAATTGATAAATTCCATGGCTAATGATCCGTTGTTGCCAAAATATTCTTCTCAGGGTCAATTACCACATCTGAGATAGGAAATGTTGTGTTATATTGTCTAGAATTGTTATGTAATACTTCACAAACAAACAGAGCTTCTTATACACATACTCATTATGCACAGACTAATTTACAATCAAACAGAGCACATACTTCACAAACAAACAGAGCACATACTTCACAAACAAACAGAGCCATGGTATTTCCTTGAACTGTACATACTCATTATGCACAGACTAATTTACAATCAAAATAACAATAGTTGATAAAAGGCTTATACTTCATTTTTCAGGATAAACATTACAACAAAATGTGTATACTAATTATGAATAGTAAAATTCAAGCAGCAATCTCAGTATTACAATTCAGATAAAGTTACATACATGGATGGGGTTTGATGCATAAGAAAAAAAATCAAGTACTAAATGAACTATTGCACCCTGAAACAAACAGCTTATTCGTGGCATAGTATTTCCTCGAACTGCACATACTCATTAGCCATAGACTAATTTACAATCAAAATAACAATTACCCGCTTGTATGTTTGATGGAGACGAATGACGTGGGTGAATTAGAGTGTGATTTTCATCAGTTCAAATTTACCAACTCTAAGTATTGAACCTAAGCCACTGACATACCCTTTTCTGCAACTGCACATACACATTCTCCATAAACAAATAAACAACTACAATCACAATTGTTCGACAAGGAATGGCTGTGATGGCAAAGTATATACATTGGTCACACCCTCATTACAATGACACCAAGATTCAAACAAAACAAAAACAAATAATAAAAATTTTCATATGAGAACATAGTCGAGACAAGTGAAGAATATAGCTCGCTCGCTCTTCATGCACTTGCACTGTGGTAGCCTTGGCATTCTGAAAATTTGATGTTGACATACATACCAACTCGAAGGATCAAAACCAATCGGACAAATACTAAAGAAAAATCTAAAAACATGTTTCAAAGAGCTAGGTATTCCTAGCTACTATCTACAGATTTCATTACAAAGGTTCAGTTCCATAATACACAATTCATTTGATTACACTAAACAATGCCATGTGTTACCAATCAAAATTTACTTCTCATAGAGAACAGATGTTCCTAATTTAATCCAAACTCAGTCCCTCACCCTTGACGAAATAAATAAGCATTTAAACTAGTGAATCAATCAGAACCCAAATCATGATTTACTAGATCACATATGGCCTATCCAATCCATCATGAGTGTGAGTACTTGTACACCACAAGTGTCAGTACTTTTACACATGAATCAATTCGAAACAAAATTTGTAACTTGATCCACCATCTAGAATTGCATCTGAACTTGGGGTTTTGAACAAACCCTAAAAATGTCACCTCAAATAGGTCAAATTTTAGAGCCGAAACATTGATTTGAAGATAAAAACCCAAAGTTCCCAAGTCCAAAATTGATAGAGAGGGAGAGTGGTGTGAGATTGGGAGCTTAATGAGATGGGTAGAGGAGTACAAAGGAAATGGGTGGCGTGTTTCCAGTAGTGGCGGTGCCTATGGTGGTCTTGTAAACTCAGCATCATCTTCCTCCTTGCCGGCAAGAATCATCATTCCGTATATATGGGAATAAATCATTGATCGACCCTCAATTCAGGAAACAAACTGACAAAATCCCGAAATTATAAAATAGTTGAAATACAAACGATATGGGTGGCGGAGGTAGGAAGCTGTGGTGGCTGAGGCGCCGCGGTGGTGTGAATCGGGTTGAGGCGAGACCGCCGCCGCCCTCCTTGTGGTCGGATCCATCTTCGGTCGTCATCGGCCGCATAGTCGCCAGATCTGAGCTCTTCCTGGGCCGCTGCCACCTTCTCGGATCTGGCTCAGCCTGGATCCAGACGCCGAGGTCAGCGCCGCTATCTCCTCGGGGCGCCGCCTTCTCCTCGCTGCCCCAGATCGAACGCCGCAGAGGCGGAGGGTAGCCGGGGATCTTTCTCTTGATCCATTCGCCGGACTCCGACGAGAAGCAGAGGAGCGTGGCGTGCTCATTGCCGATCACGTACTGGAGCTCTGCAACCATGTACCGCCCGCTGCCTCCCGGAGCGGCGACGAGGCCGAGGTTGCAGACATAGTACCCCGGTATGGCGGCTTGGGCGATGCGGACCGTTAGCCCGGCGGCGTGTGGCCTCGCGGAGGAGTTGGGGGAGCGGGCGCGGAGAGGTCTGGACAAGGAGAAGGCCGGAGGGGTCGGCGACGAGGACGCAGGGGGGCCGGCCGTCGACATCGCCCTAATCTCGTCAGATCTGAACGACTGGGCTGGCATCCGGTGAAGCATCCGCACTCGATTTGGGGGGAGAGGCGAAACCGGGGGAAATGATCGATTTGGGGAGATGCGAGATCGGGGGAAATGATCGATTTGGGGAGAGGCGAGATCGGGGGAAATGCGCGATTTGGGGGAAGATGCGAAACCGAGATTCCGATCTGACCCAAACAACGGGTCTAGCGCCTCCCAAACCCGTTAATCATCTTTCCAGGCTAACTGTGCGTGCGCACGATCGGACGGCTCCGGAATAAGGAGTCCGGACACCTAGGAGTCCTCAATACTTTTACTACATATATATATATATATATATATATATATATATATATATATATATATATATATATATATATATATATATATATATATATATATATATATATATATATATATATATATATATATATATATAGGAAGCCTCTTTTCTACACCAGTGTAATTACACCCTATATCGTATCTCGCAAATGTAGGGAGTATCTCAGAACTGAGGGTATGTACATGTAGTATACGAGTATTTAAGACCATCTAGGTGGTATAAATAATTTTTCAGAGGTGGTATGTACATTTTTCGACATACTCCTTTTATGCGCTGCGATATATAAGGTATTTACAAAATACGCTAAAAACTATGAACTCCTTTACAAGTTTTTCGTGTGGTTCACATTGGAGTATCTTATAATTAGTATACAAATATACCTAAAGTGATAAAGGAGTATTTCAAGTTTGTTTAGGTGGTATATTAGAGGTGGGTATAATTACACCTGTGTAAAGGTATTTTTCCTATATATATATATATATATATATATATATATATATATATATATATATATATATATATATAGCATGTTGAATCAATCATGGAATCATGGATGAAAAGTCCCAATCATAGAGCCTAGGGTATCATGGTGCCTGGGTACTATGGTCTAGAATAGGTATTTGCCTTATGTATCATGTGCGAAAAAATTTGAAATTTTTTGGATTTCAACTTTAACTAGTTTACTAACTAGCTTAAATAAGTTCGAACTGAAATTTGAACTGTAGTTGCCTTTTTTATTGATAGTTTGATTGTGGGTGTGTGCTGATTATATATATAAATCAGCAAATCATGTGATCTAAATTCGTTCAAAACCTTAAATTCAATTATATTTTCAAAGATATATGTTTCATTTGAATTGTTATATATGGGTATATACCCTAAAACTGATGTTTTTAAAAAATATACCCGAATTTGGATTGAATTTGCGCATTTGAAATCATGGTGCCTGGGTAACATGGTGACGCTGAAATAGGGGCACCATGGTGTCCGGGCATCATAATTTCAAATGCATCAATTTCATCTAAATTTAGGTATATATTTTTTTGAAAATATCAGTTTTAGAGTATATACTCATCTATAACAATTTAAATGAAACGTACAAGTTTTTTTAAAAAATACTAAAATTCAAAGTTTTGAACGAATTTAGATCACATATTTTACTGATTTATATATATAATCAGCATATACCTACAATCAAACTATCAACAAAAAGGCAACTATAATTCAAATTTTAGTTCAAGCTTGTTTGAAACTGTTAGTAAACTAGTTAAACTTGATATCTAAGAAATTTTAAAAATTTTCGCACACGATACATATCTATTTTAGACTATAGTGCCTGAGCATCAAGGAGCACTCGTTATTTTTACTATATATATATATATATATATATATATATATATATATATATATATATATATATATATATATATATATATATATATATATATATATATATATATATATATATATATATATATATATATATATATATATATATATATAGGATATCTGAAATGGGGCACCAAGGTGTCCAGCACCTAGCCTCTCTGTCGTTAGATTGCTTTTAGATGCGTGCAGTGCAATATATTAGGTAACCTATTAAGATTCATTAATTCGAAAAGGTATCAATTTGGAAAAGAATCAATCATGGATGGAAAGTTTTAATTATGGAGCTTGGGCACCATGGTGCACCCGTTATTTTGCCTATATATATATATATATATATATATATATATATATATATATATATATATATATATATATATATATATATATATATATGGATGGCGCCCATAGAAAAAATTCTCATAGATCTGGACTTGATTCCATTGGTGACGGTCAGTCCTAATTCCTAAATAACAAAACTCCACGTCCTAATTTTCAGTGCCTAGTCGAGGAATGTTTTTTCTTTTTTGGCGTACGTGCGAGGATTGGAGAAGAATACTTCAGATTTTCTCGCAGCAAGTTGCGCCGGACTATCCAACGTGCGGTGCTGCTGCCATATTCGCCCGTCCCAGGCCAAGATCACATCTGATTTTCTAAGCTAGCAGCTCTCCATCCGGCCATCCCTATCACCCGGCCGGCCCAGCACAATCATGTTTGGCGAAATTAATTGACGCACATCGATAATTATTTGGCTCGAGCGAACGACAAAGACTCTTGATGGACTCGATCGGTCCTCGTTTTTTTCACCCCGGCCCGTCCAAGGTCACGTCAGATCTGCTAAGCTAGCTATAAAATGCCCTCGTGACCCCACGCAGCAAGCACTGCCACCACCACCGCTAGTACTCGACCAAGCAAACCACGAGAAAGTAAGCTACCTACCGATCGAGACCATGGAGTTTGCGACGGGAGTGATGGGCAGCCTCCTCAACAAGCTCGGTGAGCTGCTCAAGGAGGAGTACAAACTGCAGAAGGGCGTGAGGGAGCAAGTCCAGTCTCTCTCACGAGAGCTTGAGAGCATGCACGCCGCTCTCCGCAAGGTGGCTGAGGTGCCTCGTGAGCAGCTCGACAAGCAGGTCAAGCTTTGGGCACGGGACGTCAGGGAGCTGTCCTATGACATGGAGGACATCGTCGACACCTTCCTGGTGCGCGTGGAGGACGGCCGTGAGGCCACACCCAACCCACACAAACTCAAAAAGCTCATGGAGAAGATGGGCAACTTGATCAGTAACTTCAATACTCGCCATCAAATCGCTAAAGCGATCAAAGACATCAATAACCAAGTTCAGGAGGTGGCCAACAGGCGTGGCAGGTACACAGTCGACAGCAGTGTGACTAATCTTGCCGCAACATCGACTATCGATCCTCGCGTCTTGGCTCTATACAAAGATGCGGCGCAGCTCGTCGGCATTGATGGGCCAAGGGACATGCTCATAAATATGTTGTCCGAGGGGGATGATGCGTCCAACAAGAAGAAGATGAAGATAGTCTCCATCGTCGGATTAAGAGGAGTGGGCAAGACCACTCTTGCAAAAGCAGTGTATGACAAGCTTAAAGAAGGTTTCAATTGCTGTGCTTTTGTTCCGGTCGGTCAGAATCCTGACATGAAGAAAGTTTTCAAGGACATTCTCACCGATCTTGACAAGCAGAAGTACACAAATTTAAACATGACGATGTGGGATGAAAGGCAGCTCATCAATGAACTCCGAGAATTCCTCGAGAACAAGAGGTACGTATCACCCACCTAATGCTAGTCATCAGCTTAATTATGGACGTGTTTAGTTTCGGTAGTTGTACAATAAGTTAATTGCATTACATTCTAGGCTTTAAAATCAATACCTTCTTTTGTGTCACCTATGCCCGCTTATTTTGTGTTGTGTATTTGTATTTTACAAACCATACATATTCTTCCAATTGTCAGATCATGAAATAAATCCCGCATCTCCCTCTTTGGTGCATGTTTTTCTCTCCTAGATTTTCTTCCTAATTATAGATTCTTTAGATAGTTTTACTAACTCAGGGCTCTTGCTCTGTCCTGCGGATGTATAGGTATTTCATTATCATTGATGACATATGGAATAAGAAATCATGGGAAATCATCAGATGTGCTTTGCCTGATAGTAATTGTGGAAGTAGAGTAGTTGCAACTACTCGTATCTTTGAAGTTGCCACAATTGTCGGTGATGTTTATAAACTACAGCCACTTTCTCGTGATTACTCTGAAAAATTATTCAATATAAGAATTTTTGATTGCGATGGCAAACGTCCCCATAATCAATCCACCGAGGTATATGATAAAATTTTGGAGAAATGTGGTGGTGTACCATTAGCTATCATTACGATAGCTAGCTTATTGGCTAGTAAACCAGGGGAGGACTGGTCTGAGATCTACAACTCTATCGGTTTTGGGCATGGAGATAACGATGATGCAGAGAATACTAGAAAGATACTGCATTTTACCTACTACGATCTACCTTCTCATCTAAGGACTTGCTTATTGTATCTAAGTGTATTTCCAGAAGATTATTGGATCGACAAATTTATTTTGATATGGAAGTGGATAGCTGAAGGTTTCGTCCATGACGAACAAGGGATAGGATTATTCGAGGTTGGAGAGAGATACTTCAACGAGCTCGTTAATAGAGGCATGATCAAGCCGGATGAGTCCCAATATATAGGGTACGTAGGAGGTTGCAGTGTTCATGATATGGTGCTTGATCTCGTCCGTTCCTTGTCAAGTGAAGAAAATTTTGTTGCTATACTAGACAATGAGCAACAGACATTTCAACATAGCAATGCTCGCAGGTTAGCTCTTCAAAATAGAATCAAAGAGCATAATCCTCTGGTTAACATGCACGTGCAACATGTGAGGTCATTTACTGCCATTTCATGCCATGCTAGTATGATATCCCTAAACTTTCGAGTTTTACATGTACTAGCTATGGAAAATTGTCTTTTTATGGAACGTTATAACAGCCTCGAGCATCTTGGCAAATTACTTCACCTGAGGTACCTCGGACTAACATATACACCTATTCGTGAGCTCCCAAAAGAAATAGGAGATCTAAAGTTTCTGCAGACACTGGAGTTGTGGGGAACTGGCATAGAAGAACTGCCGCAGACCATCGGCCTGCTAACACAATTGGTGTGCCTAGATGTTGATTACAAGACAAGAGTGCCGGATTGGATTGGGAACCTGACGTCCCTGCAACAGCTATGGATAAACCGTGCTGTGGACAGCTCTGCAAGATTTGTGAAGGAGCTGGACAATCTGAGGGAGCTGAGGGTGCTCTGGGCAACGATTGATGTACAAGATGAGAGCCTGGAGAGAGCTTTGGTGCAGTCTCTAGGCAATCTGCACAAGGTCCAATTTGTGTACATTGGGGGCAAAGCATTGGGGAAGGGTGCCACGTGGGAAGCAGGGCCTGTCTCCCCTCAACTTCTCCGCTACTTGTCTTTACAATGCCTGTTGTTCTCTAGACTGCCGGCATGGATTAATTCGTCGCTTCTTCCAAACCTCTGCTTCTTAGACATGAGAGTGCAGGTTGTGCAAGAGCAGGACATGGAAACCCTTGGGAGGTTGCCACTGCTCCGTGGCCTCCAACTGTGGTTGAGGTACACCAAAGCAATAAGCACTATTGGCGGGGATGGACACTTGTTCCACAGGTTGCGTTTCTTCAACACGGACACATGTATCCGGTTTGTGCACGGCGAGTGCAGCATGGCACCTATTATGCCAAGCCTTGAAGCCCTTGACTTTCATGTCAATGTGCGGTTCCTAAAGGATGCTAACCTTGGTTTTGACAAGCTTGGCTTGGAGAACCTCCCTTCGCTTAAGAAAGTCACCGCTAGAATCGACTGTCAGGATGGCCGTGCTGCGGAGGTGGAGGAAGCCAAGGCGGCATTGCAGCATGCAGCCACAGTCCATCCCAACCGTCCCACCCTTCAAATGACAAGGCTAGCTGAAGATAAAATGCTCTCTGGCCAAGACCATGTGGTAAGCTTCAATTAATATTTCTTTTCCCTAGCTACTCCTATTGTTTTATATCACTACTGCCTCCGTTCTTTTGATATTTTACGAGCAGGAAAATGATCCTTTTTAGTTCTTTGTTCTCCTCCTCTTTCTCCTTATCAGCCTATCAGATTGAGTGGTGAAGTCGTTCGACACGCTGTTGTTGTGCGGGAGGAGAAGGATGACAAGCATTATTTTGACTTCCTCTGGTTGTTGCTGAACCCTTTGGTCAAGAAATTCAGCGTTTACATCATCTGTGAGGATGCCGGTGTTGGGGAGGTGGAGGAAGCGGAAGCGGCTCTGAGGCTCGCAGTCGACGTCCATCCCAACCATCCCACACTTGAAATGACGAGATGTGGTGAAGATAAAATGAGGCTATCTGACCAACACCAACAGCAACAGGTCTCTCTCTTTCTTAATCCTCACCATTCCCATCCCTGACTACATGTCGTACTAATACTACGACTCATCATGCTGGTTAATTGCCTAGTTTTTAACTGCTTGTTTCTTTCTCAATAATACCAGCCTCGCAACCAGAGACTATCTAATGTTGCCACAGAAGAGAGAGAAGCCAGTGCTAGCTAGCTCACTCCTCAATCGATTCGTTCAGTCCAATTCGGCCTGCATGCAGGTACCAACAGTCTGCTCAAGTTCGATCCATTTGAATTTTGCATGCTGGGCCTGTTCACCTGCACTGCATGACATCAATACCGCTTAATCCATCAATCTTTAGCACCAATCATCACGTTCATCAATCTTAAGGATTTCGTTGCAAATCATAATGTGTGAATGCTATTTTGTCTCTGTTGCTCCTATTTCTTTCGTTCTTTCTTTTACCGTCAATGGATAGGTAATCTAGTCGTTTTCCTTTATAGCTTCTTCAATCCTAGAGCTTTCTAATTAGTATATATACATAGTCAAAAATACGCTCTATAAAAATTAATTAACTGAAGGAGTATGTGATTTCTTTCCATCTGTCAGGTGCTATAATAATAATAATAACAATAATAATTAGCCCGATCGTATTTATTTACTACCACATGTAGCTAGTTCCACCTGGCCACGTCGAAAAATTAAACTGCGGGCTCTTAAAAGTAATATTTTTCCACTTTAACAATTAAACCAGACAGTTGAGTCCTCAATTTTAGTAGGTGGCGACGATGAGCGCTAGCATGTCACGCCAAAAATGTTTCAACTCTGTTTCGGGATGATCTCGAAAAAAAGGGGGATCTCTGTTTCTGGATGTCTGGAATAGCCACTATAGTATTAGTTACAGTAACACTGAGTTTTGGCAATTTTGGAGAATTTTGAATTTCAACATTTTCAATTTTCCACTCCTATAGAATGAAAATAGCAATCTGAATAAAAATTGATAACTTAAAAATTATTATTCTAGTCTATTATCTTAATAAAAAAGGTACAAGAAACCACCACGTCTCAATCTGAGGGGCTAGAAAATTTTATACGTTGTTATGTGTGCTCGTTTTGGCTTCATCTTTTAGCTTCCGGCTTATTTTTCACTATTCATAAATTTTGTTTTTTTCTGAACTTTTGGCTTTTTGTTGAGCTTTTTTGCCGGTTCTTTTTTCCCGTATTTGTTTGTATTATATGTAATGGGCTAACATATTTTTTATATTTTTTAATTTTTTAATTTTTTTTACATTTAATTATGCTAAATAAGCCTCTCATCACTCTGATGTTTTTTTTCACCACTCATCAGGCTTTTCAGCCATAAGCCACCAAAAAAAAGCCCAAATGAGCACCACAATAACTAGCTAGTTGGATGAGCTCTGTTTTCCGGTACCGTGTAAACTAACTAATCCACATGCCATTGCAGCTATACAAGCAGAGCAGGCGGTAATTTCGTCGGCATTGATCGATTCAATCGAGCAAGTCTAGCTCCCTGTTGCCTCCAATTAGCAAGACAGTCAAGACTCCAGAGCACTACACTTGCCATGCATGCATGCATGCTTTAATTAATTCTACAAAACCAACATATATACTGAAGGTCGCATTCAGCCTGTATCTTTAGAAGTTTCACTTTTAGTTGTACCGCTACTCTTTGTTTCGTTTATTCCCTTGTCCAAGGGGAGAATTGTTTAGCATGTCGGTTCAAGTAGTTTGAAGATCGACGGAATGCTCACAGCATGCAGTGAGCCAATCTGGTCGGTTTTATTAATTCAGTGTCCTGTAATAAGAGTGCTAGAGTTTTCAACTTGTATGTTCTCTTCAGGGAGACCGCGTCAGATATGTTTGCCTAAAAAAAATGCTCGTATCTAATTAATTAATATCCTTGCCACGCTGCAACAGCAGCATCTTCGTCACGGATGATATGTTTCTCTTCAGAGCAAAATGAGAACAGCAAACCATTCTCGAGAAAATAGTAGTACAGAAGGGGGAACTAAATAGTTGTCTTTGTGCTCGCCACGCAGCTGCTCATCTCATCCGGCTGTAGTGGGCTGCAATTGGACCACTTTTGCTTATTAATGTTAATTCTTTTCAGTGGACCTGCCCACCGTTGCCTCAAAAAAAAAAAAAAAACTACAAGATGATAGAATCGCAGGCCTGCATACCACTTGAGGAATCCAGCCAATCGCCCGACAGCCTCATCCGCATCCAAATATGTCAGAATTCTCACTGACGCGGCCACCAAAACTCATCAAACCGCAGCTAGCCCTGCCCCCTCCTGCTTGTCGGAATATATGCGTGGAACTGCCAGCGCCCGGGACAGCATGAGGTTCTGCCAGCGCAGCGCACGAGGGAAATACGGGTAAGCAGGAAAAACTTGGGAAAACCCTCCCAACAAAAAAAGAAGAGGAGGCGCACTATGCCTTCGTGGCGTTGGCCTCGATTGTACAGAACATGGTCGCAGCAAGACACATGCTTCGGAAGAGCTCTCCGGCGATAGGTAGGTGGAGAAGCGAAACGGGCCAAGTCGAAGAAGACCTCTAGGGCCTCGTGCCGAACCTTGATGTCGTCAGCCTTGCACAGTTGCCCAACATCCTCGAACGCTGCACGAGACAGAAGTTATCACTCCATCCAAAAAATACACACAAAAGAGATAGAAGCGGAGGTAATTTGTGTGCCTCCCGTGTCCGTAAAAAAATCTACTCCGCTGATTTTTTTTACCTAGAACGGAGGGAACATGAGTGAGATTGAAAAAAATCCCATCAAGTATCTTATTGACAACAAGTGAAATTATATAAAAGGAATACAGTAAAAAGAAATCTCAAGAAGTCCTAGGCAGCCACACAAAGTGCGACTATGACAAGACAAGGGGACCGTGTCATACAGGAACATATGATAAATGTGTTAACGGAAACCATAGGTTATAAGAGCAAGTACAATAGTATAGTCAACTAGTGGCTATAACACTTGTCCATTTCATCTATAGTCTTCAAAAAAAATAGTTCATACAATAAGGTAGCTATTACAATACCTATTTGGCCCCACGTGTAAGAGAGTGAAATGCATATTTTTACGTGCTATAGCTAGCTGTAATTTAGTAGCCAGCTTCCTTCTCTCTCTTCCTTTCTCTCTCTGCCACGTAAGATTTGCTATAGCCTGCTGACTAAGCCTTATTGTACCTGCTCTTAAGGAGATATGGCGATGGGTAGTAATCATGCAACTACATTGAGGATATTTATGGCACCGATTTCAATAATTCATATATCAAGTTATACGAGAATAGTCAGAGACACATCTTGATTGAATCATCTGTAACATGGTGTTATTTTCCTAACAATAAGACTGTACATCTATAACAATTGTACAGCTATAACATCCTAAATTTGGGAATCGTCAAAGTTGTGAAAATTCAAAATCTTTGCTGCTTTTCGATGTTACTTACTCCCTCCGTTCACTATTAGATAATGTTTTGGGCTCTGGTCCAAAGAACAAGGTGAAGTTTCATTCCTTCCTTTGTGACATGTTTGCCCCTTCTTAGCACTCTTCTAAAAAAGAACGAAGGAGTAAAATTCTCGGTGTTGATTTGAGAATCTCGATCTGGTTTTTCCAAGCAACCCAAATAACAAAAATAAAAATCTACGAGCTTGAGCCAAGTGTCTGGAAAAGTTGAATTGAACAAAATTTGAAGTTGGGAGTTCAAACCGAATTTGGAGATTTTAGGTGGTGATCGGTTGGGCTGTGGCTTATGGCTTATTTCACTGTAGCTGGTTGAAATTATACTGTAGCTGAATGTGGCTTATTTGGTATAATTAAATTTAAAAAATTTTAAAAATAGAAAAAAAATGTTAGCCCATCACGTATAATGCAAACGAATACGAGAAAAAAGAACAGGTAAAAAAACTCAAAAAATCCAAAAAATCAGAAAAAGACGAAATTTAGGAATAGTGAGAAATAAGCCAGAAGCCGAAGCCGAAACGAACGGGGCTTTAAAATCAATCAAAAGCAAAATCAAAGCTCCAATCTTGCTAGCCTTTTCCCACTCCATTTCTCTATCCCTTATCACTGCCATGTGGGCCTTCCTTCTTTCTCCCTTTTCTTCCTTCCCTCCCTATCTGTTCAGGCCCGACCGGGACCCGGCTCCTCCGCTGCCGCACGTAGCTCCGCCCAGCATGCCCACACCGTGCGCTCCTATGCACGTGCGAGCTGCCTGCGCCGCACCTCGTGCGCTGTGGCACTCGCCACCCGCGCTGCGCGCGTCGCCCCCGTCGCGTCGTGCGCTCGACACGCTACCCTACTGACCTGTGCGCGCCACGCATGCGCACGTCCGGTGCTGTGCCGCCATCGTGCCAAGCCATCTTCCCCTGTGCGCCATCATGGCCGGGTGCCGCGCGACCCGTGCCCCTGCCGCGCGTGTGCCGTCCTTGAGCACTGCACGCTCCCATACTGCCTGCCACATCGTGCGCCCTTAATAGCGTTGCGCCACTCGCCACTATAACCGTGCTCCCTCCCGCTGCTATAAATGGCCATGAAGCCTGCTTTGCCACCCTCCCCGAGCTCGCCATTCCCCCTCTCCTCTCCTTCCTCGCCGAGGCAGGCCCGAAGCCGAGCCCCAAGTTCGGCCGCCGTAACCACTCTGCCGAGTGGCCGCCTCCAGTGAGCTTGTCCCCATTTTTTTCAAGCACCTCGTCGCGTTCTAGGCCTCATACTTCGCTTCTCCTCTGCTAATTGTAGCTCCCCACCACAGCATTGACCTGGCGCAACCGTCTCCTAGATGCCGTGAACAGGTTGAGACTTCTAGAGATGAGACCCTTGAGGCCACGCGGCTCGCTGGAGCCGCAGGCATCGACGCTGTCCTCGATGTCGTAGGGCAGCTCCCGCACCCCCCTTGCCCAGACCTTGACCTGCTCGTTGAGCTGGTCCACCGGCACCTCCGAAATCTCCGTAAGGGCAGCATGCATACTCTCCATCTCAGCTTTCAGGAACATGATTTCACCCCTCACCGCTTTTTGCAGCTTGTACTCGTCAGTCAGCAGCTCGGCAAGCTTGGGGAGGAGGGTGCTCATCGCTCCCGTTACTGAAAGGATCAAGAACGCCCAGCCTGCAATCAAACAAGATCTAGACACAAACACACGAGCAGATCACAGAACATAGTGGACTGGAGACACAATACAGAGAATACACACACGAGAGGAAAACACACAGGAGTTGTGACGCCCACACAAAACTGCGTCAGTTTTCTTCTCTTTTCAGACTGGACACAGTGTTCTGACGATGGAATGACAAAACTGAAACTACTCGCGCACCCGCCAGACTTCAACAAACAGACCGGTTTCCTAGCCACTTACATACGCATGACTCGGCCACAATCCTGACAATTCGGATCATGGGCTAACAAGACTAAAACGGGATATTAAAAGACACTAACTGTAGTTCTGTACATACTCTGAAATTCAGGGACTGCGTTCTGAATTTCAGCTCGTACTGAACTTCTGTTATTCCAGACTGCACACAAAACACTGACCTGAGATGAACCAAAACAAGATTAGTACTAACAGTTACCATCTCCATGGCAGTGGATGCTTGCTATGTTCCTCTAACAGAACCGATGGTTGCCCTGTGTATGGTTTGAGAGCAGCTTTATATTTGCAAGTCTGGTTTGAAGATTACTCCACACAATTTGCTTCCTCACTTGTAAATACGTCTGATTATCACAACCACGCGATTGTTGCCTAATGGCATTAGGTTACCGTCGTTGTCACCATTGACCCAGAAGTCATCCTGTGCTATTTCGTATCATAGCATCTACTGAATTAACTGACATATATGCCCTTTGCAATTACATACATTGGATTTGTTGGACTAAATGGGTGAAAGAAAATTCATGATGATAAGACATGCATGTTCTTATAGCCCAAACGTATTTCCACCTGGATACCATGGCGTGCGTTCTACACCGCAAAAAAAATGATTGAGCACGATATATTAGACTACATAGCATCCGGAGGAAAAAATTGTCGGCGTTGCAGGTCTAAAAAATCAATGGGAGAAAATATTTTCATTCCTGAGCTTGAGTCAGCTCAAGATTTATAGAGGGTTGTGGAAGGGGCGCCATGGAAGGTTGGGAATAAGCATGCGGTGATTCTGGAAAATTTTCATGATCGCAAGCGTCCCACGGATAATGAACGATACAGTTGATTGCCGGGCAGATGGGGGAAGTTCTAAGGGTGGATGCTGATCAGAACGGTAAAACTTGGGGGTCAATTCTTGTGTGCAAGGGTTCCGTTAGATGTGACAAAGCCATTGAGAAGAGGGATATCCATTTTTTCAGTAAGAAGGGGAAGCGTAGATTGGTATGAAATTCAGTACGAAAAGATCCCCATTTCTGCTTCAGCTGTGGTGTGTTGGGTCATTGTAACATCTCAAATTTTGTAACCCAATTCCTGGAGCATGAAAATGTGGGGTTTTTTTTAAGAAAACCTTTTAATGCATGCTTGTGTTATTTGAATTTTCTTGTGATTGTTTGAATTTTTGTCAAATTTTGAATTTCGCAAAACTAAACAATAAAATACAAATTTAGGTTAACCTCATTAAATTTGAAAACAAATTGAAATGGAATTTGAATTTGAATTTGAGTTGCTGAACCAACAGTTGAATTGAAATGGAATTTGAAAAGAAAAGAGAAAAAGAAACAAAAGAACCACCTCTTTCTTCTTTTCCCTTCGGCCCATGCTGGCTCAATCCGCCTCCCCTTGCCCTTCCATCGGGCCCACCAGCGCAGCACCGGCCCAACTTCTCTCTCACCGGCGCCCACACGCCCGAGCTGCTGTAGTCATGCCACTGCCCACGTCGACGTTGTCCTCGCCTCGACAGCACCCGCCTCGCCTTCGCTGTCTCACGCGTCGCCTCGCCTATGCCTCGCACTGCTGCCGCGTCGACGCACACAGCAGCAGCTCGCTCGCCTCTCTCGCTTCGTTTCGTCGCCGCCTTCTCGCGAGCGTGCCCGTCCATAAAAGCTGCAGCCGAGACGAGCGCCGAGATCGCCATCTCGACCTCCTTCATCTCCCCACACTCCCACACCATCAGCTTCCTCCCCGAGCTCGACTCGAGCTCGCGATGCCGCACCATACCTCGCCGGCCGCCGCGTCCACCTCGCCGTTCTGGCCAATCCGGTGATCTTCCCAAACCACTTGCGTCACGGCGTGTTCTAGCCTTCAAGGATATTTCCCGTCAATCAATTTCGTTCCTCCTCAAAAGGAGCACCGTGCACCGTCGTCTTCCTTGTTTCCGGCCGAACCCGCGCCGCCGCCGCCGCCATCTCCTTCCTGCTATGTTCCTCTAACAGAACCGATGGTTGCACTTCTGGTTTGAAGATTACTCCACACAATTGGCTTCCTCATTTAACTCTTCTTCACTTGTAAAGACGTCTGTTTATCACAACCACACATTTGTTGCCAGGATAATGGCGTTAGGTTACCGTCGTTGTTAGAGGTGACCAGACGGTCGCCCCGGCGAGCCACGTCAATTGAACAGACAATGAGATCAAGAACTATTGAAGGACACACCTGAGGAAGAAAGCGCAGGAGAGGAAGATGAACACGTCACCTTCGTCCTCCTCATCATCGTTGGCATACCAAACATGCTTTCTTGGGACTGCACCAATCATCGGGATGGACGGAGGCAGCACTCGTAATGGCAGTAGCTGCATCACAACTTCACAAGTGTACTTGGGACAACCAGAGTGTTATGGATGGATATCCCATGGATGGATATGGAGGGAAACCGTGGCACCTGCCATGCTGGCCATTAATGAAGGGAAGGAGAAAGCATGCAGCAATCTCCCCTGTCCCCTGCTGCCATTTCCTATGGAGATTATTACTGCCCTGAGGTAAGATGGACGATGAAGAGATCAAGATGCTGGCTCCACATTTTGGTTGTGGTAAAGGAGGAGGCTCCTGCTATTGAAGGCTGAAGCCATCTAGAAATAGGTCAGGTCACTTAGTCACTAAGCTACATAGCTGCCTACCAGAATAGAATTGCCAGTACTTATGTACCTACATATCTCGTCTCGATACTTACCTATCTACTGTAACATTGTAGGTGTGCTCATGATGTATGTATCTATGTAGTGTGCAAAATAGCTTATGTTAGTTGCCCTTCATAGTACGGAATTCAAGAGCACCTTAAACGTATGACATAGTGGTCCATTTCCTGTGATATTTTCCCATTGATCAAGTAACAAGGTAATGTGGTTAGAGATTCATCTCTTAAACTGATATACTTTCTAAGGTTTGGTGAACACAAATTGTGATTATGATGAAATATTGCTGGCCCAATTGGAAAAAAAAATGTATACTACATCATTTGATGTGTGTAAACTGATCTAATTCGTGCAAATGGGAGTAGTACAAGAAATCTTAACTAATGTAGATCGGTTTTGCTAAATCTCAGTTGCCTGGTTGTTTGTTATTTATCAGTCGATTTTGTAGCCATCAGATCTGTCTCCGTGATTCGTGCGCTTTGCGATTGGATTATTGGACCACTGTTGGATCGGACTAGTTTGTCGTTCTAAGTTGGAACCCAACAGTTAATTGTCTCATTCTGCCATAGTCTACATCAAATAGTTTGCATATTCTTTTTTACAAGAATGTTTTTCCTCACATCCCTGTTATTTTCAGTGCTCTGTTTTCAGTTAAAGTATTGCCAGAGCTCTGTACTGTACTAGGTCATAGTTGCTTCAGTGTTGTTCCAATTGCCATCCTGTTTAAAAGAAAAGGACATGTACTACTGCAATTTATATTCCCATTAGGATATTTTAGAAAGGTGGAGAGTGATTTGAAAGAGTACTAATCCATGGCTGGTTTTTCAGCAATTTTGATCTGAAGATGTTTGCTCTTCTTTATTTAGAGCAACTTTTATTAGAGCATAATGCAGTTTTCCTAAGAGCATCTTCATTTTGTAGAAGCAGTGCACCCGTGGATCAAGTTGAAAATGGAGTGAACGATAGGTGAATTTGTGGAAGAGAACAGAATTGTTGTGGGACAAGATGAAGTGCAGGCAGGCTTAGTTTCTTTGTATTGAAATAAACTGTCAGGGTTTCTTACTTTAGTATTGTTGGTTCACTTTTGATCTACAAGGGAATTCAAGATTGATGCATTGCTGGAATCAATCTCCAAGTTACTCTTTTCTTTTGGATTGTCAACCTTGTCACTAGGCCACGCATTGGATTCGGCTTACCTGGGTTCTTGGCCTTGTTATCTTTCCGTTTTCATCTTGATCCTTTCCCATCGCGCTCTGTTTTCTTTGTTGCCTTTCTTCTTTATTTTCTTCTTTATGATCAATTCGGTTTTGCTCAGGAGGATGCATGATCTGCAGCTTACCGTCCTTGTCCAAGCTTTCTTTTTTTTTTGGGGGTGTCATATTTTGGCCATTTTTATTCTATGTTTGGGCTTGATAATGTCCAAGGCCGCCCAATAGCCACGATGAAAAGAACCAGAGAAAATAAAATGAAAGGCCCACCTGCAACAAGAGAAATCGAATGGTAAATTAGTTAGCACTGCAAGACTAAGTAGTTGTCAATTTGTCGTTCCTACAATACGATATTGTCGCCTTTTCCACAACGCGATCGAACAGCAATGCATAACTGCTTACCTAACAGATGAACCCTAAATTCCTACTGTTGGAGCGTACTCCCTAGCTAGTCCCTACATTTCCCATCTATCCTCCCATTGCTGCAGACATGCATAGCAGTTAACAAATCCGCAGCATTGGGATTTTGGATCAACACGCTCACTACCCTTGCGTTTACGATCACAGTTACGGTCCAACCACGGCCTGAAACGTCAAGTACTACTAATGTACAACTGAGCGACCTTAGGGCCTGTTTGATATGGCTGTGGCTGGTGGTTTTTGACTGAAATATTTGAATTTTGGCTGTTTGCGACAGAAATTACGGATAGAGAGATACTCTCTTGTGATTTTGATTGATACAGATGTTGGGCTTTTAACGTGTACTACAATTAACTTATAGATCCCGTCTTGAAAAATATTCCGTTTAAAAGTTAAATAATGTAGCAAAAGCCAAAAGCCACTTTTAGAAGCCGTAAAGAACATGCCCTTATACAAGCAGGAGGGAAGAGGGGTCGAGGAGAAGTACTGGAAGTGCTTTAGGCTCTCACCTCGTCGTCGCCGGTTCCTCATCGTGCAGCCTCACCGGCGATGACTAGGTGACGGGCTGGGCTGGGGTTTAGCTTGGTTCTCGGGCACGACTAGGTGACGCACGCTGCCCACCTCGGCGCCCACGAACCCATCAACCCATCAGTACATCTCCATGCACGCAAATTGAGGCAATTTTTCGCAATCCAAAACTTCAAATAATCATATCTTTCGAATGGAATGCCCAATTCACCGTCCTTTTGAACCATTGAATTTCTTATGATGAGATCTTATATATATATTTAAACTAAGCAAAATGATACAATTAGGTATATGTCCACTGAACAAAATAAAAAAATTAATAGAACAGTAGTGACAAAATGAAAATGAGGAAAAAGGCCTACTACAATATTTGGCAAAAAGAATAAAAAATTAATAGAACAATACTGAACATGAGGAAGAAAAAACACCTACTACAACATTCGGGGGAAAAATGCGACTAAATGAAAAGGAAAAGAAAGGCTACGCTCCAATTCGTGCAAACCCACGTATTCCGGCTCACGTCGGCAACACGCGTGGCGAGGGGCGGGTCCCACTCGCCAGTGTGTGAAAGCCACACTCCCTCCATAGGTGTCGAGTTGCCTAGATAGCCACATTCGTGGATGATCGTTTCGATTCAATTGGGCCGAGGATGGGCGGTGGCTTGTCAGGTAAATAGGGTCGTAGCGCATGGGCCGGATTACTCCAGTGCTAAAACAAGATTAAATTAGCGATACAAGCCCCGATGTACATGACATTTTTTTTTCTCTTTTCTGACGTGGAAGAAACTAAGGTTCGCTCGGTTAGGCTGAAAAATAATAATTTATGGCTAAAATTGTATTGTAACTGGCTAAAATTATACTGTAACTGAAGGTGGCTTATTTAGCATAATTAAATTTTAAAAAATTTTAAAATAAAAAATGTAAACTCATCACGGATATCGCAAACGAATACGGGAAAAAAGAACCCGCTAAAAAGCTCAAAAAAAAGCTAAAAGTTTAAAAAAGACGAAATTTATAAATAGTAAAAAATAAACCAAAAGCTCAAGCTCATCTAAGCGGGGCCTAAATGTGTCCATGCATAGCATTCGTTTTTACTGCCACTTTATGTAGCGTAGCAATGATAACATGAGCATTTTTATTCGAGACACATAATACAAAACATTGAAGCGAGCATATGTGACGTCTCGTTTCAGAGCTAAGGGAGTTTTACAGGCTTAAATTCAACTACAACATGAAGCCAGAAACGAGGCACAAGTTCGCTAGCTATATATGAGCAAGCATTCCCCATCACTAGGCTGAAACAAGTTAGGAAACTAACTGCAGCAAAACACTGTGAAGGAAGAAAACTTGCTCCATATTAGTTTGATTCCGTAAAGAAGACACCATCCCCTCAAAAGGGAGCCATTGATGAGCAGCTGCTGGTGTCTTTGTTGAGGAAGTGCAGGGTGAGACGCGTACGTTCAAGTGAGCTGCAAATGAGATGGACTCCTGTCAGGGGTGATTTGGGTTCGATTCGAAGCCGTTTCACGAGGAAAAAAATTCATCAACTGTTTGGGTGCAAATGCAAGGAATAAACAGTTGTACTTGCTATACCCATGAGCCAAGAACTAATAATCTAAACGGGCACAAAAGCAGAATAAGATTTGGTGCCAGATACGCACAGAGTGTCACTACAGTTGATAACAGAACAACACCCGGCAATTCTATTAGCTGAACAAATCAAGCAGTCAAGTTTGTGTAACACCTAAAAAAGCACTCTCACCAACTCTATTACACGAACAAATCAAGCAGTCAAGTTTATTCGTGACACCCAAAATGGAATGATCATTCAAAATGGAATAGGAAGATTCTACTATGAGAAATATAGTATTCTTGCAATAGGACTTACATATTGCGCCTATCTATCTTATAAGATACAGTTTGTCTTTTAGTAAGTCCTTATTTGGCTTTAAGACCAATAGCTGATAAGAAAGAATTTTAGAAATATATCAATTCACCCAACTTTGCGTTTGTTCGGGGAAAAGACAAAGAACTTTGCGTTGTCTTGGTGAGGACTTGCAAGTTGAGACACATGTCATTTGCGGCAAATGACATGGGACTCCTCTCAGGAGTGATTGGGGTTCGATTCGAGCTCTGTATATTCAAGTGTGCGCATCGTGGCAACATTAGTTAACTAGATTTCTCTGGCCCGTCCTCATCGTCATTGCCATCTGAATCTGAGATTGAAGGGACGAAAAGAAGAATGAATAATCAAGAAATACGTAGCGAGCAAAAGGAAGCATGTGAGGAAGTCAAAAGCATTAATTGTGTGTACCCGCACATCCCTCTCTATGGAAGCCTTTAGAGTCCCGTATCAAAACATGTACGAAATCATTATTAATGCCTGGATAATATGGTTTGAATAAAATTTTAATGGATATACAGAAGCATAATTAGGTGGGTGTGCGTACCTTCATAAGCCTCTGCACGTCACGTGACATCATCATATTTACCCATGATTCAATACATAAACCTGAGAAAGAAAGAAGAGAGGAATAATAATAATAATAATAATAATAATAATAATAATAATAATAATAATAATAATAATAATAATAATAATAATAATAATAATAATAAGTAACAACTAAGAAACACGCCGAAACATGTATGGAAGCATTATTAGTTAGGTGGATGAATGTGTGTAATTGTAGATTCCACACCATGGCATATGTCATTGTCATAGCTTTCTAAAATTTAGAAAATGAAATTGAGGAAGAAAAAAGAGGGGAATAATAATAATAACCAAGAAACAAGCTGAAGCATGTATGAAAGCATTATTAGTTAGGTGGATGAGTACCTGTATCTGGCTTGCGATAAATCTCAATGTTGGGATGGTTAGGATGGGCATCGAGTGCATGCCTCAGCGTTGCCTCCGCTTCATTGGCCTCCCCAACTGCGGCTCTATCATAATGAATTTCAACAAAGACATGGCGGAGGGAGAGCAGGTTCCCAAGGCCCAGGTCAAAATCACCGTTGCCATCATCTGTTGCGATCCGCACATTGAAAGGGAAATCAACCACTATAGCCCTTGGCAAAGCTCCTCGTTGGAACATTATGTGCCCGGTTGGCTCACAATTTAATGAGAAGGATATCACACATCGGAACAAATCAGCACCGAGTAGCAACCTTTTCGTTTGGCGGGTGCTCCATATCTTGAGATAATGAAGCGCCGGCAACCCTCCAAGGATCTGCAGGTCCTCCTGCTGCAATTCCTTGACACGGATGCTTAACTCGAAGAGGTTCGACAGAAGCAAAGGATCCTTCTTTACCCATGCTGGCAATGTAGAGAATGCGCTGTCCTTGCTTGAATCCTCCAAGCAAAGCTTGCGGAGATGTCGAGGGCACACCCAGCGTTCCCCCAAGAAATCCATGGATCGAAAATAACCAGAAATAACTAGGCTCTGGATATTGTGCAGGTTGCGTAGAGACTCCATGAAATCTTCCTCCAAGCTCTCGCCTCTACCAAAGTAGATTTTGAGCTCCCTCAATCTTGTCAGAGTGCGCAACTCTTTCACAATGTTTGGGCACCCCTCGGTAGAGATCCCATCAAGCACTTCCATGGATGTCAGATTCCCCATCCCATCCGGAAATCTTAAGCGGTATTTGTAGCCAAGCAGGCACATCAATCTTCTCAGCTTAACAATAGTCAACGGCAATTCCTTTAGATCAACATTGCCTGCTATATCCAACACCTGCAAAAACTTCAACTCTCCTATCTCTTCTGGGAGTTCACGGATATCTGTGCATGCTAGACCCAGGTACCTCAGGTGAAATAAATTCCCAACATCCCTAAGGTTAAGATGGTTACTTCCCCCAAGATCACATCCACACAGATCCAATACACGTAAAACATCAAAGTTCGAAAGGGGTGGCACTAGATTAATAGCATGTGGAAAAATAATAATGGACCTCACTTGTGACACAGAAACAAGAGGTGTGGTTGACACGGAATCAGGAGTTGTGGTTTCATCTACCTTGCTATTTTGGAGGGATAGCCTGCGAACCTTACTTTGTGAATTAGGTGTGCTTTTCTCAGTACCATCCAATAGAGTAACAAAGTTTTCTTGACTTGACAAGTCACAGATAAGATCAAGCACCATATCATGTACACGACAAGTTTCTACACTGCCATCCCAATTGATACATGTTGTCTGGATCATGCTCCTATTTATGAGCTCGTTCAAGTAACTCTCTCCGACCTCAAATAAGCTAGTTCCTTGTTTTCCAGGCTGGACAAACCTTTCAGCTATCCACCTCCATATCAGCAGAGCACTCTCAATCTCATAATCTTCTGGAAATACACTTAGATATAATAAACAAGCCTTCAGATGACAAGGTAGATGGTAGTAGCTAAGAGCCAATATCTTTCTCATATTCTTCACATCACGACTATTTTCGAGTCCAGCACCAATAGAGTCCAAGACTATTTTCCACTCCCTTGCATCTCGCTTTTTACTGGCCAACAAACTAGCTACCGTGATGATAGCCAATGGCACACCACCGCATTTCTTTAAAAAATTTTCAGATACTCCAGCCAGTTGATCAGGACACTTGTCTTCACCACCAAAAATCCTTCCGTAGAATAAAATTTTGGAGCTGGCAGGACAAAGGGGCTTAAGCTCATAGGCACCACCAACTTTCTGGGCAACATTAGAAAGACGGGTGGTTGTGATTACTCTGTTTCCGCGGTCATTCTCAATCAAAGCATATTTGATCGTTTCCCACGTTTCTACATCCCATATGTCGTCTATAACAACAAAATACCTGTTCATGGATGTTGTAACGCACAAGTGATACATGCATTAGTAAAACTAGCATCGCACACATCGAATCCATATAACGCATTCTAAAAAATAAATATATTTTTCAACGGGGTGAGCAGGAAATAACAAATATTTCATGGAATGACCGGTGGTGGAATTTATGTTCAACAGACAGGAAAAAATGGAAATGAAAGAAGCTTAAATTATGCATGAACGACATGATCTCATTCTAAATTGTATTGCAAAACTCACCTAATGAATTCAATTGATTGGTAGAACTCCATAACATGCAAACTAGTCTCACAAAATTTAGATTGGTCTCATCAAAGTTGAAGGACCAAATGGGAAAAAAAATTCCCCAAATTGTAAATTGAACTTATGAGAAATTTCATATGCTAAATTATACTAATTTAATTTGGATTCAGATTATTTTGTATTTAGAAACCAAAAAATATATCTGCTCTCTATCTCTAAGGAAATCATATCATTTTTGTTTTAAATACTTTGATATTTAAATATTTTCGAATTTTGGTTTCAATCCACTTTCAGGCATACTTGACATAAAATTGGGGCTTCTAAGAGTACTGAGCTGGAAGGGAGTTGATTACATTGGGTGTTTTTGTAGGGGTGTAGTTTGTATTGGATATTTCCCAAACAACTCCATGCCAGATATCGGATTCGAACCCCATGCCGAAACTAGTCTGATCCAAACAATGGAAAAAAGGGGGTCTTGTTCTGTATAGCTCACTAGCAAGAACGCAACTGTAGAGGGTTGAAAATTGCACCAATAATTAAAATTTATAACCCCAAAAAGATTCATGACCTAGCTGATTTGAGTGGACCTTGGTGTCACTTATAGGTACTCCCTCTGCTCGTAAATAGACGCTTTAGAATAAGATAGTCAAACATTTTTTAATTTTTGGCCACTAAGACGTGCAGAGATATTTAGATTTTTTTTCACGTAGAAGGGTATTAGTAGATTCGTCATGGTACTTTCTATAATATTGTAATTTTTATAAATGTATAGTTTTTTAAAATAATGATCAAAGATGTGTATTAGAGACTATAATGTTTGAAAACAGTTGGATGGTAAAGGTCTTTCTTATCTCCAAAAGCTACCTTGTAAGGTGAGGCAGACTCTCACTTTTAAATTAAAACTAGGTCACTTCCTTTCCACCACCAATACTTCACAAAAACATCTATTTAGGGCATGTACAACCCACAGATGGGAGGTCGTCTGCAAGAGTCTAGAATCTGACATACAGACAGCTAAAAAGACAAGTCCTACAATAGAGAGTCTGTTTCACTGTCTGCAAGTTGTTTAATGCTTTGCATGTAGCCAAGATCAATCATGAACACTATTTTGTATACCATTGTGTTGCTATTTGATAGAAAACGGATCAAGCTTAAATAAGATGAACATGATTACAATATTTTTTTAAAAATCATCAATATAAATGATATATTATATATAATTGCAACATTTTTGTCTAATTTTCTTTGTTTCCGTACACTCTTGCTGAAACACCTTGATGCTTTTGCTCGAATTCGTGGATTCCTGTTCTTGAGATAGGGCTGCATTTTTGGCAACAACACAGAAGGGGAGATCCAGCTTGTCATTGATATAAGAGCCGCCTCAGCAGCTTCACAAACAAAGCGTTTATCTTGTGAAGATTTTAGAAATAGCTGCACTAGCTGTGAACACATTTGACAGAGAAGATGTTTAGTTTAGAGAGACTTCTCTTTAGTTAGTACAGGAAATCATCATGTGAAAACCAAATAAGTGAAATTGTGAATAGAATATTTGAGAATGGCAATACACACCAGTGGATCAATTGAGCCGACCATTAGGTCACCATATGCCTCAAAGATGTCAGCACAGGTCATGAGCGCAGTTTTACAGACAGCACTCCTTGGATTCTTGACAGATTTCACAACAAGAGGAACTAGAGGTTCCCTGCAATTCAAATGATTTATATCAAACAATTGAATGGTTAATAGAAGAGACCTGATATAATTTTGTAGCATCGGTGTCTGAATAAATGGTGTCTGAATAAATGGTGGCTCCAGCCTGCAGAAGCATTTCTAAAATATCGATGTTTCCTTCACGTGCAGCAGCTGTAGTTGCATAACCCAGAAATAACTTCCGATTAACATCAGCTCCAGCCACCTGACATTCAAATCACAAGCCCATTTGCATAACTATAGAGTATAGAATATTCCATAACATCTTTTCCATAGAGATATAAAGAAGAATACTAAACATATGGAAAAAATTCCCATTTGTCCTGCACTCCTGCTAAGCATGTTGATGCTCTGTTCATCTTTTCGATATTTTCTCATTACTGTTCACTTTATTGCATCATTGTTTATTGGGGCTTCCAGTTGGATAGCTGAATTTATAGCGAAAAAAGATACATTGAAAATCCCCTTTCTTTCCCATCATCAACTGTTTTAAGTCTGCTTCACTCACTCATTTGGTGGGGTACTGGGAAAGATTTGATCTATACAGTATCATCGAGATGCATCACTATTAAAGCATAAAAGCAACAACAGATTAACCTATATACATATATGTATGTCGACAGTGTGCTTATGGCTTACAATTAGAGCACCACTTTCAGTAGGCAGTACAGAATTATAGTCAAACAATGTTAAATCAAGTGAGTAAGTAATTTTAAAGCTTACACTTCTAATTAGTTCACTCTGAGCAGATCAATATATATACTAGCAGCCTGTTCATACTGCAACATGTTCACATAAATATATTAACCTATTCCATGATTAATTGACGTTGTTGTACATAAACACTGCTAAGCATAATAGATAGTCCCCTGATGGATACAGCTGTTTTTCCAAAGGATCACTAAACTTTGTCTATTTTTTACTGTTTACAGTACCTCTTGATAGTTCGTTGAATTGAAATTCATTGGGTTGCAGTTTTCATCGCATGCACCCTCCTGATCAGTTTGCTACCATTTTCATCGCATGGAGGCATGTGAACTACCATTTGCTCAATTTGCTCTGTCCAAGAGTAGCAACTTAACGAAAACCCAAATGGAAATAGCATGTAAAGAGAACTCCATCTGATCATTGTGGAACAACCCAGTCGTTTGCTACAGATTAATATCAGACAGTGACAGTAACTCATAAACAAACTGATACCTGGCATTAATATGCAGTTTGCTACAGATTAATAGCATACAGACAATAAAACGGCAATAGAATCCAAAGTGTTAGCTTGAACCGTTACAATCAAAATTAAGTGCATTCACTCGATCTTCAACAGCAACAAGTTCTCCCACTTCCAGTACAGAATTGACTAGGCTAGCTTGTTAATTCAACACAAATACTATGACCAAATTTGAGCAACGTTTCTTAAGACTAGCAATCCAACTCAAATTTGCTTTGATCATCAATCAGCAGCAAATTACCCTTCTTCCCGATAAGGTGATGACAACCTTCCCAGAATATCACAAAATAGAAACAACTTGTTCTGAAGCACATTAACCTTCAGTATGACCATGGGGAACAACTAACCTTCAATAAGATAGATGCAGAGGAACAAGCAGCACCTTTGTCGGAGCCGTCCTCCTGCTCCAGGCGCCAGAGCGCGAGGCGGCCGCGGGCGTCGGCCTGCGCGAGCAGCGGCGCCGCGGGGCTCCACTTCATGTCGAATACGCCAGCGGTCTCCACCGTGTGGAGCAGCCGGAGACGCCGGGACGCGTCCTCGGCGCCGGCATCGACGGAGAAGAGGGACACGGTGCCCGCGCGGTCCTGCTTCTGCTGCTCCTCCTCATGCTCCTGCAGCGTGTAGGTAGCGGCGGCCAGGACGTTGCGGAAGGGGCTGTGCGGGCAGAACTCCACCGCGTCGGCGTTGCCGCCCGAGGTAGCAGGAGCCCAAATCCATCCCTAAAAATCTCGCCTTCCTCTCCCGCCGTCGAACCCTTCCTCTTCCTCAGTCCGGCCGGCGGGGACATGATGGGTACCTTCGATGGGGACCGAGCGAGATGACGAGCGAGCGAGGACGCGGGGAGATTTGGAGTAGGAGGACGATTTGGCGTGGAGTCGGAGGGCGCGAAATCTCCCGCGCGCCATCGGTGACGCAAGGGTCCGCGCGGGATCCGAGCGCGGGGACGACTCCTTGGAGACGAGGCCGTACACCGCTGCTGCGCCGTCGCTTCCGCCTCGGAGCACGGGACAACGCCGTCGTCTCGCGAGGCGACGCGACGCCCGTCTCTCCGCCGACCGGAGGGTGTTTTTGCAAGAATGACTGCACCGAGACGGGGAAAAAGACGGCGTTGTACATGCCCTTAGTAATAAAAGAGTATTTATTGTGCTTTCGTTGTAGAGCTCCCATTGAAATCGTCATTCTCCTCGAGAGCTATACGTACAGCTAAAGGTATTTCGTTACCAAATTGAAGTCCTAAATCACATTGGGCCATTGGCTAATGAGAACTGTAATTTAAATTTAGTACTATTAGACAAGTATAGGTTGGGCTGAGTAGTATTGCATATATCCACTGTTATTACATATACAATCGCTGTGTATAGGTTATTGTTGTAAAGTTGAAGTATATATACGCTTTCGACAAATCTCTGGGTAGTGCTAATTATTAAGGCGCACCAACATTCTTGTATATGCAAAGAAAATTCTAGGTAGTAAAGTCACTGATTTGAAGGAAAGCACTCTGCGATGCGTACGTACCTCTTGCTCTGAAGGAACTCTCTGATCTCGAGGATGAGCTGCGTTTCATCCATTCCTGCGTTATGAATGTCTTTATACTCTTCCTTGTCAAATTGATAGAGCATGTCCTTGAAAATCTTCTTCGCGTCAGGATTCTGAGACACAGAAACGAAAGCCCCGCAATCGAATTGCGCCTTAAGCCTCTGATACACCACATTGGCGAGAGTTGTCTTGCCTAACCCGCCAAATCCAAAAATAGAGACCATCCTCAAGTGCTGCTTGGACGGATCGTCACCCTCTGTCAACATCTTGATCAGATCGTCTCTTGTGGAGTCAACGCCAACAAGGTCTTGCACATCTTTGAACATAGCCATCAGGCGAGGGTCAATGGTAGCACCAGCGCTAGTGTTGTGCGTCTCGAGCCCGTACCTTTGGCGCAGATCGCCCAGCTGCTTGGCGAGGTCCTGGGCTTCTTCCATGGCGGCGGCGATCGGATGGAGAGCCCTGCCCTTGGTAAACAACCCAGTGATCTTCTGAAGGAACTTCTTGACCCTGTTCTTCATGTTGGCGCCAGCAGGCTCACAGTCACGGCCCTCCTCCACGCGCACCATGAAGGCGTCGACGACGTCTTCCATGTCGTAGGACAGCTCCCTCACCTTGCCTGCCCAGATCCGGACCGGCTCGTCGAGCTGGTCAGGGGGCACCTTGGCCACCTCGCTGAGGACGGCGTACATCATCGTCAGCTCTGTCTCGAGAGATCTCACACGTTTCCTCACGCGCTTCTCCAAGTTGTATTCATCCTTGAGCAGCTCGCCGAGCTTGGGGAGGAGGCTGCCCATCGCCCCCGTCACAAGCTCCATGGTCAGTCGGTATGTATCTTACTCTCTTGCTTTGTTTGGTGGTTGCTGCGTGGGGGGTCGCGAGGGCAGCTTATTTATGCTGATCTTGGATGGACCGGGGAGGAAAAAAAGGACCGATCGAGTCCGTTAGAGTCTTTGTCGTTCGCTCGAGCCAATTATCAATCGATGCATCAATTAATTTCGATATCTGGGTAGACAGCACTCATAATTTGCTGGCTTCTTCCAATTGATAAGTGATTGAGAGCGACATCCTGAACTCTGTCACCCGTATATATTAGTATATGAAGTAAATGTCTTCATATACCAAACTCTCTCTCGTATATATTAGCATATGAAGTAAAGGCCTTCATATATCAAACTCTCCCCGTATATATTAGTATATGAAGTAAAGATCTTCCTTCTTTCTTTTTTTCTTCGGCGTGCAATGTGTCCTCGTTAATTAATTGTGCGCCTCTCTTATTTTCCATTTAGATGTACTTCTGATTGATATCTTTAAGCTAACACAACTTTGGCGTCAAAGGGGAAAAAAAGGGACAGCAAAAATTCAGTTAAAGGAATGGTCCTGAGATGATTGAGCAGTTAAAAGCGAGAACTCCCAGGACTAGGATTCCGAGTGCGGACTGTTAGGAAACCAGGACTCTATCTGGAGTCCTTATCTAATTGGGCACCCCCACCATAGACTATAAATAGGGACCTAGACCCCCCTCATTATGTACCCCGATGCAATCTAAAGCAATAAAGAAAGACCAGGAGTTCTCTCTACCTCTCTGTGTTCAATCTATTATTCTGTGATTGATTCGTTCTTGTTCTAAGCAGAGGAATCGTTCGGACTGGTCTCCAGCGTCGGTTCCTCAACACGTTATCAGCACGACTTCGCTCCGGTGAACGAGGTAATCATCGAAGCACAGATTAATTTTCTAGATCGCTTTTGAATCTGCATTTTCTTTTCGCGTTCTAGATTGAAATTCTACGGTGCAAATCCGCCCCAATCTATCCGCGAGCAGACTTGAAGTCGCCGGCACAATGCCGATCGGTAGATTGTGAAACGGGGTAGATGTTGATTGCGCTGTAGAACGATTCAAATCCGCCCTAAATCTACCGCGAGCAGATCTGAAATCGCCGGCACAATGTCGATCGGTAGATTATGAAACGGGGAAGATGTTGATTGCATCTAGATGGGAAAACAAAAATTTTGCATGGTGTTGTTTGATCCTGCATGATCACAGCACGAAACAATCTGCATGTTTTCATTGCACCAGCTTCTGTTTGGTTCTGCATAGCCACTGCACATGAAAAAAAAAAAACATGACCGCCGACCGGCCGCCACTGACATCGTGCCCGCATGCACGCTGATGGCCGCCGGCCGGCAGCCGGCCGGAGCCCGCGCGGCGTCGCCGCCGAGGTTGACCCGCGTCGCGCCGCCATCGCCGGAGTAGCTGCGCGCGACGCGCAAAGCTCCGGCTGGCCGCTCGCGCGCCGCGCGGCAGCTCTGCCCGATGCGCGCGACCTAGCGCCCGCAGCGCCGCCGCCGCTCCGCCCCACCGCCTAGGTTTCCGCCGCCGCATGGCGCCGGCCCGTCGACGCCTCGGCTTCCCTCCGCGCGCTCGGCGCGCGCGCAGCCTCCCGAAATCGGCCGCCCGCAGCCACATCCCACGGCGCCGCGTCCCGGTTTCCGGCGCAGCCCGCACGCGCGCCGACCGGGCCACCACGCCTCGCCGCAGCACGGCACCGCCTCGCCTCGCCCCGCCGCAGACGGCCCGGCTCGCCACAGACGCCGGCCGGACTCGCCCGCCGAAGCTAGCCGCTCGCGCGGAGAACCCGCTTCGCCGCTCCGCCATGGCCGACCACCGGCCCCGCCCGCGCGCCGCCGCACGGGCCCTCCCTGCCACCGCCGCCACACTGAAGTGGGCAAAGGGGGAAACCCTAAAGGAGGGGCTTTAACCGGCTGTGTGGGCCGGTGGACCAAAACGGGCCAAAGGGGAAAGAGGCAAAACGGGCCGGGCGAAGGAAGAGAAAAAAAAAAAGGGGAAGTGGCCGGCGCCGGTTATTTTGCAGAAAAGCCCCCCGGTTCTCAGTAAATTACCAACTGGCCCTTAATTTTTGCATTTGAGTCCCGAATTCTTGCAGAAAAGGCTTCGTAATTCTGAAAATTACGTATAAGCCCTGAAATTTACGAGTGGGTCCAGAATTTTGCAGAAAACCCCTCTGTAAATTTGAAAATTGCGTGAATTTTTCTCTGAACTGAAAATTTGCGTAAAAACCCTCTGGAATTGCAGAATTTGCTGAAATTTCATATTTTAGCATAAAAGGTCCTCGGGAATCCGAATTTTGAATTATTTTTTTTTAGCACTTGAAGCATATTTATTTCTGCCATTATTATTTTCTGTATTTATTTACTGTTTTTGGTTAATTGTAATTGTTTAAATTGCTTTTAATCACTGAAATTTGCAGTAAAATTATAGAAAATGCACAGAAAATTATGAAACATTATGGGAAACTATTGCACCACTTTATTTACCTGTAGTAGATTTTCCATGCATGTTTACCTGCAGTAAACTTATTTTATTTCGTTCATACACATGTAGATGATGGAATTTCAACAGGAGTTCGAGGAGTCGCCCAAGATGGCAAAACTATCGACATGGGCATCCGATGTCGAGATTGTGCTTGGGGCCTAAGCTCGGTGCAGCTATTGGGATAAGCGGACGAAAGACGCTACACCCACACCGAGGAGAATGATCGGGCACTTCATTTTCTCAGCACCATCTCTGCTCAACTCTCAAGAATGAGTATATGGCGAGAGAAATGCGCTAGCACTGGACCGCACTCAAGAAGCGGTTTGAGAGGCTCAAGTACACCATTCTTCCTCAAGCGAGCGAGTGGATCGGGCGAGGTTTGCCGACTTTAAAGCGGTCGGGAGTACAATTCGCCTTGCACAGATTTGTACAAACCTTAAACTCGTGGCAAGGAGATCACAGAGGACCGAAGATCGAGAAGACCACGCCCACTTTCCACCCGGTCTTTGTGCAAAGTTGCCCGCAACTATCGTCAAAACGGCTACAAGGAGTATGCCGAATTGATTGATATGATGCAGGTAGCCGAGGCTCAGGACGAACTTCTCCGCAAGAATTACGTCTCGCAGCCACAAGGCAGCTCCGCTGGCCATGAAGCCAACGCTAGCAGCCTCAAGGTGCGAAAGCCCTTAATGAAGAAAAGGGGGAAGAAGGGTAAGATCGTTGCCCAGAAAGGCAAGTCAGATGCTCCAAACGACAAAAAGGCTAAAAAGAGTGACAAGACCTATGGCCAGCAGAACCAGGGTTGTTACAAATGTGGCAAGTGGGGACATTGGTCGCGGATATGCAAAGCACCGCAACATGTCATTGATGCCCACCAAGCTCAGAAGAAGAATGGCAAAGGGCAACCTGAAGCCCACTTTGCAGTCATTGAGGGGGAGCACTGAGCAGTTGCCGGAGATGATGGAGGTTGAGTCCATCCGTGCAGCACCCTCTACGACTTAGAGGCAGCCACAGCCATGATCTCTCTTGAAGAGAATGTCACTGCTGAGAAAATAGCCGAAGAAGTCGATGATTTTCTAGTTGATTCCGTCTGATGCACAGAATGCATGAGACGTTAATTGTCATTTATTTTGTGTTAAATGGACAAGTTTAGAACTTGCATGGTTGGTGCTTTAGGATTTTACTTTCTCGTAATGGTTGGATGATTTTGGAATAAAGCATTCATTTATTCAGTTTATGATGGCATGTTATGTTCTGATATTTGCGTATTTTATTTATGTGTTGAATGCCTTCTAATACATGTTAATTAAATACGTTATATTAGAACACGTGTGGCGCCCTATGGAGGAAGTATGCCTTGCCGACAATGCACAACGAATACCATCTTAAGAGAGACTAAGTATTTCGATCGATCCGTAAGAGCAATGGCGACCTTACGACAATCGCGGAGCGATGCGTGTATAATCGGTTCGGAAGAGCCACAATTATACTTCCCATGGGCACAACTTTGGTCATTGAAGAAGCCTTATTGTACCCAGAATCGACTAGAACTCTCCTAAGTTTTAAGGATATTCGCGCCAATGGTTTCCACGTTGAGACTGACGAAGAGTACGGTAAGGAATACCTGCTCATCACGAAGCGCGAAGAGAATGGCAAAAGAATATTAGAAAAGCTTCCTTCACTTGAAACAGGGCTATATTATACCACAATTAAAGCGCCTGCAGCGTGCATAATCGCTCAAAAGTGTTTAGAAGCTCAACGCTCGTCTCGGCATGACAGATTAGGCCACCCAAGTCTTAGGATGATGAGAAACATAATAAATAACTCACATGGGCATAATATTAATGTGAAGAATTTCCCGAATCATGAAGATTTTGTGTGCCCTGCATGTGCCACCGGGAAACTAATTACTAGACCCTCCACTCTGAAAGTGAAGGATGAAGTCCCTGCATTCCTGGAACGCATCCAGGGAGACATTTGCGGTCCCATTCAGCCCGTCTCAGGGCCGTTTAAGTATTTCATAGTGCTCATTGACGCTTCTTCGAAGTGGTCATATGTGGGTTTGTTGTCCACAAGAAACCACGCCTTTGCAAAATTGATCTCGCAGATCATTCGCATCAGAAATGTGTTTCCAGATCATCATATCAAGTCCATTCGAATGGACAACGCCGGAGAATTTACTTCAAAGGCATTTGATGATTATTGCATGGCGATGGGAATTGCAGTTGAGCACTCGGTACCGCATGTCCATACTCAGAATGGTTTGGCAGAGGCTTTAATTAAAAGAATTAAATTTATTGCCCGTCCCCTCTTGCATAAAAGTAACTTGCCAGCTACATGTTGGGGACACGCAGTCCTTCATGCAGCGAATCTCATCAACCTTAGACCTTCGGCCTACAACATCCATTCACCTATGCAACTAGCGCAAGGGTCACCACCGAAAGTTTCCCACCTTAGGAGGTTTGGATGTAAGGTTTATGTACCGATACCACCTCCACAGCGAACTGCAATGGGCCCACTCCGCAAGACTGGGATATACGTTGGTTATGAGACTGCATCCATAATCAGGTATTTGGAACCCATATCGGGAGATTTGCATACTGCCCGCTTCGCTGATTGCATTTTTGATGAAGATAATTTCCCGTCATTAGGGGGAGGAAATCAACCCGTTGATGAAAAATGTCGGGAAATTACGTGGGAAGCCACGGAATTCATGCACATGACCCGCGCACTAGTGAAACGATAAAGAGGTCCGAAGATCATCGATTTGCAAGCATTAGCAAATCAACGCCCGATCACTTTAGTGATTTGAAGAGCGTGATTAAGTCGCATGTGCTCGCACGCAATGCACCGGAGAGGTTGAAATACCAAAGAAAATTGAAGGTATCCTAATCCCGTCCGAGGCCTCGAATAAAGGGCGAGAACTCCGGTTCCTCGAGTCCAAAGTAACCGGGACGCCCGCGAAAAGGATAAAAGGGATTTATCACGGCCGATCATTGAAGTCCCCGGAATGAGAAGGGGAGCCGCTTGAGACCTGGCACAAGTATGACACCTTCCGAAAAGGACATACCGGATCTGAATATCCCCATCGGCATGGATGTGTGCGCACACATCGGAGCCGAAAAACTAAAGGGACTTGCCACCGCAATTGAAAGAAGCGATGTGCAAGGTAAAGCTCCAGAAGAAGCAACTCATGAAGAAATAGCTATAAATTATGTGCACACGGGAGAGTCCCTGAATAGGACAACAGCTAATATCGATATCTACTTCGCAAAGAAAATTGCCACCATCATCGATCTTGATCCCGAGCCTGCATCGCTCGCTGAATGTAAGAAAAGATCAGATTGGGAAGATTGGAAGAAGGCAATAGCAACTGAATTGCTATCTCTGAACAAAAGAGAGGTGTTTGGGCCCGTATGCCGCACACCTCCCCACATACACCCCGTTGGGCACAAGTGGGTATTTGTTCGAAAGAGAAATGAAAGAAATGAAGTAGTGAGATACAAAGCAAGGCTGGTAGCCCAAGGTTTCACTCAACGTCCTGGAGTTGATTATGAAGAAACCTACTCCCCAGTCATGAGTGGAATTACCTTTAGATACTTGATCTCAATGGCAGTGAACTTGAATTTGGAAATGAAATTGATGGATGTTGTGAACTGCATACCTTTACGGTAACTTGGATTCGGAGATTTACATGAAAGTCCCTGAAGGAATTCCTCTCCCGAACCAAGACAGAGCAAATAGAAATCATGCATGTGAAACTCGAAAAGTCACCGTATGGATGAAACAATCTGGAAGAATGTGGTATAATCGCTGAGCGACTTTCTCTGCAAGAAAGGCTACACGAACAATGAAGACTGTCCTTGTGTATTTATACGGCGATCCTGAATGGATTCTCAGATAATCTCTGTGTATGTAGATGATCTGAATATCATCGGGACAGCCAAAGACATAAAAGAAGCAAGCTCCTACTTGGAGTCGAATTTGAAATGAAAGATTTGGGCAAGACCAAGTTTTGCTTAGGCTGCAGCTTGAGCATGTCCTGAAGGAGTCTTGGTACATCATCGACCTACACCCGAAGGTGCTTGAAAGGTTTGGCTTTGAGAAGGCATTTCCTCGAAAGTACCGATGATCGGTGAGGTCTTTACAGCAAGAAAAAGATCCTTTCCGACCAAGGGAAGAGGGGGAGGAAGTCCTGGGACCGGAATTCCCATACTTGAGTGCAGTAGGAGCACTCATGTATTTAGCAAACTGCACTAGACCGGACATTGCATTTGCTGTGAACCTCTTAGCAAGGTATAGTGCAGAGCCCACCAAAAGGCATTGGCAGGGCATAAAGGACATTTTCCGATACCTCCAAGGTAGCAAAGACCTCGGATTGTTTTACAGAAAGAATCAAGATCTGAACTTGATTGGCTATGCAGATCTTGGGTATCTGCTCGGACCGCATACCGCTAAGTCACAAACAGGCTATGTATTCTGTGTGGTGGAACTGCAATTTCATGGAAATCGTCTAAGCAAAGCACGTAGCTACTTGACGAACCACTCGAAATTATAGCATCAGTATGAAGCCGCACGAGTGCGCTTGCTCCGCCGAATGGTTCACCACATCCAGCGATCATGTGGGATGAACATTGTGCAAACCCCACAATTATCTATGAAGATAATGCCGCTTGCGTTGCACAAGTGCAAGCGGGCTATGTGAAGAGTCATCTCACAAAGCATATCAACCCCAAGTTCTTCTATGCACATGAATTGCAAGCGATGGACGAGATTAAAGTCTCGCATACTAAGTCATGTGAAAATCTCGCAGATTTATTCACTAAGTCACTCCCCGCATCTAGCTTTGAAAGGTGCGTGCGTGGAATTGGAATGATGAGACTTAGAGAAGTGCAGAATTCAGGGGGAGAATTCTCACAAGCCCACTAATAAATCTTGATCATGAAGATTAAGTACCCAAAAATAAAGTCTTGCAGACTAAATGAATTTGGGTGAATTGTACTCTTTTTCCCTTGACGAGTTTTCCATGAAGTTTCTCGACCAAGGTTTTTAACGAGGCAATTCGTGCATCGCAGCATCACATGTATCATGTACTCTTTCTCCAAATTTTTCCCACTGGGTTTTTATGGAGTTTTGACGAGGCATGAGCATGTTGGGTGAGTGCCCAAGGGGGAGTGTTAGGAAACCAGGACTCTATCTGGAGTCCTTATCTAATTGGGCACCCCCACCATAGACTATAAATAGGGACCTAGACCCCCCTCATTATGTACCCCGATGCAATCTAAAGCAATAAAGAAAGACCAGGAGTTCTCTCTACCTCTCTGTGTTCAATCTATTATTCTGTGATTCTGTGATTGATTCGTTCTTGTTCTAAGCAGAGGAATCGTTCGGACTGGTCTCCAGCGTCGGTTCCTCAACACGGACGTATATATGGCTTTGTTCATTTTATCTTTTCTTTTTAGCCCCCTCCGCAATTACTATTAATTATAGTAATGGGCTTCTGTAACGCCCCCATTTTTGGGAACAGAGACGTCTTACCAACCGCAACAGCCCAGAAGTTCAGTTGCGGATGAAAGGTGTATCATGCCTACTCATGAACAATTAAAAGAAGTTAATTTGATTGAAATAAGATCTAATGGCCAATTTTAATAACAATACGGGCGTCCAAGCCCAAATCTTAACTTACACACAGAAGAGCCGAAGAAAACACCACAGAAACACTTGAGTGCAGTCGTAACCCTAGCTCGAAAACTTGCTGCATCATCTTTTCTTCTGCTATCTGTTGGGGGAAAATTTTGCAAGTCTGAGTACCAACCACTGTACTCAGCAAATCACATGGGGAAAATACTATATATCTACTTGCCAGAATTCTCAAGAGAAGGGAATATAGTTGTTTTATTATTATGAGGTGGATGCAATTTTATTTGCAAACAAATAAAAATTAAAACATTTGCTCCTTAAAATCAGGGGGTTTTCTGTTATCAGATAAAATCGCATCATTACTCAAATTAACAATATCAGAAACACTACTTATGCCTCATTGTTGGAATCACCCAATTAACACAGCTTCATTAACCGGAAGCACGGTGTATTCGAATACCATTTATTTCACTCTGCAGAGTTGCCCTACTTTACCCACAAGATTTCTTAACCCACGTCTGGCTTTAAGAAAACAGGGATTTTCGCTGCTCAATTCTTTACATAGCCTCTACCTAGTAGGCCTCCCAATAAGCTCAGGCAACTCCTGACTTATCTTAGCCTATTATTGTGTGGCTCACATAACACATAATCGAAGTTCAGATCGATTGTTCAGATAAAATAACCAACCTCCATATGGCCCTACTTAACCCCTTCCGTATGGACTCACACTTAGCCTCCAACTGCTATTGTAAAGGTTCAATCGAACTTGAGTAGCTACTAGACCAGGGTTGACGTATCAACACTTGGGGTTGGGCGATCACTGTGTCTTTTACTTGGCACAAGGGTCTTGTCCTTATATTTTCACGAGGTCTGCAACCTCCACCTTAGGGTAAAGCGGTGGGCGAAGTCCGTTACTCAGATCCCCACAACACCCTTACCCTAATCTATACACCGACATCACCAGCCTAGGGTACGGTGTCCCATACCACCCTACCCTAGCTCCGGGTTTTCCAAATCTACCAGCCCACGGCCAAAGTCACTTAGTAGTACAAAATGTTGAATGAGATGATCCATGAATATTTATACAGTATGTTAATAATTACTATGGTTGTCAAGGTGAATGTGGCCATCAAAGTAAACAGGGCTTTTATCAGTGGTAGGATTTATCTAATTAACATGTCATTCTAAACATTCATTTTAAGCAACTATCATTTCACAACTATTAATAATGAAAATACATTAAGTAAATAATGTAAATTTCATGGGATTCAATATGATAAAAAACATGTGACTTGCCTTCTTTTTGTTGCTCTTGATTTTCTTTACTAGCTTTAAATTTACTTCATCTGCTTTTGCTGTCCTTCGGTTGACCAACTCGCTTGGTCCGTTCACTAACGTGGAAAACGAGGTTCAACAGGTTCCTGCCTTGCGAGATGCAAGCTGGGAACAAAATACAATTAAAAATAAGAAAGAGTATAAAAAGAAATGGGTTGAGTTGGGAGGTCAAGGTTCAACGATGCTTGGTGGGTTGACACGGTTAAGATAGGTTTAGGGCTACTAAAAGATGTATATGTGTTGGACAGATTTTGAGAATAAAAGATAGACATTTAGAATTGGATGGTCGATCTTTGAATTGGGTGGATTTGGATTTTATGAAGATTTAAATTGACAAATGGGAAGTTTGAATTTACATGGAATTGATTTTGGTAGGAGGGTGAAATTTAAATTAATAAAATTTGAATTTGAAGGAATGGAGGTTAAATTTGAATTCAGGGTATTAAATTGGTCAAAACGGTGTATTTTTGGAATTTCTGGGATTTTTGGATTTTTCTGGGATTTTTGGGTATTTTCCTGAATTATTATGGATTTTCTAAAATATTATGAATAGTGTTAGGCTCGGCCCAATGCATAGTGCGGCCCAGCCCGAGATCCCGCACTGTCGAACCGGCCCACCGGCTGCGGCCCAATGCGCGCGTGGCCGAATGGCCAAGCCGCTTGCGGCCCACGCCAGTGCGCGGCTGAAGGCCAGCGCGGGCGCACGCACATCCGCCCGATGGGCGACGCACGGCCAGCACGGACAGTAGCGATCTCGCAGTTGCGAGCGCTCGGATGGAGTGGCTGCGGGACATCTACGGCTTGGATTCAAATATGCGCGGACGCCTTGGATGGATCGGCGCCAGCGGCTACGATTTGACCACGCTGCCCCCGGGACGTTGTCTTCAACCTCCAGACGGTCCTCCCGGCGGGAAAGCAGAGCGCGCCCAATTTGGTGAAACGGTGATACTAGGGTTTCTGGGGAGGGATGGCTTTCACAAGGAGATAATGTGCGAGCTTGGGTTTCCTTTTTTGGACTTTGGAGAAGATGAGGATGGACGATATCGGCTAGCGGCAACCGGGAAGGGAGTGGTCTTCACGGCGGCGCTAGAAGACTCCAGTAGGATTTTGGTTGCTTTGGCTGTGCTTTCACCGTCTACAGGACACTAGGAAGGTGGTAGAAGAGACGGCGCAGCTCGGGGAGGACTCAGATGAGCTGGCCACGAGAGTGGTTCTTCAGCCGGCGGTGGTCTCCGCCACCAGGACCTTAGGCAGCAGCTCAAGCTCCGGCGAGTCCACCAACATATTCCCAAGATAGCGGAGATCGTATTAGCGTGAGGAATTGAAAAATGGTCGAAGAAATCACGAGTTAGAAATTAGGGCTCACCGGGCTCAGGGGCGTTGATTGCCGGCGTCAGGGTCGATGGGAATGAAATTGCTTGCTGGTGTAGGTGCGTGGGAGTGTCTAAAGGAGGTTCACAGTGACAAGAAGGCTTTATAAGCCGAGTAAGTCGGTTTCCCCGTGATATATTTTGTAGTCGTGTTTGCTTCAAGCCGAGCGGAGGAGGGAGAATGCACTGGAGCAGCGCAGGCTCTGTGAGGGGGAGGTGGCGTTGTGCCTCTGCAATCTCCCCGCCCAATGAGTGAAGGTTGAGTAGCTAGGGCTAGGGGACAGACAACCAGACAGGACTGATCGCCACCTTCCATTGGACATGCATGCATGTTGCGCATTTTGAGTGCACAACCAGACAGGACTGACGCTCGCTAGCCTGGTGGCAAGTTGCCCTTGAGTGGCAACGAAGGTTAGATAGATTCCCCGCGATCGGTTCTTGCCGTTGACGTGCGCTAGGTTGTTTTAGTCTTATCATTTTGTCTGTAAATATAGGTTGTTTATAAGTTTTAGGTATTTTTCTCTCCACTTTTCCTATTATATCCCTAGAACATTACTCTTATGAATTAGTGATTTCCTAATCTATTTATTACTAAAAATCGATAACATACGTTTTAAAGTCGTTAAGAAAAAAGATAAAAACTAGAAATTCTCACAAAAAAGCAAAATATCTGATCTTTAATTAAGTAGGTCCTAATTGAGCAAAACTATAGCAGCGTCAGATGCTATTGATTAAAGATATATTTCTTTTTAATTTAAAAGAGTTGATAATCTGTCTACAGACTGTGCGGAGTCGTTGCGCAAACCTATTGGAAAGTATGCGGAGGGGACCTGATTCTTGGCACGCAGCATAACGAGCTTCGCGACGATGCCGAATGGTTGCACCACCTGGAGCAGATCACTCTGCAGGCAACGGGGAAGACCGAAGTGGATCCATCTTTGCACCAGAAAGACAAATAATCCGGGCAAGAAATTCCAACAAGCAACTCTAGAACCTGCAAAAGGGCCAACATTCCCTTAAATTAGCAATGTGATTTTTCATACAAACTCTAAATTAAAAGCCTTACATAGCTGAAATTCGGAGTAAAAATTAGTAGTTGGATTTGTATCCGAATTCTAATCTAAAACTGAAAATTGGAATTAAATAAAAAATAACAGCAAAAATAACATAATTCTTTTGCAAAATTCGGTTTTGTTTCATGGAGGTTCAACTTCAAGGAACTCAAGCTCATCACAAATGATTTTGACAGTGTTGTTAGAAGGGGCGGAGCCTTGTCTATGTTGGCTATTTGGAGAACAGAATTCCTGTTGCTGCGAAGATGCGTCAGAAACTTCTTCACAAGGGAGTATGGAGTTTTTGGCTGAGGTACATGTACATTAACCATTTAATTCAACAGATTAGTTGTTATGGTTGATTTATCATAGGGTCAGCATTTCACAATCTTCATGAAAAAATCGTCACAAATTATCATATACATATTGCTGGCTCAGCACTTGGCCAGGGTTCACCACAGGAACTTGGTGTCCTTAATTGGCTATTTCAAGGATAAGAAACATCTAAGCCTTGTCTACGAGTACCTAGAGGATCGGCTCAGAGGTTGGTACCAAGGTGCCCAGGCTCCATGATTAAGACTTTTTATCCATAATTGAGACTTTCCATTCATAATTAAGACTTTCCATCCTGATATTATATATCATTGCACTTGCACGCATCTAAAAGCAATCCAAAGGCAGGGAGGCTTGGTGCCCGGGCACCCTGGTGTCCCATTTCAACGTCCTATATATATACATATATATACATATACGTATATATATATACATATATACATATATGTATACATATATATATATGTATATATGTATGTATATATATGTATGTATGTATATAATGTGTGTGTGTGTATGTGTGTGTGTGTGTGTGTCTATATATATATACATGTATGCCTCCTCCGGTAGTCCGGTACATGTCTTAGTCTGCTTCTTAAATTTCTATTTGTTTGCGCACCGAAGATTGACTTGCAAGTCATCCATAGGTACTTCTTTTTGGTTTGTTTGCACTCGAAAGACTTCCAAGTCGCCGTTGTCATCTTCATATCCGTTAGTTTCAAACTTTCAGCTTGTCGAGGGAGTCATAAATATGAAAGGGGTCACTACTTGAATAAGAAGTGCAACGTCACTTTCTTAGAAACATTTCAAAATTCTCGAATAATAATAGCCAGTTTAGTTATTACTAAGGAACAGACTTAAGACACTATCCGACTACCAAACAAGCTAGAGTGCGTTTATATATAAAATCACGCACATTGTGCAAAACGGCAAGGACGAATAAGGGGATGGGATCTATCTAGCACTACTACAGAAAGCCTAATAGTAGACGCTAAATCACAGACGGTTTTGTGAAACCGTCTGTGATGTACACTATTACAGACGGTTTTAATTTGGAGGCCGTCTGTGGTATTTGTGGCGGGAAAAAGGAGTATCACAGACGGTTCTTACCGCTGAACCGTCTGTGATATTCCAATATCACAGACGGTTTTATAATAACAACCGTCTGTGATATTCCAGATTATTACAGACGGTTTTTATTATAAAACCGTCTGTGATACTGGAATATCACAGACGGTTTTTAATAAAAAACCGTCTGTGATAATATGGAATATCACAGACGGTTTTTTATTAAAAACCGTCTGTGAAACCAGATTATCACAGACGGTTTTATATTAAAAACCGTCTGTGATATGTTTCCCGCCTTGCAATCCCTCAAAATTTCAAATTTTTTCCCGCTTAAGTCCGAGTATGATTCAGTTTTGAGACACCTTCAGTAAAACGGGCATAACTTTTGCATACGGTGTCCGTTTTCGACGTTCTTGTACTCGTTGGAAAGCTAACGACGAGCCCGATCCAAAAATAACGACCCGCTTGCGCTAGTCGCCCTCCAAGACCCCGAAAATCGGCCATCTTTGGACCTAAACATGCATCGCAAGTTTTTGGTGTCTGTTTTTGCCCTTTTTCTTGGTCTTCCTTTTGGAATTTGGATTTTGCTTCAACTGCAAAGTTGTAGATTTCGTCGAAATCTTTCAAATGAGTATATATAAGCTATATAAAACATTGCTATTTTATCTTTTCAGACTAGTTGTTTATATTGCATCGGTATATAAAATTCTGTGCTCTAATTTACAGACGGTTCTATATATAGAACCGTCTGTGATATGCATTCATCACAGACGGTTCTAGCCAATAGAACCGTCTGTGATAATCCTCCTCAACCCAATCTCCGTTCCCGCGCCAAAAATTTCGAACTCCCGCCTCTCCCTCCCTCTCCCTCCCCTATAAATATAACCAAACCCAGCATGTCTCCTCTTCCTTGCTATCCTCCTCCTTGCTGTCCTCCTGCTTGCTATTCTCCTCCTCCTTGCTATTCTCCTCCTCCTTGCAGAAGCAACTAGCTCGTGCCAACCGTGCAGGGGCGAGAAGACATAGAAGATCTTTGTTTTTTCTCTGTTCTTGTTGTGTAACCTGCTTGTTGTTTTGGGATATTGTAATCTTTTTCTCTATTCTTGTTGTGTAACCTGCTGTTCTTGTTGTGTAACCTGCTCGTTATTTTGGGATATTGTGTAACCTGCTGTTCTTGTTGTGTAACTTGCTCTAATCTTAATAAAAATGGATGTTTTATGTTTGTGAAATGAATTGAGATTTGAATTGGATATATACATATACATGTTGATCTGCTTGTTTCAGAGGGCATGGCTAGCATTTCCTGAGGCTAGCTAATAAACAGAAATAGGTTTAGGAGTAGAAGGGAATATCACAGACGGTTTTTATTATAAAACCGTCGTGATATCTGAATATCACGACGGTTTTATAATAAAACCGCTCGTGATTTATAAATATCACGCACGGTTTTAGTTAAAAACCGTCGTGATTTATAAATATCACGACGGTTTTAGTTAAGAACCGTCATGATATTAATATCACGACGGTTTTAGTTAAAACCGTCGTGATATTAAAATCACGACGGTTCAAAACCGCTCGTGATGACCTCAGATATCACTGACCCATCAATTCAGACGGTTCACAAAACCGTCTGTAATGACGTTTTTGAACCGTCTGTGATGGCCTTTTCTGTAGTAGTGTAGCCTTCGTTGCCACTCAAGGTGCAACTTGCCACGAGGATAGGAGCGGTTAGTCAGTTCTGGTTGTCTGTCCCCAAGCCCTTGCTACTCAACCTCCATTCATTCCTGCAACTAGTACTCCAAAATCTCTTGAGAGCGTACCCACCTTGTCAATTACTATAGGCTTTTTAACTTTTAGTACAAGAGTTAAATCAAGTTTGTTATATACGCCCGCACTCGGAATCGAAATGCTAATCGCAGCCAAAAGAAAATCCCATCATATCTCCTTTTTGGCTAGAATTTAGATGCTATTTTCTTTTTAATGAAAAAGATACCTAGTCCTCGTCCTAGGTGTTCTCGCTTTTAAACGCTCAATCATCTCAGGACCATTCCTTTAACTGAATTTTAGTTGTCCTTTTTTTCTCTTTGACGCCAAAGTTGTGTTAGCTTAAACATATCAATCAGAAGTACATCTAAATGGAAAATAAGATAGGCGCATAATTAATTGACACGGAGACATTGCACGCTGAATAAAAACGAAAGAACGAAGACCTTTACCTCATATACTAATATATATGGGGAGACAAAAAAAATTCAAAGCTGTATAACACACGATGTTGGAAAGCTTGTACGTAGAATAGGTCTTTTTTTCGTTGCTCCTTATTTTCTTACCAGGTGCCACTTTTTCTCATACATGGCTTTTATTCATTTATTTTGCACGTCCAAACCATTGTTTTCCTCTTATACGTGGCTTTTAGTGTGGGCTGTCTAGGATTTTTTGTTTATTAGATTCATCTAGAATCTATCATAGGCACACTTGTCTTATAAGATTCTTTATTAGATTTAAGATACTTAATGGTAATTATTTACTGACCATAATAAGAATCGATTGAATCAAGGGATGGATGTTTTTCTTGTTTTAAGAATTTCTAGGATATTTCTCGTTTTCTTAGCAACTCAAAGAGGCATGCCATTGACTTTTATATATAATAGACGGATAGGTTTCAAATTCATTTAAAAATTAAATATCTAATCATCCTTTAATTTTTATTCAAATTCGTATGTTTTTAGATTGTGTATTTCTTTTTAGTTTTAGGTTGGAATTTGTATAAAAACTAAATTTTATTTTATTTATTATTTTACTTTTTAGGGTTTACTTTGAAATGCATAAAAAAAATCAAATTATTTATTTTATTTTGTATTCTGAATTTAAGGTAATTTGGATTGTATTTAATATACACTATTTCTTTTAATTTGTGGGTTTTCGTTTAATTATTATTGCGCCCCTTTTCATATTATTTCCCATTTTGCGAGGTCATATTTATCTCCCTGGACGGACTGAGCCTGAAACTGATTGACTTGGAAGTCTTTCGGACGCAAACAAATGAAAAAGAAGCAGTGACAACTCGGAATAGTCTATCTTGTCATGTGGTCGAAAAGAAAATTAAGAAGCAGACTAAGACACTAATGGACTACCGGGAGGAGGTGATACATGCATCGTTCCTTGTCTATTATTCTAAATCAAGATGGCGAAAGTATTTTGTGGAATCTCCTGACACAATGCAGAGTCTTGTGTAATTTTTGCAAAATTTTATCCATCCTATGTTTTTCTTGAAAATTCTTTGAAGGTCACTGTTTTGTGCAACATTATTTTGATTTGAAAAATTTTAGGAACATGCTAAAAAATATTCAAAATTTTATTTCCAGCACCATGAACTTATTTTTGACTTTTTGGAATGGTTTCTACTATAAATTCTCCTATGCCACTTTATGGATCATCTTTTCAAATTTGATTTTTAATTCAAATTGTATTTCATCCATTGTACATTCCGTTATAAAATTTGTATTTACAAGTTATTTTTCCAAAGAAACTTCAATCAAAAGCCAAAGAAATAAGATGCAAGCAAAAAGTTTTAAATTTTACCCATTTTTAACTTCCTAGAATTTGGGATATTACAAAAATCAAATTGCCAATTTTACTTTATGTTTTATTCCAAATTTTAGTTAATTTGGATTGTACTTATATAAATTCTTTCTTTTAATTTGCTGGTTTTTGTTTAATTATTATTGCGTCCCTTTTCATATTGTCTCCCCTTTTTTGAGAGGACATATTTATCTCCCTCGATAGACTGAGTCTGAAACTGATGGATACGACGACTTGGAAATCTTTCAGACGCAAACAAAAGGAAAAGAAGCAGCGACGACTCGGAAGAGTCAGTCTTTGGCATCCAAACAAAAAGAAAATAAGAAGCAGGACACTAGTGGGCTACCGGGGGAGGCAATACATGCATCGTCCCCTGTCTACTATTCTGACTCAAGATGGCGAAATGAGAAACGAAAATGAAAGAGTGTTTTCAGTTTGGCTTTTTTGTCACAAGAAGATACCTGCCAGCTTCATGATCAAGCCACAGGATCTCTTAGCTTTAGACTTTAGTAAAATATCACTGTAAGTAATCCAGTCAGATTAGCCCTGTTAAAGTGATTTTGATGTGCGGTGAATTTCACGGCAACGACAATGGCCATACTGCTAGGCAGTAGGAGTAGTTGTAAACTTGTAATGGTAATGGAGGTACGTAAATTGGCTCCACAGTAAAGTGGTAGTAGCACAATAATGCAAGTAAAGTGATCCATCATATCACATCCATCCACAGTTGGTGCAATCGGAATCGAAATGCTAATCGCTGCCAAAAGAAAAATCTGATCATGTCCTTGTCGGCTTGAATTTTGGTGCTATTTTCTTTTTAATAAAAAAATACCTAATCCCGTTTAGATGTTCTTGCTTTTAAGTGCTCAATCATCTCAGGACGGGACCATTCCTTTAATTGAATTTTAGCTGTCCTTGCTTTTCCCTTTGGCGCCGAAGTTGTGTTAACTTAAAGATATCAATCAGAAGACATCTAAATGGAAAATAAGAGAGGCGCACAATTAATTAACATGAACACATTGCACGCCGAAGAAAAAAAAGAATGAAGGAACACCTTTGCTTTGTATGCTAACATATACGGGGAGACAGAGTTTTGTATATGTTGCTCTGAATCACTTGTTTTTTTTTCCTACTCAAGTAGAATAACTCCATGTGGCTTGGCACTGTTTTTTCTTAATACTTGTATGATTGTTTGTATTACCTTGTCTTTTTTGTGGGATTGCGTTACGATTTACTTTGACTTTACCTAAGGCACTGTACTTTGTCATGAATTGACCAACTCACTAACCAAACCTCCTAAAGAGTCATGACTGAAATGTAATAGAAGCTGAAGCATGAGCTAAGCACTAAGGAATTTCTACACTAGTTGTTCAACATTTGCACTTGAGTGAAACCTGGGAAATTTTTAGCCTTTAAGAGTAAACATAGTGGCTTCATTTTCTATCGTTTTAAATAATATAATAGATATATTTATATATATATAGACAAATAGATAGAGAGGGAACAATGCCTTTGTGCTTCCCCGGTAGTCTGGTACGTGTCTTAGTCTGCTTCTTAATTTTTTTTGTCCGCATGCCAAAAATCGACTTGCAAGTCATTGCTAGCTGCTTCTTTTTCGTTTGTTTGCACCCGAATGACTTCCAAGTCGTCGTCTTCATATCCGTCAGTTTCAGACTTTCAACCTATCAAGAGAGCCATAAATATGAAAGAGGGCACTACTTGAATAAGTCAAGTGCAATGTCACTTTCTTGGAAATATTTCATCATACTTTAAAGAGGTAAGTAATATCTATCTACCTTTCATCATACTTTAAAAATTGTGCAAATCATTATTAAGAAAGTATGAAAGCATCTTTCAAAGTCTACAGGTATTTAAGGACAATTAGGAGGTTAGATTTATTAAGGAGTAGTAGCATTGGGAATAAAAATCACTAATTCATAAGAGCAATGGTACATAGGATAAAATAGAGAGAGTAGAGGGGCAAATACCTAAAACTTGTACAACAGCCTATATTTAGAGACAAAATAAAAAGACTAACACGACATATATTTGTATGACACGTATACGGCAGTACATTATTGGACACGTAACGGCAAGAACGGATAAGGGGAATGTATCTGGTCTTCGTTGCCACTCAAGGTGCAACTTGCCACGAGGATAGCGAGCGGTCAGTCAGTTCTGGTTGTCTGTCCCCAAGCCCTTGCTACTCAACCTCCATTCATTCCTGCAACTAGTACTCCAAAATCTCTTGAGAGCGTACCCACCTTGTCAATTCCTATAGGCTTTTTCACTTTTAGTACGAGGGTTAAATCAAGTTTGTTATATACGTCCGCACTCGGAATCGAAATGCTAATCGCAGCCAAAAGAAAATCCCATCATATCCTCTTTGGCTAGAATTTAGATGCTATTTTCTTTTTAATGAAAAAGATACCTAGTCCTCGTCCTAGGTGTTCTCGCTTTTAAACGCTCAATCACAGGACCATTCCTTTAACTGAATTTTAGTTATCCTTTTTTTTCTCTTTGACGCCAAAGTTGTGTTAGCTTAAACATATCAATCAGAAGTACATCTAAATGGAAAATAAGATAGGCGCATAATTAATTGACACGGAGACATTGCACGCTGAAAAAAAAGAAAGAACGAAGACCTTTACGTCATATACTAATATATATGGGGAGACAAAAAAATTTCAAAGTTGTACAACACACGATGTTGGAAAGCTTGTAGGTAGAATAGGTCTTTTTTCGCTGCTCCTTATTTTCTTACCAGGTGCCACTTTTTCTCATACATAGTTTTTATTCATTTATTTTGCACGTCCAAACCATTGTTTTCCTCTTATACGTGGCTTTTAGCGTAGGCTATCTAGGATTTTTTGTCTACTGGGTTCATCTAGAATCTATAATAGGTAGACTTATCTTATAAGATTCTATCTTATAAGATTCATTATTTTATTTAAGATACGTAATGGTAATCATTTAATGACAATAATAAGAGTTGATTGAATCAAGAGATGGATGTTTTTCTTGTTTTAAGAATTTCTAGGATATTTCTTGTTTTCTTAACAACTCAAAAAGGCATGCCATCGACTTTTAGTATATAATAGATAGATAGGTTTCAAATTCATTTAAAAATTAAATGTATAATCATCCTTTAATTTTTATTCAAATTCATATGTTTTTAGATTGTGTATTTCTTTTTAGTTTTAGGTTGGAATTCGTATAAAAACTAATTTTTATTTTATTTTAATTATTATTTTGTTTTTAGGGTTTACTTTGAAATGCATATCAAAATCAAATTATTTATTTTATTTTGTATTCCGAATTTAAGTTAATTTGATTGTACTTAATATAAACTATTTCTTTTAATTTGTGGATTTTCGTTTAATTATTACTGCACCCCTTTTTATATTATCTCCCTTTTTTGAGAGGTCATATTTATCTCCCTGGACGGACTGAGCCTGAAACTGATTGACTTGGAAGTCTTTCGGACACAAACAAATGTCACGTATACGGCAACCTATAAAAAACTTGCCAACAACCTATATTTAGAGACAAAATAAAAAGACTAACACGACATATATTTGTTTGACACGTATACGGCAGTAAATTATTGGACACGTAACGGCAAGAACGGATAAGGGGAATCTATCTAGCCTTCGTTGCCACTCAAGGTGCAACTTGCCACGAGGATAGCGAGCGGTCAGTCATTTCTGGTTCTGTCCCCAAGCCCTTGCTACTCAACCTCCATCCATTCCTGCAACCAGTCCTCCAAAATCTCTTGAGTGTGTACCCACCTTGTCAATTCCTATAGTCTTTTTCACTTTTAGTACGAGAGTTAAGGCCCTGTTTGTTTCCACTTAAGATTATTATAATCTAGCTTATAAGTGGGGATTATATAAGCTAGCTTATAATAAGCTGGTGGGAAATAAGCTGTCAGGTGTTTGACAGCCTGGGTTATTAGAGTTATGGATTGTTGTATTCGAATGCTTAAAGACTACAATGCCCTGAGAGAGAGGCACGGGATTTGGGGGTTGGATGAATGGCAAAGGTGAGTAATATTCCTAAAGTTTTATGGTCATTAAGATAAAAGGTGGGAAATAAGCTGAAATAAGCTCCTTTTTTGAGCTTATTAGATTACAATAATCTGGGCTATTAGATTATAATAAGTTACCTTATAATCTAGGCTGTTTGTTTCCACTTATAATTTATAAGCTAGATTATAATAATTTTAAGTGGAAACAAACAGGGCCTAAATCAAGTTTGTTATATACGTCCGCACGCGGAATCGAAATGCTAATCGCAGCCAAAAGAAAATCCCATCATATCCTCTTTGGCTAGAATTTAGATGCTATTTTCCTTTTAATGAAAAAGATACCTAGTACTCTAGTCCTAGGTGTTCTCGCTTTTAGATGCTCAATCATCTCAGGACCATTCCTTTAACTGAATTTTAGCTGTCCTTTTTTTCCTTTTAAGATTTCCTTTTAGCGCTTGAGAGTGAATATGGTGGCTTCGTTTTCTATCATTTTAATAATATAATAGATAGATTTCTATATAGATAGACAAATAGATAGATAGAGAGGGAACAATGCATGTATGCTTCCCCCGGTAGTCTGGTACATGTCTTAGTCTGCTTCTTAATTTTTTTTGTCCGCACTCCAAAAATCGACTTGCAAGTCATTGCCAGCTGCTTCTTTTTCATTTGTTTGCACCTGAAAGACTTCCAAGACGTCATCTTCATATCGTCAGTTTCAGACTTTCAACCTATCAAGAGAGCCATAAATATGAAAGAGGGCACTACTTGAATAAGTCAAGTGCAAGATCACTTTCTTGGAAACATTTCAAAGTTCTCAAATAATAATAACCAGTTTGGTCTTAAATAAAATTAATTTTGGTTATCTCGCAGTTCCATGCTTATTTCTTGCTGAATGCATCGTTAAGATACCTCGAAGAATTTTGGTTCACGGCTCCATGCTCTACATGCAGGCACTGTACTTTGTCATGAATTGGCCGACTCCCTAACCATACCTCCTGCAGAGTCATGACTGTAATGTAACAGAAACTGAAGCGTGAGCGTAAGCACTATGGAATTTTGACACTGGTTGTTCAACATTTGCACTCAAGTGAGATTGGGGAAATTTTCAGCCCTTAAGAGCAAATATGGTGGCTTTATTTTCTATCACTTTAATAATATAATAGATAGATAGATAGATAGATAGATAGATAGATAGATAGATAGATAGATAGATAGGGAACAATGCATGTATGCATCCTCCGGTAGTCCGGTACATGTCTTAGTCTGCTTCTTAATTTTCTTTTTGTTTGCGCACCGAAGATCGACTTGCAAGTCATCGATAGATGCTTCTTTTTGGTTTGTTTGCACCCGAAAGACTTCCAAGTTGTCTTTGTCATCTTCATATTCGTTAGTTTCAGACTTTCAACCTGTCGAGAGAGTCATAAATATGAAAGGGGTCACTACTTGAATAAGAACTTGCCACGAGGATAGCGAGCGGTCAGTCAATTCTGGTTGTCTACTCAACCTTCATTCATTGCTGCTACCAGCCTACCAAAATCTCTCTTGAGAGCGAGGCCAGTATTTTTCACTTTTAGTACGAGAGTTAAATCAAGTTTGTTATATACGTCCGCACGCGGAATCGAAATGGTAATTGCAGCCAAAAGAAAAAATCACATCGTATCCTCTTTGGCTAGAATTTAGATGCTATTTTCCTTTTAATGAAAAAGATACATAGTACTCTAGTCCTAGGTGTTCTCACTTTTAAATGCTCAATCATCTCAGGACCATTCCTTTAACTGAATTTTAGCTGTCCTTCTTTCTCTTTGACGCCAAATTTGTGTTAGCTTAAACATATCAATCAGAAGTACATCTATATGGAAAATAAGATAGGTGCATAATTAATAGACACGGAGACATTGCATGCTGAAAAAAACGAAAGAAGGAAGACCTTTACCTCATATACTAATATATATGGGAAATAGAAACAATTTCAAAGTTGTAAAACACACCATGTTGGAAAGCTTGCAGGTAGAATAGGTCTTGTATTTTTTTATTTCTCCTTTTTTTCTTACCGAGTGCCACTTTTTTTTCTCCTGCATGGCTTTTATTCATTTATTTTGCACATCCATACCTTTGTTTTCCTCTTATACGTGACTTTTAGTATGGGCCATCTATGATTCTTTTTTGTTTATTAGGTTCATCTTGAATCTATAATGGATAAGCTTGTCTTATAAGATTCTTTATTTTATTTAAGGCATCCAATGGTAACAGTTTACTGACCATAATAAAGATCCACTGAATTGAGGGATGGATGTTTCTCTCTTTTTTGAGAATTTCTAAGATATTTCTCTTTTTCTTAGCAACTCAAAAAGGCATGTCATCGACTTTTTGTATATAATAGATAGATAGGTTTCAAATTCATTTACTAATCAAATATCTAATCATCCTTTAATTTTTGTTCAAATTTGTATGTTTTTAGATCGTGTATTTCTTTTTAGTTTTAGGTTGGAATTTGTATAAAAACTAATTTCTATTTTATTTCAATTACTATTTTGATTTTTTAGGGTTTACTTTGAAATTCATATCAAAATCAAAATGTCGATTTTATTTTATGTTGTATTTGGAATTTTGGTTGATTTGTAATATACTTAATGTAAACTATTACTTTCAATTTGTGGATTTTCGTTTAATTATGGTTGTGTTCCTTTTCATATTATCTTCCCTTTTTGTGAGGTCATATTTATCTCTCGGACTGAGCCTGAAATTGATTGACTTGGAAGTCTTTCGGACACAACAAACAGAAAAGAAGCAGTGACGACTTGAAAGAGTCGGTCTTTGGCATGCAAACAAAAAGAAAATTAAGAAGCAGACTAAGACACTACCGGACTACCAGGGGCGGCGATACATGCATCGTTCCTTGTCTACTATTCTGCATCAAGATGGCAAAATAAGAAAAGAAAATGAAAGGAGTCACTACCACAGAAATGGTCATCACAGATGGTTTGGAACCGTCATTACAGACGGTTTCTTGAACCGTCTAAATCAATGGATCAGTGATAACCGCCTGAACCATCTGTGAAAACTATATCATAGACATTTCAGAATTAGAATCATTTATGAAGATTACTATCACAGAAGGTTCAGAACTAGAATCGTTTATGAAGGTATACTATCACAGATGGTTCGGAACTAGAACCGTCTGTGAAGGTATACTATCATAGACGATTCTATCCACAAACCATATGTGATATTCGGAATAAGAACCGTCTACGATAAAGACATATCACAGACAGTTCAGAATAAGAACCGTTTGTGATAGTTCTTTCTATACCTAAAAAACTAGCTAACATACCTAAAAATATTATTGTTTTTTAGCTAGCCTCAGGAAATGCTAGCCATGCCCTCTGAAAGCAAAACGACATATCTGAATCTGAATTCCTGATAATCTTTCGTTCTTTCTTTTACCTCTCGTCCTAAAATTTGTAAAAAAAAAAGGACCTTTGTTTCTTGATGTCTGGAATAGCCACTATAGTATTAGTTCCAGTAACTCGGAGTTTTGGCAATTTTGGAGAATTCTGAATTTCAATATTTCCAATTTTCCACTCCTATAGACTGAAAAATGGCAATCTCAATAAAAATTGATAGCTTAAAATTTTATTATACTAATCTAGTATCTTAATAAAAAAAGTTAAAAGAAATCACCACATCTCAATCTCAAGGGCTAAAAAATTTTATTTATACAATACCACACTACACCGCTCAATTGCACGGGCCATTGATTCCACGTTCTGTCACTGGTTGAGCCATTTCTCGGGCTTTCTGTTACAAGCACTAGCTAGTTGCATGAACTCTGTTTTCCCGTACCATGTAAACTAACTAAAAGCCACATGCCATTGTAGCTATACAAGTAGAGTAGGTGGTAATTTCGTTGGCATCGATGGACTCAATCGTGCAAGCCCAGCTCCCTGTTGCCTCCAATTAGCAAGACAGTCAAGACTCAAAAGCACTACACTTGCCATGCATGCATGCTTGCTTTAATTACTTCTACAAAACTAACATATATACTAAAGGTCGCATTCAGCCTGTATCTTCCGAAGTTTCACTTTTAGTTGTACCGCTACTCTTTGTTTCCTTTATTCCCTTGTTCAAGTGGAGCATTGTTCTGCATGTCGGTTCAAGTAGTTTGATTGACTTGGAGATCCACGGAATGCTCACACGCACGTAGTGAGCTGATCTGGTTGGTTTATTAATTCAGTGACCTGCAATAAGAGTACTAGAGTTTTCAACAAGTAATGTTCTCTTAAGGGAGACTGCGTCAGATATGTTTGCTTAAAAATGCTCGTATCTAATCAATTAATATCCTTGCCACGCTGCAACAGCAGCATCTTCTTCACGGATTATATGTTTATCTTCATAGCAAAATGAGAACAGCAAACCAATCTCAAGAAAATAGTAGTATAAAAGGCGAACTAAATAGTTCTCTTTGTGCTCGCCACGCAGCTGCTCATCTCATCCGGCTGTATCGGGCTGCAATTGGACAACTTTTGCTTATTAATGTTAACCATTTTCAGTGAACCTTCCCGCCGTTGCCTCCAAAAAAAAAAAAAACAAGATGATAGAATCGCAGGCCTGCATTATGCATACCACTTGAGGAATCCATCCAATCGCCCGACAGCCTCATCCAAATGTCAGAATTCTGACTGACGCGGCCACCAAAACTCATCAAACCCCATCTAGCCCTTACCCCCCCTCCTGCTTGTCGGAATATACGCGTGGAACTCATTCTCCAGCGCCCGGGAGAGCATGAGGTTCTGTCAGAGCAGCGCACGAGGGAAATACGGGCAAGCAGGAAAAACTTGGGAGAACCCTCCCAACAAAAAAAGAGGAGGCGCACTATGCCTTGGTGGCGTTGGCCTTGATTGTGCAGAGCATGGTCGCGAGACATGCTTCGGAAGAGCTCTCCAGCGATAGCTAGGTGGAGAAGCGAAACTGGCCAAGTCCAAGAAGACCTCTAGGGCCTCGTGCTGAACCTTGATGTCAACCTTGCACAGTGGCCCAACATCCAACGAGGCTGAGGCAGCGGAGCCCGGTGCAGTGCCCGCAGAACTTTAGCAGGTAGCACGCCTCGCCCTCCCTCGGCCGTTTCCTTGAACGCTGCACGAGATAGAAGATATCACTTCATCCAAAAAAAACATGAAAGGTGCTTTTATACTTTTCTCAACAGTGATTTGTATAATTTTTAAAACACGATGAATGATGAATAAATGTTACTTAACTCTTTATATACTTTGAGATTAATGTTACTCTTGTTAGATCCTCAAAAAACACACAAGAGAGAGACAAAGCGGAGTGGTTACGGCCAGCATCGCACCTAGGGGTTGCAGGCAGCCAGGCACTGCCCCAGCACCGGTTGTAGCTGAGGCATACGTGCGGGAGGGTGTGCTTTCCGCCGACGATTCGGCAAGGTCCGGCTCGGCGATTGCAAAGCTGTCAGACTCCCGCGGGGCCTCGAGACCTCGGCACCACCACTTCAGGGGGTGCAGGGTGAGAGGGTGAAGCAGCACCATGTGCGATGGGTGACCGACCAACACCCGAAGCCCCAACGGTCTCCGAACCCGTGTCAATCGATGGTCCGGAGGTGGAACCCAGGGTCGTCGCCCAACAGGCCTGGCGGGTATGAGCTCGGATTATTCACCCTCACCATCTGTGTGGGCCCTCTTCCACTTCTTCTTCACCTAGTCAAGGTCGGGGGTGTTCCGAGAGGGCCACACCCCGTGCGTAACAAACCCGATTCAGACGAGTCCCGCGGACAGCGGCCGAGCAATGGGAGTGCTCGTCCCCGGTGTACGGTCCTAGAAAGACCTCTGCCGCCTGGCCGACCTCGTCAATTGACAAAACTGTGTCAACACAAGATACCTGTGTTAGAAACAACCCAGCCAAATCCCCTGTAGCACCCCCACATACATGCAAAATACAGTACTATGTGGAATGTCATCGCAAATCATAAAGGAAACACAAGAAGAACAATAAAATATAAGTAAACCAAAACTTTAGCATTTCTCATCACAAATCATAAAGAAAACACAAGAAGAACAATAAAATCTAAGTAAACCAAAACTTCAGCATTTCTAATAAGTTCACAATTAAATAATGTAATAACAATTAGTTTTGCTATTGCACAGGCGACTGAAATTTTTTTATCTTTCAGTCACCTGAAATTGCACTCTCAATTAACTGAAATTGCAGCCCCCCTTCAAAAAAAGCAGCTGCAACTTTAGGTGATTCAGAGTGCAACTTCAGGTGACCTGAAATTACACTCTCAATCAACTGAAATTGCAGCCCCCCCTCCAAAAAAAACACCTACAACTTTAGGTGATTCAGAGTGCAACTTCAGGTGACTGAAAGATAAAAAAATTTCAGTCGCCTGTGCAATAGTCACTCCCAATAACAATAATGTCACCAGCAGAAGCAAATAGAGATAAATAGTTTGGGACACTGGACCGATATGAAGCTATTTTAGAAAGAAAATAATAAGTCAAATAATTGTGGTGAGCCATGGTGCTGGTAATTTGTGTGCCTCCCATGTCCATGCTCACAAGGAAATCTATTCCACTGATTTTTATTACCTGCAACGGAGGGAACAAGAGTGAGTCGAAAAAATCTTATAAGTAACTCATTGACAACAAGTGAAATGATATGAAAGTAATACAATAAAAATAAATCACAAGAAGTTCTAGGCAGCCACACACTAAGTGTGACTATGGCAAGACAAAGGGACCATGTCATATAGGAACATGTGATAAATGTGTTAGTGGAAACCCTAGGTAATAAGGAGATATGGTGATGAGTAATAATCATGCAACCGCATTGAGGACATATTTACGGCACTGATTTCAATAATTCATATACGAGGTTATACAAGAATAGTCAGGTACACCTCGACTATATCACTTGTAACGGGGTGTTATTTTCCCAACAACAAGACTGTAGAGCCCACAAGTACGTTGTTGAGTGGGTATTGTTATTATCCCTATGTATGATACTCAATTACGTAATTGTATTATGTAAAGAGAGATACCAAAAATGAATAGCAATATAGGTCGTCATGATACAAGGTTAAGGATGGATGCTGATTAACATTGAGTACCATTGGAGGTTAGGAATAAAATCTGATATGTAATAGGGAGATCGAAATGGGCATTTATAATAATACTGATACAGGCACTCAAGTGCTACGGTTTGAGATAAACAACCCTGGTGTAATTAACGACAGAAGATCTAGTGGTCCCATTGTAATTCCTCAAAATTAAACATTTAGGTAAACCCCAAGTTAACCATCCATGTCTACCATGAAATAGTACAAGAACTGTGTGCTAGATATCCATTAATTTGGGTACAATTAATTCTCATATTAGTGTTGTTAAACTAATAGTAATTAGCTGTCAAATGACTATCATCGATAGTCTCTATGCCAAAATGCCACCATAACACACCCTCATTCATATGAATTACAAGTTAATGAAACTAATCAGCAAATGGCCATGCAAGTGCAAACAAGTTTATCGCCAAGAGATAGATACAGGAGTAAAAGCGCGCAAGTTACTTGCCTACGAAGCGTACAACAAACCAACTGCACGAAGGATCAGAAATGTGACGTCATCCAGAGTTCCCTTCTATTGCCTGCCAAGCGTTCAGAAGACCAACTGCATGAAGGATCAGAATTGCGATGGCGTCCAGAGTTCCCTTCTATCCTCAAGTGCAAACCTACACTCAAGAAATTTGGACACTGTTGGACCCCAAAACATCAAAAATTCCGTTTTTGGCCCCCTGTACAAAAAAATTCCACTTTTGGACCCCTTCCCACCGCGGGATTCTCCCGTCGCGCCACGTGGCCCGGTCGTGCGGACTGGTACCGCACGACCGGCCTGCGCCGCTCCCGACCGCGCGACCCCGCTCGCGACCGCGCGTCCCTCCTCCTGAGTGCGCGAACGCTGTGCCGACCGCACGTCCTCACGGCCCGAGCGCGCGTTTGATTCTCGAGCGCGCGATTCGCTGAGCCGACCGCGCGATTCGCGTCCCGAGCGAGTGTCCGCCCGCTCGATCGCAGGAATCCCCTCCCGAGCGCGCGTTCACACTGTAGACGGGGAGCGTTAGGGTTTGGGCTGCGGTTAGGGTTTGAATTTCTCGTGGTTTTTGCAAGATTTGATAATTTTGTAGTTATAATCTGGGAATGAATCTGATGAAGTCGTAATAAAAGTTTATGTTCATTGCAAGTTGTACATGCAAAAAACATTATGCTAAATTTTTTTGCCGAAGGATTGAGCATAGAAATATCGATGCATACAGTAGTAAGTGAATTTTAGGGTTTGGGCTGTTTTTAGGGTTTGCAATCTCCGTGATTGTTTTAAGTTTTGGCAATTTTGTAGTTATAAACAGGGTAAAAATCTGATGAAGTTGTAATAAAAGTTTATGTTCATTGCAAGTTGGACATGCAAAAAAAATTATGCTAAATTTTTTTGCCGAATGATTGAGCGTAGAAATATCGATGCATATAGTGGTAAGTGATATTTCGAAGGTTAGTGAGAATTCGTGTACGGTGAGGACCGCTATGTTAATATTGTTAAATGAGGTGCTACGTGAATCATGGAATGCGAAAATACGAGATATTAAACTTCATAATACAGTTGGGAGTAACATGCCGCGTAGATTTTTATTCCCCCGAGCGCGCGTTTACACCGAGCGTTAGGGTTTGGCTGGAGTTAGGGTTTCAAATTTCCGTGATTTTTGTAAGTTTTGGCAATTTTGTAGTTGTAATCTGGGAAAGAATTTGATAAAGTTGTAATAAAAGTTTATGTTCATTGTAAGTTGTAGATCCATAAAACATTTTGCTAAAATTTGTTTAGGAACGATTGAGCGTAGTAATATCGATACATACAGTCGTAAGTGAAGTTTAGGGTTTGGTCTGTTGTTAGGGTTTGCAATCTCCGTGATTGTTTTAAGTTTTGGCAATTTTGTAGTTATAAACTGGATAAAAATCAGATAAAGTTGTAATAAAATATTATGTTCATTGTAAGTTGTAGATGCATAAAAAATGTTGGTAAATTTTTTTAGGAAAGATTGACCATAGAACGGTCGATACATAAAGTGTTAAGTGATATTTCGAAGGTTAGTGAGAATTCGTGTACGGTGAGGACCGCTATGTTAATATTGTTAAATGAGGTGCTACGTGAATCATGGAATGCGAAAATACGAGATATTAAACTTCATAATACAGTTGGGAGTAACATGCCGCGTAGATTTTTATTACATGCATAACATATAGCATGATATGCGACTAACCCACCCAATCGCCAGACGACCTCTTGTGTGGACCGGGGCCACTTTCCCTTCCTTGCCCGCTCGGCGTTGAACTCCTCGCTGCCTCTTTTGCCTTAGCCGCAATTTCCCTCTTTCTCTCGCACTCCATCTCGCGAGCCTCCCGCTCCCTACGCGTGCACGCTTGAAGATGAGCTTGCGTCTCGCGCTGTATACGCAGGGTGTGCTCGTGCTTGCGGTGCTCCTCCTCCAGCAACTCCTTCTCCTTTGTGACATTCCACTCCTCGAAGTCGAGGGTCCATTGGTCCTCAGGGTGGATCTCAAGATCGATCCATTTGCGGTAGCCACACAGGCTCCGAGACGTAAATACATGGGAGATATTGTTAGTACGTGCTGTGAAGGAGAAAAGGTAGGGGAAAATGGTGCATGTGGTCGTTACCGGCTGCCGATAGGTTGCGGTGTCAAAATGGCGGTTGGGGTAGTCACTGGAGTAGTTTGTTTGCGCAACCCAAGTACCGCATACCTAGACTGATGCGGTGCTTAGACTTGAAGAACTTGCACACGTCCCCCGCACCAACAAAGGGGAGGTGTCTCCCCCTCAGGTGGTAGTTGTGGCGAACGCTCGGTGGGGACGTCCGGGATGGGGTTGTTGCTCGCGGCGCTCTGGGGACCTTTCATCGTAGCACGATGGGCTTGTTCTACCCGGGCCTGTATCGCCCTTATTTTCTCATCGCGGGCGGCAGCTGACCGTGCTATGTCACGGGTCTCCTCCCAATCCTTCACCATCTTGTCCCATTGCTTCTTCTCGCCTTTGTCCATCCCGGTTGGGTAAGGGAAGCGCGATGTAGTATGGGGTTTGGATGTGCAATGTTCGCTGGGAAATGGAATGCATACCAATTTATAGGGGCCGTTTTGTCTCTACTCGTACGTCTAAAGCTGGTCCGCGTGGTCGTAGCAGTGAGTAAAGATGGGAGTGCTGCGATATCACTGAAAAAAGGCCCCGTTTTGTAATGTCTCTGAGCAAAGCTACCCTGTTTTGTCATCTCACTGAGCAAAGCTGACCTCTTGTTGTCATGTCACTGAGCACAGCTGCCCTCTTTAGTACTGTCACTGCCCAAAGCTGGCATCTTTTGTCATCCCACTGAGCAAAGCTGCGCCGTTTCGTCATGTCACTGCGCAAAGCTGGCATCTTTTGTCATCTCACTAATCAAAGCAGCCCTGTTTTGTCATGCCTCTGAGCAAAGCTGTCCCGTTTTATCATGTCACTGCGCAAAGCTGGCATCTTTTGTCATCTCACTGAGCAAAGCTGCCCCGTTTTGTAATGTCACTGCGTACCACTGGCATCTTTTTGTCACCTCACGGAGCAAAGCCGGCAATGGTGAAGATATCCTCCCACGTAATGGACGGTGGAACTTCACCAATAAGGTCAGGGACTGAAAATGGATAATTGATGAGATAGGCTTCTCCCCTGATGACCTGCAGGAATTTGTGCATTCACTCTCTTACGTGTACGTAGAAAATTGTACCACACGTCATTCTGCCAACTTAAAGTATTACTGTAATATTTATATGTCGTAATGGCCTAGCCAGAGTCATCAAGCAGCTCGGTAGGCGGTAGCTCAACAGCACCCCGTTTTGTCTAGTCACTGAGCAAAAGCTGATCTCTTTTGTCATGTCACTCAGCAAAGCTGACCTCTTTTGTCATGTCACTGAGCAAAGCTGCCCTCATTTGTTATCTCACTGAGCAAAAGCTGACCTCTTTTGTCATGTCACTGAGCAAAGCTGGGCCGTGTTGTCATATCCCTAAGCAAAGCTGCAATCTATTGACATCTCACTGAGCAAAGCTGCCCCTTTTTTCACATCTGTGTGCAAAGCTGTCCTCTATTGTCACATCTCAGTGCATGCCACTACCACGACGGCCAGCCACGTCCGAGGCGGCCCCCTCAGCAATTCTCCATGTGGGTGCCACGAGGCTCGTTTGGCATGTAGGTCACGAGAGTTATGGTTGTGTCGTATTTGAGTTCATGTATGTGTTGAATTAAATTGTTGGGTGTACTACTTTCCATAAATTCTGTATGTGCAATGTATGCGTCACTGCGGAAAGCTGGCCTCTTTTGTCATGTCACTGCGGAAAGCTGGCCTCTTTTGTCATGTCACTGCGGAAAGCTGGCCCGTTTTGTCAAGTTTCTGGGCAAAGCTGGCCCGTTTTGTCAAGTGACTGGGCAAAGCTGCCCCGTTTTGTCATGTCACTGGGCAAAGCTGCCCCGTTTTGACATGTAACCCAGCAAAGCTGCCATCTTTTGTCATGTCACTGAGCAAAGCTGCCCCTCTTTCTGAGGTCACTGCGCAAAGCTGGCATGTTTTGTCTCTGCATTGAGCATGGTGTGGGTTCCAGATTTGTGTTGTCTGTGGTCTTTGTGCGTGAGGCTGCCCCCCCCCACACAGCCTATAAAACGGTGCCATCCCTCACATACTCCTTGGCCATGTTATCAGTCACCTCCTGAGTTAGTTGTTCACAATCTGTGTAGTTTTCTTTCGTGCTCACTCCCCCAGACTAGGCAATGAGTCAGCTCAGCGCGTCTTCATGGGCACCCATGGTGATGTGCCCAAATTGCAACACGGTGGTTAGACGTAGGACAACACAAACGGCCGCGAATCCTGGGCGACACTACTACAAGTGCCCCAATTACTCGGTGAGTTAGATTGTTTCGGGTTCATTCAAATGGTGGTGGTATGTTTAAAAATCTTCTTGTCATGGATTCGCAGGAAGCTTCTGGTGGTTGCCGATTCTGGGTGTGGGAGGATGAAATGGGAAATAGGACAGACAGTTTTCGCCGTGAGAGAGTTGTCGTGGGGGGTTGCGACCCCGTCGGGATGCGGCATCGTTTCGACAGACTAGAGTGGAAGATAAATTTAATGTTGTGTGCTATTTTGTTTCTTGTGATTATTGTTATCCTCAAGTTGTAGTGCTGGAGGTTCTCCTCGTGTATGTTGCTAATGTTTTATGCTATGTTGTCGTCAAGCTATTTTGGTAATGTTTTATGTACGGTTGTGTTGTATTTTAGTTGTTGTGTTCGTTGGTGTGTTGGTGGTTGTACTACTTGCTACGTGTCATGTACGTGAAATGTATGTGTTGTTTCGTGTTGTCATTGCCTGATGCCTTCTTATTATGTATGCTACGTTGTCGTCAAGCTATGTCTTCTCCCGCTACCCCATAGTAAATCAAAGAACTTAGAGCAACCCTTTTATAATGGAAACCATCTTTGAACATCAAACCATCAAAGACTTGAAAAACATCACAAAAATTACAAAAGCACAATTAAAAAAAATTCATTCATCATCTCCTCCTCGCCGCCTCGTACGGCGCATATGATCCTCTGAGAAGGTGAACCTGCTAGGGGAGCGTGGTGCAGCGCGAAGATCATAGTGCGAGGGATGTGGCCGAGGCGGTGGTGGGTACAACTCTGTGGAGAGTTGCGACGGCTGGCCAAAAATCATAGAGCTCAGCCATTCGGAGGAGGTGTCTACGTCCTGCTTAGATGGTACAACTGAATTAGGCAAAGGAAAGTACAAAAATTGTTCATAATGAGTACACATGTTTAGCTTATAACGTTAGTGCATACCGGGGTATGTGACTGGTGAAATGACGATGTGGACGGGTAGTCGTGCATGTACTCCTGCGATGACATGCCTTGATAGGTCTGCCCAAACCACCTGTCCCGGTCATCTAGGTTGCTCTGCACGGTAGGGACATACGAGGGCATCGGCCCCTCAGGTTCGTCCGGCGAGTCATCCTCGGCCTCTGGAGTGGGCCCACGTCGGCCTGGAGAGCTATCCCGTTGCGACGTGCTATCCCGTCGTAATTGCTGCAATACGAACATGTGGTTAGAGATAATTGGTAAACGAGTGCATGAACAAATAGTTGGCAATTGTCAAACCGACGGGCCGAAGCGCGTGGAGGCCGAGCGAGTGTCTGCAGTAGGCCCCCGTCGTCCTAGAGAGCGCAGTCGTTCGTCCGTCGCCCTCCGTGATGACGTCGCCCTCCGTAGCAGCGTGCTATCCTGTCGCAATTGCTGCAAGATGAACATGTGGTTAGACATAAATGGTAAATAAGCCGATAAAAAATAGTTGGCAATTGTCGAACCGCTGGTCCGAAGCGCATGGAGGCCGAGCGAGCGTAGGGACTATCGGACTGGGATGGACGCGACGTCGATGGCCGTGCTGATGGTGGTTCTGACGGCGGCGCGGAGGGAGGTGGCGGTCCCTGGCCACGTCCGCCACCGCGTGTAGCAACAACGTCATCTCGGTGGCGACCACAACTCAAGCCCCGTATCGCACCCCTTGCAGTTTCGCTGATGCTGCGCATATAACCTACCCACCGAGATTCGGTATTTGACTTCCTACGTCGTATAGCCTCATTAGCCTCATCGTCGATATGATGTAGCCGGTCCACCTGCAGTGAAACAAACAGTCAGTTCAAACGTAATCCTGCACTGCGTAATGACATAGTAATCTCGTACCGCCTGGTCGACCCGTGCCGCTAGATGATGGTCTGGACCTTCCTGTATAGCGGCCTCGTGAACAGCATGAAGTGGAGGATGTGGCGGATCCCCTGTAGTAAGCCTACAGCGGGTGCGTGGAGCGTACCAGTCAAGGTATGCCCTATACATCGCGGGGTCGTCCGGCCGTGTCTCATCCACAACCATCGTATCCGCATGGTCAGACCACATGTCTGTCCACACCCGCTGTGTGGCTCTCCAGTCTTCTGTCGCTCGCCCTCGCCTCGATTGCCTGCAAGTTCATTGAGACATTACACAATTACTACGGTAGTGACATTGACACTAATGCAGTAATTAAATTTGGGGTGTAGTGACATACCGGTGGGTGATATCCGTAAGAGGGCGTCCTGCCATGGGAGGGACATGCTGGTACAGCCCGAACTGTTTCATGACTCGCTGTGGGCTGTATGGCTCGACGCAGTGCGCGAACACCAAGTGGCAGGTCGTCATCCAGTACCTGTGATCCTGCTCGCACTGAGATGACAACCCGTGGGGGGCCGTTTTCTCAATGAACTCTCGAGACCATGGCCACTAGACTACGTCGCCAAACGGCAGAAGCTCGAACCACTGGTGGAAATCCGTGTACGCACGTCTCGGTCTCTCCCTGGCCCACCGCAACTGACCATGCGTCCAACGTGTACCCATTGTGGGCGCATCAACGGGGGCGTCGCCGTACAACTGCGGGATGAGGGCATAAGGGTGCACAACAACACGACCAAAGGAAGGCCTGCCAACGGGGAAGTGTTCCCATGACCACAACTGAAGCAGAAGGTAGCAGGCGGCTAGGACCGGCTCGCTGGCCGCGGTACGTTGCGAGGCGTCACACAAGCCTCGGTATGTGGAGCAAAGAACTGCTGATCCCCAGCTATACTGAGGCTGCTGACCAGGCCAGCCATCCGCCAAGGACTCCGCTAGATGTATGTAGCTAGGCTGCACGGAGTCTCCAGTCGTGCTAGGGAACAAGACGTACCCGAACAGATATAGCAGGTATGCAACGAAGTGCGTCCGCACCGCGGCCTCATCTGCGTCTGCAGGACAGGTCATGTACCGACGAAGCCATCCATGTGGCACCCCAGCTGCATTGTCTCGGATCGCATGACCGAACCGGTGACCCAGAAGGACCTTCCAATCTGCTGCCTTTGGGGGTGGCACCACAGCAGCACCACGGACGGGTAGACCTGTAATCATCGTGACGTCCTGCAGAGTAACCGTCATCTCCCCCCACCGGAAGTGGAAGGTGTGAGTCTCCGGCCTCCATCGATCAACGAGAGCGGACAGCAGTGGCGCATCATACTGGAACCCATGCGGTAGATCCAACATGCGGGCAATGGGCAGCAGACCGGTGTCCCGCAGTAGTGGGATGTACCGCTGGTCGAGACGCCAGTTCTCTCGGGGGCCCCTAAGGACGAAGCAAGGAGGCCCGTGTGCGGGTGCCGACAACCACACATGGCATCGGTGGTGCTCGTCCTAACGGGGGTCTAGCAGCTCGAACGCCATGTCCTGCCAAAGAAGGATAACAAGTTAGTGTACATTATAACAAAATGTGCAACAAATAACAACATAATTAACAACAAATGTAATTACAGCGAAACATACGGAATGTGCCAAAACATACATAAAATGTGCACACGAATATGACCCACACGACAAGGAAACAAATGGAATGTGCGAAAACAAACATAACATGGTAATGTGCAAGACATAGCTACATCGAGCCAACAATTCAGCGTACACCTCCTGAATAATACATTACATATGGATTGTGGTTGGTACTACGGAGCGTTGCTTGATGCCGGCCTGTTTGGGCACTGACTGAGGGAGTGGCCAAAGGTCTTGCATAGCCTACACTTCGGGCGCCGAACACGATCCCCTCGCTGGCTCTCATCCATGTCGTTGCGGATGCGACGGCTTTGTCGGCTTCCATGACCGACATGCTTCAGTGCATCGTTGGGCACCCACTTTATCTCCCCGGCCATAATTCCCTGTAGTGCATGTCTACCCCGTACGAATCGAACTCTGCACTCCATGTTGCATACAAGTGCTGCATGTCGTAGTACTTGGAGATGTACTTGTGTCGACGCCGTTCCATACAAAGACAAAGCCGCGTACACATGGGAGCATGGCTTGTGCGAAGCTGGGCTTGTTGCGGTGCAAGATGCTTCATCACCAATCGTGCATACCTGCTTGCGCTCCCCTCTAATGTGACCCATGACATACTTCTGCCTTAGGCGGACCTCAAACTTCCTCCTTAATCCATCAATGGGCTGAGCAATGTGGGATCGAGCCTTTTCCATCTTCCTGTCCATGAAGGCCTGCATAACCTCAGAGTACTGCTTGTTTTCCTCAAGGTGCTTCTGCGCCATCATGGCTCTATTCACAAAGTACCCGACGGTACGGTTCCAAGTCTCGGCCATGATTGCCGTGATCGGCAGGGATCTGACGCCCTTCAAGACACCATTATAAACCTCGGACATGTTGGTTGTCATGATCCCATACCTTGCCCCACCGGTGTCGTGCAACAAAGACCACATTTCCAAGTCAGGTGCATTGGACTGAACCCATTGTGAGAATACCCCGACTCTTGTGGAGCCCCCCTCCACAGCCCCTGCTTCTGTATGCACATGCTTCGTAGCCTCCTGATCGAGCTGCCTCCACAAGGCGTCGAACTTCCGCTTCTGGTTCTGCATGCATAGCTTCTTGAACATTTTCATTAGGTCCTTGCTACGGAACCTTCTATGGAAGTTCGCTGCAATATGCCTCATGCACCAGCGGTTCTTCACATCACTCCACTGGCAGGGGGGCTGCGTCCCATTCTGCAACGTTCGCAACGCAGACAGCAAGCTTGCATTGCGGTCGGAGATAAGGCACACTTCAGGGCATTGTTGCACTACGGCATGCTTCAAATTGCAAAGGAACCAAAGCCAGCTATCTGTATTCTCGTTCTCCACAATTGCAAATGCCACTGGGAGTAACTGGTCATTTGCATCGGCTGCAACTGCGGTCAGAATAGTACCCTTGTACTTGCCGGATAGGAACGTCCCATCTACGGTTAGCACTGGACGGCACCACCTGAACCCTTGTATCGCCTGATGGAAGGCCCAGAACACTCTGTCAAGAATGAAACAGTTCGGGCCCTCCGTAGGATGAACCCTCTGCTGCCTATTTATGTACGTGCCTGGGTTTGATTGTGAAATTTGATGCAGCATCCTAGGGACCAGGTCGTACGCCTCCTCGTACGTCCCATACATTTGACGCAGCACCTTTCGCTTCGCCCGCCATACCTTCTTGTAGCTCACTTCGTAGCCCGCCGTGTTCGCTACTTCTGCCATTAGAACCTTCGGGGTAATTGACACATCCGCCTGGACGAGGTGCGTGACCACCTCCGCAACATACGATGATGTCATGTTGCGGTGTCTATGTACTGGCCCCGCAAGCTGGCAACTGTGATCTTGGAGCACCGTTATCCGGAACTCCGTGCCAACGCCCTTTACCGTTGTGCACGGACTTTGCCACCACATGACCCGTCGACACACTTCACGACGTACGTGTCCGGCTTTGACTTGTGGACCCGATACGTCCGGCTTATGTTGACGGCATGTCTAGCAATAGCCTGCTGGACAGCACTCTTATTACGGAAGCACTGCCCCAGAAAGAGTGCACCTTCGTTGAACCCCCATTCTCCCTCCTCCGCCTGTGGCAGAACTAGGGCTGCCGCTGCGATGTCGTCCAGTCTTGACGACACGTACGCACCTTCCGTCGTCACAACACGACCTACCACCCCTCCAGTTGCACCTTCGCCATCCTCATCCTCTCCAGAACTGCCTGTTTCCACCTCCTCCTCCTCCTCGCTGCCCTCTTCTTCCACCTGGTCCCCCAGATACTCATGACAGTCAATACGGGCGGCCCACCACCTCTCGTCCACACCTTCGTTGCGCTGGAAATTATTCGCACGCCTCCTGTCGTCTTCATCACCCACTTCTTCGCCCACATGTTCTCCCGCGGAAGCGTCTTCATGACCGCCGGAGATGAACTCAGCCACTACATCTCCACCAGCGGCATCTGAACCAACCATGGCTGATGATTCTGCCCTCTCCACGAACTCGACATACACCATTGGCCTCCCATATATCGCAGCATCAGGGTTGCACACGACCTCCATGTAGTTCGCCCATGACGCGTCATTGGTCACCTTCAGAAGTTGCCATATGCTCTGCCTTTCATCATCCACCATTGTGGCATAGACTGCCTCGATCCGTAACTTCTTCCTTGCAGTCTGTCGATCGAACGCCGAACGGACACACCTTCGTAGCTCAGACAAGCTCATGGCGCTTAGACCGGGTGCCCGGATCACGGTCCGCTCGCAATTTGACAGGTCCACCCCATACGGCCCATCACGTACAAGAGCACTCCCATAAAACACGAACAATTGTTCAATGCCAGCCATTGCGTACCTAACATAAGTGCATAATCAACCATTTTAGTACACATCATGTAACAATCGTACCATTAAAAAAATTCCAACATACATTACACTACATATTCATTTCATTTTTATTTGCATTGGTCTTATTTATACAATTTTTTTCGTAAAATTTCTTTCTTTAAATTTTACTTAACGCCGCCTTCCACTAACCAATTTCAATTCCATTTTTTCCCAATTAATGCAAAATTTCCATAACTGAACTTTACATAAATCAACAAAATAAATCTTTGTAATTTCATGTCCTCAGTTTATTTCATTTCACTATACCTTCGTACTACTTTCCTCGTATTTCTATTATAATAATCCAAGTTTACTCCCAATTTTAATTTTACACGTTGCCTACGGGCACACTAAGCCTAGTAATTATCCATATTGTCTCTAATCTAACCACTGTTCCTACCACCTACATATGCTCTAATATAAATATGTACTTTTTCAACACCTACACATGTAAGCACATATGTTCACCAAAAACTAACTACATTACAATACGTAACTTCAACATAAAATACGACATTATCTACACTACAATAAAGCATGCATCATATGTGGATTTTTACCTACTCATACACAATTTATGACACATTGGCTTATAATACATATGTTCATATAAAGATTAGCTACAAATACGTACCGTACCAAATATTGCCATACCGTGTCACACATTCACATAAAATAACATTACCAAACGATAGTTTGTGCTAAGCGACTAATTATGGACTAATCACATACATAAAAATTTAGTTTCGCGGGCACAAGACTTACCTCTTCTTGAAGCTCACGACACGATCTACAACTTTTATACTTGCAAAATCCGCTGATTCCAAACAAAAACAACTCAAATCTACGTGTTTTCACTCCTCTCTTCCCTTCACTTTCTCCCTCGCTCTGTCTTCACTTCAGCTGCGAATGAGCGTTCTGGCTTCGACAGCAGTTCTTCTCCCTCCCTTGCGCTATGATTCTGGTCTTTTAAGTGTGCATTCAGCACCCATAGAGAGGGGGCCGTTTGTGCCCTAACGACACGTGTGCGAGTGGACAGAAGAAAGCACTGCGCGCGCTGGCTTTTCCTCCTTCTTTCGGCGGACGGACGGGACGTCAATTATTCCCGCGGTCGCCAATTATTCGCGCGCTGGAGGCGGCACTCGTGCGGTCGGCAGATGAGACGCGCGCTGGAGGACGGCACTCGCGCGCTCGGCCGACGAAACGCGCACTCGGGCTTTGGATCATGCGGTCGGCGGGTGATGGCGCGCTCGGACGGCGGGGTCGCGCGGTCGGGAGCGGCGCAGGCCGGTCGTGCGGTACCAGTCCGCACGACCGGGGCACGTGGCGCGACGGGAGAATCCCGCGGTGGGGAGGGGTCCAAAAGTGAAATTTTTTTTGTACAGGGGCCAAAAACGGAATTTTTGATGTTTTAGGGTCCAACAGTGTCCAAATTTCTACACTAAGGCAAGGTAGAGTTAAGGGAAAGAATAGATTAGGAACAATAACACAGGATGTCGGTTGACTCCCTACATGTGGCTACCCTAGTCACGCACGCACTCACAGTTCACCGGGAACAAGCTCACAGCAACGGCGTGAGGCCACGGTGCTGGCAACCCACCTCGTTGCATGTGGCGGCGCAAGGACGCGTGGGCAACCTAGCTTGTCTAGCGTGCGGTGGCACAAGGGCACGCACCAGCGGCCCCATGAGGGGAATAGTGACGGTGGCTGGGCTCTCCTGGAGCGCGTTGGTGTAGGGGTGCGCAGCAGCGGTGGCATGGGGAAATGGCGACGGCGGCTGGCCTCTCCTGGCGTGCGGCGGTGCAAGGGCGCACCTGGCATGCGGCGGTGGCGCCTGAAGAACCCGAGATGGGTTTTTGATTGAGAGAGATGGACTCTGTACCTTTTGGAAGGGATTCGTGGAAAAAATGATTAAGATTACAGGATTAATGGGTATAAATAGGCAAGAGATGATCCGATTTTTTAGGATTTTATTGGTATTTCCTTAGATTTTTGGATTTGAGGGTGTTACACCCCCCAATGAAATTTCAGCCACTTCAGCTTCCTTGCCACCCCTTCGATTAGGCAAACGCCATCAAGGTTGTCACCAAGGGGTACCTCCTAATCCATGGCTAGGGATCAAATCCCTAGCATGCAGTACTCCTCTGCGAGGTCCTGCATGGACAGTACCGATTGAAGCAGTAGTGGGTGGGCCTTGTCCCCCTTCCCCCTTGATAGTTGTACCTCTAGGGAGGTGATGAGGTCAATAGGTCTGCCATGGGAATATGGGCCTTCGCCTGTGGGGGATTGGTGGTAGAATCATTTATTGGTCCACTCCGATTCCCACTGGTTCCGTGAGGCAGCCACCAACGAGTACGCCGACCTTGCTGCCTTCACTTTGAAGTTCACGCTGCCAAAGTTCACCATGTTGTTGGTGCCCTTCCTCTGCTTGGGTTGACACTGGGCGTCGTGCAAGTGTGTGAGCGAGTTTGAAATATACTTTTATGGGTTTGTTCATATTGGTTTTTGGCTTTGGCTTATAGATAGTAATAGCTTGTAGAGATAGAGACACTCGCATGCAATTTTAGCCGATATAAATGAAGTCACTACAATATATACTACAATAGATTAGTAGACCTCACCTTGAAAAGACGGTCCATTTAAAAGATAAATACTGTAGAAAAACAGCTTTTAGAAGCTAATACAATTATGGACAAGCATGTCCTAAAACAAGTTTAGCCATCCCCCAATCCTACCCTTCCTCCTCATCCCCAACTCTTCCACTGATTTCACCGAATTGATTGTAGGTGAAGCTCCGCTCCAACATCGAGATGGGGTGGTGTCAGCAGTGCTAAGATCCGAAGAAGAGGAGGCAGCGGGATCCGGGCATGGTGGCGGGGCGGGGACACAAGCATGTGACTGTGTCGACGATTAGATCTGGGCCAGATGTGGAGCCACCGGATAGGCTTCATCAGCCTTGAGCCCACCCTGAACCCCCAAGATGGGCTGGCCCATCAGATTGGAGATGAATGATGAGTTCATCCACCCCACAGGCCACATCACAGACACACACCAGAGAGTACGCACCACGCATGCAAGGGTTCTTCGAGAGAGGCAGAACACGCACCTAGTGGCTGGCTGCGCCCGGCGGTCCGAGCACCTGGCGGCTGACACACACAAGGGAGGCACAGAGACGCCACTCGATGGCACGACAGTTGGCTGCTTGCGCGGCTGAGTAGATCCAGGAGGGCGGCGACCGAGCTGCGGAGGTGCCCGGGCCAGTGAGGAGCGGGCATAGTCAGGAGCAACTGAAGCGAGGAGGCGAGCAAGAGAGGAGCCGGCCAGCCAGGCAGGGGGCGCGTCACCGGGGGGAGGAGAGCCGGGGAGGCGAGCAGCGGAGCAAGAGGGGAGCGATTGGATTTGCGGGGGAGCTGCCAGCCGGGGAGGCGAGCAAGAGGGGAACAGGCGAGCAATTGAGCAAAATAGAGGGAGGAGGGACTGCCGTCTGACTGACTGATTGCCGAAGTGCCAAGAGCCAGGCTCCAGAGCCAGAGGTAAATTCTTTATATTGAATTATTGTAGATCATTGCATAACAGAAGTCATTCAAACCTAACTTGCAAGTCATCCTCATCCCTTGATCAATATGTTTTGCCTGATGTTTTGTCATCTAGAAAATTAAATAGTGGTTTTTGTTGTGCTTTACCACTTAAATAAATAAATGCAAAGTATGAGTAAATAAATACAATGAAATGAAAAGTATGAGTACTACAAATCTGAATCTATTTATATAATTACATGTACATTCTATTTTATTTTGACCATGAACGTAAGTCATTTCTAAAGGTTTTCTGCAGCCAAATGTTGATATCAAAACGGTGCTATCTCAGCTCGTGGACAGATTGTCAAACTATGCTGCCACAAGTCCTGAAGTAAGCATTCCCTACTCCACTTAATCACTGTAGATTTTGTTTACGCTTTTGACATTAATGAATTGTGCAGGTATTGCCAGAGTTCTTGCAAGTCGAAGCTTTTGAAAAGTTCAGCAATGCTATTGGAAAGGTAAATCTTTAGTTGCTACTTATGAAATCAATATTCAATCATATGTCATGTCGTCTTACCTTTTTTATGCTAATCTTAAATTGTCTAGTGATTTAAGCTAGCGCTTTAATGGTACATTTCGTTTATTTTGAATATTCATAATTATTTGCAATTTATTATTGTATCACTGATTTTGCTACTTTTGATACGTAGATGACTGATCTCTACTGCTGGAACATATTTATATATTTTTGGAATGTGCTTTCTATTACTGAGGTACTTTCGTTGTATTTTTCTCTTTTTATAATTTTATTCTCTTTTGTTCATATATGAATTTGGATTACACAAGAGTAAAATACTATGTTTGTATCAATTTAGCTTAGTCCTAGGCTTTGAGTCCACCCTCTATTTTCATCCTGGCTTCGCCACTAATCTGGGCGAGCAGTAGGCAGCAGGATCTATTCAAGGTGGTGGTGTGGCAGGATGCATGCGTGGTGGTAGTGGCCGGGATGCGTCCGGGCGAAGAGGAGGCGGTGGGATCCAGGTGTGGTGGTAGAGGTGACATGCAAGTGTGGTGGCGAAGGAAGGAGCTTACAAGTGTTGCAAACCAAACACACCCTTGGCAGACTCCCAACACATCCCAGTGTAACACCCCGCCATTTAGTGCCATATCACCAGTTTTTAACTTGAGCTGCACTAGCATATAACACTTGTTGACCCAAATTGTAGCAATTCTTGGTTAACCTTTTTGGGCGAAGCGAGGACAAAATCCCAAGAGAGTTGCTACGCATGCGTGCCCGCTCAGAGCATCAACCCTCGCTACACGAACTACATATGTGTGTGGCCTTGTAGTGGCACACGGCATAGATTGTGTACCAAGAAGTGTTTTTGGGTATTTCACGCTGACGAGGGCGATAGTCCATTAAGGGGGGAGGGGGAGAATGTAACACCTCGCCCTTTAGTACCATGTTGATAGTTTAACTTGAGTTGCACACTTGCACTAGCATATGACACTTGTTGACCTAAATCGTAGTATTTTCGGGTTAACTCTTTTAGGTGAAGCGAGATGAAAACCGTACATATGTGCTATGCATACATGCCTGCCTTGCGGGTGGGCTGGGCTTTTAGTGAATTTTGAGCCCAGCGTGTTCACTCGGTCAGGCCAACATGCCGCGAGACATGAACCAAACAAGCCCTAGTCTTCTGCTAGCTTCTTAGCTGTCTAGCATCGGCTTCCCTCGCTCCTCAGAGATGCTTTAAATGTTCAACAATGAAGCAAGGTGTGTATCGTGTTCAAAGAAATACTCCCTCCAGTCATACATTCTAAATTTTGGTTATGAATAACTTTTGATTATTTAGATTGGACATATAAAAATGGTACATGTAGATTTGTCTTGAAAATATTTTTATAATATTATAAATTTACTAGACTTTATTGATATATCACAATAAAAATAAGTAGTAAAGGTTGTATTTTAGGAACTGTGTCCATATCTCAAATGGCTTTTTTTTACTGAGGGGGTGTAAATCAAAGAAGCTGATATTACTTCTTGCATTGAAAAGAACACGAATTGTGATTTTGCGTGTCTGTGCCGTCACTTCAAATTCATTGAGTGGAGTTGGGTCACGATGTCGAAATTTCACATGCATCATTGGGTAGTACAAGAGGGCACGCTGTAACTATCACAGCGTTAGCACTGAATGAAATCACTTCGTATTTACAGTGTATACATACGTCTGCTTTAATCCAGGACAGTTCGGTGCATTGCGCCCAGGGTGTTACACCCGGCCAGGCCAGCAAGCCGATCTTCTGTTAGCTGTCTAGGCTCGGCTGCCCTCGCTCCTCAGCATGCTTTAAATGTTCGACAATGAAGCAAGGTACTTATCATCTTCAAAGAAATACCCCCTGCAGTCACAAAAAAGAAAGTCATCTATGATGTGTGCAGTCAAATATAGTAAACTTTGGTTATGAATAACTTTTTAATTATTTAAATTGGACACATAAAAATAGTACATGTAGATTATTTGTCTCAAAAAATATTTTATAATATTATAATTTTATTAGACTTTATTGATATATTATAATAAAAATTAGTCAACATTGTATTTTAGGGACTATCGATATCTAAAACGACTTCCTTTTTTGACTGAGGGTAGTAAATCAAAGAAGTTGATATTACTTCTTGCATTGAAAAGAACATGAGTTGTAATTTTGCCTGCGCGTGCCGTCACTTTAAATTCTTTGAGATGGGAGTTGGGTTATGAAGGTAGACATTGACTTCGAGTATTGGATTCCATTTATGGAGCCGTCTGTTTCAGATGACAACTCAATGCGGAATACTGACTCTTAAGACTCCAGCAAGGCCATGACCAGGGCGATACATGTGCGAAAGACTAGTTAGTGGTAGGCCAGTCTCAGTGGAGATTTCATGGAGTTTCATGGACATTAAATACGCTGACATGGCACTGTATTGATGAAGAGAGAGATGATAAAATTTTCATGGGAGTAGAGAGAGTTTCATGGGGATGAAACTCTTCTGCACTGTTTCCAAAATATGAGTATGTTGGAAACTGGGACATGAAACCTCCACTGAGACTGGCCTAACACAAAATATCTATACAGATTACGGAAAAGAAATGGAAGGAACAAGTCAAAACTCTGCCTTTGCAGTAAAGTATGCGCACAATTAATTTGTGTGTGTGCATCTCTTTCTTCAGTGCCTTCGAGGCAAAACACTGAATTAATGCTTGTTCCAGTTAAATACCAACCATATTTGTCTGATAATTTCTTGAGCAGTGTATGCATCCGTGGGAAAAGCTTCACGGAAGAGCAAAGCGTTTAGCTACGTGCAACGCCACCATCTTTGCGTTCATGTATGTGTTCGTGAATTATATTCACCTGGGAAATGTTGGCACAAAAATATGGATGTACGTACTGTATAGTTTCGTCTACAGGACCAGAAGTACTAAAAGATGTATGCTAGCTTTGTTCGGACAGCAAGTATTCGGTCCAATCCGGTGATCTCTCCGGCCAACTCGCTCCGTGGACACAACCTGAAGGCTTGAGAGCCTCTCTCTCTCTCTGACGTACGCTCCTGTCCTGAATGTTGTTTACAGTTACACTTGAGTTGGATCAGCTAGCGTTTCAAAAAAAAAAATCTGAAATTGAGAGCAACTCCAGATCCACCTAGATCCACCAGATTCACCTGGATCCACCGAGAAGCAGCTCCACCGTGGATCTGGGATTCGTCAAAGTGTTTGGTACAGCTCCACCTCCCTCTCTATCTCACTTCCACCTGGGCCCCACGCGTCAGCAAGCAAAATGAAAAAAAATTCCCTTCCGGCTCAGGCGCTCCAGCGGCCGGCGGGCCCTGCCCGGCGGGCGCAGCGCGGCCCGCCCGCGCAGCGCGCAACGGCGGCGCGGCGCAGCCGCAGCGCAGGCGGAGAAGAGGAGGCGCGCAGCGCGGCCCGCCGCGCAGCGACGAGGGGAGGCGGACGCGGGAGGCGGCCGAGGCCCGGAGGAGGCGGGGGAGGCGCGACGGTGGAGGGAGGAGGCGGAGGCCCGGGAGGAGACCGCGGCGGTGGAGGGAGAAGGCGGAGGAGGCGGCGGTGGAGGAGGGAGGCGGAGGAGGCGGGGGAGGCGCGACGGTGGAGGCGGAGGCCCGGGAGGAGACCGCGGCGGTGGAGGGAGAAGGCGGAGGAGGCGGCGGTGGAGGAGGAAGGCGGAGGAGGCGGCGCCGGCGCGGAGGGAGGCGGACGCGGGGGAGGCGGCGCCGGCGCTGGGGGAGGCGGCGTCGCCGAGAGGACGGGAAGGAGGCGCGCGGCTGGGCGGTGGAGGGGGTGGAGACGCGCGGTGGAGAGGACGGGCGACGGGAAGAGGGAAATAAGATCGAACCGTTTTTTGTGTGTAATGAGTGGCATGGTGGGTAATTTTCCCCAACTCCACCAACTTGAATTTGGTGGAGCACCCCTTGAGGTGCTCCATGGATTTGGTGGATCTGGAGCCAGATCCACGATTTTGGTGGAGCAGATCCACGGTGGAGCTGCTGGAGCTGGAGGTGTTTGGCTTGGAAAGTGGATCTGAATCTGTTTTTTGTGAATCTGGAGTTGGTGGAGCTCTCCCAAACAGGCCCTAAGCTTCTTGAGATAGAGAGGACGGTGAAAGAGTTTAATATTTTCATCATCTGAGAGGCACTTGCTCAGAGATTCGACGTTCTGATCCTTAGCAAACCAGTATTGGTGTGGAAGCTTGCTGGACGGGTACGGCAACGGAAGAGGAGAGAGTGGTGCCTTCAAAATTTTTCGAAGTATTTTCGTCAAACTACCAAAATACTCTTTCTTGACCGTTCATTTCCTTCAATTGCAAGCAATCGTTATGCTTGCCACATGTAAATGCACCACTGGCTTACCACGCATCGGCAAGTCTCTTCCATTCTGGTTTCACCAGATCACGCCTCACTTGGACCAACCAAGCCACATGCTGTGACCCACCGTTCAAATTTCCCTTCAATATTTTCGCCTTTTTTGTGTCATGCTTGAGCTCAGCCATCTCACACAACATCATTCATCGATTTGGGCATGGCTCATCTATGAGCGTAGCTTCGATTTTTGTCATTGATCATGGTTGACTACAAAGCGACCCTACACATTCAAAGACAAAAAAAATCATTTCGAGCACAAGTTCTTCACAACTTAACCTACAGTAGTAATAACATATCTCTTGTGACATATAACCACTGACCTAGGTCACCAAATCATCCCATGACTCAAATTTTTCAAATTCATCAATTTCTGCGAGCTGTCCAGAAAAAATTATAAATTCTAAATTTTCACTCCTCCAAAATAACAATAGTTCATCTTAACAAAACCATAAATCTTCGCATGGTCCTTTAAAGCTCAACTAGCTTCGGAACCTGATTACCGCAGTTATCGGCCTCCCAAACAAAGACAGTTGGACGATATCAGAGGGGTTACAATTTGTAAACTTTGAAGATCGTTAGCAGTATACATCAATGATTAAACAAGCAAGACCTTGATAAGCTTGAGGTTGTAGCTAGTCGTAAAATAAAATGACTAATAATTCAGATAGCAACTCTACATTGGGCGTCGAACCAAAATTGCCTCCTCGCAGCTGCTTCTATAATCCAGTCCCCAGATCGATCACAGTCCCAAACTTTAGGTAGCCGCCTCACATCCTCGGCCAGCCGCGGTGCCTGTAGCTAGCAAGACCTACAAGCATGGCGATATAGGAATGCATGCGTAGAGCAAAAACGAAAGAATGGATACATGAAAAGGCTCCACGGAATTCAGCCATAGAAAGTGCTATTTATTGAGAAAAAAGGATGGGCTGAATTAACTTATGAATTTCTTGTTTCGATAATTAACTTACGAATTTAGATTTGGTAATGTGCAATCCACAATGCAACAAAAGGCCGTCCCCGACCACACGATATATCACACTATGCACAGTAGTCGTGCAGTCGGAGACCGTATGATCTCGGTGTCGTGCGGCTACGACGTGCCACCCCCGGTGAATCGTGCAGTTAGGAGGGGGTTACAAATGAAAAATCTCATGTTTAAGGGCTATATCTGGTATTTCGGTTAACATCAGTGTCATTTTCATCCAAAATTCGCAAATCAAAGAAGTTGATATTACTTCTTGCATTGAAAAGAACATGAGTTGTGATTTTGCCTGCGCGTGCCGTCACTTTAAGTTCTTTGAGATGGAGTTGGGTTATGAAGGTAGACATTGACTTCGAGTATTGGATTCCATTTATGGAGCCGTCTGTTTCAGATGACAACTCAATGTGGAATACTAACTCTTAAGACTCCAGCAAGGCCATGACCAGGGCGATACATGTGAGAAAGACTAGTTAGTGGGCAAACACAAAATATCTATACAGATTACGGAAAAGAAATGGAAGGAACAAGTCAAAAGTCTGCCTTTGCAGTAAGTATGCGCACAAATTAATTTTTGTGTGTGTGTATGTATGTCTCCCGATCTGACGTTAATGCGCACATGTCGGTCTGACTCACTTGTTTAATCAACCCTTTCCAATCAATGGCTAGGATTTACCGGTGACTCTTACCCCTCGAGGAGCACATGCATAAAAGAGCTCTATAAATTACAGCAGCAAATTCGAAACCAGCACTGTCCAAGTGCTAGCTTATGACCATGGCCTTTCCCCTGATAATACTCGCAGTACTCTTGCTGCCGCCGGCGGCGACCGTGCTCGCTGCTCCTTCCCTCCCTAGCAATAACACTGACCTTGCTGCGCTGCTAGCCCTCAAAGCCCAGCTCTCCGATCCTCTTGGCATCCTTGGCGGAAACTGGACCACCGGCACATCCTTCTGCCACTGGGTTGGCATCTCTTGCAGCCGGCGTCGGCAGCGCGTCACCGCTCTTTATCTGCCAGACATGCCCCTCCAAGGGGTGGTCTCCCCGTCTCTTGGTAACCTCTCCTTCCTTTCCATCCTCAACCTCACCAACACAAACCTCACGGGTTCCATCCCATCTGATATTGGCAGATTGAGCCGTCTCATCTCTCTTGATCTTCGCCTTAATAGCCTGTCAGGTGTCATACCTCGTACTATAGGAAACCTCACAAAACTGCAAGCCCTTGTTCTAGCCCGAAATGAGCTCTCTGGTCAAATCCCGCATGATCTCCAAAACTTGAAAAATCTTAGACACATAGATCTTGGGAGGAACCACTTGAGTGGCCTGATACCAGAGCAATTGTTCAACAACACGCCTCTGTTAATTCATCTGAGCTTTGGAAACAATGGTCTATCAGGGCCGATACCACCCGGCATTGGGTCCTGCCCCATGCTTAAATACCTCAACTTGCAAGTGAATCAGCTATCCGGTCCGGTACCTCCGACCATATTCAATATGTCTAGTCTACAGGATATGAGCCTCGCGTCCAACCACTACTTAACTGGCTCTATCCCTAGCAACGAAAGCTTTAGTCTGCCTATGTTGCTATTGTTCGCTATGCATAGCAACAATTTCACGGGTCGAATTCCATCAGGACTCGCATCATGCAAATACCTTGAAATTATTTCTCTAGCCTACAACTCCTTTGTGGACTTTGTCCCAACATGGCTTTCTAAATTGCCACAGCTCACTCGCCTGGGTTTAGGTGCAAATGGCCTTGTCGGGTCAATTCCAAGTGTGCTAAGTAATCTCACTATGCTCAATGTGCTTGACCTCTCATATTGCAATCTAAGCGGAAAGATACCGCCCGAACTAGGGGAGATGAGCCAACTCACGTATTTACATCTTTCAAAAAATCAACTAATAGGTCCGTTCCCAGCTTTTGTTGGTAACCTATCAGAACTGTCTTTACTAGAACTAGACTCGAACCGTTTGACCGGATCAGTCCCGGCAACTATTGGGAACAACCTCAGATCCCTTAACCATCTTGATATTGGAAGCAATCGTCTCAAAGGGACACTTGATTTCTTAGCCACTCTCTCCAACTGTAGGCAACTCCAATACCTGAGCATAGAAATGTGTTCTTTCACCGGGAGCATTATTCCTGCTTACATTGGAAACCTCTCTAGAGAGTTGACGTACTTCAGTTTAAGCGGCAACCATTTAACTGACGGTATTCCGGCAACAATATCAAATCTAAGTGGTCTGAGTATAATAGACTTCTCTGACAACCAATTAAGTGGCACAATCCCAGAATCCATTACACTAATGCAGAACCTCGAGGTGCTAGAACTCACTGACAATATCATGTTTGGCCCAATCCCAACACAAATAGGGGCCCTAACAAGATTGCACCTTTTATTCTTCCAAAACAATAGACTTTCTGGCGCCATACCAAATGGGGTTGGTAACCTAAGCATGCTAGAACGCATTTGGCTTTCAGATAACCAGCTGTCTTCAACTATACCTGAAAGCTTATTCCATCTTAGTAACCTAGTTCTATTAGATCTATCTCACAACTCCCTTACTGGTGCATTGCCCTCTGATCTCAGTTCCATGGAAGAAATAGACATGATAGATATATCTGCCAACAGCTTGGTTGGTAGCCTCCCGAGTTCATTTGGACAGCTTGGACTGTTAAGCTACCTAGATCTATCACGCAACACACTGCAAGGTTCAATCCCGGACTCTTTCAAACAGCTAATCAATCTAGGACTATTGGACCTATCTTTTAACAACCTTTCTGGTACTATTCCGAAGTATTTGGCCAACTTTACTTCTCTGACTAGCTTGAACCTCTCTTTTAATAAGTTCGAAGGAGAGATACCAGATGGAGGTATTTTCTCAACCATCAGTGTACAGTCTTTGATGGGAAATGCCGGGCTCTGTGGTGGTGGCCCACATCTAGGATTTTCGCCATGCCTAGGTAAATCTCACCCAACGAAGAGAAACTTCCTAAGATTTGCACTCCCAACTGTCATGATAACACTGGGAGCTATAGTAATTCTCTTGTACCTAATGTTTAAGAAGAAAGATGAGAAGCAAGGAGAGGCTATGACTTGTACTGATATGGACGACCTGATCGGCCATAGGGTAGTATCGTACCATGAGATTGCTCGTGCCACTGATGACTTCAATGAGGGTAACATGCTGGGACTTGGAAGTTTCGGCAAAGTTTTCAAGGGCCAACTGGACAATGGTTTGGTGGTCGCGATAAAAGTGCTCAACATGCAAGTCGAGCAGGCTGTGAGGAGCTTTGATGCTGAATGTCAAGTGTTGCGGATGGCTAGGCATCGTAACTTGATAAGGATATTGAATACTTGTTCCAACTTGGATTTCAGAGCACTGCTGCTTCAGTACATGCCCAATGGTAGCTTGGAGGCACTCTTGCACTCTGAAAGAGGGCCTCCACTACCACTAGGATTCCTCAAGAGATTGGACATTATGCTCGACGTGTCCATGGCAATGGAGTATTTGCACTATCATCACTATCAGGTGGTCCTGCATTGTGACCTCAAGCCTAGCAATGTCCTATTCGATGAGGAGATGACCGCGCATGTGGCAGACTTTGGCATTGCAAAGCTATTGTTAGGCGAAAACAACAGCATGGTTTCAGCAAGCATGCCAGGGACAATTGGATACATGGCACCAGGTACTTGCATTCACCACTCTTGAGTACATAGACATAGTGTTCTTTTCTTTACTAACAGACGTTTCTTGTTCAAAATTTTCTCGGACAGAGTATGCGTTCATGGGAAAAGCATCACGGAAGAGCGATGTGTTTAGCTTTGGAATCATGCTACTCGAAGTCTTCACCGGGAAGAGGCCGACGGATCCCATGTTCGTTGGACAATTGAGCCTGAGGCAATGGGCTTGCCATGCATTTCCAGCAAAGCTTATTGATGTTGTGGACAACAAGCTACTGCAAGATGAAGAAATAAACCTCTGCCTTGATCACCAGAACAATACTTCCTTGAGATCTTCTTCGACCAGAACGAGTAACAACTTTCTTGTGTTGATATTCGAGCTGGGTCTGATGTGTTCGAGTGACTCACCTGAGCAAAGGATGGCAATGAATGACGTGGTCGCAAAGCTTAAGAACATCAAGAAGGATTACTCCGCCTCTGCAAAGGCAAATGAGGCAATGCAAAGGCCTCAGTATTAATTACTAGATCAATCTATACATGTCACTGTGTTTGTGTTTCCATTGTATTGCTCCATAGTAATAATATAATGTACCGAGCAGTGCTTCTATACATTAACCTCTAGAACAAGTTGCACAAATCTTAAAGTAGGTGAAGAGGTAAGTAATCACCATCCACTCTTTATTCATGCTTTAATTTTTGTGCAATTTTGAAATAGTGATGCAAAAAAAGAATGTAACATGGATTTCCATTACGTGTACAAACTTGACATTGTTTCCATCTCGGCACTGAGACAAACATGCAAGTCATTGTCAGAGTGCGAACATGCGGCGAAGGGGCCATTGGGGGACGACTCCTGAAATAACCGAAAATTTCAAAAATCAAATTGAATTTGAGTTTGCATTTGAATTGAGTTTCTCTAGCCTCTCCAATCTATTCCACACCAATCTCAAAGCAAAATCACCCACTAATCCCTGTCATCACGGCGTCATAACGGTGGGAAACGGATTTTTTTTCGCGCGGGCACTGTTTATGTCCGGCAAAAGCAGCGCCGCCCGATCTTTTGCCGCCGCCGTCGCTTCCCGCGCCTCCTCGCGCCTTCTCGCGGCCGCTCGCCTCTGCCAGCTCCTGCCCACCTGCCAGCCTCCGTACTAGCTCATTAAACGCGCCTGACACCGCCCAGGTACGGCCACAGGGCGTGGCAGCGCCGCCGCCGTCCGTGCGCGCCCGCCTCTGCTCCCTTCGCGCCTCTTCCTCTCACGGCCGACCTGAGCGTCGCCAGAGCCTTTTGACCGCCGCCCTGCATCACCCCTGACAACCCCAGCTGCTCAAGAAACCTCGAGCTGCCCCGGCTTCTTCCGAAACCGCCATCGCCACCCCGATATTTTCCCCTCTGACGCCAACCGCCATACTCCGCCTATTTAAACGCTCCCGGCCCTCCATTGGACTCCATCGACCTCCCTGAAGCTCACCGAACACCCCCGAGCTCTCCTCTCCTCTCCCATTGCCGGTAATCAGAGAAATCCCCAAACCTATGCCCTAGCTCGATGTCCAACCTCCGGCCATCCACTTTCCAATTCCATTCGCCAGTAGCACCCTTGAGCTCCTAGAAACCTCTCCCGACCATTGCCTTAGCTTCCCAATCCCTCTTCTTCCCTGGCACCGTTCACCCCTCCACCGCCAAAACCGTCCACCGTGGCCGGCCCAACCCAGACCTCCCGAGCTTCGGCCAACCTTCCCATGAGCTTACCCAACTCCCATAGATGCTCAAGAACCGGCCCAATTGCCCTAGAAAGTTTCCCTTCGACCGCAATTTCAAAATTGGCCGCGACGGGAAGAAGCTCACCGCCGGCGAACGCCGCCTCCGCCGACCTTCCAACCACCCAAAATGGACTCCCCTTACCCCCACGAACCCGCCCGTACCCTTGGCTTGCGTCGCAAAACACCGAGCTCGCGCGCTCGCTTTCTTCTCGCCTCTCGCTCGCGCGCGCGAGCGCGCGAGAAGAAGAACAGTGCCCCTGGGCACTGTTCATTCGACCGGCCGCCGCCCCGACTTGGCTGGGCCAAGCCAGCCCGCCCCGCGCCTGGCGCGTCCGACCCGAGCCGCCTTGACGCGTCCCAGCCGAGTCCGCTCGCCCGCGCGCCCGTTGCGTCGGATTCGAGCCCGATCGACGTGGTCCGATCCAGCCAAGTCGCCCGAGCCCGAGGAATAGTACACCGAGCCCAAGGAACAGTACTTGACCCGAACCCAAAAATGCATATTTATACTCCCCGGATTCGTTTCGAGCCCGCCAACCCAAATCCAAGGCCCATTTTCACATACCTCCCTCCTATAAGCCTAAAATCCCAATTTGATGGAGTTTTCCGGATTTCCTTTCTTCTTTTATTTTCTTTACTCCTCGCTCAATCCTTCGGGCATGGAATTAATTTATTTTTAATTATTTTGCGCTAGTGTCGGAGATTCCAGAGGTTCAAGCGCAGTCGCAGGATCCAGGAGCTTCTTCGTTCGAGCTAGCCGAGATCGTCCAAATCAACGGCAAGTCCCAAGTCCTTTGATCATGTTGTATCCCACAATGTTTAATTATGTTACTATAATATTTGCATTGAGCTAGTTCTGAAAAGTTAGTTCAAAATAAAATGAAATGGTTCAGAATGACATGTTATGCAGTTAAACCTACCACCGACAAAAGCCATGTTAAACTTGTAGCCATGCCTTTGTAACCCTAGAAATAATTATCTGTTAATTTAGATGACTATAAGTTATTATTATCACTCAAAGTCCTTACACTAATAAGGTGGTGGCTGCGGGCCAATAGACTTTAGAAAACCCGAATCTAGGGCAGGGTAGTATGGGATGCCGTGCCCTAGGGCGGAGTATGTCGACGTACAAGATAGGGTAAGGGGGGCTGTGGTGCGCCGCCAGACGGTTTTCGCCCGCTTCTTACCTTGGGTTGTAAGGTCGTGGACCTGACCAGGGTTGCGGACTCTGGGGGAAAAATATAAGGACCAGACCCTTACGCTGAGCAAATGACATGGTGACCGCTCAACCACAGGAGTTGACTTGTCAACACTGGTTTAGTAGCTGCTCAACTCAATTGAAACTCTACAGGTGATGAGAAGTAGGTGTTTGAGTAACGCGGTTAGGCAGGCCGTGCTGCGGGTGCCTAACAACGGTAGAATTCACTCGAAGCGGACGTTTGTGTGCGTGTGTGGGTGTGTGAGTGTGTGAGCCAGACCCGAGTGGAATTCTATCGGGTAGAGCCTATATGAAGAATTGAGCAGTGAAACGACCTGGCTTCCTTAACTCTTTAGCGGGAGTTAAGGAATCGTGTGGGTAAAGCTGAGTAAGCTCTGCAGAGTCAAATAAATGGTATTCGAATACGCCGTGCTCCCGGTTATTGGAGCTGTGTCCCTTGGGTGATTCCAGCCGCAAAGCTTAAGTAGTTTTGTACATGTTTTAACTTGTTTAGCTGGTTAAATTAACCCTTGATTGAAAAACCCCTGAGTTCTTGAGAAGTAGTTTTGGGTCCGTTTTCTGAAAATGTTTGCAAATAAAACTGCATCCACTCAAGTTAATAAACCAAGTATACTTCCTTCCATTGTAAATCCATGCATGTAATATGGTAGAATCCCTTTGGGATTTGCTGAGCCGGTTGGTTGGCTCATGGCTTGCTTAATCCACTCTTTAGAGGATCAAGACGAAGGTGAAGGTCTCCCCGTTGAGGAAGTCCCAGAAGGTCTCTTCTTCGACGAGGATCCGTGGCTTTAGGTCTTCGCCGCGCTCGAAGCGGATCTTGGAGTTTTTGTAATGTAAATTGTACTTTGGGCTTACACGCCCCGCTGTCAAAACTGGATGTTATTCCATATGTTAAATATATGTTGGACTTTTTGTTGTAAGCATGCAATGGTATACTCTTGCGCGACACTCCATAACTGTTCATGCGTGAATAGTTACGGAATGCCGTGTCCGTACACGCCCCTGGAAATGGGGGCGTTACAACTCCCTTGCAGAGAATTCGAAGTTGCCGTCCCTTGTTGATTCATCCGGTCAGTAGACACGAATTCTTCTCACATAAATATGATTTGACAGTACTAAATCGGCATTCTTTCCGATATTATCTGAAACTTCCCAAGCATTAGTCTTTCTAATGTAAGCATGCATAAATGGTGAAGTAGGTATATACAAGCGCGGTAAAAATTACTATCAAGTTAGGTGACTGGATGCATTTCTTCCAAATCGGTAAAAGGATCAGTTGTTGAGTCACTGTATTGCTGCAAGTTTTACTTCTACAACATAAACTGTCTGTGACTGCCCCTTCCCTGACGTTGTGCGATAGACTTGAATTAGTATTATACTAGTAGTATGTTCCTCAAACCAACTACTTGATTTTGAAAATGCTGTTCACAGACTTTTCTTTTGGAATGGCTCACAAAATTTCTCTCCCTTACAAAGGAACCCCGCGTGAACCTCGATGGCTCTTCTCTCCAGCGCAATGATTTGGGTCGCCAGTTCACCCATGTTCTGCTGAACTCCATCCACGCGCTCGCTCAAACTTGCGTGGTTGCCCTCGACGCGGGCGGAGAGATGGCTTCCAGAACTGTTGTTAGGGCAGACGAATCGCCTCCCCCTTCTGACCCCGGCATGATGGAACTCGCCGAGCTTGACTCTGATACCAAATTGTTACGCCTTAGGCTCCGGAGGTTGTAGCCATGGCTGACAGGTGGCTTCGGCCGATAATTCTGGTGTCCAGACGCCGTGGCGGCTGCCTGAGCATTCGGCTGGTAACAGGGGAGGAGGGAAGAACAATTACGAAGAATAGAGATTGATTGTTGCTTACTTTATTCATTGAGGACACTACTCTTATATAGTGGGCAGTCCTTCCAGAACCAGATTACACTTGAATTAGGAAACCATCTCTCTGATTATAACTCTTGCCTAACAAACTCTATCTATAGCCATATAGGCTCAAAAGGCAACTATTGCTGTTATTGGAAACCTGACTCACCTGAGCCTACGCCGACCCTATGGAGTGGCAACTTGATCCTCTGCTGCTGCTGGCCGGTGGCGCCTCTGATATTTGATCCCCCACGTAACATACGCATTAATTCTTGATTATGTGTTTTTCTTAATGCAATAAGCTAGACATTTATTAATGTAGTGGCATAAACATTACACATCTCTACTACTAGTAGATTATCCTAAATATCTGGTGGGTTATTAATCTGCGACAGCAGAAATATTCTAGCTTCTTATATATTACCTAATATTATGATCCAATTACTCATATTATGTTTTAAAATTTGGATCACTCAAACTTCAAGTTTTGTGTTAATACAATATGTTTTGACCTAGTCAAGAGCATTATATTTTGACATCACAAGGAAACACCCTGAAGGAAAAATAAAAGCTATTTTATAGGATGTACACTTATAAGCTACAACTAAAACCAAATATTAACAAAACAAGATCAAAACCCGTATCTCGAAAAGCACTAGTACGGATTTGAACATAGCATAGGCAAAAAAAAAAATAATCCAGTCCCTTCTCTTGTTGCATAATCATTTCCTAATATTGTCAAAGCTGGCGCCCAGCCAACAGCTACTTGCTGAACAAATGGCAGAAGATATTTCCCAAGGTCTCCACTAGGACCTTCCATTCAGGATCTGTACGGTAGATATCACGGCAATATCCTCAATGACAAGCTGCAATCCATTTGTAAAATTGCAGTCAGTTCAGAGAACTCATGAACGTTAGCAGATTCACTCTCGGAAACAAAAATGACAGGCCTCCGAAGCTGGCGGCTTTTAGCTTTTGCTACAATACCTAACTTTCAAACAGAGTATTTTCTCAAAACAGGGTCTATAAATTAAACGATGTACACATTAAAAGCCCAACATCTGTACCATCTAAAATCGCAAGTGAGTATCTATCTCTTCGTAATCTATACCATAAACAGCTAAAATTCAAAAATTTCAACTAAAAGCTATAAACCGCAGCCGTTACTAAACAGGCCCAGAGTTTACTGCATCGAGTCATTCCACGCAAGCAAGCCAGTGCAACTACAAGAGCCAACAGTGTACTATATATCGAGGCCTTGCACACAAGCAAACCAGTGCAACTACAGAAGCAACATGTTTTCTCAACAGCAGAACTGAAAGATGGTTGGTGCCTTGGCGATAAACTGTGGTAGATCTATCATCTGCAAGTCATAAAACAGCAAAAAGCATTTAGAAAGTAGAAAAGACACCCAAACAATTAATTTTTCAAGAGAAGAACATACACCGGTTTCACATCAGGATCTTGAAGAAACAAAGGGCATGTTTTTTTCCTCCGAAGCCGATGGCTTTTGCTTTTACTATAGTACCTAACTTTCAAACGGAGTATTTTCTCAAGACAAGATTTACAAGTTAAACGATGTACACATTAAAAACCCAACATCTGTACTAACCAATATCACAAATGAATATCTCTCTCCATAATGTGTACCGTAAACAGCTAAAATTTAAAAATTTCAGCTAAAAACTATAAGCTGCAGGCGTTGCCAAACAAGCCGTCGCCCACCAGCCTTTGTGACCAAATCATAAATTTCTGAGGATTTTCCTACGGACCATTGCAATCTGATTGTACGTATCAACCAGCTTTAAGTTCAACTCACTGACTTGACGATCCTCGTCCTCCTCGCCCCCTCGTGGCCACCGTCTCCTCCGCATCCTCCTCTGACTCCGCGTGCCGCCGCGCCGCCGACCATCCTCCCCCTATCTCCTCTGATCTCTGAGGTCTCCATGGTCGGGAATAGAGGAGGCTCACAGTAATTTGATGAGGATGGCTGCAGAGGTGGACGGCTGCGAGGAGCAGAATAGGGCAGCGACGGTCTTGACGGCGGCGAGAGAGAAGGATATGATGCGAGCATGAGCACCGCCTCGATGAGTGGGAGCCGTAGGTGGTGTTGATTTGGTCGGGGGTGGCCCGAGGAGCTCCGGCGATGGTAACCTCCCATGGCGCGGCAGAGGACCTCACCGGCGGCAGGCTCCAGTGATGGAGAGGCTAAGGCGAGCATGCGGTAAACTTTGGGATATCGAGGCCGTCGTGGTGACGCAGGAGCAGCGGGTTGGTGCATGGGGCGGCGCGACGCAGACTTGGCCGAGTCGTGGGGAATAAGAGCATCTCCAGCAGGGCCCCTACTTGAGCCTCTAAAACCAAATTTGAGGGCTTGAGGCAAAAAACGAGGTCCAGGCCCCTACTAGAGCCCTCAAATTTGAGGGGGCCCTCAAATCCCCCTCTAGCCCTCATTCCTGGGGGCTCTAGGCCAAACCCTCAAATCACAGTTTCGTGCGCGCGCTGGTCCAGATTCTTCCCCCGCCAGCCTTTTTCCCCTCCCGCGCCCGCTCCTTCCCCCGCCCGCCTCTTTCCCCTCCTGCAGCCTGCGAGCGCCGCCCGCCTCTTCCCCTCCCGCAGCCCGCCCGCGAGCGCCGTCCTTTTCCCCTCCCGCGCCCGCTCCTTCCCCCGCCCGCCTCTTTCCCCTCTGCAGCCCGCGAGCGCCGCCCGCCTCTTCCCCTCCCACAGACCGCCCGCGAGCGCCGTCCGCCTCTTTCCCCGCCCGCCTCTTCCCCTCCCGCAGCCCGCCCGCGAGCACCGCCCGCCTCCCCGCTCTCCTCCGCGACCCCGCTCTCCTCCGCATCGCCGGTCTCCTCCGGCCTCGACCGCATCGCCAGCCTCGACCGCATCGCCGACCGCGACCACCACCAACGGTTCCAACTTCGCCGGCCGCCAACCCGGACATCCTTCACGCCAGGTTCGCCCGCTGCCATCTCCTCCTGCGCCACCTCCACCTCCGTTGCGTCACCTGTACCCCCTCCGTTGCGCCACCGCCAGATTGGGATTATGCTGAAATGTGCTTTGTATGTATATATGCCGATGTGCTTTGTGGGTTGATAGCTTGAGATTGCTGAAATGTATGATATATGGAAAACCTCTGATCTCCAAGATCATGTATATAATTTCCAATTTCCACTGCAGAAAGTGATGATGAACTATGCTGCTTGATGTAAATAGACAACCTCATGTATGCTTGATTTGTTAATTTCAGATTGGGATTAGGATATGTATATGTGATTCAATTTGATATGCATATGCGATTCAATTTGATATGTATATGTGATGTTAATTTGATATAGATTCGGAGTGTAGTAGACAATTTCAGATTGGGATTAGGTATTAGCATTAGCCTTTGCCTTTGCTTAGTTACTGTTGTATCTACTCTATGCAGCATGGTTTTAGTTATACAAACTAGTTATTTTCTCCGAGCTATAATTATTCAGAGTATGATAGGCTTGTCGAATAACCAATTGCTGCGATTTGTATATTTGCATTTGGTTCAGTCAAGGGCAAATAGCAAATGGAATCTTTTGAGGAAAGGGATCTGACTTTCTGTTCATCCCTTCTTAGATAGATTATGATAATAGCTGGTTATTTTTGGTTTTATGTGAACGAAGATTATAATGTTATGCTATTGTTATTGTCACCATGACTTGAGCATTAGGATTTAACAGGCCAGTGTTATATGTTGGCCATTTTTTCTAGGAGGACATGAAACACCCTAATCTGATATGTGTGTGTTGATATGTGTTGTTCTAGCATTGGCTTACTTGATATGTGCATTGATTATGTCATTTTCTAACTAAGAGTAAATGAAACATCCTAATCTGTACTAACTTTTCTTGAGATGTTATTCTGGTTAATTTGATATTCACTTGATGTTTTGGAACCATTGATATAGAAAAGCCCTATGCAACTGAACATGATTAGTTCGGCTTACATGTTAACTAGTTAACTTCAACAAGAAAAAATGGTGTCCATTACATGTAAACTTGAATCATAGCAAATTCTGGAACATATGATTGTATACCTAGAAATTGACTAGATGAATACAATAGTGTTCCAAGCAATGACTGAATTAGATCAGAGATCCATCCATAAAATGGCATGTGTTATGATTTTCTATCCAAGTGTATGTTCCTGTTAGAAATTAGTGCATTTTGTTTTAGATATATGAACAGGGTGGGAAATCATAATATGTATAACCTTCACTTCATGAATCCAAGTGCATTATGTTTTAGATATATGAACAGGGTGGGAAATCATAATATAGATTTCTTAGCATATGTATAACCTTCACTTCATGAATCTTAAAAAGCCGTGTGTTTCCCAGAAAGATTGTGATATGAGACGCCTACATCCCTCAGACCTTTATCTAGTTTATCCACAGCTGAGGTAATTAGCGCATCATCAAAGGATTCTGTAAGTTTGGATGATAGCTCCTTGTGCTCTTTCGGCTCAACTTTGAAACCTGAACACATTGCTTTGAAGTATTTGAATATATATTGCCAGTTGTCATCATAAACAAAACAATGCTATTAAGAGACTAAAACAATGCGCTAGACTTGATTCTCGCAGCTTCAATTGGATCATTTGTTATTGTCCTGAATGAAGGGCAGTTCATCACAATGTAATGGCCATTGTGACTATAAGACCGTCCTTCCCATATGTTTTATGTTCTGTTTTTTTTTTTGCACAGTTTGGGATATGTCGCAGGGAGGTAATTGGTCACAGATGATGTCCGACAACATTGACATTGATGACATTGCAATTTTACCCATTGGTACCGAGCCTAGTCAACCTAGTGCACCAAAGAGGAAGTCAATCCGTGTCCTACCTAGTGCACCAAGGATTATTTGAGGAGGTTGAGCGCCGCCATCCTAGTGGAGTGCCCTACCAGGAACATGTAAGGATTGTTTTTATTAAGATGTTGCATCATTTCATTAAGAATTTGGACTGACACATGTCTTCAATTTCAGTTGCTAGAAGCTCAAAATGCATATGCAAACAATGATCCAAAGAAGAAGGGGTTTCCTTTCCTCCATTGTTGGTTGAAGATTAGGCATTGCGAGAAGTTCATGCCCCCCATCAACAACAAAAGGCCTAGGGCAAGCAGTTCACCACCAACAGCAATAGATGAGTTTGTTGTAGAAGATGATGAGAGTAGAAAGAGCCAAACCCCTGACTCTTCCATGCCTAGTGGTAAAAGGCCTATGGGGAGGAAGCAAGCAAAGGAGAAGTTGAAGAAAGGAGGGGAACAAACGAATTATGCAGGGTTGCTAGAGAAATTGCTTACAGAGAAAGAGAAAATTAGAGAGGATAGGTGGCAGGAGAACAAGATGATGCAGGAGCGCAAGGTATCAATTGAAGAGCGCAAGGTATCACTTGAAGAGCGTAAGGTTGCAAATGAGGAGAAAAAATGATATGGGAGCAAGAACAGAAGATTATGTTTTGTGACCTCAACACATTGGAGCCCGCCCAGAAGACATATGTGATAGCAATGAGGGCTCAAATTGCAGCTGAAAAGATGGCGGCCTTCAACAGTGCTTTCGGTGGTAGCAGTGAAGGACATGATGCTAGTGGAGGGCACAGTGGCGGAGAAGGAATTTGATAGATGTTTCATTGTGACTTGCATGTTTTATTTTGGTTCAGGACTATGTTTCAATGTGACTTGCATGTTTTATTTTGGTTGTGCACTATGTTGCAGTATGACTATGTTTCTTTTGATTTGCTGAGATGAATTATGATTTGACATGAAAGTTTTAAAGTGGATTGTGCTCTGTTTGAGATATGACTATACTGTACTTGACTATGTTGCATTATAAATTAATATTTGACAATGATACTGCAGATGGTGTTTACTGATGATGAAAACGATTTGCTTGATCAATGGTGGGAAGAAGAAGAATCGGATGACGATGATTTGGTTGCGGCCATGCTAATTATTGCTGATGCTGAAGAAAGGAATCATAAGAAGCTTCGGCGTGGTTCAGTGCTTGGTCGTCAAGTGGTGCCAAGAGACAGGCATGCTGGTAACTTGCGCTTGGTTGCAGATTATTTTGCAGATCCTCCAATTTACAATGACAAATTTTTTAGGAGGAGATTCAGAATGTCTAAACCATTGTTTTTGAGAATTGTTCAAGGAGTCGAGGCACATGATGACTATTTCAGGCAAAGGCCAAATGCAGTAGGGTTGCTTGGAGCCACTGCCCTTCAGAAAGTGGTTGGAGCTTTTAGGATGTTAGCGTATGATGTTCCTGCAGATTCCATGGATGAGGTTGTGAGAATCGCTGGGAGCACTATGATTGAGGCCTTCAAGCACTTTGTTCGAGCAGTGGTTGAGGTTTTTGGTGAGCAATACTTGAGGCCACCCACTGTTGAGGATACTGCAAGGTTACTGGAGATAAACAACAATAGGGGTTGGCCAGGGATGCTTGGATGCATTGACTGTATGCATTGAAGGTGGAAGAATTGCCCGACTGCATGGAAAGGTATGTACTCGGGACATGTGGATGGTCCAACTATGATCCTTGAAGCGGTTGCATCGGAGGATTTGTGGATTTGGCATTCATTTTTTGGATTACCAGGATCACTAAATGATATCAATGTTCTTCGAAGGTCTCCCCTTTTTCAGCGGCTAACTTCTGGAACTTCACCTCCAATTGAGTATACGGTGAATGGCAACAAGTACACCATGGGTTATTATTTGGCAGATGGGATCTATCCTTCTTGGGCTACATTTGTGAAGAGCTACAGAAAGCCACAAGGTAACAAGAAGTCTCACTTCACACAAGCTCAAGAAGCGGCTAGGAAGGATGTTGAGAGAGCATTTGGTGTTTTGCAGTCACGCTTTGCCATGATTAGGGGTCCTGCAAGATTTTGGGGCAAGGATATGCTATGGTACATATTGACAGCATGTGTGATCATACATAATATGATAATTGAGAACGAGAGAGATGACGACGATGTTGGGGGATATGACTATGATCAAGATGGGGGTGAGGAGCTGAGGCAGGAGGAATACCAACGCCGTAATCCAAATGTGTTGTCCGAGTTTCTCAGGATACACAATGAGATTGAAGATAAAGAGGGGCATGAGAAACTCCGAAATGATCTTGTGGAGCATTTGTGGGCGCGACATGGCACACGTTAGTTGTTTAATTGTTTGTCGGACTTTATGTTTGATGATTATGTCATTTGATTTGCAGAGATGTTATGAACTATGTTGTGATCGACTATCATTAAATTCGGACCAAATTTGTCTTTGAATTTAAATTTGAATATTTGTATTTTCATTCATAATTTTAAGTATAGTGCTTTAGAGTTATAGTTTAAATAAATTATTATATAATGTGATGTTCTCAAATACATATGCATATAGTGTGTGAGGAAAAAGAGGGAATTAAGAAGTAGGGGCCCTGTTTTGAGGGCTCTCTGTGAGTGTGCACCAAAAACAGGCCCTCAAAAGTAGGGGGAGCCCTCAAATTAAAAATAGGGGCCCTGTTTTGGGGGCTCCTGCTGGAGATGCTCTAAGGAGAGTAGGAGCTTTGTGATGGACAGATGGAGTGGGGAAGGGGGAGGTTGCGCCGTGGGTTGCGGTAGAAGGAAAGTGGATTGGGCTGGAGATGCCGTGCGGGTTCGGTTCTGTGAGTTTGTAGTATTCGTTTGATATGACTGGTTTATGGTTTTTATTTGAAATTTTTAAATTTTAGTTATTTATAATATAAATTATGGAAAAATAGATACTTGTTTATGATTTTAGTTAATATAGATATTAGGCTTTTAACATGTATTATAATTAACTTATAAACCCTATCTTGAGAAAATACTCCTTTTGAAAGTTAGGTACTATAGTAAAAACCAAAATGCCACTTTTAGAAGCCGTTAAAGAATAGGGCAGTAGACTAGTTGGATTGGCTTGGGAGTTTCGTTATGTCATCGTGGGTTTGGATTGGATTTAGGTTAGGGTTTGTCCCATTAGCAGGTCTAGCCTCAGTCCAATCTATCCCTTTTGCACTCTCTCCAGCCTAAGGTGGTGCTCAGTTGAGCTGAATTTTTATGGCTTATGGCTAAATTTTCATTGTAACTGGCTGAAATTACACTGTAGCTGAAAGTGGCTTATTTGGCATAATTAAATTTAAAAAATAAAAATAAAAAACAGGTTAACTCATCATGTATAATGCAAACAAATATGAAAAAAGAACCAGCAAAAAAGCTCAAAAAAACCGAAAAGTTAGAAAAGACAAAAATTTAGGAATAGTGAAAAATAAGCTGCAACCAAAAGCCCAAGCTTAAATGAGCGGGGACTTAATTGGATAGCTAATTCGACGAGCTTACCTTTTGGAACTTAAATCTAACTTTCATTATTTTGTATCACCTGGCGTGCAACCCCAACAAAGTCACTGTTGTCAAAAAAGAAATTACCCTAAAATAATACGTACAGTCAAACTGTATTAATTTTGACTAAGATATTGTCCAAATATATAGTTTTGGATATATAAAAAGTATAAGTAAATTTTTTTTATCAAAAATACTTTTATAACACTATATTTCTTAGAACTTTTCTCGAAAATAGACGAAGTAGAATTTAGTGTTTCAAAGCGGCATGCTGTGGACTTTCATACTAGAGGGAGTGCTCTTTATGACTTTACGATACTTATTTCCTTTGCGTAGCATTAACAGCCGCGCAAGCTGATGGCTATATATATGAACACAAGTAAGCAGGTAGCTAACATCAAGAGTTGCCATCACGTACCGATCATCTAATCTGCTCGGTAAGTTGATTAATTCACATGATGATTGCTCCCTCTTAGTTCAGATGTTCTCCGCTAGCAATGGCATGCTGCAGCCTGCTGCTTTTTATCGGCACGAGCAGCTGCTCGATGTTGGCCTGTGCGACCCCCTCGGTGAGTCAGCAGCAGGCGGCGCCGCCAACGATGAGAGTGTGTTGATGGAGAGGTTCGTCCGTGGAGGAGAAGCTGCGCCGGGTTCGAGATGTACGCGAGCAGCATGAGTACATAGAGGACTTGAACAGCAAGGCCGCCACCATGGGGCTCACCGTCGTGCTCGGCGGCGAGGGCCCGTTCACCACGATGCCAAATTAAATCAGTCGCCAAGCCTAATTTTGGTCATGCCTAGGCATTTGAGTCTTAATTTAGTCTTTATTCATTTTTTTGCGCCAACATTTGGTATACCAACTACTGCGCGGCAAAAATGGCCACCGTCTACCGTGGTGTGTTCTAAACCCTCACTGCTACTACATCCCCCGGGTCATTTTCTAGCATTTTGCAATTTGTTACTAGTTTTCAGGCATAGCAAGTTAGTAATCCATCGGCAGCAGTGCAGCAGATCAACTTCTCTCCATTTCACAGCAAAAATACTTATTTCACACTTTTGGAAAACAAAAAAAAACACTTTAGTGTATATGTCCAGAAATATTATTTACATGCGCAGACCAACGAGATCGATGAAGAATTATGGAAAGAGCAGGTAAAAGTTTGTTGCAGCTGATGCAGCAGGAAAGTGCAGCAAGATCAGTGAAACAAGTTCAGATGGTTTGTGTTTTGCAGTCAATCAAAACTGACTGCTCTGCTGTCTCTCTGTTTCTATTTATACTCAGCCGAAGATATTTTCGGATGGTGAATGTTTTACATTGTTACAATCTACAGTTCATGACAATAGCGCGATTCAGTTACAATCTTCAGAATACAGGATCAGAACAGAGGAAGAAAATACAAGATATTCAGTTATCGCACAGCTAGTGTATCAACTAAGGATAACAACCAGCGTATCAAGGAAGGATTTGTATGACACTATTATTCTCCACATATCCCAACATATATATCATCATTCTCATGCCCCATCATCATCTATCTATTAGTGCAATGCATCACTACTTTACATGCTCATTTGCTTATCACATTGTGTATATCAATATAGCCAAGTGAACACCCGTCGATGTTCACCCCATCATGGGCCTGTCCTTATCGTGTAACACCCTACCCATCCTCTGGACTTAGAGTGCTACCATCCTTGTATAACATTACCCTTTTCCTTTCAACTGATAACCGTTTTAAGCAAACACTACTTTATTCATAAAGCTGCGACCATTTACAACATATCATTTAAAGCAACTATCCTAGCATACTAGAGGAGTTTAAACATGCTACCATAAGTTGATATGTAAAGTGCTGCTAGTACATGAAGTTATTCATGTGCTAGTCCACACATGCATGACGTCCTCAACGATTACCTAAACAAATAACAAAGTAAGGGTGAGTCCAAAGACTCAGTAAGCACATGATAAAATAGTGGCATTAACACACCAGTTTAATAATTCCCATTTCTGTGAACTGTACATTACTATCTTTGTAACTGTTGTACTGTTATCACTTCCTATTTCTGTGAACTATATATCACTATCTCTATAACTGTTTCACTGTTATCACTTTTATGCAATGCAATGTACCTATAACTGTATCACTATTCTGTTATGTTTTCATGCAATGCGATGAGATGCGTCTGTAACTGTAGCTTATACCGATATAGCGGAGTGTTCACCCATCGATGAACCACTCGATCCCCGTCCTCTTTTATACGGGGATCCAAACTCCACTCCTGTGGAGTACCTATCGAAGTAGGTCCTTTTGTCTGTGTATGAGTGCAATGCGTGATGCAACATGCTTTCAATGTTGAGATTTAATCATAAGCAGCACTCATCAAGATATGATTAGCACGTAATCATAAGTATTGTAGAACATGGCATGGAAGACACAAAATACTAATCATTCACTACAATCCTCTGTTCTATCACACACTTGCCTGGTTAACCTCGGGGACGATGCATGGACGGCTCCGACCTGAACCTCCACATGTACAATGTCAACCTGACTCAACATATCATATCAAAACTAGTGCTTAAGCGAGTAGTGACGACCCTACGCGCACAACCCAACTCTAGCATAAAAACACTTGGGGTTAAGGACCTGTCGCGAAGGTACTAAACCCTCAATCATTTTTTTTCTTTTTCTCCTCTTTTCTTTTCTTTTTTTTCCTTTCCTTCCTTTCTCTCTCCGCTGAACAATCTTTTTTCTGCTAGAAGGCCTCATCCTTTCCTCACATCTTTAGCTCTTTTTCCCTCTATCAAATTTGGCTTTTCCCCAATTCCCCTATCGGGGTGTGCCGCCTGCCTCCAGCCGTCGGCCGACAAGTCGGCGTTGGCCAGCACCTCCGCCCCTCCCCTACTGTGACGCCTTCCACCTCCCTTTTGTCAGCCGACTGCTGCGCCGCTAGGACCCTCCACGGTCCCATGCGTGGATGCTTGGGCCCCGGTCTACCGTCGGCCTACTCCAGCTTGGCTGCTGACGCCATGGCTTGGGCCCTTGCCCTCCGGCACCGCCACTTCCTCCGGGCTCAGTGGCCATAGTCCGTCAGCCCAGAGCTCACCGTTGGCCCTAGATGCCTACATGCCAACGCCTGTCCTCCGGCATGGCTACCGACACCAAGGCTCGTACGTTGCCTCCCGGTCGGCATGACCTTCAGCCGTCGCCCTCGGCTCCAGCCATGGCTATTTGCGCCTTTGACCTTGACATCCGGTGATGCCGCCCTCAAGGCTCGGTCGCCTGTGCCACCTACCGTCTGCTGTTGCCCCTGGCTTCGGCAGCTCCCTATGGGATTGAGCTTGCTAACCACGGCTTGTAGCCGGCCGACCACCCCCTACTACCAGGACAGTTTGCCCCCATCCCCTTTCTCTATGTGCTCTTCATCTACTTTTGCATGCTATTATGCTGCGCTATGAGGTTGTGGAGGGAAGGTGGGCGTACTCAATGGTTAGCTTGGCGTGGGTTCAGCAGTCGTCAACATCCATCGTTGTTGTCGGTGCCATCCTCTCGTGCTCAGCCTTCTGAGCTCCTTCGGGTCTCCTCTCTTCTTGCCCTTCTCCTCCTTGCTCCCTTTCTCATGGTGTGGATGGCTTCAGTTGGCGTCTTGGTGGCTATGGCTAGAATGGTGAAGGAGGAGGTGATTGATGGTCTTCGGCTTTGGACTAGGGCTTATGCTTTTCCTTGGCTTTGACTATGAATGGGGTTCTTGGCCTGCGCTCTGGGTGAGCTCTGAGAATGAGGGTGAGAACTGTGAGCTTCTATTGGCTTTGCTTTTGTCTTGGCTGTGAGAGGAGAAGGAAATGCGGAAACAAAATGAGAGCATGTGGGCTTGTTGGCTTGCTTATGGGGCATGGCCGTGAGACTCTCTTGGCTTTGTGCAATGACCAGGCTACCCCCTTACCCTCATTTTTTTCTCATGTGGCTGTCTACCCCAAGGGCATTTTGGTCCAAAGGACTCTGCACTGTTCTTTGGGGGTTTTCTTTTTCTACTTTGGCAGGTAAGTCGGTAAAAGTGGGCGTTGGCTAAATTTTTTGCTGAATGATGAAGCCCACAATAGTGAGAGGTGCCGACCGGCCCCAGATGATCTGGGAACCTTTGTGAATGCTACCATTATTCGGCATTCTAAAGCCGATGGGTCTGACGGCAAAACTCTACTTTATTTCCTTCATTCTTCCTTGGATTGTTTCATTTCTCACTTTTCTTCCCTTTACATTTTAGTGGTATTAAATATTGACACGGGGTCTCTTCACTCCCGTAGAGGCCTATCGAGGTAGGTCTTATATATCCACCCACGGTGGATATTTTTCTCATCATATGAGTGCACATGATGCAAATGTATATGTCCATTGTCACTTTCATTTTTCGTCAGTATCATCACTGGTAGGATAGCATCATTGCTCACTCTATTCCATCATCATTGCCGTCATCATATCATGTGAACATTGTATATCTCATAACACTTACAGTCTACCGCTTTACTATGCACTTGTCTATTTATTCCTATGAACGATGTGTGGATAGTGCCAAACCAGGACCTCCACCTGTACAAACATAATCCAGACTCAATATGCCATAGCAATACATGTACACATATGAACGGTATCATTCCTACGCGCAAACCTAGCACAATCATCCCCCATTTTAGTGCCAAAGGCCATACTGTCCCATACCGAGCAACAACTAACTTAGATGCCTAACTTTCTATCTGTTGTACCAAAATTGACGTTTAGCATTCTATATAGCTTTAGTCATTACTTACATTAATTAGTCTACACTAATTATTCTATACTAATTAATCCATACTAATTATTCACTCACCTCATTAACCACATATACTAATTAATTACTTACACTAATCGATCACCAATTAGTCTTACACTAATTTGTCATCTACTAATTAACCTTCCCTAATCTCCTACACCATCCTATTCGGTGTGCACTTGACACACACACAAGCTCACTCCTAGCTGCAGACACAAACACACGCACTACTAGTGCAGAAAACCTGAGGGTCCAGATTGCATTTTTGTGTCCCAACATTGCACTTAACCTACATCAATCACTTGCTTGTCCTTTACACACCTTACTTGCGACCGTTGTTGGGTACTTGCTGAGATTTTCAAATATCACGCTTGTTGTTTCCATTCTCAGGTAAAAAGCCAGTGGCGTGATAGCAACTTGCAAAGATGGGAGCACTCGAGTTTTCAGTACCATGACTTGCCACTATTTATGTTTTCTTATTTACTCTTATTTGGTTAGAAGTGGACCGGTCCTATATTTCAAACATTTATTTCACCTTCCGCTGGTTCTCTAATAAAGTACTATTAAAGTTTTAATTTATTTGTGACTTCTAATTTTGCACTTATTTATTCTTCACTTTGGTGATGATGTTCTATAGTAATATCTCATATTTTTATGTATGGTGCTACAATTGGTATCAGAACTTAGGTTGTAGTTTCTAGAAAAAAAGGGTTTTGCACGTACACGGGCTTCGGGTTAATTCATTCATGCATGCATATCTAGTCACTAGCATAGTATGATGATTCCATATCTAATTACCATTTTCTTTATTCCATTGCTATCCTATGACATTATTCCAATCCTATGCTTTCCTGAATCCTGCTTCCATTCTTCCACCTGGGCTGCTCAAGAAGCGCAAGGCCCTGGCTGGCATAGCAAACCAGCTTTCTTGTTCACCTTCACTCGTTGCCAATCAGAACGTGTCTCCAGTTCCTGCTCCAATTGCTACCGTACCAAAGGGTACTGATGTGTGTCTCTATGCATTATTGACATAGGAGTCGCATCATCATTCTAATGTGGTGCATGGTGATACTAATTCCCTATCATGCTTAACCTCCCTATTGTTACACATCATACCATTTACTTTTCCCTCTCCGTAACCTTTTAGGGTTGGTTATCTTAAATTGACGCCCTGCTCTTCCACTTTTTGACTTGAGGGCTAGTTTCTCCTTTTTGGCATCTTGCTTCATGCAGCTGCACTCTGTACTCGTTAGTACCTTGGCGTACCCCATGGTGGTGACCACCGCCAATGGACCTCTTGCTAGTAATTTTACATTCCTCAATGTTGCCCTGGAGATTAAAGGTCATAAATTTAGCATTGATGTAGTGGTGCAGCCAATTCAACCCTTAGACTTGATTGTGGGCATGGACAGGTTGTCTCATCATCATGCTATTATTCATTACTTTGATCGCAAGGTTATTCTTCTATAGGATGATGGGGAGATGGTCTATCAGGGCAAAGAGCGATGCCTTATTCTTCTATTTTTAGCCTCCTATTTCGATCATCGCTAGATGGTCAAGTCTAAGTGTCTTCTTGTCATGTTAGAGAAGCCTATCACTAGATCTTTACTAGAAGATTTACTTATTGTTCGAGAATTTCTCGATGTCTTCCCTACCGAGCTTCCAGGCCAACCTTCCATTAGAGTAGTTAAGTGTGCCATTGATGTTATTCCTGGCACTGCACCTATTGCAAAGGCTCCTTATTGTTTGTCCCAAACTAAGTTAGAAGAATTAAAGCGACAATTGGATGACCTTGAGCAAAGGCTTCATCATATGCAGTACCTCTGAGTGGGCTTTCCCTATCACTAACGTGGGGAAGAAGATAAGAGCTTACACATGTGCATCGATTACTGAGCTCTCAATGCAATGACTATCAAGAACCGCTATCCCTTGCCCCGCATTGATAATCTGTTCGACCAGCTCAAAGGTGCCAAGTTCTTTTCCAAGATAGATCCGTAGTTCAACTATCACCAAGTCTGGATCAAGACTTCTGACATTCCGAAGATGGTCTTTCGCACTCACTATGGTCTATTCGAGTTTCTGGTGATGCCATTTGGATTAACCAATGCTCCTGCGGCAGTCATGGATCTGATGCATCGGGTATTCCATGATTACTTAGATCAGTTTGTTATCATTTTCATCGATGACATATTAATTTATTCTAGTACAACAGAGGAGCATGAGAAACACCTCCATATTGTACTTGATCTTCTTTGAAAACATCAAGTCTATGCTAAACTAAAGAATTGAATTTTTTGGCTTTCATCTGTTAGTTTCCTTGGCCATATTATAAGTGGCAAAAGATGTTACATGGATCTTGCCAAGATTGTCATAGTGGTGGACTACTTGAGACCCAGTAATGTCGCAGAGATTTGTAGGTTCCTGGGTTGGGTTAGGTAATATCATTTGCTTTGTCCAGATTTCTCTTCTATTCCTAAGTCGTTGACCAAGTTGACTTGGAAGGGTGAGCGATTCCTTAGACGAATGAATGCGAGTCTAGCTTCAGACCCTGAAAGAGCACCTCACTACCGCTCCCATTTTGTCTTCGCTCGAGGGAGGAAAGAAGTTTATGATTTACTATGATGTATCTCGATTGGGCTTGGGATATGTCCTCATGTAGGAGGACAAGGTGATAGTTTATGCTTCTCATCAGCTTAAGAAGCACGAACTTAATTATCCTACTCATGATCTGGAGCTGGGGCAGTGGTGTTTGCCCTCAAGATTTGGCGCCATTACCTATATGGAGAGAAGTACGACATATTCACTGACCATAAGAGCTTGAAGTTCTTCCTCACTCAGAAGGAATGGAATTTGAGGCAGCGCTGTTGGTTAGAGTTAATCAAGGACTACGACCTCACAATCCATTATCATCCGGGCAAGGCTAATGTGGTGGCTGATGCCCTTACCAAGAAGCGAAGTGATGGTGCTCCTATTCCAATATCAGTCTAGGAGGAGCTTGAGGATCTCCAAACCACACCTTGTTTTTCCTTCTCAACATTATCTTTAGTGAAATCGAAAACTTCATCCTCTTTCTTTGATACTTTTCTAGAAGCTCAAGACTCAGGTTTGGAGACCCGACACTTTCATGGAGAGGTCATTCGGGCTAAATCTCATGGGGCTGACTTTCTATTGATGGCAAGGGGTTATTACGTTCCCGCGGTCACATTTGGGAGCCATCCGATTTGCAATTAAAAAGGGATATTCTTTGTGAAGCTCATAAAACTCCTTATTATATTCACCCTGGCGAGACTAAGATGTTCAAGGACCTTCAGTAGCAGTTTTGATGGCCAAAAATTAAGAAGGATATAGCTAAGTTTGTGTTTCAGTGTGTAGTGTGCCAGCAGGTGAAAGTGGAACACCACAGTCCTACCGGTCTTTTGCAACCATTGGAGACTGCCCAGTGGAAATGGAAGAATATTGCTATGGACTTCTTTGTTGGTCTTCCTAGGTCACCCTGGCATATGGAATCTATTTGGGTCATTGTCGATCATGTCACCAAGATGGCTCACTTCATTTCAGTTAAAACCACTTACTCCACTAGTGATCTTGCTAATATTTATGTCAAGGAAATTGTCTGTCTTCATGGTATTCCTAAAACCATTGTCTTGGATCGTGAATACCAAATTTGTTTTGCATTATTGGAAGAGCTTGCATCAAAATCTGGGCACAACTCAACTTCAGCACTGCCTTTTATCCTTAAACTGATGGCCAATCTGAGAGGACCATTCGCACATTGGAGGACATGTTGCGTTCTTGCATACTCGCATGTTAGGAAAATCACCTATCTCTTATAGAGTTCTCTTATAATAACAGTTTCCACTCTAGTATCCAGATGGCCCCTTTTGAGGCACTTATGTAGGCCTTGTCGCTCTCCCCTTCATTGGGATGAGGTTGGAGAGAAAGAGTTACTTGGACTTCAACAAGTCAGTGATTGGAAGGAGAAAATTGAGCATATCAAGAACAATTTGCTTTCAGCCTAGAGTCATCAGAAGAGTTACATTGACCGTTCTCATCATCTACTAGAATTTGAAGTGGGTGATCAGATTCTCTTGAGGGTCTCCCTGACCAAGGGTGTGGTTTGATTTGGGGCCAAAGGGAAGCTGAAACCTCGTTATGTTGGACCATTTCCCATCATTGAGCGGATTGGGAAGCTAGCTTATCGTTTAGAGTTAACTTCTTCCTCGGCTGGTGTCCATAACGTCTTCGATGTCTCTATGTTGAGGAAGTATCTAAATGACCCTGATGAAATTCTAGAGTTACCCACCTTGGAAGTCTCAGAGGATCTAACTATCATTGCATGATTGGTTTGTATCTTGGAGTGTTCGGAGCGTCACCTGTGACGTCGGACCATTTCCTATGTCAAAGTGTTGTGGTCCCATTAGATAGAGCGTGAAGCTGCCTAAAAATTGGAGTCCCAGATGCATGAGAAATACCCCGATCTCTTTAATTCAGGTTGGTTCTCATGCTTTCCTTCACCAAAATGATTTACTCAAACTCCATAGATCTTACTTCCTTGAGGTAATCGATTTGAGGCCAAATCTTCCTAAGAGGGCCGTAGCGCTGGGTTTTCAGGAAGGGCCACATAAGAAAAAAATAAAGAAAGAAAAAGGGGGCAAACCCTAATTAGCCCTTAAATCAAGCCCCTTTAAAGGGCAGATTTTTTCTCCCCGGATGTGTGCTTTTCATCCCCACGTAGGTGATTTCTCTCTCCCCAAAACCCATCTCTCTCCTATCTAGGTGGCGGCAGGTGGTGCACGGCCGATCGGCGATGGCGGTGTGGCACGCCGGCCAAACATGATGACGATGGGTAGCATGCTAGCTGAGCATAGCCGCAGCTCACGAGGCCGAAGGAGGTGGCAGCCAAGGCGGTGCAGCGCAAGTGGATGTGGTGCTGCCGAGGGTAGGCGGTGGTTGGCGTCGACGGCCGGCGTGGCCCATGGCAGCGATGGCTAGCAATGGGGGCATTCGAGCAGTGTGGTCATGGCAGGAGGCGGTAGAGCGCAGATGGTGGCAGCCAGCGTCGGTGCGGTGCGGCGGCGATGATGGCAGCGGCGATGGTGGTCGGAGTGGCGCGCATGACCCTTTTCATGGTCACGTGGTTGGGGCCAGTTGGGTGAGTGGCTGAATCACCATTCATGCAGTGTTCCATGGTTTTGCAGATAAATTGTTGGCCACCTATGTAAGGTTGTAGATGAACAACTCATGACAGATAGATGAGAGGAAGGAGATCAAAAGAATATTAGATGCCATTATTGAGAAATTTGGTGAAGAAGATGAGGGAGAGGACAGTTTAGAAGAGCTAGATTAGGGCGCGTATATTTAAGCATTATCACAAATGATTCGTATGACACATCACCAATTCATGGCATATCTCCCAGGATTTCGATCTCACCTATCCATTCTCTCCACATCGAATGGCAGGCACCTATTCCTCCCACTTCTCGGCCCTTATTAATTACTCCCCCTCTTCCTTTCCACTTGGTAGTCACGCGAGTTCATCCACTAGCTTCTTGCATCCTCCCCTCGACAAGGTCGACTACCACCGTGAGCTAGCTCCTCCGTCTCCTGTTGTGACACCACGGTGCACTACTGCTCCTAGCGCTTATGTTGTGACACCACGATCGACTTCATGACACACTCTTTGTCGTAAGTGTCGTAAGAGTATCTTGTGCAGCCTCACTGTCGTAACACAAAAGTGACACTACCGCCGCCTCTCCATTGCTGGTGATATCCGGCCGCCATCTGATGCCCTCCCCTCTCTTCCTTGTTGGCAGGCATCAAGGACATCGCGCGCTGCATCCAGCTTCTACTGTCTGTTAGGATCTCTGCTTCTTATACATTCTTACCGTGTTAAAGAATTGGGTTCGTTATCTTGTTATCTTTGTAATGGTGGATTCTAATCTTAATGGAAATGGAATGTGTTGTTGTGTTTGCCATTGTATTTGCTTGTTTTCAAAGGGCATAAGTAACATTATTTCTTGAGGCTAGCCAAAAACAGAAAAATTTTAGGCACAAAATGAACTATCACGGATGGTTTGTGCTATAAACCATCTATGAAGGACTATCATAGATGGTTCTATATACCAACTATGCTCGTGATACTCACAAATCATAGACGGTTGGTAACTAGAACCATCGTGATGTGTGAGTATCATAGACGGTTTTGTTTTGAGCCATTTGTAATAGTTTTCTTCACGAGCGGTTCTAGTTACAAATTGCCCGTGTTGTTTTTATCACAAATGGCTCACAAACCGTCTATGATAATCTCTAATTATCATTGACACATAAATCTGGCGATTCAGAAACTGTTTGTGATGACGATTCGAACCGTCGATATGACCCTTTTGTAATCGACCACTGTCTATGTTTATACAATCAAGGACAATGTTGTGCCCGACTACTCGTATAATCGGTATGTGGAAAATAATCGCGATGCCATTGCCATAACTTGCTAAATGACAATTATATTAAATTCCACCACTCATGTTATCTCGATCTCCGATACTTATCGGTGTTTTGGTAACCTAGTTTCATTACACTTAACTGTGTCAATTACTTACATTGCTTGTCCTTTACATACCTTACTTGCAACCATTGTTGGGTACTTGCTAAGATTTCCAAATCTCATGCTTGTTGGTTCCATTCTCAGGTAAAAAGCCAGTGGCATGATAGCAACATGCATGGGTGGGAGCACTGAGTTTTCAACACCGTGGCTTGCCACTATTTATGTTTTCTTATTTACTATTATTTGGTTCAGTCCCATATTTCAAATATTTATTTGAGCTTCTGCTGGTTCTCTAATAAAGTACTATTAAAGTTTTTTCCTTATGATTTCTATTGTTGCTCTTATTTATTCTTCACTTTGGTGATGATGTTCTATAGTAGTATCTCATATTGGTATGTGGGGTGTTATATCTGGCTACCGCACGCTGCCTCCCACCTACACCTGTTCTCGGCCAGTGGAGGAACACGGCCATCTGCATGCCAAGGCAAGTGAGGTCGCTCGCAGTAGAAGCTTCTCATGTGATGAGAAGGGTAGGGCTGCCACGTCAAGGTATCAATAATCTAATCCTAATGATTTCAGAGACTTAATTAACAATAGGACTTACACTGGAGTTTGTGTGACGTACTTGAATAATTGCGTAGTTAGGCTAGTTTTTCGAAGGGATGAATTGCATTTTGTTGTACTATGGACTAGAACCGAGCACTATTAGGCTGGTAGAGGGCACCGTCAAACACCCCACGAACCCACCGTGCTTGAACCCGGGTGCCTAGCTCTTTCCTTTAAGTGAATTCGATAGCTCTTAGCCAAAATTTACTTATTAGCTAGTATTTGTTGCTCATCAGCTAGGAATTGCTCTTGCAGAGTGTCTCAGAGTTTGACCCCTTATTGAATTTATAGCTAGTGAACTACAAGAACTCTGGATCCATCCTATGCAGTGTTAAAAATCCTGAACAACTGTTAACGTTACTCCATACCTCAATCAACTAAAGAAGTAATCAAACTAGAATAATCCTAAGACCTAAGAAATATTCAGTTCAATAATAGAAACTTGCAAAGTTCAAACTTGATATAGGTGTTTAGCTGTGACAACAACGTACCAACACTTACATGTGCACATCTCAACCAAAACAATAAGTATTACATAAATTTCACAAGCACCTTCATTTACATAAATCTTACAACTTACAAGCAGCTTTATTCTATCTTACAACACTAAGTCTACCATAATACGAAATATCAAGCAATCACCTTCATCACCTTGTGTTAGATGAAGAAAACATCATGCAATAGCTTCACATTGGAGACAATTGAGGCATCAGAGGAGGAAAGTCAATGGCTATCTCATCAACTTGATTGCAAATCATTTGCCCTAGCTTGCCTTTGCATCCATTCCTTTCTCACCAAATGAAGATGCTCTAAAACTTGCTTCATGGTAGGCCTCTCATCCACATTTTCTTTGAGGCATTGAACTGCGATGCTACCAATCATCTCAAGACAATCTATGGCTTCAGTAGACGTGATTTCCTCATCAAACATCTCCCTAGCCCTACTCTCTGCCATGTAAGACTTAACAAAATTTAACGGGAGGCTCTTATTACCGTCATACCTTGCCTTCCTCCTGGTGATGAGTTCCAGGAGCACAACTCCAAAGCTATATACATCACTCTTCTCCGTAAGAAGGCCTGTGTTCATATACACAGGATCTATGTAGTTTGTATCCCCTATCACGAACTTAGTGTGGTGTTTGTCTATAGTTAGGAGTCTGGATATTCCGAAGTCTGACACCTTTGGTGTGAACTTGTCATCCAGGAGAATGTTGCTTGACTTGACATCTCCATGAAGGATCTTTTGACTAGCAGATGAATGCATGTAGGCTAACGCTTCCGTGGATTCAATAGCGATTTCTAGACGTGCTTGTAGTGAGAGAGGATGTTTTATAACATTACCAACATTAGTAATATTACCGTGAAGCACATCGTAGAGGCTCCCTTTAGGGATGAACTCATAGACCAACATTGGAATATTTGTCTCCAAGCAACAACCCAAGAGTCTAACCACATTCTTGTGACTGATTCGAGATTGAATGGAAATCTCATTTGCAAAATCCTTTTTGTGTGCCTCGTCAACTATAATTGAGCGCTTGACCGCTACTTGTTGGTTGTTGTCAATAGTTCCCATGTAGACCTCACCGAAGCCACCCTTTCCAAGGATTGTGCTGTAATTCTTTGTGATTTGGTCCATCTCAACCTTTGTGAAAATCTTAATGCCCATGTTTTTAATTAGTTGACCACCATTTTTTTGAAAAGATCTCTAAGCTTCCTTTTCTCATGCTCCATGTGAAAGAAGATTTGTAGGACGACCAAAATTGAGATGGCACAGATTGTTGCTGAAAAATATATTAGTTGTTATTGCTTTGTGTCAACTAAGGTTTCACAAACCATAAAAGGACAGATTATTATATGAATAGGGCCTTACCGATCACCGCTATAGCTGATTTGGACAAGATGCGGGTTCACAATCCTTGTCACTTTTACTATTTTTAATTCGTCCAAAATTACATTCACACTTGTAGTCACCTTCTACGTCATGGCATGTCCCACCATGGCAAGGATATAGTTTTTCATAAATGGATGCATTATTTTTTCGAAGCTCACACTCATTAATATCTGTAAAATAGAGAAAAAATACAATCTGGATGTTAAATAAAGAGATATTGGTAATTGAAATTACTGTGTATTTCAATTTCTTTTGTGTTGCATGCCTTTGTTGAGTCAGGGCATCTAATTGCATGTAGCTTTTAACTAGAGGCTACCTCCTCAAATCGTTAAGAAACTAATGAATTATAGTATGATCTCGAAACCCTTTCATTTTGTGCAAAATGTTGCTCGAACGGTAACATCTAGTTTGCCAACCCACAAAAGAAAGTCAAATGATGATTAATGACTAATTAAGGGGGTAGAATAAACACTAAGTTTTATATGCAAACTTGATTTTAGGAGATATGGAAAAGATAAACTTTCAACTATTATTATCTTTGCCATCCAAGTTTTTCTTGTTTGAATCCCCTTTTTCAATGAAGCTTTGAAGTGGAATTTAGCACAATGATAGACGCATCCTTGCAGCCAGCTGTACATCGCCCATTGGAGGTGCTCATAGCAACATTAGATATCTGCCCTTTTGCAAAAAAAACAAAACAAAACAAAAACAAACAAAAAAACAAAAAAACAAAAACAAAGAAAGAAAGAAAAAAAGGAACACCGACAGACAGACATGTAAGACTACCTATAAGTTTCACTACTTTTTTTCCATCCATTTCGGTTGATGTACATCTATATGTGTAGCCTCGTAGAGTTTTGAAGATAGTATTAAAGAAAATGAGTACGCACGGTAGCTAATAATTGTTTTTCCCAAGTTTTGTGTCGTAATTTTTTGAAGACTAATTCAGTGTTGTTTTCAATTCAAATTTGTCAAAAACAGAAAGGAGTTTATCTGGAACTGGTAAATACTTGGTATTTAGCACAAAATAAGCCAAGGGATTCGTTGTTTTCTGAAAGAGAGAAATAAACGGACTTACTTTTGCATCCACCGGAAACGTAGGGATTGCGGTGTATCCCTTGAAGCAATTGCAAAATATCCTATGCCATTGGTGGCATTGAAACAATTGCTATGCGCACTCACACATGAATTACCGCCACCGCCCGGAGAGCACGTCCCATTGTTCCTGATGGCCCAGTCGACAACGAGAGGCACACCCCGCCCACCAATCCTTTTGGCAAACGTCATGTTGCCGACGATGTCCTGCCGGTTGAAATCATGCCTATAGGGTAAATACATGCGGTTAGTTGTGGTAGTAGCTCTAGTAGTCCTGAGCTAATTAAGCAAACAGTATAGCTCTTAATTGATTCGATAGCCTACACGCATGTATGCGTGCATCAAATCGTTGATTCTCAATTTTAATCTTCATCAGAAACCTGCAATTTTATAGGTACGTACCAGCCTTTTTCGGCCACGAAGGCGTAGCTGCAGGGGCTATATTCCCACGCAGCGTTGTACTTGTCGGTACCATTGGCGGCGTGAGCGTCGATGTAGCTGAGATCATTGGCGATGGGCGTCTCGCAGCAGCCGAGCCCGATGCACTTGCCGTCGTCAACCTTGACCTCACTCGCGCGCGCGCGAGGTCATGCAGCCGTGTTGTAGGTCCTGTTGTCACGGCCCGAAAGCATGGCGACGGTGTGGCAGCCGAGGGCAGTGAACTTGTTCTTTGTTGATGAGACCAAGAACGGCGTGGAGCTGAAGTTGAAGGACCGGCTTATTAGACCTTCTGATTGGTTGATGGAGGTGAAGCAGACGTACGACACGGGCGTGTAGATGTGCATCTCGGCAGTCTCTATTGTTATGCTGATGATCTCCAAATTACTGATGTATGGTCTTGGAGGTTGAAAGCTGTAGTTGCATGTAATTGGGAAGTGGTTGAAGCCTGGCCAGAAACAGTTGTCGCCGATGCCAAACGGATAAGGGATGGGTACGCTGCCGCACTTGTGTTGGCAATATGGCCGTGGGGCCGACGCCATGTCGCTGGAGACGGCGGCAGCGGCGGTGATGAACATGGCCGGCATCGTCACCAGATAGAGGAGGGTGGAGAACCAGCTGCTCACTTGTGGCATGGCTGCTAACTCTGATTCTTTCATTGGCACCAACCAGATAGCTAGCTAGAGGAGGGGGAAGAACCAGATGCTCACTATATTTTTGCAGGATTACTTTCGATCCTTGTGACCTAGCTAGCTTGCTAGATGGCTGGCTAGATCATTGTATTTATCACACTACAAATAGCTCTGTGGTAGTGTGGCTGTATGCAGCAGGCTCCTCTCTAGGCATGCATATTTATAGGCGCAAGCGCGCGTACGTATATGCTGTCAAAAAACCATAGTGTGTTTGGGAACTACAATATTTCGTACAGTATTATGTTTAAAAAAATGTTGTTGCTAGATTTTACTCATCAAATCTTAGAAGCCTGATACATTGATTGCACCAACTTGAGCATTAATCAATGCACGAATATTGTGGAGAGACGTATGCCTTTCATGGATGGGCGGTATAAGAGATGACCATGCATGAAAATGATGCGACAGGAGATGTACTCCGGAAGCGTGAGTTCTATTTTTTTTTAAAGGTATTGACTAGATTTTTATAAACTCCAAAACTACCATGGTATCAGACATACTATGTTTATAAAACTACAAAATTTATAGTATTCAAACACCTCAAAGTTTTTTATACTATAGTATTTTTCAGAAACAGTGGTATTCCCCAAAATGTTCAAAAATAATGTATCCAAACAAACCCTTAACCCTCTCAAGTATAACGCCAGATATTATGCCCCTCGTCATAGAGAGAACGAGTACATAAGCCCCTTGTGTTCGTTTTGAAAAGCGATGTCGCCACTGTGGCTGTACACGCTAGCACCTTGCTGTGTGGCCACTTGTCATAGAGAGAAAGAGAGGGAGGGACAAAACAATGTCGCAGGGCAGTGGCGGTGGCGCTGGGCAGCATGGCCAACGATGGGGAGATGGCGTTGAGGTTTCGCAAAGTGGCGAAACAGGATAATAACGATGAGCTTATTGGACCGAAGCTTATCGTAGATGATGAAAGGTGACGAAGAAGATGGCTGGATGGGAACAACAAAAACGGTTGATTCATCGTACTGAATGAACGAAAGTCAAATTAATTTTGGGTATGAGCTCATCAATAAGCTAGTAGAATATGACGTGATGTGGACAAATGTCGAGAAAGATCATTAGGTTGAGAGGTGGAGCTCGGCACGATGGTCAGAGCTTGGTTGGCAATGGAAACAAAATTTTAGGGGTGTCTCGGGTGGGGGAGGATGTGAGCACGAGATAGAATATGGTGAGGGGATGTCATTTTGGGTTTGATTTGAAGGTGAGGACAAGATATTAATTAACATTGTCTTCTATACACATATTTAACCATTACTGTTTCTAATTATATGTAAAAATATAATAATACAAAAATATTTTTGATGCCAAATATGTTAATATTGTTTTATGTGGCAAATATGATAATTTTGTGTAAATATGTTACTGCATGTATTCTAAAACAATGTTAAATAAATGAACACAGAGAATAGCTCCCTAAGATAGTATTGTACCCATTAAAGATGGAAATGTTCATATTAAGTTACCTGCCCTGAGTTCTAGTCTTGCTTTCATATGGCTCACCTAACGATCACAATGGTAAGCTTTGATAATGGCAGCCATGCAACTTGCAATGTGGCGCTCAGTTGGGCTAAAAAGCTATGGTTTATGGCTGAAATTGTACTGTAGTGGCTAAAATTTCACTGTAACTGAAAGTGGCTTATTTGACGTAATTAAATTTAAAAAATTAAAAATAGAAAAATAGAAGCCAAAAGTTCAGAAAAAGACGAAATTTATGAATAGTAAAAAATAAGCCACAAGCTAAAACCAAAACGAGCAGGTTAGATTCCCATCCGACATGTCAACTTGTGTTTATCTTTGATAAAGAGTTCACCATCACTGACGATTAGATACAGTCTAGATCTTTTTTCCACAGTACTAGGTAAAGCACAGTCTTTTCTTGACACACGCTAAAAAGTCATGTACAAGAGAAAGAATAATGTGGACGCGCAAAATAGATGAGCAAAAGTCATACATAAGCAAAAAGTACTCGTGACCGCTCACCATCACCATCATTTTTTTGTCCCATGGGTGGCGGTGACCTCCTGTGTGCTGGAGGCTGGATCCAAGTTCTTAGGTTAGGTACTAGGTACGTAACCCCTGAAACCTACCTTCTAATATATAATGCAAATCTAGGAGTAGAGAAAGTTCCTGTGTAGCTTCAATAAACAAATTAGTGTACCTAGTGGCTCTCATAGAAAAATAATATACTACAACATTATGAACTTGGTGTCTGTTTGGTGGGAAGCTGAGCTCACGATAGTTTGCCATAAAATTCTCTTAAGTCAGTTTTACCAAGTTAGACTAGTGTTTTGTTACTAAGTCATAAGTCACGGCTTAGGCAGTGCTAAACTTTTTAAATATAGATCCTACACGTCTTTGAGTCCCTCAAACCAATTAGATGAAATAAGGTGATGGCACGGATACATTGACCTAGACTTTCATGGGACAAGACCTGAATTTCCCCGAAATACCGAGCTTGCATTACAGCAAATTACAGTTGGCACGGATACATTGACTCTCTCTCTCTCCCCCCTTGGCTGACTCGTTCTTCTTGCTTTGACTCAAGAAAACAAGCGATGAGAAGACAGACTTTCTGAGTCAACCCCGGGGGCCAGGGCCTTGCACGAATGGTGAAGCCTCCCTTGGCTGTCCAATGCGCATTTAGCCTGTGTTTCTTATTGATTACTGATCGATCGGTGACCGGCTTGCATAGGCTATCAGCTCGTTTCAGTGCAAACTGTTCCCATGGTAAATGAAGCCAAGCCAAGTCACTTTGTTTGGATTTTTCAGCAGAGATTTGTTCTGTACTGATCAACGTGGGGTAAATGCCTCCATGCTAAGAAAAAGATTACGCCTTACAGCGAACAGCAGGCCACTAATATGCAATCCTAATCCGAATCCATTGATGCAACGACGAGCCCAGCGAAAAGCCAGGGCTCGGTGTATTTGCACATGGGCTGTTCCCCATGTATCTTGTGTGCCATGGAAGGCTGGGCCCAGCCCCGCTCCTCTGTCGGCCTGTCCTTCTCTGACAGTCTGACTACATCTCATTATCTCAGGCTGCAGTACACAGGATGCCAGAAGGTCTGTTTCAGTTTCTAGAACAAGTTGCACATGCATCAACGAAGAAATGCTGTAGCCTATTGGTCTGCTGCTACTGCAAAAAATACGTTACAACATCTTGTAGTGGTGAAGGAGATCTGCATTGGGCTGGTGGTCTGTGATGATGCATCACTGGAACGAGCAGAGGAAGACGACGGCATTCTACGACCCGCTTGACAAGGGCCAGAGTCGTTGAAGGGTAGCCTGGTGGAGGTCGGCACGATGGTCAGAGCTTGGTTGGCAATGGAAACAAAATTTTAGGTGGCTTTCGGGTGGGGGAGGGTGAGCACGAGATAGAATATGGTGAGGGGATGTCGTTTGGGCTCGATTTGAAGGACATTAATTAACACTGTCTTCTATACACATATTTAACCATTACTGTTTCTAATTATATGTAAAAATATAATAATACAAAAATATTTTTGATGCCAAATATGTTAATATTGTTTTATGTGGCAAATATGATAATTTTGTGTAAATATGTTACTGCACGTTTTCTAAAACAACGTTAAATAAATGAACACAGAGAATAGCTCCCTAAGATAGTATTGTACCCATTAAAGATGGAAATGTTCATATTTAGTTACCTGCCCTGAGCTCTAGTCTTGCTTTCATATGGCTCACCTAACGATCACAATGGTAAGCTTTGATAATGGCAGCCATGCAACTTGCGCTTAAAGTGTGGTTTCAACTTGTGTTTGTCATCACTGACGATTAGATAAAGACTAGATCTATTTTTCACAATACTAGGTAAAGCTCAGTCTTTTCTTGACACGCGCTAAAAAATCATGTACAAGAGAAAAAGAATAATGTGTACGCGCAAAATAAATGAGTGAAAATCATATATAAGAAAAAAAAGTCCTCGTTACCATTCACCATCACCATCATTTTTGTCCCATGGGTGGCGGTGACCTGTGTGCTGGAGTTCTTGGATTAGGAACTAAGTACGTAACCAGGGGAGTAGCCATCGGGGGAGCTTAGTGAGATTTGAGCCTCACCTCTCCCGATGGCAACTTTATATATAGTAAAAATAGAGAGAGAAAAAGAGAGATTAACAAATCCAAAGAGGAGCTAACTCTCCTTGATAGGAAGGTTAACATATGAAATTAAAAAAGATGAGGAGGAGGAGGAGAAGTGAAAATCATATAATTAAAGAAGAGCTAATCAATCAATCAAAAAAAGAAAGAAAGTGAAATAATATACGTAAATCATAAAATTAAAGAGGAGGAGGAGTAGTGAAAACCATAAAATTAAAGAAGAGATAATCAATCAAAGAAAAGAAGAAGAAAGAAAATGAAATATATGTGAACCTTTTTTAGTCCGGGGATGACGGTGGAGAGCTTGATGAACCTCTGGTTGATCTTCTCCCTCCGCTGCCACTCCGCGATGATGTGGTTCTGCATGTACCCCGAAGGCACTGCCGCCGTCGAGCCCCCCGCCGTGAAAATAATAAGAACATTGGATAGAGTGTGGAAAAAGATGTTGCCTTTTGTTCTATTGTCTCATGATTCAAATTAGCTTAATTCTAGTATGTTTCGTATGATCTAAATTTTCATTATTATTCATAATTTTCTATTATATCACTAATTTTGATATGTTTTATACATAGGTGACTTATGGCTACTCTGCACTCATGGTGCTTTCTATTATCGAGGTACCTACTTTCTATTTCTCTATTTTTCATTGTTTGTCTCCATCCAATTTATAGTTTCTATATGAATTTGAAATTTTGTAAGAGTAAAAGACTAATTTTATGTCAATTTAATTTAGACCTATAAATAGTTCAGCTCACCCTTAATTTCATTCCTGACTTCGTCACTATACGTAACCCCTGAAACCTACCTTCTAAGAATCTCGATGCAAATCTAGGAGTAGAGGAAGTTCCTGTGTAGCTTCAATAAACAAATTAGTGTGCCTAGTGGCTCTCGTTGAAAAATAATAAACAACATTATGCACTTGGTGCCTGTTTGGTTGGAAGCTGAGCTTACGATAGTTTGCCAAAATTCTCTTAGGTGAGTTTTACCAAGTTAGACTAGTGTTTTGTTACTAGTCATAAGTCACGGCTTAGGCAGTGCTAAACTTTTTTAAGATAGATCCTACACGTCTGTGAGTCTCTCAAACCAATTAGATGAAAGAAGGTGATGGCACGGATACGTTGACAAGGGCCAGAGTCGTTGAAGAGTATCCTGAATGCTTCACACGTAGGTCAAAGTGTTTGACGAGAATTTGAGTAGCCTGCATGCTTCATACGTAGCTCAAAGTGTTGGACGAGAATTGTGTATATGTCTCAAAATACGATCACATATGATAATATGCATGTGTATCTCTATACATGTAGAGTCTATACAAATACTCTTGACAAGATAGTAACATACGTACATGCAATGCAACTAGTAGTGCATGGATGCATGTATATATGTGTACGTACGTGCCAGAACCAAGTACTGCTGTATGGCCGCATGCTCATGTACTAATCAGCGTCCTTGAGTTAATTACATATGCATGCATGGGTAGTGTGTTGCTGAGCCCATGGGCCATGGAGTCGTATACAAGTCAGGACGGCAAATACGTTACGCACCCTCGAGCGATTCGATAGCCTGCATGCGTGTGATTGGTTGATGGAGGTTAAGCAGACGTACGATACAGACGTGTAGATGCGCATCTCGGCAGTCTCTATTGTTATGCTGATGATCTCCAGCACAGTATTTATGTATGATCTTGGAGGTTGAAAGCTGTCCTTGCATGTATTGGGAAGGGGCCGCACTTGTCTTGGCAGTTCGGTCGTGGGACCGACGCCATGTCGTTAGAGACGGCGGCGGCGGCGGCGGCGATGCACATAGCCGGCATCGTCACCAGATGACTGGCATATGGCACCAGGTGCATATATTAATTCAATGCAGGAATAGTAAATTAAATAGTTTTGCTATTGCACAGGCGACTGAAATTTTTTTAATGTTTCAGTCACCTGAAATTGCACTCTCAATGAACTAAAATTGCAGCCCCCTAAAAAAACAGCTGCAACTTTAGGTGATTCAGAGTGCAACTTCAGGTGACCTGAAATTGCACTCTCAATCAACTAAAATTGCAGCCCCCTCAAAAAAAAACATGTGCAACTTCAGGTGATTCAAAGTGCAACTTTAGGTGACTGAAAGATAAAAAAATTTCAGTCGCCTGTGCAATAGTCTATCCCTAAATTAAAATGTTAAAGTCTACGTTCATATATAGTTCTGCAACAATATCGACATGCTCTAAGATTGTCCATTACTTCCCCCTATAGTTCTGCACAAATATTTCACAGTACATTTTTTAGTCTCCAGTATTCCAAATATTACTATCAGTAACTGTGCCTGGCGAAGCAATTTTGCAACTTGCAAACACTTTGGTGTCACGGTAGCACATGATCGATGCATGAATACCTTTATGGTTTCCTAGTAATTTTTTCTAATTCATGCTTTATTCTCTATTGATCTTGTTGCTGATTTAACAAGTGCGTTGCATCTGGCTATAAACATCTCTCAATGGTAGGCAGTACTCACCCTGATCTTGAGCATACGAGTTAAAAAAAGGGGGGGATAACAGAGATAAGGTTAATATATACGGCATGTAATACCTCATCTCCAGGCCGGAGTACGACTGCTAGACAGTCATGCATGACGTCGATATAGTGCACTTGAAAGCTGCATTATTCTGTTAAGAATAGCAGACTACCATGGGAAAATGTAATCCTGCAGGTTAAAAGAGCACTCTAGCAACTATCTACAGAAATTTTCAGGTATTATGGCAAAATTCTGTAAATTTTGATCTTAACTTTTATCTGTTAGCTGTTAGCTAATTTTAACAAAGCTGACCTCATAGTAATTAAACTGCCCCTTCTTATTGGAGGAAGCAACTGAATAGCCTCAGGGTACCTAGCAGAGCAGTGGTGTTTTTCTCTTGATCACATAACTGAATCACTTCTACTAGCAACGCTACCAATGGTACTACAAAAGAGAACTGGGTCAAGAACTGTAATATTCTCTGGTTCAAATGCAAGTAATTCCTTCTCTACGGCCATGGATCACGTCATTTTCTCTATTTTTTATTTTCTCTGGCGGTAGCTGGGCCCTCCCCTACCACCGCCGCCGCCCTCCCTCACCGTCTAGACCTCCCTCGCAGCACCGGGTCGCAGGAAGCGGACGGCGCGGCCATGGGGCAGCACCACCGCGGCACCTCAAGCCCATGTTGTAAGGTCTTACGACCTCCCAGGATCTTTTACGACCGGTTAGAGTCGTTTACGACCGAATGGAATTGTTTACGACCAATTCTGGATACTTACGACCAGTTCCGATCGCTTCAATCTCTTCCAATCGCTTTTTCAACGTGGTCGTAAATTTACTGTAGCAATTTACGACCGCTCCTCTTTATCGCTGCCGCTGCCTTCCTTCAGCCGCTAGAGATACCGTGATCGAAAACCTTTACGATCACGCAGTGATGCTGGCGATCACTGTTCACCGTGGTCGATTGTCCTCTCGACTCCTTACGACCACCTTCACCGTGGTCGTAGCCTTCCCTGCTGACGTCTTCTACAGCGTTGTCGTGGTCGAACGCCTTTCGACCACCCTTGTCAAAACTTCGTCGTAGTCGTAACAACACTGTTCCTTTGCCGTGATCGCAGCACCTCTCGATCACGTCTGCTAGAGACTTTGCCGTGGTCGTAACTCCTCCCGATCACGCTTGCGGTGATCGTGAGTCCTTCCGACCACGTCTTGCACAAACACACGACAAAATAATACTCTGTGTTTCTCCCTCTTTTTGGTCTTTTCTCAATTGCTTGGTACACAGAATACATGGCTCTAAGCCTCCTTTTATACCCGGTTTCTACGACTTCAATACGGGTTCGACTACGATTACAACTCGGACTCCGATACGACTTCTAATTCGACTTTGATACGACCTCGTCTAGAACTCGGTCTCAACTTCGACTTCTGATTTCTCCTCCGTCTTGACTTCGATTACTTCCAAACTTTGTATACGACTTCTAAAACAAGATCATTTCCAACATTCTCTCCCTAATCTTGTTTTAGTAACTTCCATCATGCCGATCTTCTTCCTTGATCACTTTGACGTTCTCCCTCTTTCTCCACCAGGTACTTGCTTCAACGTTGTGTGGTCTTGTTTTCGACCACGATTCTTGGCGTCGTGCTTTCTCCCGCCAACTCGGGATCCATTCTTCTGGCTTTCGACTACCTTCACATGTTTGATTGAAAACATCTCCTGAGCTTCTGCTTGTTACGACGTTGCTTACTTTGTGTGGTCGTTGTCGACCCCCTGGGCCACCCCTTCTCTTCTCGGTTGCAACATGTGGTCCATGTCGACCACTGTTTACTTCATGCGACCAGTGTCGTCCACTCGGGCCTATGCTTCGACCGTTTAGGCCGATCCTGGGACCTGTTCGTGCAGGTAGTCGTTCGAAGTCGACTACTCGCGCACCTCTGGTTTGCTGCGGTCGTAATGTGTTTCGACCACGTTCAAACCTTGTTTGCCATGGTCGTACGATTTCTCGACCGCCTCCAGTCTTCATTTGCCGTGGTCGTGACACTTCCCGACCACGTTCGATCACCGTTTGCCGTAGTCGATTGTCCTCTCGACCACGTCCAATCACTTCAGCCGACTTGTTCGTTACGACTTCAGGCTTTTTGCTGCCGTCTGCCACGACTTGCTTTTCTCCCGACTTGCTTGTTATGACTTCAGGCTGGTCTTCGACTACCAGTAGATGAAGTCGTTCATATTCTGGTTCCTCCAGAACTTTCTCCATGCCATCTGATCTCCATATCTTCAACGGTATTTTATACAACCGATTTGTTGACTTTTGTACCTTCATTAGCAACCGCTCTCTGTTGTCGAAAACTCTCAGGTGATTCTCTTTGAGCTCGATCCGGCAACCTTCTTCGGTCAGTTGTCCAAGACTTATGACATTGCTCCGTAGACTTGGTATGTAGTATACATCTGATAACGGTCTTTGACTTCCATCCTTGCACTTCAACAGAATTGTCCCCTTTCCTCTGATCTGCACAGTTGAGCCGTCTCCGAACTTCACTTTGCCGAGTACTTTCTCATCTAGCTTATGAAACATTGAGTATGTTCCTGTCATATGATTACTAGCTCCATTGTCGAGGTACCAATCTGACTGTTCCTGAGACTCCTCTCCCTTCTCCATCAAACTAGGAAACACCTTCCCTTCATTCAACATCACCATTGTCGGCAAGACTTCTGCACAATGGGACAATAACAAAGTCGGTTCTGTATATTCCGAGGTTTGAGCAAGATTTGCTTCTTCGACTTTCTTCTTGTTCCTGCATTTTGCAGCATAGTGTCCATACCTTTTGCAGTTGTGGCATTGTATGTGGCTTCGACATTCCGCAGCATAATGACCATACTTCTTGCAGGTATGGCACTGGATGTGGCTTCTGCATTCAGCAGCGTCATGACCGAATTTTTCACATTCAGAGCATTGAATATGAGACTTATCTTGAGATCTTCCACCTCGACCAGTTCCACGACCTTGCTGGCCATATGAGTCTGTCTGGTCCGACTTGTATTGGTTCGTCGTGTCTTCTCTCACGAGCAAGGCTTGTTGATTGTAAGATCCTTGCCCTTCATTGTCAGCTTGATAGCTTTTCAGAAGCTGCTCGTGGGCTTTGAGCGCTCCGGTTACTTCTTCTATCTTCATCTTTGAGAGATCTTGCGAGTACATGAGTGTGGTCACAACCGGAAGAAACTTTTCTGGCAAAACTCTCAAGTACTTCTTCACCGCCACCTCATCCTTCAAGTCGTCGCCGAGAGATTTGATCTCGTTTACGACTTCGTTGAATCGACCAGAGAACTCTTCCACGGTCTGACTCTTCCCCATCTTCATGGCTTGAAACTCACTTCTTAAGGTTTGAAGTCGAACTTCCTTCACTCGATCTACTCCTTCATGCATGGTTCGCAGAGTAGTCCAGACCTCCTTCGCCGTCTCCTTGCCGACTAGCTGCCGCATCATCGAGTTGGGCACGGCTTGATAAATCGCCGCCATCGCCATCTTGTCGAGTCGTTCATCAACGACTTTGTCTTTCTCCTTCGGTTCGACCGGGCCCCAAACTCCTTGAGCAATCAGGTTGACCTTCATCTTCATCGCCCAGATTGGGTAATTATCCGAACTGAGGATCGGGTATTGCAGCGTCACGCTTCCCTTCACCTTTGAAGCTTCCTCCATTGCTCACCAGGCTCTGATACCAACTGTTGTAAGGTCTTACGACCTCCCAGGATCTTTTACGACCGGTTAGAGTCGTTTACGACCGAATGGAATTGTTTACGACCAGTTCTGGATACTTACGACCAGTTCCGATCGCTTCAATCTCTTCCAATCGCTTTTTCAACGTGGTCGTAAATTTACTGTAGCAATTTACGACCGCTCCTCTTTATCGCTGCCGCTGCCTTCCTTCAGCCGCTAGAGATACCGTGATCGAAAACCTTTACGATCACGCAGTGATGCTGGCGATCACTGTTCACCGTGGTCGATTGTCCTCTCGACTCCTTACGACCACCTTCACCGTGGTCGTAGCCTTCCCTGCTGACGTCTTCTACAGCGTTGTCGTGGTCGAACGCCTTTCGACCACCCTTGTCAAAACTTCGTCGTAGTCGTAACAACACTGTTCCTTTGCCGTGATCGCAGCACCTCTCGATCACGTCTGCTAGAGACTTTGCCGTGGTCGTAACTCCTCCCGATCACGCTTGCGGTGATCGTGAGTCCTTCCGACCACGTCTTGCACAAACACACGACAAAACAATACTCTGTGTTTCTCCCTCTTTTTGGTCTTTTCTCAATTGCTTGGTACACAGAATACATGGCTCTAAGCCTCTTTTTATACCCGGTTTCTACGACTTCAATACGGGTTCGACTACGATTACAACTCGGACTCCGATACGACTTCTAATTCGACTTTGATACGACCTCGTCTAGAACTCGGTCTCAACTTCGACTTCTGATTTCTCCTCCGTCTTGACTTCGATTACTTCCAAACTTTGTATACGACTTCTAAAACAAGATTATTTCCAACAGCCCAAACCGACGTCCAGGGGAGGCCCACACGAGAGCATCGAGTAGCACGGGGAGCTGATTCGCGGTGGCCAGCGTCAAGATCTGTTGTCCCTGGTGGATTTGGATGGCGGCGACAAGCACAGGTTGCAGTTAGGGGAACGAAGCAAGGAGGAAGTAGGAGTACTAGTTAACACTGGATGTGCCTGCGTGTAGATCAGAGGAGCAGAGGAACGGGGAACATGCAGAGAAAGCAGTAGGCGAGCAGTACTAGTGCTTGTCTGTAGTGGGTCATCGAAGCAGAGTAGTATAGTAGTACAACGGGCTAGCCGAACAGCCAATTAGATGGGCCGTGGTGGTAGATGAGTGCAACCCAGATGGTGTATAGGCTAAAGTCCAAGTCGACTGGGCAAAAGAAATGCGTCATGAAAATAGTTGAATCTAAGAAGTATAACTAATGAATGCTTAAGGTAAATACTGGTACAACAACACACCTTATATTTGATCGTAGATCTGGCCACACGGTTATGTGGATTCGTTTATTTTGAATTTAGTATATGTACCAGCTCTGAGGCGGGATGTGTCGAGGGCCCATGTGTGAGGTGAAGGGTGGTGGTGGGATGGCAAACAGACCATCACCATGAGCATCAACTGATTTTTTAAGTATTAAAGATATTATATGTATCTATATAAAATATAATCATCTTCTACACATGCTAGAAAAATTATCTAAGACCTAAGATCTCCAGAATGCACACGGGTATGTGTAGCCCCACATAACACGTATGTATGTGTATCCACTGGAATTATTGGTGAACGCGGACGGATGGGGACACATGTCGACATCCCTACAAACCGAGCAACCCAGTTCTTACCATCACATATATTTTGGCAGAGGAAGATGGATGATTCTTTTTTAGGGAAGAAAGGGCATGGCCGATGGTAGCTAGGGCCCATCTGATTCGGCCCAGAAAATTAGCTGGGCCGAGATTAGATTAGGATACTAGCCCTAGAATTAGTTTTGTTTGCTGGGTTCGTGTTATTCCTACCTCTTCTCCTGCCCACCGCCGGCGATCCCTCTGGACTCTGGCCGTGCAGCCAGCATGCTCCCAGCCTGGAGTCTTCTCGGCGGTCTGCAGCGAGCGGCTTCTGCCTCTCTGGAGACCGAGCGGCGGCGAGCGGCGTCCATCGTGGGCCGGAGCTGCTTCATCTGCTTGCCAAGTGAGGTCGCTTATGCACAACATCAAGGTATCGATCGCTCCCGTTTCTTACGATTGTTTTTCACTCCTTCGTTACACATGGTGATTCTAGGATTGACACAAGAGGGAGGGGAATTTTACACATTGGATATTTGGGATCCTATTGTTCATTGGCATTTTGGCAACCCTGATGGTGCGATGGCTTTTGTTCCCGGTGAAAAATACTATTAATCATTAGCAACACCCAATTAAATAGGGCCTAGAAATGCAACTTGTACAATTAATTAATAAGAGAGTCTATGTCAATCGTGGAGAAAAATCATGCAATGCGAGACAAACATGCAAGTCATTGTCAGTGTGAACATGCGGCGAAGGGGTCATTGGATTTGTGGGACAGCTCCCTTGCAGAGAATTCAATGTTGCCGTCGGCTGTTGGGTCATCTAGGGCTGTAAAAAAAGCTCGAGGCTCGCGAACTGCTCGAGCTTGACTCGCTCTAGACTCGATTCAAGCTTGGCTCGAGCTTCAAACGAGCCGAATTCGAGCTTCATCTTAAGCTCGCGAGTTTTAACGAGCCGAGCTCGAATAGCTCGCGAGATTAAGATTTTTTTACCCTCCCCAATTCCCCACACCCCCTCCCGCCTCTCCTCTCAAAATCCCTCACCCGGCCACCCCACACCCTCCTCTCCCCAGTCCCACTCCCGCGCCGCCCCTCATGCCCCCGCGCCTCTCTCGCGCCCCGCCGCCGCCGCCCCAACCCCGTCCCCCACACCTCCGCTTGCCCCGCCGCCTCCCCGCCTCCTCCGCCCGCCGCCTCCTCCTCGCCGCCCCAGGCCCCAGCCGCCACCGCCCTTGTCGCCCCGCCGCCGCCAACCCCACTCTGTCCCGTCCCCTCTCCGCCTCCTCCTCTCCCCGCGCCGCCTCCTCGCCCCGCCGCCGACCCCCTCTCCGCCCCGTCCCTTTCTCTCCGCTGTCGCCGTCGCCCCTCCTCCGCCGGCGCCTCCTTGCCCCCCCGCGCGCCCCGTCCCCTTCCTCTCCTCGCGCCCCGTGGCCCCGTCCCCCTCCTCGCCCTCCTGTCCCCCTTCGCCGCCGCCGCCTCTCCTGCCCCGCCCACCTCGTGGCCTCGTCCCCGGCGCCCCTCCTCGTCCCGTCGCCGCCTCCTCGACCCGGCCCGCCGCCGCCCCTCGTGGCCTCGTCCCCCCCGGCGCCCCTCCTCTCCCCCGCCGCCGCTGCCCCTCCTCCCCCCGGCACCCCTCCTCTCCCTCGCCGGCGCCGCCCCTCCTCGACTCGGATGGCTGGATCCGGCAACTCGGCGCCTCGGCCACGGCTCTGCAACCGCAGGTACTCCCTCCGAGACTCCCCACCGAACCTACATGAGCCGAGCTCGAGCGAGCTCGATTTTTGTCCGAGCTGAGCTCGAGCCCAGCTTGAAGTTTGATGTCGATCTCAGGCTCGCTCGAGCTCGGCTCGAGTTTCTACCGAGCTCGAGCTTGCCAGGTCAAGTTTGCTCGAGCTCGGCTCGTTTACAGCCCTAGGGTCATCTGGTCATAGACACGAATTCTTCTCACATAAATATGATTCGTCAGTACTAAAACGGCATTCTTTCCGGTGCCATCTGAAACTTCCCAAACATTATAGTCTTTCTAATGTAAGCATGGATAGATCATAAATGGTGAAGTACGTACATACAAGCGCAGTAAAAATTAGTATCAAGTTAGGTGACTGGATGCATTTCTTCCTAATCAGTAAAAGGACCAGTTGTTGAGTCACCGTATTGCTGCAAGTTTTACCTCTACATCATAAACTGTCTGACCGCCCCTTCCCCGACGGTTGTGCGATAGACCTGAATTAGCCTGGCCCTGATGGTTTCGGCTTCGGCTTCTGGCTTATTTTTCACTATTCCTAAATTTCGTCTTTTTCTGATTTTTTTGGATTTTTTTAGTTTTTTACCGGTTCTTTTTTCCTGTATTCGTTTGCATTACACGTGATGGGCTAACCCATTTTTTCTATTTTTAAAATTTAATAATACCAAATAAGCCACCTTCAGCTACAGTGCAATTTCAGCTAGCTATAGTGAAATAAGCCATAATCCACAGCCCAACCGATCACCACCAGTATTATACTAGTAGTATGTACCTCAAACCAACTACTTGATGTTGAAAATGATGTTCACAGACTTTTCTTTTGGAATGGCTCACAAAATTTCTCTCCCTTACAAAGACATGGTGATTTGATGTCTTAGGTATGTGTGTGTTGGGTCTTGGATTAGGCTCTCATACTTAACTTTGACTCGGTGACCTTGTGTTATATGCAGCTGACGCATTTTCTTTGCGAGGCCTAATTTTTAGGATACGTAATGGAATTTCATTCCATATTTCCATCCTCTCAGTAATTGACTTTGACACCATTAGTCATGGACGCACAGGTCATGAATTTTTTGTACGGATAATCCATTTTTTATTCGAAATTACAAAAATATACCCGCGGAATTTTTTTTTTACAAAAATAGGCTCCAGTCGCCTAATGGTTGGGCGACTGGAGCCTTTCGCCCAACCAGACTGCGACACTTAATGAATCTACCAACCTTTCGGCGATTTATTGCAGTCGCCCCACCGTTGGGCGACTGAAAGCCAGTCGCCGAACCGTTGGGCGACTGCAATACAGTCGCCGAACCATTTGGTGACTGGAGGCGATATAAGACCACTTGGCCGAGCGCCGGCCGTTGCACTGCCGCGCGAAGAGAGAAGGAGAGAGGAAGAGGGAAGAAGAGAAGGGGGAGAGAAGGAGAGGGAGAGGAGGAGGAGAGGAGGGGGAGAGAAGGAGAGGGAGAGGAGGAGAAGAGGAGGGGGAGAGAAGGAGAGGGAGAGGAGGAGAAGAGGAGGGGGAGAGAAGGAGAGGAGGAGGGGGAGAGAAGGAGAGAGAGAGAGCGCGATTTTCAGGTAATTTGTTTGTGTTATATTTTTTGTTAGTGTTAGAAAAATAGTTTATAAATTTAGTTTAGAAAATGTAGTTTAGAAATTTAGTTTAGAAAATATAGTTTAGAAATTTAGTTTAGAAAATATAGTTTAGAAATTTAGTTTTCAAATTTAGTTTAGAAAATATAGTTTAGAAAATATATTTTAGAAATTAAGTTTAGAAAAATTAGTTTTGTAAATTTAGGTTAGAAAATATAGTTTAGAAAATGTAGTTTAGAAAATATAGTTTAGAAATTTAGTTTAGAAAATGTAGTTTAAAATTTTACTTTAGAAATTTAGTTTAGAAAATATAGTTTACAAATTTAGTTTAGAAAATATAGTTTACAAATTTAGTTTAGCAAATTTAGTTTAGAAATTTAGTTTACAAAATGTAGTTTTGAAATTTAGTTTAGAAATTTAATTTATAAATTTAGTTTAGAAATTTAGTTTAGAAAATGTAGTTTAGAAATTTAGTTTAGAAAATATAGTTTAGAAAATATATTTTAGAAATTTAGTTTAGAAATTTTAGTTTTCAAATTTAGTTTAGAAAATATAGTTTAGAAATTAAGTTTAGAAAATATAGTTTAGAAATTAAGTTTACAAAATGTAGTTTAGAAATTTACTTTAGAAATTTAGTTTAGAAAATATAGTTTACAAATTTAGTTTAGAAAATATAGTTTAGAAATTAAGTTTAGAAAATGTAGTTTAGAAATTTAGTTTAGAAAATATAGTTTACAAATTTAGTTTAGAAAATATAGTTTACAAATTTAGTTTACAAAATATAGTTTAGAAATTAAGTTTAGAAAATGTAGTTTAGAAATTTACTTTAGAAATTTAGTTTAGAAAATATAGTTTACAAATTTAGTTTAGAAAATATAGTTTACAAATTTAGTTTAGAAAATATAGTTTAGAAATTAAGTTTAGAAAATGTAGTTTAGAAATTTACCTTAGAAATTTAGTTTAGAAAATATAGTTTACAAATTTAGTTTAGAAAATATAGTTTAGAAATTTAGTTTACAAAATGTAGTTTAGAAATTTAATTTAGAAATTTAGTTTAGAAATTTAATTTTGTGTAGAAAATTTAGTGTACAAATCTAGTTTACAAAATCTAGTTTACAAATTTAGTTTAGAAAATATAGTTTACAAATTTAGTTTAGAAAATATAGTTTACAAATTTAGTTTAGAAAATTTAGTGTAGAAATTTAGATGTACAAAATTTAATATTGAAATTATTGTACAAATTTTGCAGGTATGACTCGTGCTGGACGTGACTCCGAGTGGCACTACGAGCTGTTGGATGAGCACGTGGACCGCGTGCATCGCGCTTCCCGTCGTGCGGCGCCAGCGGGGAGCACGGGCGGGCCGCCTGAGTTGGGAGTGGTCCGGACACGCACACCTCGCGTGGCCTAGGGACTCGACCCCCGTTAGACTGCCAGGTTTGCACTACGCCAACGTTTAGCCCGACCGTAAGAACGTTCTGTGCTGATCTTCACTTTGTTTGCAGGCTGCGGGATGCCAGGCTACTCCCTGTTGCCCGGATGGTGGAGGCCACGGAGGAGGATGGAGCCGCCTTGGCCGTGGGCGGGGACGAGGCGGGCGGGGAGCCATCACGACGATTCCCGTTCGACCGTTCCCTGCTGACAGCTTTGGTGGACCGTTGGCGGCCCGAGACACACACTTTCCACCTCCCATTCGGGGAGATGACGCCGACCCTGCAGGATGTGTCCTCGCTCCTTGGCCTTCCGATCGCGGAGACGCGCCTTCCTACCGAGGCCCCGCCGATCGCGCGCACGACCGCTCGGCAGATTTGACGGGGTCGTTCCACCGGGCGATCAACACCACATCTTCGAGGAGGATCAGACCCTTGGGCCGACGCTGAGGTGGCTCGCACAGTACCGGGTATGTAGTATTTAGAATTGATCGTGTATTGGAAGCTCTTATTTGTTGTATTACGTACTAATAACAACTTGTTTGCATGCAGGTGGAGCGCATGGATCCGCAAGCAAATGATTACCAGGTCTCGCGCCACTTGGAGGCGTACGTGCTGTGGCTGTTTGGTTGGGTGCTTTTCACCACCAGCCACGGCAACTCGGTGGATGCACGCCTTATCGCTTATGCGAGGGCGATCGCTGACGGCGAGCCCCCCATGTCAGCTGGGGATCGGCCACACTTGCCGCGATGTATCGCGCGCTGTGCGATGCGTGCACGAGGACCAGGGTGAACTCGGTCCTCACGGGCTGTCCGCTGTTGCTGCAGCTGTGGTCGTTCGAGCGGTTGAGCATCGGACGACCTGTGCTAGACGACATGGGTCCGTACGGGCCCGAGATGTATCCAGGAGGAGACGCCGACCGCCGACGATGGGTTCTCTCGTGCCGTCGTCCGGTAAGTATTATCACGATTAACTATTTCTTTCTTATTGACGATCGTCGTACTAAACAACTTGTCTTTCTTGCAGGTACAGTTCGCGCACGTGCAGGTCACGCGGGCGTACCTGCCCTTTGTGGAGCAGTTCGACCGCATCACAGCTGACGACGTGCGCTGGGAGCCGTACGCAGATACGGTAGTGCAGGCCCGTGCTCCTGGCGGGCTGTCCACACTTTGCTTCCGTGACCGGGCTTTCTGGCTCACCCACCGGAAGCTCGTGTACAATATCTACGTGGAGGACTACGCACCCCAGCGAGTCATGCGCCAGTTCGGGCTATGGCAGGCGCTTCCTGTACCAGTCGGACCATCGCTTCCGTGGAACGTGCACGGGTGAGTGATCGTTTGTGCTAAATATGTACATACTTACTACTGCGTTCGCAAGTATCTCACATTTCGTAATGATTCTATACGCAGGCACAGCGCGAAGGGAGTTAAAAGAGGCACGAACTGGTCGACGAAGATGCAGCCCTGGGTTGAGCAGTGGGAGGGTGCGCTCCACGACCGCGTGGAGGAGGACCAGCCATACGACAGTAGGGACTACGCGGAGTACCTGCGCTGGTACCAGGGGCGGACACGTACCAGGCTCGTATATGTCGTAGACCCGCCTGCCACACAGGTCGCCGCTCCAACAGACACGTACCCCGCGCACCTCGCGCGCGACGCTCACATCGCGGTACGTTACATGTAATTTCAAATATTCCCAAATGGCCATTTTGGTATGCATGCAGTTTACATTTCCCAAATGTCGTTTCGATGATCATCATTTTATGTCTTTGTGTCCAGTCTGACGTCGGTGCTGCCCTATGGAACGACTCCGCCTCACTACTGCAAAGGGTCGCCACTGGTGTGGAGCTGACCCACGAGGAGGGCGTCAGCTTTGTGCGTCGGGTGGAGGCCGGGCGTAGACGTATTGTTAGCCTGCTGTCCTGCACGAGGCTACCGGCGGTCTCCACGCCCAGCGCTCCGACTGCACGTCCACTAGTGCCACCCCGACCAGCGTGGCACTACTCTGGAGGTAGTAGCCAGGGGGTTCAGCCTGGGCACGGCCCCCTACACCACCGAGCTTCACGCCTCCTCCGCACATCCCCGGCTTCCACACGCACGGGGTGTATGCCCCTCCTCCTACCTCGATGGCGCCAGCTACGGGTACGCATCGTCCAATCTCGTTTTTATCCCAAGACGACATGCAACGAACTAACGATATTACTATTGCAGGTGCTTACCAGCAGCACGGCGTCTCCTCGGGCCCGGACGATGTGGACCAGTTTTTTTGCGGAGTGGCCCGGGCAGTTCTCCGACGTAGCACCGGAGGTTCTCTCTGGCAGTGCCCTCCCCGGTGCACCGGAGGGCACACAGCCAGAGGTGCAGCTGACTCCACCAGCGCAGGGGCGGGATAGACACCCTCCTGCTCGTTTTACTTTTTCGGAGCCTCGTAACCCGTTGCACCGGAGGAGGGCCAAGCGGGGCCGTATGGGAGGACGCGGACGCGGTGACGGGGCACACCAGGGTGGCGAGTGAGGGATGCTATATTATGTAATGAAAAAATAGGCGGCATGTTACTCACACTTATATTATGAAGTTTATTTAAATTCAAACATGTCTATCATCTCTTCTTTTCGCATTCAATCATAAACGTACCGGTTCTCCGCACACGAATTATCATCGTATGTCACTTAATAGTGTATGTATCGATCGTTCTCCCGTTAATCTTTAATAAAAAAAAGTTTCTAAAAATTTTACGCACCTACAATATACAATAAACATAAACTTATATTACAACATTTTTTTACCAGTTTAAAACTACAAAATTCAGGGGGGGCATGCAGTCGCCTAAGCCCTAATGGGATGGCGACTGCATGCAAGTCGCCTAATGGGTTGGCGACTGCATGCAAGTCGCTTAATGGATTGGCGACTGCATGCAATCGCTCCAACGTACGACGACAAATATTGTGTCGCAGTCTGGTTGGGCGAAAGGCTCCAGTCGCCCAACCATTAGGCGACTAGAGCATATTTTTGTAAAAAAATTTCCCGTAGGTATATTTCTGTAATTTCGAATAAAAAATGGATTATCCGTACAAAAAATTCCACAGGTCATGGTCTCCCATTTTTTGGATGGTGGAAGCTACTGCTCATGTTGTGTCGGCAGTCGCACCCACCCCAACAATAGAGATTCCAACTGCATCAATAAGACTCTTTCTTATTTTGTAGTGACTTCCATTATCTAGTCTACAGTTGAATTTGGTGTAGAAAATAGATACTTTCTGGTAGTATCAATAACATATATAGTTAGCAGCTTTTAACATCGTTCTGACTTCACTCAGGTATTTGATTTGTCGATCGATATTCTGACTTCACTCAGGTATTTGATTTGTCGATCGATTTGAAGGAAGAATAAGCTTGTACTCCATCTTTGTTCTTCTCGAAAAATTCAAGGATTCCATCCCATTTGATTTGATGTTGAGCAAACCAATTGCCACAATATAGATTACAAAATCCTGTAGGATCGTTGATAACAATCAGAGGGGGTGAATGATTGCAACACACAGCGGAAACTTTTTTAATTTTAAATTTTCTGCCTTTTAATTGTTTAAGAAACCAGAAATAACAAAAACAAAAAACATTTTTTTTTCTGATTTTACTGTAGCAATACTGTAGAACACTGTAGCAAAGTAAGGTAGCGGTTACTGTAGCATACTGTAGCAAAGTGCTGTAGTGGTTGCTGTAGCAAAGTACTGTAGCATCGAAAACTTCCGATCGATCAGCGAAACGTGCACGTCTTTTATTCAATTTAGGAATCGATTTTTAATCAAAACTAATTCATGTATGTAAGCAACAAAAATATCTAGACATAGATCAATGCATAAAGAATCTATAGAAATAAAAAAACCAAGAACAAGGATAATATATGTGAAATAAAAAACTCACAAACTTTATTCAAAAACCGCGGACACTATTCATCCATCAGCCTCAACCAAATATCCATCCGCCGCAAACTTTTCTTTTTCTGTTCGCTCACGCCGCTGCACGTCCTTTTTTTCTTTTTTTCTTCACGGCTGCTCTGTTCAATTTTTCTCCTTGCGCTCCATTCTTTTTATACAGTTCTTTTTATACAGCCAACTATGAATCCTATTCAATTTCAACTTAGAATCCTATTCAATCTGTACTTAGAATCCTAATCCAACTCATCCAACTAGACCTGTGCCTTTTTACCTCAACTAGGCTTTTAGCCCACTAATTTTCAAGGGACCCGAAACCCTTCCTAACACGGGTTTTTCACATTAACGACTATTCTAGCGAGTCACGTGTCGAAGTCTCCAGGACTGCACCTCCCGTAGCTTCTCCACATATCATCCACCTTTGATCTCCATACGCCCTAAGCATGAGCCCGACCATCTCGTGACCTCTTTGACCATTCAAACCTCATCCTAGTCCCGGTCCACCTTGTCACCGATCATGATCGTCTCTATACTCAACCTGCACATGCAAAGACCAAAGAATATTTTTCTGGCACAAGTTCGTCTCAACTTGACCAACATTAGTCCGCACACACGCGACACAACTCGCATAACAACGCTAAACAAAATCACCAATTATTCATCATAATAAATTAACCATTGTTAATTATTCATCACCAAAACATCCTAAACTTAACCACATGGTCTAACAAAGTCAAATTATAGAAAGTTTGTTTAACCCAACCCTCGGCCCATTTGAAACATGATAATCTTCTCAAAATTATATGGGAATTAAATTTTTTTCGAGTGAAATCCCTGCCGTCCAAACATCCGCAATTCTTTTCCTTTCAGACTCCAACATACTCTCGAATCTCGATGTATTCACGAAAAAGAACATACTCTCAGTTTATTTACATTAGTTGTGCATGCCTAATGTAATGGCCTCACCTTCATAAGAAATTAACATTTAATGCCCTGTTTGGATCAGTTTCAGATTCTTAAAAACCAGCTATTACTTCTAGTTTTTAAAAGCTGGTTTCTAAGCAAAAACTGATGGGGTGTTTGGATCCCCTAGTTTTTAAAAGCTGGTTTCATTTATGATTGGTGCTAATAGACTATTATACCCTTACATTTATGATTGGAAGCGTCTGCGCGTGGTCTTTAATGAGGGTAAATGGGTATTTGTGCAAAAAAAACTGGCAAAAGCTAGGTATCAACAGCTTCTTGGTTTTTAAGAATCTGGGCAGGTAGATTTTAAAAACTACCTCAAAAACTGGTCTGTTTGGATCCCACCTAGTTTCCAAAAGCCAGATTCTTAAAATCTGGGTGGATCCAAACAGGCCCTAAGAGGATCCCCCGATGCAGCTAATTGCTCCCACAATTGATCATGCTCAACAAAAAAGTCAACCTATATATCATCCGATCCCTTGGTATGCCCTCCTACACAACGATTGCAGTGCTGCTTTACAAAGATTTTGCTTTCGCAAAGTATGTACGTAGATTGCAGGCACAAGTGTTTTTTTTTCGAGATGACTGCCTATGTCGTGTTGTCGAAACTCGAGACAATCATGGATATAATTTCCATGCTCTAGTCTACATGTACAGGCATGATTTTCTAAATCAGCTTCCACCTTGATCGGTTCTATATATTTATTGACATGCTTGAGGGCATGCAGATGCCAATTTGATGCGGACCCTAATTAACTTTAAATGTATTTGCATGCTTATTATGAGTGAGAGGTCTAGTTGGATTCTTAGATGAACATCTATAATTTCCATACGTGAAATACACTGCATAATTTTCAACCCATTAGATGAAATCTCTACCGTTATAATTTAGACCCACCTAAATCGATAGTATAGATCTTTCTCTTTTTCCATGAATTAACATAAGAATTTTTAGCTCTTGAGAGCAAACGTGGTGGATTCATTTTCTATCACTTTAATAATGTAGTAGATATAATTATATAGATAGATAGACAGCGAACAATGCATGTATGCTTCCCCCAATAGTCTGCTTTTTCTGTTCGCACGCCAAAGATCGACTTGCAAGTCATCTCTAGCTGCTTCTTTTCCATTTGTTAGCACCTAAAAGACTTCCAAGTCAATCATCGTTGTCGTCTTCATATCCATCAGTTTCAGACTTTTGGCTTGTCGAGGGAGTCACAAATATGAAAGAGGGCACTACTTGAATAAGTCAAGTGCAAGGTCCTTTTCTTAAAAACATTTCAAAGTTCTCAAATAATAATAACTAATTACAAAATTAATTTTGGTTGTCTTGCAGTTCCATGCTTATTGCTTATTGAATGTATCGTTAAGATACCTCGAAGAATTTTGAGTCACGTCTTTGTGCTCTACATGTAGGCACTATACTTTGTTATGAATTGACTGACTCCCTAACCAAACCTCCTGTAGAATCATGACTGGATTGTAACCGAAACTGAAGCATGAGTGTAAGCACTATGGAATTTGGATGCTTGTTGTTCAACATTTACACTCGAGTGAGACAAGGGAAATTTTTAGCCCTTGAAAGCAAACATGGTGGCTTCGCTTTCTATCACTTTAATTATATGATAGATAGATTTCTATATAGATAGACAAATAGATAAATAGATAGACAGATAGATAGATAGGGAATGATGCATGTATGCTTCCCCCGGTAGTCCCATACATGTCTTAGTCTGCTTCTTAATTTTTTTTGTTCGCGCGCCAAAGATCGACTTGCAAGTCATCGCTAGCTGCTTCGTTTCCATTTGTTTGCACCAAAAGACTTCCAAGTAGTCGTCGTTGTCATATTCATAACCATCAGTTTCAGACTTTTAGCCTGTCAAGGGAGTCATAAATATGAAAGGGGGACACTACTTGAATAAGTGCAAGGTCACTTTCTCATAAACATTTCAAAGTTCTCAAATAATAATAATAATAACCAATTTGGCCATAAACAAAATTAACTTTGGTTATCTCATAGTTCCATGCTATTGCTTGTTGAATGCATTGTTAATATACCTCGAAGAATTTTTGTCACGGCTCCATGCTCTGCATGCAGGCACTGTACTCTTGTTATGAATTCACCGACTACCTAACCAAACCTCCTGCAGAGTCATGACTGGAATGTAACAAAAACTAAAGCATGATCGTAAGCACTATGGAATTTTGATGCTGGTTGTTCAACATTTGCACTCCAGAGAGGGGCAATCTTTAGTCATTAAGAACAAACATGATGGTTTCATTTTGTATTATTTTAATAATATAATAGATAGATAGACAGGGAATGATGCATGTATGCTTTCCCCAGTAGTCCGATACGTGTCTTACTCTGCTTCTTAATTTTTTTTGTGTTTGTGCGCCAAAGATCGACTTGCAAGTCATCGCTAGCTGCTTCTTTTCTGATTGTTTGTGCCCGAAAAACTTCCAAGTAGTCGTGTTGTCGTTTTCATATCAATCAGTTTCAAATTTTTAGTCTGTCAAGAGAGTCATAAATATGAAAGGGGGACACTACTTGAATAAGTCAAATGCAAGGTCACTTTCTCAAAAACATTTCAAAGTTCTAAAACAATAATAACCAGCTTGCTCATAAATAAAATTGTTAGACCATGTGGTTAGGTTTAGGATATTTTGGTGATGAATAATTGACAATGGTTAATTTGTTATGATAAATAATTGGTGATTTTGTTTAGCGATGTTATGTGAGGTGTGTGGTGCGAGCACAGACTGATGTTGGTCAAGTTGAGACGAACTTGTGCCGGAAAAATGTTCTTTGGTCTTTGCATGTGCAGGTTGAGCATGGAGGCGATCATGGTCGATGACGAGGTGGACTGGAACTAGGATGGGGATCCGAGGTTCGGACGGTCAAGGAGGTCACGAGATGGTCGGGCTCATGCTTGGGGCGCATAGAGATCAAAGGTGGATGATACGTGGAGAAGCTAAGGGAGGTGCGGTCCTGGAGGCTTCGACACGTGACGCGTTAGAAAAGTCGTGAGTGTAAAAACCCGTGTTAGGAAGGGTTTCGGGTCCCTTGAAAATTAGTGGGCCAAAAGTCTAGTTGAGGTAAAAAGGCCCAGGAAGGAGTGATTTTGATCGTGTTGTGCATCTTAAATCCGCATATGAGGTATGGAAAGCACTATGTGATTATCATGAGGGTTCATCTACTATTAAAGAGGTACGTCAAAATATGTACAAAAAGGATTACATGCATTTTGAGATGAAACCTGACGAATCAATAGATGAATTCTTTGCTCGCTTTAATAAAATTCTTAGTAACCTACGTGCTGTTAATGTTACTTATATTGATGCTGAAAATGCACGTCAATTACTTGGAGCATTAGATATGTCTATATGGGAGATGAATGTTACATCTATTAGAAAATCTACTGTCATGAGTACACTTACATTAGATGTACTTTATTCTAAGTTGAAAACTCATGAATTAGATGTTTTTGCTAGAAAAAATAATGGTAATAAATCAATTGCTTTATCTTCACAATCTTGCAAGTCTAATGGTGATAATTCTTCTACTAGTTATGCTTTGTCTTCTTTGTCTTCACTAACCGATGAACAGCTAGAGCAACTCCCGGAAGATGATTTAGCACTCCTCTCTACACGCTTCACAAGAGTTTTGCAGAATGTGAGATTAAGAAAGAGAGGAAATGTTGGTCCTCAAAGGTGCTATGAGTGTGGTGATCTCAATCATATTCGTCTCAAATGTCCAAAGTTTCTAGCAAGATTTGCGAGGGAAGAGAATGAGAAGGAAGAAGAGATGGAGAAATAAAAAAGGAAGAATAAAAAGAAGGGTTATATGAATCGCAAGGTGGTGCATCGTGTTCTTGTCGCTCTTGGGCAAATTAATTTGAGTGATGTGGACACGGACAGCGAGGATGATACTCCCAAAGGCAAGAAAGATTTAACTGGTTTGTGTCTAATGGCAAGTAGCAAAAGCTCCACCGACAATGATGATCTTGACAGCGACAACTACAATGAGGTAGAACCTTTTTATGATGATTTAGCTAAAGCTGTTACTAAACTTGGTACTTTGCTAGAAAAGAAAGATAAAAAGATTAAGAAATACGATACTTAGATTGAATCTCTAAATTCTGAAATTGCAAGACTTAGAGTTTTAATTCCTGATGATGAATCTTGTGAGTCTTGTCAAATTTTACATTCTAAGTTAGAGAATGCTATGTCACTTAATGCTTTAAACATGGATCAACTTAGAGATTTAACTGCTAAATTTGATGAATTAAGATTTGCACATGACTCTTGTGATGAAAAATTGAAATGTGCTAATGATGAAATGGGAAAACTCAAGTTTAGTTCTTCTTCATGTTTAGAATCAAGTATTTCAAATGTTCATTCTAAAACTTGTTCTAAATGTGAATTATTAGAAGCTAGTTTTAACTCATCTCAGGAAATAATTCAACAGATGCTTTATCATGAGATATTTTCTTGTTCTAATTGTCCTAAGCTTAACACAGAAATAGAAGCATTGACTAGACAACTTAATAATTTTGCTGAAAAAGAAAGATTGGCTCAGTCTAGTGCTTCTAAAAATCTTGTGAATGAATCTGATAAATGCACAACTTGTCCCACTCTAGCTAAAGAGAATGAGTACCTAAAAGACACTTTAGAGAGATTTTCTTTTGGCAAGAAAAATTTAAATATGATTCTAGACAAGTCAAAAACAAGTGTAAAAAATCGTGGTTTAGGATTTAATTTTGTTGAGCATACCAAGAATAATCCTCCTAAGGTTATTAAGTCTCTTGAACCTAGAAAAATTGAAGTGAAACTTGAACCAAATCAAACCGTGTTTAAATCTGCTAGCTTTGTGCAAAGTTTATCAAATAATAATGTAGGTGCTAGCTTATCATCTCAAGAGAATTCTGGTTATGTTAAATTTCATTGCACCTACTGTGGAAGAAATGGACACTTGAATAAATTTTGCTTTAGACGTGCCAATAAAGAGAGAAAGGAAAGATTGGATGCTTTAAGACAAAAATGTGCAACCTTTTTCATTCCTAGATCTCATGCAAAATCTAAGTTTTTAGAGAACTTTTATGATAACTTTAAATATGGTTCACGTGCTGATTTTGGATGTAATTCAAACAATTCACACTCTTTTCGGCATTCTAATCATTCACATCCATGTGACTTTGGTTCTAGCTTTGTTGCTCCTGTTCGTCGTGTGTCTCAGTACTGGATTTCTAGATCTTATTTCACTAACCCCAGTACTGTGAGACCGATGTTTCCTGTGATGTAAGAACAACTGACAAGAATGGAGAACATGAGCTAGATTGGGTTCCAGTCTTTTACATCATTGCTTGATTGGAACACTTGATGTTTCTTCACTCTCTTTGATGGCTTCAAAGAGATTTCACTTTTTTGAGAGACCATATGGAAAAGGTGATGTTGTCTTACATCTTGTTAAATTCTCAAGTTGCTGATTTGCATATGAAATTGCTTGATACTTCTCGTTTTCCTCATTTGCGAAGTGGGTTGGGCGTATTACATCTTATGGGATTATTCTGAGGGGGAGCTTATTGTTTAAAAATTTCGGAAGCTTTGTTTATTATCCTTGTCAAGTAACTCATCAAATCCAAGTCATTGAAACCAATTGAGTAGTAGGGCTCTTTTTATCATACTTATCTATATGCTATGTAGTTTTGATCACGACTTGTTAAAATTAAATTGTTGCATTTGAAATAAAAGAATGATATGGCGGAATATTTTGACTAGAATGATTATATTTATTACTTTGCGATATCCATCAAAAAGGATGAGCTTGATTGTGAATCTTATTTTAACTCTTGGCCTTGAGGCTCGTATGTTTCATGTTACAATTTTTATGATCACTCAATTTGGCATGTTATTGTTAAAAAGAAGTATATAAGAGAGAGAGAGAGAGAGAGAGAAATGAAAAGATGTATGCTTCAAGCATGCCATGGTGAACCAAAAGAAAAAAGCACAAAAGTGCGCAAAATGAAAAGAAGTATGCTTCAAGCATGCCACCATTAAAAAAAATATGTAATTATGAAAAAAAAAGTATGCTACAAGCATGCCACATGCCTAAGAATTAAGTGTGGAGCAATAAGTTGTTACATGAGACCGCTAGCCCGTCTAGAGTTAAGGTTTGCTTCACTTTTAGGCTTTGACTTTTCATTGTGATATCTCTTTGTGATCTTTATAATTAGTCTGGTCATTGTTGCGATGCGTGCATTGATATAAATCGCTTAATCATATTGACGAACTTGTTTTGGCATTACTATGTGATATATGGCTTTATATGATCTAGATAGCTCTACTAAAAAATATGACTTGGTTGTGTTTTTAAACCAATGCAACATGACTTGGATAATCTACCAAGCTTCTAGATTTTTATTATCATTGCTCTTTCTTAGAATTATTCCTTCTTTAAATTTTCTTAATGATTATATTGCCAAAGGGGAGAGATTTGGTGTGCTTTGTGAGATATTGGAGAAATTTGCTAAAACTATATCTCTTGTGTTAAGGGGGAGAGATTTGAGGCTTCAGTTCTTCACTTATATCTATTTAAAGCTAATTCATCATACAATTTTGTGGTGTTGTCAATGTATTCATCAAGGGGGAGATTGTTAGACCATGTGGTTAGGTTTAGGATATTTTGGTGATGAATAATTGACAATGGTTAATTTGTTATGATGAATAATTGGTGATTTTGTTTAGCGATGTTATGCGAGGTGTGTGGTGCGAGCACGGACTGATGTTGGTCAAGTTGAGACGAACTTGTGCCGGAAAAATGTTCTTTGGTCTTTTCATGTGCAGGTTGAGCATGGAGACGATCATAGTCGGTGACAAGGTGGACCGGAACTAGGATGGGGAGATCCGAGGTTCGAACAGTCAAGGAGGTCACGAGATGGTCGGGCTCATGCTTGGGGCGCATGGAGATCAAAGGTGGATGATACGTGGAGAAGCTAAGGGAGGTGCGGTCCTGGAGGCTTCGACACGTGATGCGTCAGAAGAGTCGTGAGTGTGAAAACCCGTGTTAGGAAGGGTTTCGGGTCCCTTGAAAATTAGTGGGCCAAAAATCTAGTTGAGGTAAAAAGGCCCAGGCCTAGTTGGAGTTGGATTAGGATTTTAAGTAGAGTTTGAAGAGGTGTTTTTAGGGGCTGCACACACACACACACACACACACACACACACACACACACACACACACACACACACACACACACACACACACACACACACACACACACACACACACATATATATATATATATATATATATATATATATATATATATATATATATATATATATATATATATATATATATATATATATATATATATATATAGTCGGTTGGTAGTGTATCCCGAAAAAAGAAACAGCTTTTGGGGTGATTGAGAAAAAGAAAGCGGCGGCGTGCCAGAGAGCGAATAAAGTAAAGGATGCAGGCATGGATGCGTCTTTGAGGCAAAGGAAAAAAGTGAACAGTTTCTGCAGTTTTTGAATAAAGTTTGTGAGTTTTTTTATTTCGCATCTATTATCTTTTTTCTTAGTTTTTTTGATTCCTATAGATTCTCCATGCATTGATCTATGTCTAGGTATTTTTGTTGCTTACATACATGAATTCGTTTGAATTAAAAATCGATTGCTAGATTTGAAGAAAATCGTCATTTTTCTATTCCATCGCAATGCTATCTAGTCGCTACAGTAACTGCTACAGTGTTGCTACAGTATCACTACAGTACTTTGCTGCAGTACCGTGCTACAGTAATTGCTGCAGTAAAATCAGAAAAAAATCTATTTTTTTGTTATTTCTAGTCCTCTAGTGGTAGGTGTTCTCACTTTTAAATGCTCAATCACCGTAGGACCATTCCTTTAACTGAATTTTAGCTGTCCTTATTTTTCCCTTTGGCGCCGAAGTGTTAAAGGTATCAATCAGAAGTATAACTAAAAGAAAAATAAGAGAGATGCACAGTTAATTAACACGGGCACATTTGCACGCCGAAGAAATAAGAAAGAAGGAAGACCTTTACTTCATATACTAATATATATGGGGAGACAGAGTTTGGTATATGTCAACCTCAATAACTTGTTTTTCTTCCCAATCAAGTAGAATAACTTGGCACTGCTTTTTTTTTAATACTTTGGGATAGCTTCACGCGTAGGAGCATATGTTCGTTATAAAGGTGGAAACGCTAGCTGATTCCGTTCACATGATGAATGGTTTGATAATGGCAGAGGATTCGTTTCCCTTTTTCACGTGAGATTTGCTAAGCTAGCATTATAAGCTGCCCTCGCGACCCCCACGCACCAAGCACTACCACCAGTCCACCACTAGTACTGGACCAAACAAAGCACGAGAAATTAAGCGACCAAGACCATGGAGCTTGCGACGGGGGCGATGGGCAGCCTCCTCAACAAGCTCGGCGAGCTGCTTAAGAAGGAGTACAAGCTGCAGAAGGGCGTCAGGGAGCAAGTCCAATATCTCTCACGAGAGCTTGAGATCATGCACGCCGCTCTCCGCAAGGTGGCGGAGGTGCCGCGTGAGCAGCTCGACGAGCAGGTCAAGCTCTGGGCACGCGACGTTAGGGAGTTGTCGTACGACATGGAGGACATCGTCGACACTTTCCTGGTGCACGTGGAGGATGGCCGTGAGGCCACACCCAACCCGCACGGGCTCAAAAGGCTCATGGAGAAGATGGGAAACTTGTTCAGCAAGGGTAATACTCGCCATCAGATCGCTAACGCCATCGAAGACATCAATAACCAAATCCAGGAGGTGGCCAATAGGCGTGGCAGGTACACAGTCGATAGCATTGTGGCTAAGCCTGCTGCAACGTCGACTATCGATCCTCGCCTCTTGGCTATGTACAAAGATGCGGTGCAGCTCGTCGGTATTGATGGGCCAAGGGACATGCTCATAAAGATGCTGTCTGAGGGAGATGATGCGTCCAACAAGAAGATGAAGACAGTCTCCATCGTCGGATTCGGAGGATTGGGCAAGACCACTCTTGCAAAAGCAGTGTATGACAAGCTTAAAGAGGGTTTCGATTGCTGTGCTTATGTTCCAGTCGGTCAAAATCCTGACATGAAGAAAGTTTTCAAGGACATTCTCATTGATCTTGATGATGAAAAGTACATGAATTTAAATATGACAATATTGGATGAAAGGCAGCTCATCAACCAACTCCGACAGTTCCTTCAGAACAAGAGGTACGCATCACCCAACCAATACTAGTCATCTGCTTAATTATAAGTGTCTTTATTTTCAGTAGTTGTACAATAAGTTAATTGCATTACATTCCAGATAGGCTTCAATACCGATACCTTCATTTGTGTCACCTATGCCCGCTGACTTTGTGCTATATATTTGTATTTTACAATCATACATATTTGTCTCTAAAATATTTTTCATTTCTCATACCATTTCCAAAATTCCAGGTGTACCATTTGCCAATATATCTTATACTTTCAGTTTGGGAACAAACTATAGGAGAGCTCCTGACAGGATACTATGGGCTAGTAGCTCTCAATTAGTAATTAGCTGATTAAGAGTATATATAAATCGTGTAGCAAGCAAAAATTCTTAACGGGATCCCACCATTTGGTGCATGTTTTTCTCTCCTAGCTTTTCTTTCTCCTTGCTTCTTATTCCTTTATACCTTTAGTGTTTCTTCGAGCTTTTTATAGATTCTTTATGTAGTTTTACTAACTCGTGGCTCTTGCACTGCCCTGTGGATGTATAGGTATTTCTTTATCATTGATGACATATGGGATACAAAATCATGGAAAATAATCAAATGTGCTTTGGCTGATAGTAATTGTGGAAGTATAGTAATCGCAACTACTCGTAACACTGAAGTTGCCATAAATGCCGGTGATGTTTATAAACTACAGCCACTTTCTCCTGATAACTCTGAAAAATTATTCAATACAAGAATTGTTGATTATGAAGGCAAATGTCCCCAAAATCAATCCACCGAGGTATATGATAAAATTTTGAAGAAATGCGGTGGTGTACCATTAGCTATCATTACGATAGCTAGCTTGTTTGCTAGTAAACCAGGGGAGGACTGGTCTGAGGTGTACAACTCTATCGGTTTTGGGAATGGAGATAACGATGATGTAGACAATGCTAGAAAAATATTATCTTTTAGCTATTATGATCTACCTTCTCATCTAAGGGCTTGCTTATTGTATCTAAGCGTATTTCCAGAAGATTCTCGGATGGAGAAATATACTTTGATATGGAAGTGGATAGCTGAAGGTTTCGTCCATGGCGAACAAGGGACAGGAGTATTAGAGGTTGGAGAGAGATACTTCAACGAGCTCATAAATAGAAGCATGATCCAGCCGGATGAGCTCGAAGATACAGGCTACATAGATGGTTGTCGTGTTCATGATATGGTGCTTGATCTCGTCCGTTCCTTGTCAAGTGAAGAAAATTTTGTTACTATACTAGACAATGAGCATCAAACAATTTCACAAAGCAGCGCTCGCAGGTTAGCTCTTCAAAATAGAATGGAAGAGCACAATCCTTTGGCTAACATTGGCGTGCAACATGTTAGGTCATTTACTGCCATTCGGTGCCATGTTGGTATGATATCCGCAAGCTTTCGAGTTTTACGCGTACTAGCTATAGAACATTGTGGTTTTATGGAACGTTATAACAGTCTCGAGCATCTTGGGAACTTGCTTCACCTGAGGTACCTCGGACTATCAGGTACACTTGTTCATGAGCTCCCAAAACAAATAGGAGATCTAAAGTTTCTACAGACGTTGGAGTTGACGGGAACTGGCATAGAAGAATTGCCGCAGACCATCGGCCTGCTAACACAATTGGTGTGCCTACGTGCTGACAGGAAGACAAGAGTGCCGGATTGGATTGGGGATCTGACGTCCCTTCAAGAGCTGTGGATATGGCCAGCTCTCAACAGCTCTGCCGCAGACAGGTCTGCAAGATTTGTGAAGGAGCTGAGCAACCTGAGGGAGCTGAGGGTGCTCATGGCTTGGATTGATGTAGAGGATGAGAACCTGGAGAGAGCTTTGGTGGAGTCTCTAGGCAATCTGCGCAAGATCCAGTTTGTGCAAATGTGGGGTGAAGCATTGGGGAAGGGTACCACGTGGGAAGCAGGACCTGTCTCCCCTCAACTTCTACGCTACTTGTTTTTACGATGCCTGGAGTTCTCTAGACTGCCGGTGTGGATTAATTCGTCGCTTCTTCTGAACCTCTGCTTCTTAGAGATGAAGGTACAGGTTGTGCAAGAGCAAGACATGGAAACCCTTGGGAGGTTGCCACAGCTCCGTTGCCTCCATCTGTACTCGAGGTACACCCCAGTAGTAAGCATCATTGGTGGGGATGGGCAGTTGTTCCACAAGTTGAGATTCTTCACTGCGTCCTTCGTACTGTTTATGCACGACGAGTGCAGTAGGGCACCTATTATGCCAAGCCTTGAAGCCCTTGTGTTTGATGTCCATGTGCGGTTCCTGAAGGATGCTAACCTTGGTTTTGACAAGCTTGGCTTGGAGAACCTCCCTTCGATTCAGAAAGTCAAAGCTACAATCAAGTGTTTGTATGGCCATGCTTAGGAGGTGGAGGAAGCAGAGGCAGCGTTGAGGCACGCAGCCGCCGTCCATCCCAACCGTCCCACCCTTACACTGGCAAGGATAGATGAAGATAAAATGCTCTCATCTGGCCAAGACCAAGAGGTACGACGTACTCACATTGGTTCGTGGTTTCCATTTCTAGTTAGTTCTAATCAATTAATTAATGTTTCTCTTCCAATGTTTCAGTAATTAATTACCACCGGCCAGTCTACTACTTGATTTTCTTTCTTGGCATGTCTCAATTTTCCTCCATAGCTACTGGCCGGGTTGCCTCGTTCTTTAGTAATTCCTATATATTACTATTCCGTACTACTACCCGATCCCTTAGCTACTCCTATTCTTTTTAATCACTGCTGTCTCATTCTTTTTCTAGTTGATGTTCTCTGGTAGAAAAAAATCTACTCATTTAAAATCGTACTGAATCTCCTCTGTCTTTCGCATTCTCAGGCTACCAGTCGTAAAGTCGTTTCACTCGATGTCCATGTGCGGGAGGAAATGGATGACAAACATTATTTTAACTTCTGTGCGTTGTTGAGGTTTCCTTGCGTAGAGAAATTCAGCGTTGACATCTACTGTGAGGATGCTAAGGTTGGAGAGGTGGAGGAAGCGGAAGCGGCTCTCAGGCACGCGGTCGACCTCCATCCCAACCATCCCACACTTGAAATGACGAGATACGCTGAAGATAAAATAATGCCATCCGACCAACACCAACAGCAACAGGTGTCTCTCTCTTTCTTAATGCCTTACTACATGTCATACTACTACTCATCATGCTGATTAATTACCTAGTTTTAATCAATAACTAGCATGGTGATCTGTACACCTATGCGGGCATATTCTTAGAGCATATTTAAGCATTAATTACTTTAATATACTGTCCATACAAAGATAATTTGTTCCTTAATCTTTTCTTAATACATCCATTTGCTTTGTCCATTGCTCCATACAAATATTCAATAGAAGGTTTTTCATCATTATTAACCAACCAGAGGATACAAACCAATGGTTCAGTAACCATTACTATATGTTGGCATTGATCCCAAAACTCAGCATCTTCCAACACAATAGAAGCAATTTCCTTTCCTGCATTACTTTTGGCATGATTTGATCTCACCTCTGTACACGGCACTGGTGTCGGATACAGCTGACACCTACTGTGCAGTTCGATGTGTGTATGTATGTACCTAGTTCCACCAGGCCATGTCGAAAAATTAAACAGCGGTCTCTTAAAAGTAATATTTTCCACTCTAACAATTAAATCGGACAGTTGATTCCTCAATTTTAGTAGGCGGTGACGATGAGTGCTACTGTGTCACGCCAAAACTAAAGCTGGATGGAATCTATTTCAACTCTGTTTCTGGATTATCTCGAAAAATAGGAACCTTTGTCTATGGATGTTTAGAATAGCCACTATAGTATTAGGCCCTGTTTGTTTTGGATTCTAGGCAAGCTAGCTACTTCTAGTAGCCAAAAGCTCTCCCAAATAGTCCAGCTTTTGGGCCAGCTACTGAGAATCTAAAAATCTGGGGAAGGCACAATTGTACTGGGACCGAGAAGCTGCAAAAACCCAGCTTCTCACAGATTCTGTGGACTAGTGCCATTAAAGTTCAAGTTATTTACCCGCAAAATGCCACTGGATAAAAATACCCCCCCCCGCGCCCCCTCCCCGATTCCTCCGCGCCCCCTCCTCCCCCACGCCACTCTCCTCCCCCCTCCCCGCCGCCCCACCCGGCCCCCCCCCCCGCAGCCCCGCCGCCTCCCGAGATCCGCCGCCGCCCGCCGCCCCCCCCCGTCGGCGATCGCCCCTCCCCACCGCCTCCCCCTCCCAGATCCGCCGCCGCCCGTCGCCCCCTCCCCTGCCTCCTCCCCTGCCGCCCGCGCCTCTCCCAGATCCGCAGCCTTCCCGTCGCCCCCTCCACCACCGCCCGTCCCCCTTCCCAGATCCCCGCCGCCGCTCCTCCTCCCGACCGACTTCCTCCTCTACGCCCGGCCACTCCTCCTCCCGCCCGGCCTCCTCCTCTATGCCGGCCGCTCCTCCTCCCGCCCGGCCTCCTCCTCTACGCCGGCCGCTCCTCCTCCCGCCCGGCCTGCTCCTCTACGCCCGGCCGCTCCTCCTCCCGCCCAGCCTCCTCCTCTACGCCTGGCCGCTCCTCCTCCCGCCCGGGCGCTCGGCCTCCTCGTCAACGCCGTCCTCAACGACGGGCCGAGAAAAGGTTAGTTGAAGTACGCCGTCCTCAACGACCGCCCGGCCGCTCCTCCTCAAGTGTAGTTCATGTTTGTTATGTCGATGCACTGTTAATCTGAATTGTTGTTATGTAGATGTATGTTCATGAATTGTGTGCTTCCTGGAGCAGTGGATGAATTATGTTCATGAAACCAATTATTGTTTGGTTAGACTTCTATGGCTAAAAGATTTAGTGCTCTGTCTAAAAAATGTAAGAGAAATCCTGGAAATATGTTCATGAAACCAATTATTGTTATGTTCATGAATTGATATGCTGAAAATCCTAGAAGCATTCCTGTAAAAGAAAATCTCATTGTTTTTTGACACGAATTGCTAAATAAAAAAATGTACATTTCTTCTGCCATTTCAATCTGCAAGGTTGTTAACGGAACCGGGTTGCAAAATTCCTGATGTGTTTTGTGATCTCCTGTGGAAGTGCTTTCCATGGTTATGCACAGCTGGTATATATGATGTGTCACATTTACTGGGGTATCTTTGCGCTATCATATATGAATGTTTGACTGTACTTTTCTGCGATACAAATGCAAAATATTTACCCATTTTTCATGTCCTTTCTACGCTTGTGCTGCAGCCTCACCTGTTCTGCAGTTACAGGTAGCTGGGTTAGACTTCTATGGCTAAAAGATTTAGTGCTCTGTCATCCCACCTCACATGTTATACTAGTGATGAATTATGCTCAATAGTTATGCATGTCTGTTTTAACTGAAGCATATTTTGTGAAACATCTTGTATGTATGTATGTATGAAACTAGATGGAGAAAGGGAAGACACCAAAAGCAAGTTGGGATGCCTGGGCAACCAAAATATTTTGTGAAATATGTAGGGATGAAGTACTAGCTGGAAATAGGCCAAATGCAGCCTTGAATGCCACTGGTTACAAAAATCTACAAGAAAAATTCAATGCAAAGACAAACAGAAACTATGACCGGACCAAGCTAAAGAATCGTTTGGATACTTTGAAGAGGGAATACAGCTTATGGATTGAGCTAAAAAAGAATGCAACCGGTCTTGGTTGGGATGTCCAAAATGGAACAATTGTTGCAGATGACGATTGGTGGACAGAAAAAATAGCGGTATGCCATTGACATTTGTAAAATTATTTTCCATTCAATGCTTTGTGGCACCATTTTGTAAATAATTCTGCATATCTTTTTTGTAGGCCAACAAAGATTATGCCAAGTTCCGGTACACACCAATGGAGAACCTAGATGAGCTGGAAGTTATGTTCCAGAACATCCATGTGTCTGGTTCGTCTTCTATTATTCCTGGTAGTCGTGAAAGCATAACTCCAATTAATGTTGACAATGATATCGTCGATATTGGGGATGATGACAGCTCTCATGATAAGAAGACCAAGGTTGGAAAGCGTAAGGGAGGTAGCATTGCGCCTAGCCCAAATAAAAAGAAGAATCCTATGATCAAGGAAGTGAAACGTCTAGTTGACGTGATTGCTACTAGCAATTCTGTGACATCTGACCGGAATGAGAAATTGGACAATGAGATCATAGAGCACTTGCGGATGGCTGTGAGATGTGGAGCCAAAGAAGGAAGTGATGAACACTACATTGCAACCAAACTTTTTATTAAACAAGAGTATCGTGCAGTGTTTCGTTCATTTGAAACCGATGAAGGGAGAGTTGCATGGCTTAAGAGGATGTATGAAGATAGGAAGAAGTAGAACCTGGTTGTAATCTTGTTTCAGACTATCCTTTTTATGTAATCTTGTTTCAGACTATGCTTTTTATGTAATCTTGTTTCAGACTATGCTTTTTATGTAATCTTGTTGTGTTTGATATTCTATTCACACCTATGTTTTTTTACGTAATCTTGTTGTGTTGATGTACATTTCTCATGTTATCAATTTTTGCATGAACTGTAGATGAGCACATCCAGTGAGAGTGATTACTCAAATGACAGCGATGGATCATCAGTTGAGGTTAAGCGTCATAAATTAATTCTACAAGCTGCTGCAACAGTTGCTCTCATAGGTATGCACCGATTTAAACAGTCAACTGAAACAATTAGTACAAAATTCAGAGAAGTCCTTAAGTGTGTTAATGAGCTAGCCAAGCACAACACAAAAACCAAAGGAGTCGCAATCTACTGTGCACCCAAAGCTTCAAGATTCTCGGTTCTCACCCTATTTCAACAATTGCATTGGAGCAATAGATGGCACACATATCCCAGTTGTAGTGCCAGCCAAGGATCTAATTGCATACATTGGTCGTCATGGGTATCCTACTCAAAATGTTATGGCGATTTACGACTTTGATATGAGGTTCATTTTTGTTGTTGCTGGATGGCCTGGATCTGCCCATGACTCTCATATATTCAATGACACTCTATCTCGGTACTCGGAATATTTCCCACACCCTGAAGATGGTAATACAATTATCTATTTCTATCTCTCATTTTATACATTGTCATTAATTCGATTTGATTCTTGTAGGGAAAATTTATCTAGTTGATGCCGGTTATCCTAATAGAAAGGGATACCTCGCTCCGTACAAAGGGCAAAAGTATCACTTACCGGAGTTTCAATGGGGAGGCCGCCCAAGTGGCCAAAAGGACGTCTTCAATCATGCTCACTCCTTTCTTCGTAATGTGATTGAACGTGCGTTTGGCGTGCTAAAGATGAAGTGGCGAATTCTGTTGCATATGCCAAGCTATAAGGTTGAGAGGCAAAAGAAGATCATCATTGCTTGTATGTCGCTTCATAATTTCATTCGAGACAGTGCTTTGAGTGACCATCTCTTTGAGAGGTGTGATAATGATGAAGAGTACATGCCGCATATTGATTCACACACAGGAGGTGGTTACATTGGCACGACACAAGATGATGGTGATATGTGTGTCTTTCGTGATTCCATAGCTAACGGCTTGATGGCTTCAAGAATATATATAGTACCATAGAAGTTCCTTTTGATGGTGATATGTGCGCCTTATATGCCTATGAACACCTTTTGTACGTTCCTTTTGTATGGAGACATGGTAGTTATCCATATTAATATTTAAAATTATGATTTGGAGTCAAATTTATTGTCATGAAATTTTAATACTAGTTTTTCAATGTTTGAACTAAGTACTACAAATTTACAGCATAGATATATCTTCTATCAATACATAATCATGACATCAACTCACCTAAGGGCATTTCAGTCAATACATCTATTAGGATACCAGCTGCACAGCTAGAATCCAGGATGCCAAACAGGCTAGCTACTCAGACCAGCTGCTACTCAGACTAGCCAGCTACTCAGACCAGCTAGCTACTCAGAATCTACAGCTCCCCCAAACAGGCCCTTAGTTACAGTAATTCGGAGTTTTGGCAATTTTGGAGAATTCTGATTTTCAATATTTCCAATTTTCCACTCATATAGAATGAAAAATAGCAATCTAAATAAAAATTGGTAACTTAAAATTTTATTGTACTAATCTATTATCTTAATAAAAAAGTTAAAATAAACCACCACGTCTCAATCTGAAGGGCTAGAAAATTTTATACTTTATATTATAGAATACCACACTACACCGCTCAATTGCACGGACGGTGGGCTAGCTCATATGAATTATTTGTCATTTATTTCTGCTAGTCACCTGGTATGACGTGATCCAGATTAGTAGACGACGTGACATTAATACTAGATTGGAGATCCATTGATGCGGCCTGGAACTCTGGATCGATGGATCAATTCACATGCATGCATACACGGACCGTTTATTCCACGTTCTGTATCTGGTTGAGCTATTTCTCGGGCTCTGTTTCATATACTAGCTAGTTGGATAACTCTGTTTTCCGGTGCCATGTAAACTAACTAATCCACATGCCATTGCAGCTATACAAGCAGAGCAGGCGATAATTTTGTCGGCGTCGATCGATTCAAACGTGCAAGCCTAGCTCCCTGTTCCTCCAATTAGCATGACAGCCAAGACTCAAAAGCACTACACTTGCCGTGCACGCATGCCTGCTTTAATTAATTCTACAAAACCAACATATATACTGAGGTCGCATTCAGCCTGTATCGCCTGTATTTTCACTTTTAGTTGTACCGCTACTCTTTGTTTCCTTTATTCCCTTGTTCAAGTGGAGCATTGTTCAGCACGTTGGTTCAAGTAGTTTGAATGCCTTGGAGATCCGCGAAATGCTCACACGCATGCAGTGAGTTGATCAAGAGCTAGTCTCATACGCACATTTCAAGATTATGTGAGAGTGTCATGTGAGGCTATTTATGTTAGGCCAGTCTCAATGGGGTTTCATGGGGGGTTTCATGCACATTAAATAGGGTGCCACATCAACAGAAAAAAGCTTTTTGCATGAAATTGGGAGGAGAGAGAAGGGAAACGTTTCATCCCCACGAAACGTTTGAGCGTTGTTTCCAAAACATTGGAAACTGGGTGAAATCTCCATTGAGAGCGTTTCTTCGTTTCATCGAGCACGGACACGGCTCTAATAGGGCGGAAGAGGGAGGGGAGAGAGACTGGTGGGCCAAAACAACCAAGTGAAACCGTGTAATAAAACTATGCACTGAGAATAGAGACCGATTTCATCTTGAGTTTCATATCTTGGAAACCGGGAGGTGAAACATTGCATTGAGACTGGCCTTATGAGCTATGTGCTAAAAGTTAGTACTATTGGAGAAGTTGTCTTAGAGCTAGTAACTAGCCAGGCCCGGCCCTGAGGGGGGGGGCGAGCGGGGCGGCCGCACCGGGCCCCCAAAATTCAGGGGCCCACAATACATATACATAGTATATATACTTCTCGTCTTCGGTTTTCAGCCGCCGCCTCTCCGTCTTCGGTCTTCCGGATTCCCAGCGATTGGCGACTTCTCGTCTTCGATCTTCAGCGGCGTGCGGCGACAGCGTGACTGCGCGCGTGAGCCCAGGCTCTCCAGTCTCCACGGCTTCCTGAGGCCTCGTGCCGTCGTGCGGCATTGCGGCAAGTGCCCCGCTGTAGCCTGTAAGAGTTAGCTTTTAGATAGATTAGTTTATGCATGGAGCCATGGAACCTATTACCAACGTTGTTTCTGAAGAATTTAATTAGGGTTAACACTGAATCGATTTGTAGGTGACCAACACAGCGACAGGGGCGCAGATCACGGTGAGGATCGTCGTCCAGAGTTCCAGCAGGTCCACTTTGTCATTGCTTCTTGTAGTTTGCATATTAAATTTTTTTAATCAATAATTAGTGCTTTGTAGTTACTAATTATACTATTGTTCTTTAAATTTTCAGTACCATGTCATCTACAAAATATGCATCCGACAGTGAAAAAAGAAAATATACTATTGTTATTTATATTTAGATATTTATACTAAGGCCCCTATTTCTAGTTTCGCCCCAGGCCCCTAAAATCCCAGGACCGGCCCTGTAACTAGCTTATACTGTTGGAGATACCCTAAGGGAGACAGCGTCAGATATGTTTGCTTAAAAATGCTCGCATATAATTAGGTGCAAAGCAGCATCTTAGATAGTTCTCTTTGTGCTCACCACACGCAGCTGTTCATCTCATCTGTCCACCGTTGCCTCCTAAAAAAACTACACGATCACAGCATCGCAGGATTGCATACCGCTTGAGGAATCCAGCATCCACATCCAAATATGTCAGAATTCTGACTGACGCGGCCACCAAAACTCATCAAACCCCAGCCCCTTGCCCCCCTCCTGCTTGTTGGAATATACGCGTGGAACATGAGGTTCTGAAAGAGCAGCGCACGAGGGAAATACGGGCAAGCAGGAAAAACTTGGGAAAACCATCCCAATAAAAAAAAGAGGAGGAGCACTATACCTTCGTGGCGTTGGCCTCGATTGTGCAAAACATATAGGCATGTTTGGTCGGGCTAAAAAGCTATGGTTTATGACTAGCTGGTTAAAATTTTACTGTAACTGAAGGTAGCTTATTTGGCATAATTAAATTTAAAAAAAATTAAAAATAAAAAAATATGTTAGCTCATCTCGAACAACGTAAACGAATATGGAAAAAAGAACTGGCACAAAAGTTCAAACAAGCAGAAAAATCAGAAAAAGATGAAATTTATAAATAGCAAAAATTAAACTAGAAACCAGAAATTAAAACTGAAACCAGCGGGCCCTAGCAACTCGCAACAGACATGCTTCGGAAGAGCTCTCCGGCGATAGGTTGAGAAGCGAAACGGGCCAAGTCCAAGAAGACCTCTAGGACTTCGTGCCGAACCTTGATGTCAGCCTTGCACAGTTGCCCAATATCCAATGAGGCAGCGGAGCCCGGTGCAGTGCCCGCGGAACTTTGAGCAGGCGAACACGCCTCGCCCTACCTCGGCCGCTTCCTCGAACGCTACACGAGACAAAAGTTATAACTTCATTTTGCTCAAAATGATTTACACAATTTTTAAAGTAGAACTGAACGGTAGATAGTGATTACTTAGGACAGTCTCAGTGGGAGTTTCATCTGCATTTAATATGCTGCCACATAGGTATTTTTGATGATATGACAACATTTTTAAGAAGAGAGAGAAGAAGTGAGTTTCATATAGATGAAACTCTCTTGGCACGATTACCAACTCTATATGAGTCATGAAATTAAATGTTTATGAAACAATAGAATGAAACTATGCATTGAGGATGGATGTTATGACTTTATTTTGCTCAAAGTGATTTGCATAATTTTTAAAATAGAACTGAATAATAAATAGTGATTATTTATCTTTTTGTATGTTTTAAGATTAGTACCATTTTTATTATAGTGAAGGGAGACGAAGTGGAGGTGGTTATGGCCAGCATCGCACCCGTGGGTTGGAGTAGGGCTGTAAACGAGCCGAGCTCGAGCGAGTTTGGCCTTCTAGACTCGAGCTCGGTAGAAGCTCGAGCCGAGCTCGAGTTGGGGTCCGAGCCTAGACCTGGGCTCGAGCTCGGCTCGTTGAAGCTCGATAACAATTAAAATAATTTATTATGCACTATTTTTCAATAATAAGAAAAATTTAAGTTCGAGCTCGGCTCTAATAAACTCGATAACAGTTAAAATAATTCAAATACACACTAATTTTCAATAATAAGACAAGCTCGAGCTCGAGTAATCTCGGTAAGAATTAATATATATTACTATTTAAGCTCGAATCGGGGCTCGCGAACTATTCGAGTTCGGTTCGGTGAAACTCGCGAGCTTGAGATCAAGCTCGAGTTCGGCTCGTTTAAAGCTCGAACCGAGCCTAGAATGAGCCAAACTCGAGTAGCTCACGAGCTTCGAGTTTTTTTTTACCGCCCTAGGTTGGAGGCACTGCTTGCTTGCGAGAGTGTGCGCTTTTCGCCGACGATTCGGCAAGATCCGGCTCGGCGATTGCGAAGTCGCCAAACCCCGCAGGGGTTTGGGGTCCCCCACACCACCGCTTCAGGGGGTGCGAGGTGAGAGGATGAAGCGGCGCCATGGGCGACGAGTGTAAACCGTACCAACGGACGCCTCAACAGCGCCACGTGCGACAAGTGTCACTCGAAGCCCCAACGACCTTCGTACCCGTGTCAACCGACGGTCTGGAGGTGGAACCCAGGGCCGTCGCCCGACAGGCACGGTCGTCTATGCGGGCCCTCTTCCGCTTCTTCTTCACCTAGGCCCTGTTTGCATCAGTTTCAGATTCTTAAAAACCAGCTATTACTTCTAGTTTTTAAAAGCTGGTTTCTAAGCAAAAACTGATGGGGTGTTTGGATCCTCTAGTTTTTAAAAGCTGATTTCATTTATGATTGGTGCTAATAGACTATTATACCCTTACATTTATTGCTCTTGAACAGCACATTAAACAGCCATGCGCGCCCCTTTAATGAGGGTAAATGGGTATTTGTGCAAAAAAACTGGCAAAAGCTGGGTATCAACAGTTTCTTGATTTTTAAGAATCTGGGTAGGTAGATTTTAAAAACTGCCCCAAAAACTAGTCTGTTTGGATCCCACCCAGTTTCCAAAAGCCAGATTCTTAAAATCTGGGTGGATCCAAACAGGCCCCTAGTCAGGGCGTTCCCAGAGCGCCACACCCCGTGCGTAGCAAACCCGATTCAAACGAGTCCCGCGGACAGCGGCCGAGAGATGGATGGGAGTGTACGGTCCCAGAAAGACCTCCACCGCCCAAGCAGCCTCGTTAATTGACAAAACCGTGTCAACAGAAGAGCCCTGTGTTACAAACAACCCTACCAAATCCCTTGTAGCACCCCCACATACAGGCGAGGTGATAAAAAACTACCTGTGCAGATTTTCTTGTGCGGTATGTTTTTAATTTTGTTTTTAGCTTTATTAGTTTTCTTTGGTGCGTTGTCTATTTGAGACATTATTCTTATTCTTGATCTTCGTATGGAATGATGGATGAAAATTCGTTAGTGGGGTTTCCCACTCAATATTAGTAGATGAACAATTATATTCTTTATGTTGTCTGATGGTGCAACATTTATCTTTTTTTACCGGGTAATGTTGTATATTTTTCTCTTCCATTTACAAGTGGATCATCTACTTTTGAAAGACAATCACAACTTTGGTAATTTGTATCATAAAGAAGATCAGATCCTTTTGGACCAAATTCTTAAGGTATTCTTGTTTCAAAAAATAAATCTTAAGGTATTGTCTCTAGTATATATATATTAGGTGAGATTCTTGGTTGAAGTATCCTCAATGCCGTCTCGAATTTCTCGAGTCCCAGGGACCGCCAGCTTTCAGGCCAACTTTTCTTTTGCCTTTCTTTTTTGGTTTGTCTTTCTGATCTTGACTGCTGCTTTTTTGGCCGAGCTTGGCTGCTTCTTTTTTGGCTTCGAAATTTGGTCTCTAGAAAAGTTAACTTGGAAATTTAAAGTCCAAAAATTTGAAATGTTTAGCCTGAATTACAGCTTCTCACCTCTAGCTCCATTCACAGCTTGTGAAATATCCATGTTGCCCTTACCACCATGTGTCATATGAATCCATAAAAGTATGAAACTCTGTTAGGAAAATTAGATGATATATCCATCAGTGCTTTGTAGTATATGTATACATCAAACTCTTTAGATTCCAGTGTACTCAAAATTTTGGATATTTTTCTCCTTACTATAGTAATTAGAAAAAGGAATTGTCTTTTTCTTACCACATGATTGTAGTAATGTTGAATTATGTGATCGCTCAAACAGTTGAAACTTACAAGTTTACTTCATGCCCTACAAATGACAAAGTACTTGTTCGTGCAGTACAATTCATCTCAAAATAGTGCATCTGTTCTAGATGTGCTCAAAAAACAAACTGCACGGAGATGTTCATACATCATAATGCACAAGTACAAAGGGAGACACATTGCGGAGTCCCTTGCTCACATATGAGGATCTAATTTGTTTTCCAAACTCACATGCATCACACATTAGTTTTCTCCTGTCTACTTTGTTCATTACATCAAGGAATACTTTACTCATAGTTTCAAAAGATATATGGCCTAGCTGATAATGCATAAGCATCACCCTAGCCTCCTCTTCACTTGATGTTTCCACCAAAGCAGTGCATAGCCAGACATCTTCTCCCCTTGGATCCAAATACCACAACCCATTACTTCTGATGCCAGTCCCAAGCTTTCACCACTCTGTCTCTCTTGAACAAGACAAGTTTCTTGATCAAATATAATCCGGCAATCCAAATAATCAATCAGTGAACTTACTGCGAGCAAATTGACTGGAAAGGAGAGAGCATATAAAACAGATAATAGTGTAATGAAGGGACTACATTGGATGACACCAACACCTTTAATGGGTTGGGATGTTCCATCAGCTGTTTGGATAGTTTTCATGCATGTGGGTGAGAATGGAGTATATGATTTAAATTCATCCAACATACCCATAACATATGTGGATGTACCTGAATCTATAATCCATTTACCTGGATTGGAGTGAGCCAGATTGACGGAAGCATTGGATACAATCATAGTTCTTTCGTCTTTGTTTCCTAAATTTTCAACTTTCTTTTTTAGCTGTCTCAGCTCCTCTAGCTCTGCAACTGAGACCTCCACACGTTTAGGTGACTCTTCTCCAGTCATTACAAAGTTTGCCTTGTAGCGACTCTTGTCTCCCTTGCTTCCACCTCCTTTCTGTCCACCCTTAATATAGACCCGATCTTTACCCCTACTAGGCTTGCGGGGATGGGGATAGTTACGGCTCAGGTGACCCGTCTCACCACAATTAAAACAATCTGTTGTTTCAATTACTGAAAAGACAGGATGAGCAACTGGCAATGTAGTGCTTGTCATCACCTTTAGTCTAGTTTCTTCTTGTGCAATAACTGTAATTGCTTCCTCCAGTGTAAAAAGAGTGGGTTGGTGAAAAATAGTAGCTCATCTTCTATCAAATCTTGGATTTATTCCTTTTAGAAACTCAATCACTCATCTACGTTTAATCCACTTCTTAACAGTGGATATGCAGTCTGCATGAGGTAAATCAAGAGGATCGTAGTGATCTAGATCACCCCACAATCGTTGCAGCTCTGCAACATACTCCATCACAGGGCTCTTTCCCTATCTCATATCACTAATGCTCTCCTGTGTCTCAACTATCAGCATTACATTCCCTTCTCCCGAGTACAACTTCGACAAAGTTTTCCATACCTGAGCCGCATTTGAGATGATTTCAACAGTTGAAGCAATAGTCAGAGACACTGAACTCAACAACCACACCACCACCAGAGAGTTGGTAGCACTCCAAGTTCACCATTATGCACTCATCTTGTTTGTTGTCTCAGTTGATTATCCTTTGACAAAGCTCTCCAGCCCTCTTGTCCTCAGGATCAACAATGTCCTCTGTGACCATCTTAAGTAATTTCTCACACCCTCCAACTTAACATCATTCACATCAATTCTATTTTGTGCACCATCTCAGCATGAGGAACAATTACCCTATCTGAGGACGATGCCCCACCCGTCTTCTATGTGAGAAGTTGTGCCAGCTTCTCAAGTGCATGCTACAATCCTTTATTCTTTTCTATTTCTCGATTTCTACTAGAGAAAACAGTAGCAAGCGAATTATAGTAACACCTCAAATTTGAAGCAATTGATACTGTTTGAGAGAGAGGATCACTAACATCTGCTCCACTCACTGCCGCTGCCTCAAATCCTAGCACCACTTCCTCTCCCGCTCCTGCTCCACCACCGGCTCTTCCACCTCAAAGCATTCAAGGCCGAATCCCACCAGCTCCTCCACCTCAAAGCATTCAAAGCCGAATCCCACCAGCTCCTCCACCTCAAAGCTACCTCTGCTCCTCCACCAGCGCTTCTGCCAAATTCGCCGCCCATTGCTTCAGTCTTCTTCGTGCTCGGCAGCCCCAAGCGTAGCTCAGCATCTCTAGCGTCAGCGATGCCCCCTTCTACGCAGGCGCTCCAGCCTCTTCCAGGTCCTAGCCAGTCGGCTGTTGCCACCACACCTCCTCATAGCTAGCTCCCTGGCCAGTGGCAGTAGCTCCTCCAGCCACATCCTCTTGCTCCCTTCCGTTGCGACTAAGGCTGTAAAAAAAGCTCGAAGCTCGCGAACTACTCGAGTTTGACTCGTTCTAGGCTCGATTCGAGCTCGGTTTGAACTTTAAATGAGCCAAACTCGAGTTTGATCTCAAGCTCACGAGCTTCACCGAACCGAGCTCGAATAGTTCACAAGCCTCGATTTGAGCTTAAATAGTGTATATATTAACTCTTACCGAGCTTACTCGAGCCGAACTCGAGCTCGAGCTTTTCTTATTATTGAAAATTAGTGTATATTTGAATTATTTTGACTGTTATCAAGTTTACTCGAGTCAAGCCCGAGCTCGAATTTTTCTTATTGTTGAAAAATAGTGCATAATAAATTATTTTAATTGTTATCGAGCTTCAACAAACCAAGCTCGAGCCTACTCGAACTTAGGCCGAGCCGAGCTCGAGCCTAGGTTCAAGCTCAGACCCCAACTTGAGCTCGGCTCGAGCTTCTACTGAGCTCGAACTCGGCTCATTTACAACCCTAGCTACAACTAGCCACGCGTGCCACCTGCCGACACAACTCCCCCTCATACGAGCTCCGCGCACCTCTGTGCGCCACCTACGACGTCGCCCCCACTGTGTAGGCTCTGCCCGTCTTGACGCGGTAGACCGACACCACCCCCGCACGAGCTCCGCCCTAGGGTTTCACCGGTGCAGCGTCACCCCTTTCACCAGGCTCTGATACCATGTGGTAAATTTTGTGTGTTGTATATTTCATCACAAGGAAGCTACATATACATATACATTAGTCTGGGCCATATGGGCCAGCACGAAGCCCATATACCCAACAGTCACCAATCTTACATATATTGCAACTATTTTGAATTCTGAAAACATTCAATTATTGGCAATAAAATAAATTTAACATGTAACTAACTGAAGAAGAGAAACCTCAGACCTTTTCTCTATACATATTGTTCAGTCTGTCTACTTCCTCATGCATGGGCTGATCAAGGTTCTGATCTAGTTCCCACTTGCTCTCCCTATTCGTCCCCGCACTCTCTGACAGTTACGTCATTGATTTCTTTTGACCTCAGCCCCAGCTCCTGAAATCCTCACAGAAAGCACAGCCCCAGGAACAGAGCCCTCCACTTCTAGTATTTGCATCAATCAAAATGGAAATTTAGCTTACCAATAAGAATTGAACCTCCAACAGGACCAAGTATCTTTGATCTCTCATTGAAAAATCCAATCTCATATCTCCACACCAATACCTCCCACCTTCAATCCTTGCATCAATAGAAAAATTGGAGCTGTAGCTTTTCATGCAGGAACTATAGTTATTGGAGATATCTACTAGTCCAATCCTCCACAAGGATCTGAGTAGTAGACCACTAATTCTTTTCATCCAAAAGCAAGAAAGAACAGGATACCAATGCATGTTCCTCTCCCTGCAGAAACTTCACCAGATTTGCTTCCTTCCTTGAAGAATTGGGAAGAGAATCACAAAACAAATATATCAAGTTACGAAAGCATCACTTCAGTTTCACGATTGCTAGCACTGTGACTTTCTATTCCAAGAAACCAAAGGACAAATATGTGTTTAGAATTAAAAATTTTAAGCTAAAAACCCAAAAGCCACAGCGTAAAAGAATCCACTCTAGCCAGCCACAAGGCTCAAGGTTGATCCACAAGCTCCCTTGAAGCTTGCACAGCTGCATGTGTTCAGCCTAGGAAAGGAATTCCAAAACCCTACAACGATCATTGCAGTATAGATGAATCGATATACGAATGTTAAAATTGTAAATAGCACCACAACCTTGTAAACCACCAGAGGCACCAAAATTAGGGATATATAGACAAGCAACAAACATGGAGCAAGTCTCTAGTATCAACTGCGCCATTATAGGAGACCTTGAAGCCAGCAGAATACAGCTTAAGTTAAAGACTGACAACATGTATAACCAACAAATTGTAACATCCCAGCCCATCCTCTAAGCCCATAATGTTACCACCACTCTAAAACTGTACCATTTACCCACTATTAAGCAGAAAAGCATAAGCCATACAATATGAAGCAATTCTATTAAGACACAATCTTATTGCTAACTGTCAAAGTCCAACATTACAGTCTAAATATGATATCAATGGGTGATATGTTAATTACTATTGCACGTGGGAATATATGTGTGCTACTCCCACCAATGCATGTCGCCTTCACCATACACTTAAAAAACAACAAAGCAAGGGTGAGTCCGAAGACTCAGCAAGCACACAATAAAACAATGGTATCAATATAGCAATTCAATCAATTTCATGACTGTAAACTATAAATCATAATATCTATAAATGTATCACTATTTCTATCACTTTCATACAATGCAATGCGATGCGTCTGTAACTATAACTTATACCGGTGTAGCATATATTCGTATAGCAGAGTATTCACTCGTCGATGAACCACTCAATCACCCCGTCCTTTTTCGTACGGGGTCTCAACCTCCACTCCCGTGGAGTTCCTACTGAAGTAAATCATGTTTCCTGTGTATGAGTGCAATGCATGATGCAACATGCTTTCAATGTTGGCATTTAATCACAAGCAGCACTCATCAAGGTATGATTAGCATGTAATCATGTACATCGTCTAAAAAATACTATAGATCATAGCATGGAAACATGAGTAGCAAGCATTCATTACAATTCACTGCTCTACCATGCACTTGTCTGATTATTCCTGTGGATGATGTGTGGGTGGCTCCAAACTAAGATCTCCACCTATACAAGCATTAACTCGACTTAATGCACTATAGCCATACTTGTGTTTTTATGAATGGTATCGATTCTATGCGCATAACCTGGCGCATAACCCGACCCCTAGGCCCTTCGTCCCTCGGCTCATCCCCTTCCTCCTTTATCTCATTTCCTCACTTGGCTGCTGGCCACCGGGTTCTCCCCTTACGATTTGGATCTCGCTTCCCTACTAGCGCCACCGGCTCTCGGCACCGTGTCGCCTTGGCCCCTCCCCGGCCATGGCGCCTCCATCGTCGATCTCGGCCCTACGCCTCCTCCCCTCGACTCAGTTTTGGCCATGGCTCCGCTGCCCCCGTGTCGTCTAATGGCATCTCCACCGCCGGTGCCTCTCTGCTAGCGCCACTGGCTCCCCTCTACGCTGACTTCTCTGGCCCCTTGTCGACTTCGGATCCTCACTGCTCGAGCTCTCTGTGCTTCTTCTGGTAACCCTAGGTTGGCCCTATGTCGGGGCTATTACCCGTCAACTCTGATCTATCTCCTCATCCTCCCCCTTTACTCCTATTCTCTTCTCCTAACCCCTCCCTCTCTCGATTTACTTGAATTCATCTTTAATTTCAACTTGTCATTTTTTTATTCTTGGAACTAAATCGAGGGTGGTGGTTCGGTGGCTACGGTGGGGCTTGAGGTCATGTCATGCACCGGGGGAGCATGGGATGGCTGTCGGGTGCACGGAGTTCACCCTACACGGTGGCTTGCCTCCTCGGTACTTTTGCGCCCTCTCCTCTATTCCTCTACCTTCGACTGGTACTCTTTGTGGTTATTACTTGGTGCCCTTGTGATGCTATGAGCTATTTGGAGGGTTGTTTATTGAATACGTAGCATGCATGGTCGAAACTTAAGAAAGTGATGCTATTTCTAAGAATGGTTTGTGAGCTACCTTTGTCGGTTGATTGTCGACTCGCTTTGGGAAAGATTGCAAGTGCACCCTTGGTGGTCGCTTTCTTGGTCGGCTGTGCGATGTTACTAGCAGTGGTGGTGGCCTTCTCCTCCTATGGCCTAATTTCCTGCTGCTTGGCTCCTTTCTCCCATCGGTTTGCCTTGGTTCTGGTATAATAGTGGCTGGCGAGATTTGGCTATTCGGTAATGAGTTTGGAATGGGGAAGAAAAGAAGGAGGAGCTGGGTTTCACTGATGCCATGCTCAATGTTTTTTCTTGCTTCTCTTTCCTTCTAGTCTGCTTGGCGTGGTTTTATTTCTCTGTTGTGTTGTGCCATCTTGATTGCCTTGCTGTCCCCTTACTATAACTATGTGGACTGCATGTGGGTGTTTTGGTTGGCTGGCTGATTTCCATGGTATTTGGTATACACTCTAGGTTTGTTTAACGTCGAGTGATGACCCTATGGTTGTGAGAGGTGCCGACTGGCCCTCCAGATGGCTAGGTATCTTTGTGAATAGACTGCCCTACCCAAAATTACTCTCTAAGGCTCTGACGGCAATCTCTTTCTCTTTCTTTAATTCATTTAATTTCATTTGTTCTTTTGTTTGGTCTTTTTCGGCATCTTAATACTAACTGACTCACAAATAACATGGCGGTGCGGTGCTAGCTCAAAGGTGGATTCTAATCCTATTGTATGAAATGATAATGTAACTTCGCCTTTTCTAAATTTTGATGTACCGATGAGAATATTTATTAATCTGGATTTAATTTCTATTCTCTTTTGATCCAAATGTAACTGAGAGTGTAAGAAATGATTTCCCCATTCTAATTGATTTCTCTCTATTGTAAACTGTGTATTATTGACAATGGATAATTACATTTTGATTTGCAATATGATTTGTTAGTTTATTTTATTCTTCGCTTTCCTTTTCATTTTCTTTTCCACAGGTATTACACAAATGGAATCAACTCTTGTCGCCTGAAGGTGAGGAATCGCCGCTCATCTTGTCATGCTGAAATTTGACGACGATACACGTGATATTGTCGTCACTTATGCGAGAGAAAGCGGTCCCTGTCAACTTTCGAGCTGCTGCCTCGGGTTCCTCCTCCATCTTCACGAGTGAAACAGCATCCTGCGTGAACAAGAGGAAAACATGACGAGATTGTTGATAATGAAATGCCATAAGAATCTTCTTCAAGAGAATTTGTGGATGCATGGACAAGAACCCAATCATGATAATGCCATAATGCCAGAAAAATCCCCCTACATACATTGTTGGGATCGAATCGCTCAATCCTCTCTCTTCTCACTCTGATAAACACACACAGAGAATGAATTCTCGGACTGAATCACTCAATCTCAATTTTCTCTTCAACTCTTACAACTTTGCTCACTAATAAACCTCATGCATATACACACGACCCCCCGAACCCACTAACTTGGGCTTATTTTCATGCCTCCTAGAATCTCTCCACGATCTGCACGAGACCGCTTCTGTGAAAAACCAGCAAAAAGTAAAAGAAAGAAGATGTTGAGTGTTCATTAAACGAAATGTGGTCTTGACAATGAAGAAACATGTGGTCTTGACAATGAATGAATGAAGAAACATGTCAGCGAGGTAAAACAAATTTATGCAGCAATCGACCCAGACATAAAGGATAGGTTGTGTTCCTGAATTGGACATCACAATAGCTGAATTAAGTAAATTCTTTGTCAAATGCATCATTGTCCATATTGCTACGATTTCAATTACATAGACCAGATCACACACAAGTTCCAACTGCTTGCCATTCACCATGCCCACATGTATGTGCCACAAATCCAACAAAGCTCCAATTCCCACTAGAGTTTATTGTTACTAGTACACATTGTGAACAAAGGGATATCTGCACCACTGAACCTCTAAGCAAATCATTGATGTTGATTGTAAACTAACCTGGTTTGAAACCACGTCCCACAGCCCATCACTAGCCAAAATCAGAAACTCCAATTCATCATCTATTTCTTGTTCCTGACAAATAATTAGAGCCCAAGTACCTTGGTCATTGATCCCACAATCACATATAAGCCATCAAAAATCAATGTATTGTCGAATTTTTGCCAGAAACCAACATCAAGTATATGCGGCCCACAAGTTACCTGAATATCAGGGTCCGCAACAACAAATTGCTTCAACGACCGGTCACCAAATGCCCGAGACATTGCAAGTAGACCATTTACCCTCCAACAAAAGCCTTCAAGGCCATTTACCACTATCAGCAAGAAAATCATTCCAAGCCCCTCCCCACCCCAACATGTGACTTCTGCCAAATAAATAGGTAGAAACTACAGCCACTCGAGTCGAAACATAAAAATATGAACTTTAGTCAAGTGGTAAATGGTGTGATGGATGCAGGACTTACCATCCCACTCAACAACCCCACCAGCACTCTCAATTCGTTTCCTCTCATCACTTCTGTTTGGCTTATGATCTTCAGAGAGTGCAATAGCTGTGGACATCAAGGAGACAAGATAGTTTACCAACAATTCAGCAGGCATATACATCTGGGTTGTACACAGCGCATTGTGCCGAAGCAGTAAGCACATGCCTTGGATATTGGAACAAGAGAATAACCGGTGCTTATGATACTGATACAAGCCCAATAAGTACCAATACCTCCTCTTCGTAAAATTGAAAGGAAGCTCTCGAAGAGCACAAGTTCGGATAAGCACTAGGAGATGGGTGAGTAAGCAATTTATAATCAATTTTATGCTGTGTATATTTAACTTGTTGTATATCCAGCAAGCAACTTAATCCAGAAAGCTAATATCAACAAAACATGAGGCAATGCTTTTCCCACAAAAGAAGGATGATCAGAACAGTTAAACCGAATTCCAAATACAGCTTCCTTTGCTGCATTTGTTCTGAGAAACCAATTGGAGTCACAATTCATCTGATGTCTAGCATGTCATTTGTTTTGAGCTACAATGATAATATGTTATATCACTGGTGATAAAATTGAGCAACAAGTCTCATGCCATACAGGTTAGTGTTTTACACAGTAGTCTACTTAAAAAATTATTAGGACCAATATCCATTGATCAGCATAAATATACTCAGCAATTACAGTGAATAAGGTAGTGATTCATGTTTTGTATAATCCATGGTATAGCAGACTGAGTACACATTCACAAAACGTGGCACCAATAGTATTAAATAAAAATCAATGAACAACATAATAAAGAGAAGCACCTTTGCCCGCCTTTGATATTACAGCCCGAGAGTCTCCAACATTTGCCACGTAAAGATGATTTCCAACCAAAACCGCTGTTGATGCAGTTGACCCATCCTCTCTATCAGTGTTGCTTTCAGAATCCAAGAATTCTGAATCAGTTTTTCTATATGTTTCACCTGTAAGTTACCATTAATCAGATGACTCCATCACAAGGAAAATTAATGGACTATTGGATATACTATGAGCAATATCTTACTTATTGCTAACTTTGTATCTGTCATGAACTCTGGATGTTTCATGAGGTTCTCAAACAAGTGCTCCTTCAAATACTCAGCAGCACGTGAACCACCATGACCTACAAGAAAATAAATGTTTTAGATAGAACCATTGAAAAATAACAAGAAGTCTACAAGAACGAATATCTGACCATCAAATATTCCAAAGAGGCTTATTTGTTTATCATCAATTTTAGATGATTTTATATCATAGAAGTCTTCCATGCTTTCCCTTCTTCCTATAAAACTTGAATATCCACAACTCAGACTTCCATCATCACTGCAAATCAGTCAAACATTCACAATGCCTATTGTTAAAAATGTATAATATATTAAACAGCTTATAATTTGCCTATATCCTAAAGGTAAAATTACTTGTAGGTTCTGAAAAAGGAAAGTGCTTAGTTAGTGACTATTACAAATGGCTATCTACTCGAAGTTAGAAAAGGAAGCAATATATGTCAATAGAAATTAGACGCGGGTACTTGAATTAGATGCCGCTATGGATCTAAAAATATGGGGTGCAAAATGCTACCATGTACTTGAATCTGAGAAATGTCACTTATTTTTTTACAAAATACTTGAGAAAGAATTCTTAAACATTATTTTCTAAACAATAAGATCAGGATCCACGAAGTCGCATAACTGAAGCAGAGTTTTTTCAAGAATTACCAATTACACAATTTTCAAGAAGACAAATTATACCAATCATTAAGTACCAGCAAGATAAAATTATCTTCAAAATTGTTCTTCTACAAATTAGTTTCTGCCCACAAAACCTGATTAGATAGTTGCTACTGTCATACAATCAGCTCAAGATTTATTAAGTTCCAAATTGTTCTACACTCTGTAGAGTCCATTTATAGTAAAAATATAATTGACTATTCCTGACTTGCTTCATCTCTAATTTTGGGCCAGGCATTAAACCATCAACCTACAGTTCAAGCAACCAAGCCCCAAGTTGCCCATTAGCAAAGTGGGACGGATTGATATCCCTAAGAGAATGACGGCTGCGGGAATGGAAACAAAATTCAAATATGTCATGGATTAAATGAAGTAAATGTGATGGAACATAAAAAAGCCATAGTCTCCTCAAAACAAAAACAAAACTAGCCATATAACATCGTATCGGAGCTAAAATGTTCATGATTGCATTTATTGATAACACAACAAAATTATGAGCAAAGTTGCCTTCGTTTGGTTGAAAAAGGTATACTGAGTTGATGCACTTAATGATGTGACATGTTGACATTGTATCTAGGGGCGGACGCACGTTGAGGGATGCGGGGGCACAGCTCTGCACCGACTTTAATTTTTATTACTTAGAGATCAAGTTTACACAATATGTGCCTCCATATACTAAAAACTAATGCTCTCACATGCCAAAAACTATATCTATATGAAAGAAAGAAAGCTTAAACACGTTGACAAACAGGGGAGAAAAGAAAAGAAAACATCTATCATTCTGTAATTTTAATTTGGACCATTTGATGAGGGTAGCTAAGCTTTATCCTAATGATTTTAATTCTGGGTATTTGAGGGATCTCAACTATCATATTTGCCTCTATATTACTGATGTGCGAGCAGATGAAAGATTATCTAATATAGTTACCATTAAGGAATTTTCCCAAGTAATGGTTGAGAAAAGAAACACCTTTGCTATCCTTTGGTTTATCGACATTCGAAGTTAGCACTAGTTTTTCCTGTCACCTCTGCTACAGTTCAGAGATGTTTTTTAGCCATAAAAATTATGAAAACAGCTTTAGCAACCGCATTGGCAATCAGCTCATGAGTGATAGTTTTATTTGCTATGTGGAGAAACGTGAAATGGAGGGAGTTACCAATGATTTTATAATAGATTGCTTCTAGAATTTAAGAAGTCATCGAAACCAACTATAAAATATAATTTACTTCACTTTATTCGATTATCCTGTAATTCTTTTAGTTGAAATTTTACTCACTTATTGTTTTTGTTATCTATTTTATAGGCAATGAGGCAAATGCTACTGTCCCTGGAGTTACCAATGTTATTTTTTTTGCCAATGCTAACCATCTTTTGTTCTTGGATTCATCTTAGATCCTTTATTAATACTTAATAGTAGGTTTCTTGATTTTGATATGGTCCACCGTCCACCCCTACTGTCCCTGTCCAAACAAAGATGCTTTCTTTTGTCCAATACAACATTGCTATGGAGAGCAATCCATGAAATCCAGCAAGCTACCGCCGGCTGATGGAACTACATAACTATGTGATTATGCTTTTTGCCACGATTATGCCAGGCATTACTCTTTAACAATGGCATGTGTACGTACCATGCAACGCCACGGGGAGGAGGGTTGTTAGACATGTAAATAGTCTAGGTTTAGGGTGTTATTTGTTTTTTCCCCATACAATTGTATTGGGACTCTCGCCTCTTTGCAATACAACATGCATCATTCAATATGGTATCAGACGCTGGGTTGGGTAAGGGCCAAGGTGCTGCCGCCGCCCGCCGGTCTTCCCACCTGCCTCCCCTTCCCACCGCCTCGGCTTGCCCCGACGCCACCGTTGGGTCCACACATACCGGCTCCAGGCTCCTCGCTGCAAGATCCCGCTGGATTCGGCATCTCGGCTGTCGAATCCGGCCTCCCTACTTACGGATCAGGCGCCCTCCTACACCTCCCATGCCGCGCCTCCTAGCCGTTGTGCCTCCAGGCCGTCGCATCTCCCACGCTGTGCCTCCCGACCGCGCCTGCATGTCGCGTTCCCTCGCCACGCTTCCTTTCCTCCACCTTCTCTCGGCCAACACATGTTGGGCTGCCACCTCCCAGCCTCCTACGCCGCCGCATCACAGCCTCCTCCTGGCCGCCTCAAGCTTATGGCGGAGCTACGAATAACACAACTTATGTGGGAGTGCCTCTGAGCTCACTACCAGCCGATGAGTGATGCTATGTATCTCTCAGTTGTACACTAGGTACACTCTCTTCAGCAACTTGAGGCCACCGTCGATAATTTCTACCGGCAGATGTCTAAGGTGTGCCATCAGCTTGACTCTCTAGGACTAGATGTTTGCCGGACCTTCCCCTGCTATGTGCGACTCTGAGCTCACTAGGAGACTCACCATCTCTATAAGTTCCTGACACATCTTTGACCTGAGTTCAAGACTATGCAGGCTCAGCTTTTGACTTGCCACCTGCGCCTGAGCTTAGTGGAGGCTCTCACGGCTGTGCGTGCTGAGGAGGCTTGTCACCATGGCGCGGTTCAGATGCAGCCTATCTTGTCTGCTTTAGCACCTACCACTTCACCTATTTTTTAGCACCGATCATGATCTCCCCTGTGGCTCCTAGCGCACGATGAGTTGCTTCTCTACGTGGGTTTCCACTGCACCTACTGCCATCATGATGGCCACAGGTATTAGGACTACTACAAGCGGAGGAGGGACCAAGGTCATCGGGGTGGACGTCCCCCCGAAGGGCTTTGATTGTTCCTCCCACTCAGGAGCTAGCGCCTCTCACTAGGGCCCTCCAGTGATGTCGTACAGCAGCTCCTCTCACTCCTCCAGGGGCTTAGTGTCGGCTCATCCTCAGACTCCTCGGGATCAGCTCGTTTGTCTCTTACTTCTCAGCAGTCTTCCATGCCTCCACCTCCTCCCTCGTCAGGTATTCTATTTCTGTGGATCTTGGACTATGGTGCTTCCTTTCACATGACACTAGATTCTACCCACATCACCACGCTGCATCCTATAGTTTTCTCTTCCACTGTTCAGACTACAGATGGTACCTCTCTTTCTATTGCAGGTCAAGGCACCCTTTACACTTTCTCTTTTCAAGTTCCTATAGTCTCACATGTTACTCAGCTTACTATGCTGCTTATGTCGGCTGGTCAGATCACTGATCATAACTGTCATGCTGTTCTTGAGTATGACTCTTGTTCTGTTCAAGACCGCCGCATTCTATACCTAATTTTTTTTGTCTTTCGACTAGCCTTAGGAAATGTTAGCTATACCCTTTGAAAACAAGCAAATACAGTAGCAAACGTAGCAGCTCATTTCATTTCGATTAAGATTAGAATCCACCATTACAACATCACAAGATAACGAGCAGGTTACCCATCTAACACAATAAGAATATGACAAAAAACATCTCCTAATCTTACGAACCCAACTCTTAAATATGACAAGAACATAGAAGAAACAGAGATCCTAGTAGATAGTAGAAGCTCAACCATGACGATGAGGCCTCTATGCCTATGCCCTCTCGCCCCTGATGCAGCATGTGAGCTGGATGTTCTTGATGCCCACTGTCGCAGGCGCCGACTTGAGCGCCATCTTGGCAGCTAGCTGCTTCTGCAGTGCCTTGCTGCCCGTAGACTTGCGTGCCATCTACTTCGTAAGGGCTATCAAGGTCAGGGTCGAGGAGGAGGACGGTAAGGAGGCTGGAGAGATTTTGAGCACATGCAATAGGTAGGGATGTGTTCAGGTGAGTATTTATAGGGGAGGGAGAGGAGAGAGTTGGAAATTTTTTTGGCGTGGGGACGGAGAGGTGGAGCTACGATCCATGGGTAGGGGTTGGTGAGTTTATATTGGTTGGGATTGGGTTGGGGAGGATCGATGGGCCCAGCGGTCAGGGACATAATTATCATAGATGGTTTGAACTACAAACGTCTATGAAACATAATTATCACAGATAGTTTGTACCAAAAGTCATCATGATACATAATTATCAAAGACTATATATATATATATATATATATATATATATATATATATATATATATATATATATATATATATATATATATATATATATATATATATCGATACAATGTAAATAACTAGTCTCGAAAGATGAAATAGCAAAGTTCTATATGGCTTATATATGCTCATTTAAAAGGTTTCGACGAGATCTACAACTTTGCAGTTAAGACCAACCCCAAATTCCGAAGGGAAGATAATTTTTTTGGGCAAAAGCAGAAACCAAAAACTTGCAATGCAAATTTGAGGCTAAAGATGGCCGATTTTGGGGGTTTTAGAGATCGACTTGCGCAAGTGTTAGCTTTTCAACGAGTATAAGAATGTTGAAAATGGATACCGTATGCAAGAATTATGCCCGCTTTAATGAAGGTGCTTCGGAACGAAATCGTCTCGGATTCAAATTGAAAGTTTGAATAGAGGGGGTGGCAAAATCGAGCGGTAAAATATTACATATGGTTTTAATACAAATCGTCTATGATGATTAATTATCATAGACGGTTTTTAATACAAACTGTCTGTGAAGTATCACAGACGGTTCAAATAAAAAACTGTCTGTGATATTACATCTTCATAGACGGTTTTTAGCCCTGAGAGCAATATAGACGGTCTCTAAACCAAAACTGTTTGTGATTGTATTTAATATTGACGGTTTTCATTAATCATATGTGACGGAGTATCTAGTATTAGTCTTTAGTAGTGCACCCATATGATTGTGCAATTATGTTCATGGCTATGTATATCTATTGCACCGCTGTACATTAGATCATATCAGAACACAAACTACGTAGTGGATTTAAATCAAATACACTAAGAAGGCTGCGCGCCAATAGAACCGATCATGTTCAAGCTGCAAATTAAGTAGGGAATCGAGAGCAAAGTATTACCTCTTCCATGCACCACTCTTGTGGCCCAATTCATCCACCCTCTCCCTCTCCTTCTCCCTTTCCTTCTCCTTCTCCTTCTCCTTCTTATCCTGATCCTTCTCCTTCGGCGCCTCCATAGCTGGCACAGCAGCTGCAGCTGCAGGCTCTTGCTTCCTCTCCCCTTCTGCCACCACCACTGACCACACCTCCTCCTCCTCACCTGTCTGAGCCTCCAACTCCGACTCCCCCACCGCCACTGCCGCCGCAGGCGACACCTCCATTTCGTCCCTCTTCTCCACCTCTATCTCTGCCGGTGCTGATGACACCTCCACGTCACCAGCCAGTACAACCACCTCCAGGACACCAGCCTGCACCTCCCTATCCACCGACGACGCCTCTTCCTTGACCTCGCCGGCCTCCGCCTCGGCCTCCTCCACCACCACCACCACCACTGACCACACCTCCTCACCTGTCTGGGCCTCCAACTCCGACTCCCCCACCGCCACTGCTGCCGCAGGCGACACCTCCATTTCGTCCCTCTTCTCCACCTCTCTCTCTGCTGGTGCTGATGACACCTCCACGTCACCAGCCTGTACGTCCACCTCCAGGACACCAGCCTGCACCTCCATATCCACCGACGACGCCTCTTCCTTGACCTCGCCGGCCTCCGCCTCCTCCTCCACCGCCTGCGCGGACGGCAGCCCTCCGGGTTCCACCATCATCTTCCCCCCGCACGGAATCGGCGGCGCTTCAAGGGGTGCCGCACGCCGAGTCGCTTGTCGTGCCCCGGCCTCAGCGGTCGCGCGCTCACTATAGCCTCCGACGCTGCCGCCGCCGCCGATGCCGATGCCGGGTTAGGCGATGGGGGTGAGCTGAAAGAGAGGATGTGGAGTTATCAGAGGTGTGTGAGCCTGTGAAGGCAATGAAGGCAAGGGAGAGGAGGAAATGCAAAGTTGCTTTACGGTTCTGTCAACAAAAAAAAACAGTGCTCTCTATATATCACTTTTTTGTAAGACTCTTTTGATGTTGTACGAGGTTCGGGAGGCGAGACCACCTAGCGGACGGGTAGAACGACGATGGTTTTTCACTGACGTGTGGGACTGGTTGGTATCGGACCCAGTGTCAGTGACGTGGCAGTGTGGGAGTCTCACCGCGGTATGGTGCGCGTGCTGCGTGCTACCAAAACTAGCGCGCTGACACGGCTGGTTAAGCGCGGATTCCTTCCGCTTTAATGGTGTTAATATTAATAATAGTTATACTCTCTCCCTCCGTTTTTTTCTAGAATCAGTACTTTTAAATTTTTAATTTTAACATATCGTTCTACAAAAATTATATTATTATATTTAACATTAAAAATACTTTTATCATATTATAATTTTATTAGTATATCTCAGTATAAAGTTATAAAAAGTAACTGTCAAAGTCGCATATCAAAGACTGTAAAAAATCAAAAACGTCAAGTAAAAAAGAACAAGGGAGTACCTTTTATCAAAACTTCCGAAAGGGTTCTATGGTTCTATTCTTTTCGATTGTGGCTGATAGATTTTGACTTAGTACGAGTGTTTATGCGAACGAATTAAATGACCGCTTCGAAGCGGTCACGAAGAAGCCATTCTATTAGTTTGTTCGATAAAAGACATAAATCATAAGTCACAAGCTGAAAAAAACTAAGTCTATACCTTGCCGCTGTGCGTACTAGGTGAGACCGTGAGATAGTGTATAAGACAACAAAAGATGTTACATTTTATTGGCATACGCTTAGTATGACTTAGTCTTGAGGTGCACCCTTGGGATGACTTGTCACGAGGGGTTAGTATGACTTGTCTTGAGGGGCACCCTTGAGATGACTTCTCATGTGGGGCACTAGAGCTAGGACTTTTAGGCCAGCCCAAAGCCCCCTCCCGTCGCCAAATCGCCATCGTCAGCGCCCCAGTTGTCGCCCGGCCATCCGTCGCTGCTCTCAGAGTAGTCGTCGTCGCTCGAGGGAGAACAAAACCCAAAATCGCCAACCAAATTCCGATGACCAAAGCAAATCTCTTCCCTCCAAAAACCAGAGATCAGCAAGCTAACACCACAATTCAACCCCTGACCAGCACCAATTCCACCATTTCACCCTAGATCGACACAAATCTCAACCCCCACCCCCAAAGTGATCGCCAAAAAATATCAGTCGATGTGTCACCTACTGGTATAGGTGGTAGAGGAGGAGGGCGATGTCGTTGTGGAAGCAGGACATGGCAGCAGAGGAGATGGCCTCGCCTGTGGGAGAGGAGAGGCGTGCAATGCCACCGTGTATGTACCTGAAGGTCGAAGCTTTCCAGGCATCATTGACGAGCCCATCATGGAAAAGCCCACCATTGAAAAGCCCGCCTTGGCCACCGCACTTGCACGCCTTGGGGCATGTCTAAGTGCAGGCATGGGTGGAGGCGTGGAGCTATTGAGGAGGGGGCAAGGGAGGAGGGTGGAGATGGGATACGATTTAATTAGGAGGAAGTTAATAGAATTGGGGAGAAGAAGGATTCTTGGATCTAGAAGGCATAGGCGAGGGGAGGGGTATTAGTTGGTATGGAAGAGGAAGAGGACGCCGCGGTTGCAAGGGAGGGAGGGAAGCTGGCCATGCCATTGGAGGCGGAGGGGAGGGTTCAGTAGGGTGGCACCACCTGGTGCTCTCTCCACTCGGCGCTCGGCCTCTAGCCACTCGCTGCCAACGTTGAGTGGAAGGCCACCCTTTACTGTCGAGCTTAAAGAGGAGAGTGCTGGAGAAAGGACTTGACAGAGCTTGGGTTGTGGTGGTAATGGTGGAGATTAGTGCGCAATGGGGAGGACCAGAGGAGAGGAGGGAGTTGGCTACATGGAGATAGGAGGCAGTTCCTGCCTGGATAGTGGTAGACATGGGAATGAGACCGAACGGTCAAGGGAGAAATGAGAAACTCAGATACCATTGCTGTTTGTCTTGGCCCCACGTGTCAGTTCGGAAGATCGTGAGATCAGATGACTACAGAGAGTTGAAGTAGAATGGACGGCTACGGAGAGCTGAGGGAGAACGGGCCGACGACCACCAACTTATGCTTTTAAAGAGTAGAGATATAAAACAAAACTCAAATTTGACTTGGCATATACTTTAATGAGAGTTGTTTCTATGGTTTAGCATTTTTGATCTTTTGAGTTAGGTATGTTATACGATCCGGTTGTAATTAGAACCTACCAAATTAACTGCTAGTTTTTTCGTGAAATTGTCTAGCATATATTTATCTTTTTCATAGTTTTTTTAGCCACATATAATCAAACCCACCAAATTGAGGACTTTTTCTTTAAGAATTTTGAACAAATTCCTTTTTCTAAGATATTTAACTACACAAACATCATGCCAACCATAACATAGCCTTGGGTGTGGCATCATGTCCCTTGCAGATAACTAGAGTTCGATCTCCACAAATCACAAATTGGATATGTTATTTGTATATATTTTTCACTTTAATTATTCCAGATAATTTGAATCCGTGATCCTTGGGTTGTGGCTCACAGCTTACGATGACTACAACAGCCAATTGTCGAATAAGTGCTCTAAGATAGGACTTGTTTAAATCTAGCTAGTTGCCTAGTTCTTGATAGGAAATTTAATGACACGCTACAGAAATACATAAATTTAAAACCCTGGACCTAATTACATAAAGCTGGAGATTATTCGTAGGAATGATGGATCAAGCATGCAACATTTCTAGATTTGCCCCTGCCCTAGCTTAATTTATGCGACGCAATCATGCCAATCTTCTCGAGACAATCTATGGCCGTGGCAAATGTAAATGCACTACCGCAGAAAGGATTATCACAGGCGGCTCAAAACCGTCATCATAGACGATTTCTGAACTGTCTGAATTTATGTGTCTGTGATAACATGTGGTTATCACACACGGCTCTCAAACCATTTGTGATAAATTACAATACAGATGGTCTTTCAAAACAACCGTCTGTGATGGTCTCTTATCACAGACAGTTCTTACTATGAACTATCTGTGATAGTCTATTATCACAGACGGTTCTAGTTAAGAATTGTCTGTGATGTCATTCTTGTGTTCTCATAAATAGGAGTTCAGTTCATCAACATTCTCTAATTGCACTATAAAACAGCATAATCAGATAATGCAGATGAATCAAGGCAGGCCTATTTATGATTGGCGCCATATCTTTAGTGACTCGTTGTTTTGGTTGTAGGTGCTATTGTTTTGTTACTTTGGTGATTAAAAGAATGCGGCAGAGCGCCTGCCTTTTGTTTCAAAAAAAAACTTTGGCGCCATGTCTTCATCCTGCAATAAAACATGAATTTCAACAATTAATTTTCACACGCACAAGCATCAAGATTTACATTGCCGAAACTCTAGTCATCCAACAATTTCGTAATTTCATATCTAAGCATTAAGGAAGAGAGGGGAGAGGATCGGATGGAGGATATATATCACCGACGATAAAGGAGAGGCAGCGGTAACGTCATCTTTGTGTCACGACAGTAACACTACACAAGACACTCTTATAACAAGAGTGCCTATGTAGTGAACCGTGGCGTCACAACCGGAGATGGAGGAGCTCGAGGATCCCTTTCAATCTTGTTCAGTATCACACTCTCATGACCACGTCGCTTGTTGTCATCAGGGAAACGTGAGCTTAGCTTCATGCTCCCTTCGGTTCACACAAATATGTCATTTTAAACATTGACATGATCTCTAAAATATAACTTTAACCACTAATTATTATTTAATATATGTATAAAACCCAATAAAATTATAACATTAAAAAATTATTTTTTAGACGAATCTACACTTATGATTTTTATATATCTAATCTAAATATTTTAAAAAATATTGATACCTAAAATTTTTAAAGTTTGACGCACGTATTTTAGAACAACGTGGGTTCTGTGAACCGGAGAGAGACTAGCTTGGTAACGATTGATTGCACTGCACGATTGATTGCACTGCACGTAGACTTGTTAATTTCCGGTGAAGACTTGGAATTGGAGCTAGCAATAGCCTGCGGCACCCCATGCATACGATTCCAAGTAGCTAGGTTAGCTCCATCCACACGGCGCGGACCCCAATATATCTGCATGGCAAAATTAGCTAGTTGACAAGCGTCTAAAAGAGAGTTACCATCACCAAAATTTCACTGGTAACCATATTAACGGTGGGTTCGGATAAAATTTTAAACCGATCAAAAAATCAGATTCATCTAAAATTCATCTAAAAATTCAAAAAAAATAAATTTCAATTCAAAATTTTCATCCAAAAAATCTTGATCACTGGTTCTATCGTTATCCTCCGATAAAATTTTCAAAGCGATATATGTTTTCCTGAACGAAGCACAATATAACTACCAGCAACGACGACAAAGAGTCTCTCTGCGAAACACACATAGCGTACGTAGATCTATATTAAGAATTCATGGCATTCCCATGCATGCGAACGTGCATGCATGGATCGATGCATGTCATCCTGATTGCGTTAATTCAACTAAAGACCATAAATAATTCAGCTAGCTAGTATAGTAAGAATGAATTCTCACCTAGTGTCGCAGCTGCAAGCGCGGGTAATAGGGCCGACGACATCCCTTGTCACTTTTACCTAGCCTCCAACAAGATGCCGGAGATCTGGGTGTTACAGAGTGTTACGGTCTCGGAGGGTTGAAGCTATGGTTGCAAGTGATGGTGAAGTGCTCCGAGCCGGCCAGGCACAGCCGTCGCCGATGCCGAATGGGAAGGGAATGTGTACGTCGCCGCACATGCTAGGGCACCCCGGCCGTGCAACCGGCGACGCGTCAGAGACGGCTACGGCGAACGACGGCGTCGGCACCATCTGGGAGAGGAGAATTTTATGCTTGTAAATTAACCCGACCGAGAGCTCCAGTCGATTATGCATGTGTGTAGGCGCGCGCGCCTGCATGCGATGCATGCTGCTGATGACGCATCTGTGACGTATCGGGAAAACTTTTTACTTATTTCAGGTGAAAAGGTACAAAATGTAAATAGCAAACAAATTCAAGTTTGGGACAAATGCTGAGTTGGAACAGTGTGACAGACTCAGTTTATGCATCCACGTAAATGCAAACAGTATGTCAATGAATGAAGGCATGTCAAGATATATTTAGTACCAACTATTTACCAATGGCGCTCGCGATCTGATTAATTATTGAACAAGCGTTACTAATACATATATGGCATAACTAACATTTAATTGCAATGATTCATCACAACTCCAACTCCAGGACCCTCTCACATGGTCCTTCACAAGTGTTGACAGGCAAGGGTTCCCAAGTAAGTCACAGGCAAGGGCTCCCAAGTATTGACAGGCAAGGATTCCCAAGTATTGACAGGCAAGGATTCCCAAGTATTGACAGGCAAGGGTACTGTTTTGAGTTGGCTCTGGATGGTTCTCAGTAGCATCAGGGGTCTCGGACTCAAAACTAGTTCTCTACTTGCCGCCACTGATCAGATGACTCTTGTACAACATTTGCCACATGAGAGTTGCCTGCCTGCTCAGCAAGATTTGGTACTACTGTAGCTGATCCATATGTGCTTCTTTGGTTCCAAGAAGCATGAGGCCTCCCTTGACCCCAGCTAGTTTCCCTATCCACCCAGTTGTCAAGCTCAGTTGCAACCTCAGCTTTAGTAGCGGTAAAATTATCAAGTGCTTCTTTATCACGACTCTGGGTCCCCAAATTGGAATTTTCCCAACTATCATAAGATGTTGTATGGTTATCTGCCGGTAATATTTACCACAGATTCTGCTGGTGTGGCTCTTTGTATACGGTTAAGGGCATACCTCTCCAATTCAGTCCTTTCTGCTATCGCTACATTCTCCCAACCGATGATGTGATTTCCAGATGGCCGGGTGGGAGCAGCTAAATTCATCCCACCTTCCTCGGGCTGTTCTTTCTTGCTTGGCTGCTTAATTGGTGTGCACATGACACTATCATTCCGAAGTGGATTCTCAACAGGCAGTACACCATGCTGATCCTTTCCTGATTTCTTGGTCTGCTGAGGCCTTGATCGGCTGTTTGTTGCATCATGTACTTCCTTGGCTGCTGCTGCCCACTCCTGGTGCACTGATGCAAGTGAAACATCCCCAAGCATTATACTACCCACAGTAACACCTGCAACAGAGGTAACTTGGGCAGGAATCATAGAAATGCTAAAGACAACACCTGCAACTTGTGTTTTATGCACACTTGAGACTTCTGCTGTATTCTTCTCATTACCAAACACAGGTGGTGATGCATGCCAAACTGCAGCAGCATCCCTCCTGCTGTTCTTGTTTCTGGTCGAGAGGTCCTCATCAGGTTTAGCTTCAGCACTCCGTATGTCTGCAGGAATCTCATTAGCATATTCTGTTATTTCAGCAATCTTTGACCTCTTCCTTGTAATTATCTCCAGTAAATCAACCTGCCATCGCCTATTCTCTATCTGCCAATGCTTTAGAGCACCGCTGTCATGTGACTGTGAGGTACGTTCATGGGTATTGTGTTCCATCATGTTTATCTCTGCGTACTTGGTTGAAGACATGACATTATGAATCAAAGAACTTTTACTAACACCTGCAGTATTTGATGCTGGAGTGGAACTGATGGGAACTGTAATATTCTTGAGTCCATTAGCTGGCAGAGGCGAATTAAGACTCTCAGCAGAGACAATGCAAGATGTATCTGCTATTGAAGAATCACATTTAGTAGCTCCATTGCCTCCAGCTTTTTGTTTACGATGCAGATTATCTGCTTCTGGGGTTGCATCACTTAACTTCTGACTCTGTATTGATGAACACCCGTTCAATTCTTCCAGTTTTGCAATAGCTTTTGCATTTTGTTGACTTTTCCGATCCTCTTCCTCCTGTAGTTGTTTTGCACGCTGGGCAGACAGCTCTCTCATTCTTCGATGCTGAATGCACCAAAAGAAACACTAGTTAAACAACAACCAGGATACAAGATTCGTGGACACCTCAGTGACCTTTCTGCACTATTTCTTGTCTAGTTTGAACATTTCATATATTTATATGTGCCACTTTTTAGGCATTGTGTATAAATAAATCTGCAGGTAATAGAAATGGAGTAAAATTATAATAAAAAGGGTGTGCCCAAATAAAATGTGGGGAACTCTAAAACTATACATGGAAGAATCACACCGTATAGGGAAAGAGTGAAACATGTGGAGGATAGGCATCTCACATTAACAAGATGTAATAGATATAAATGAATCTATCGATAAAAGCATTCCTGGAAGTAACAGAAACATCTCTGTTATTATACGTTTATTTACTTAGTATGGCATCTCAATGTAAACAGGTCTCATAATAACAAAACATTTGAGTGACGTTGGTAACATTTTGTGAAAACAAGTATTCCTGATCAAGAGAAGACAACATTTATTTAACATTGGCCCAAAATTTCTACCATGGACATCATATAAACTGACAACGTATCATAGTATGATATAAACTTAAAGGTTAAAACAGTACAAACAGAAGAAACTTTTTGAGGTAGAAGAGTCAATCTTGGTCATTATTCAAAACATTTGTGATAGTTCAGAATATTTCTAAAAGGATATCATAATAATAAACAGACCAAAGGCAGAGAGGAAGTGGGAGTTTAGGGAAAATGAGGAGTGGGTTAGGGCGACCACTTTGGCTTGCTCGGCCAATGCTCAAATAGAGGGGAGGGAAATTGGCATTGGGTGCAAGGGAGCCGAGAGGGAGAGAGCACGTGAGGGAAAGAGAGAGGGCAAGCAGTGATAGGACGAGGTCGCGGCCGCGCAAGGCTCAAGATAGCAGGGTTGGCGTGGCTGTAGCATGAGTGACGCATGCGTACGGCAGCACAGGTGGGAGCGAGAGAGAGATGGCGTGGAGAAGAAGCACAATGCTTCTCTCCACGCTACAGGTGGGCTCGGGGCCCACTCGTAAGTGAAATGGGGAGAGAAAGGGAGGCCGGGCTGGCAGTGCGCGTGGGCAATTGGGCTGGTGCACGGTGTGCTAGGCCACAGGAAGGAAAAAGAGGAAAGGGAGAGCGGGCCGGCGGGGAGAGAAAAAGGAAAACAGGCAGGGTCAATGGCTGGGATTCGTCCTGATGGCGAGGGAGGGAAAGAAAAGATTTAAAATTTTATTTAGGATTTGTGTTTTCATTTGAATTTGGATTTGAACTCTTGAGGAGTTTTCGCATGAAGAGATTTTTTGGAAATTTTGATTAGCACACAAATTACTTTTAGAAAATTTCAAACTTGATTTTTGGGCAAATGAAATTTATTTCAAAATTTTAAATTCAAGCTTGGCTTTTGGGAAAATTTTAAACATGCACAAAAATTTTGAAACTCATGAAAATTATGTAAGTTTTATTTGGAAGCGAATTTTGGACTGTTACAAAACCTACTCCCTTAAAAGGAATCTCGTCCCTGAGCTGAAGAAAGGAAGAAGGTTCTACCTCTCTTCTTGGTGGAGAATAAGAGAGTTTAAGCGCACAGTGGGTCTGGCACTAGGCCAACTGACGTTTGAGCTGACAGACTCACAGGCGCCTTTACCTCCCAATCCTTTTTTTTACATCCCTAGTGTCTAAATAGACTTCAACTTAGCTAAATTATCCCTAGCTCGTTTCGATTAGTGTAAGGTTGCAGTCTAAACGTCAATAACTTCCATCTAGTTAGCACAAAAAAGACAAAGCAAAATACACACATAACAAATAAGAAAAAGTAAAAGCAAAATTGGATCAGAACAAAGATGGACCAATCGTCCCTGCCACATCAGTTGTAGTTTTCCCTAATTCCCTTTAGCAATCACCAGAGCAAAGATGGATCAGAAAACAAAGCGCCACTGATTTCCCCTACCGCACCACAAGTAATTTTCCCCGCAATCTCTCATCGCGAATTCTCCAAAATTCTAAGACATGCAAACACTAAACCACCCCCAAATCAACGCGTTCCCAATTCTCACATCTAAAACCCGAGAAATCGCTGGTAAACAACCAAATCAAGCGCAAACACTAGATACCGGGAACCAACATTAGGTCGCGGGTAGGCAAGCAAACCGACGGATCCGTCACGGAGACGACATTAACGAGGAGGAAGCCGCAGCGGTAGAACTTACCGGCAGCGAGCAGGACGGTGGAACGCGAAGCGGGCGAGGAGGAGCGCACGACGCGGCGTGCACTCGGCGCCATCGATGCAGCACGCAGCGGTAAGAGGAGCGTCCGGTCGGTGCCTGCACCACTTCTCCGCGGAGGTCAAGTGGCTGGAGGGAGAAGGTGTCAGATCCCGGGGAGGAATCCGACCTAGAGAGGGGGTTTCACCGAAAATCTGATCGTGGGAAAGGGGAAGAACACCAGGAACTTGTTCGCTACAGCTAAGAACAACTAGGGCTACAGTATATTTCAGAATATTTGCGATGCCCTTCATTGATATCAGACTGTTGTAGCGAAGCGTTACCTTCAAACTGAATATCCCCCAGCGTTCCCCTTCAGATATCTCAAGTTCTGACATTTCCTCCCCCTCAGCAGCAAACTTGTCCTCAAGTTTGTTCTTTAGGAACCCATGACTGGATGGTATGGAAGTAGAAATCAGGAAAAATTCCTTTGGTAAAATCTGCTCCATCCCAAAAGGTTTCCTCAGTATATCCTTCAAGCAAATTTCAAGGTGGAACTTTTCAGCTCTAGCAATACTATGCTCATCAGAATCTTCCATGGTACAAAGAACCATAAGATCAGTATTTGCCATGCGCTTCATAACCCTCAGCAAGTTAGGAAGATCAGAAGCAACCTTGCATTGAACAGCAACACGCATAACAGGAAATACAGAGAATTCCATTGTTCTGATTGGGCAAGAATCAACCTCCTGCGTCTTTGGGGTAAAGAAGGGGTCCTCGGGACTAACTTCCCAGTGGCCAAGAACAAGCAGAGCACTAGCTGCGCCTGATGTTACACTCCTAAGCTGATTAGAAAATCCAAAGTTCTCAGCAACTGGCAAGTAGGCATGCGTAGTAAATAATGGAGTTCCTTCCTGCATCTCTTCTTTCACTGCAGTAATTACTTGCCTACTGAAAATGTTGTATTGATCAGACTGATTGGCAACATCGGAGCTGTCAGCAATTATGTAAGGCTCAACAATAAATGCCATACCCCACATAGGCTCATCACATAAAGGCCCAGCATTTGTGGCAAACTGAAAGCCCAAGACAATGCTGTTCCTTAATGCCACAGATCCTAGATATAATGATTTAGGAGCATCTGCTGATGATTCATTGGCTAGTCCAATCTTTAGAACAACAACTCCTCCATAAAGCTTTGCCAATCTCTCCTGTAGCTTTTCCTTAACATGATCAGAAGTGCTTTGCTCAATTGCAGATCTAATCTGCTCTGCAACTTTCCCTTCCATATCACAGTTTCTAATAGCAATTGTATAGATATCATCAAAGGATCCCTCATACAAATTCTCCACACGATATTTCAGTGTCTTCGATGGAAAGGGAAGGTGGAGTATCATCATCTCAAGCAGAGCATTACAGGCTAGCAGGCAAATTTGATTTACACTCTTTATGAGAGTCTTGCCCATTAGCTCCTTCTCATCAGTCTTCCGGGTCACACCAAGCTTCCGCAATATTGACCACAACTTATCCTTCTGATCATTCATGCAGGTCTTGATGATTTGCTTGATTGGCACATAGTAGAATTGAACTAATCCTCTCTTACAAGTAACAGACCCAATGTTCATGGTGGTCCATTTCTTTGTGGTTGGGTCAGAGACGTTCTCACCCCAAAGTCCCTCACTCTTGTAACTCTTGAGAGATTCCTCAGTTATCTCATAGAAAAGAGAATTACCAGTGGATTTGACTGTAATACCACGTTTTGTTTCATCTACACGAGTATCCGTCTTACTAACATCACCAGCAACTTCCTGGACAGTAATCCCAGCAGCTGCCACAAGAGGATCTGTAAGTGTAGACTTGCCATGGTCCACATGAGCAATAACAGATATGTTACAAAGGTTATTCTTCTTGTCCATTGCCTCAATTGCTGCTGGATCTGCTATCTGCACCAAGTCTCTCTCCTCCATCATAGAATTTACAGTTCTTCCTTTGGTAATGAACTCATTCAGAATCTCCTTGCTAATCTTCCCTCTAATAGTTCCATAATTTCCAGTAAGGTGAGGAATTACTACTTGTATATTACACCTTGCACCCAATGTTCCAGATTTCAAAAGTGATTTCTGCAAGTACAGGCATCTCATGTCCATGTCTTTTGTGCCTATCTCCATATTGAGGATTTTCAAAGGCTTACCACTGATAAGGCGGAAGAGGTTATAGTATACATTCCTTTGAATATTTCTGAAGAGATGTTCTTGATCATTGTTCAGCTTGACCAGGAAATCCAAATACTGTGATGACAGACTAGCACCCCTAGCACCATGATGTTTTAAATCAACATATTCAATCTCCTCATGTGCAATATCTATTGGCTTCTGTAGATCTATTGTAGATACCGTATTCTAGCTTGTTAATCTCAGTGCATAAGAATCATACTTGATATCTTCCCCATGTAAATTACTGGAACATTCATTGCTCGCATTTACTGATGAATGAATATATTCATCTGATCTTGCTGCAATTGTAAAACCTTTGAGCAAACTTTTCAGAATATTCTGGGCTTTGAATATTCTTGGAGCTTTTAGAGCACCACAGCAAGCTTGGTGCACTTTGATATAACACTTGCTGCACTCTAGCAATTGATAGCAAGGCTCCAGTTTTGAAATTCTACAGACGCAACATGAAGCATCTGAGCTAAGCCTTTCTTTATACCTTCTAACATTCACTTCACACTCTCGAACTGCATTGTCTTTATCACCATGAAGTTTGTATGCTGATTGAGTTGCAAATTCTTCACAGCTCTGGATCCTATCAAGAGATGCACCTGCTCTTCGATTCTTAACTCCACATCTTGATGCAGATATTGAAAGCTGACTTATCTCCACATCTGTTAGGCCAATAGGCTCATCTTCTCCAAGATCTTGAAGACCATAGAACTCCTTCTGCATGCCCTTGGCCATCCAGTAGACTTCACAAAAGCTTAAATCTGGCCAAGGTGGAATATTCCAGAGCAAACCCACAAAATACAGCTGTTGCATACTAAACCTTGATAACTTCTCCCACAGAATGGCTTCATAGTTTAGGACATGGACATTTACTTGTTTGTATGTATCTCTGTGTTTTGGATTATTGAACTTACAAGCAAAAGGTTCATCTGAATCCAATGAAGAGAATTTGGAATACTCTAACATCAATCTCCTAGAGAAACAGTGGTAACTTTTAGGCAACGTCTGAGCTCTACCAGCAGCAGAGACAACACCAAATGTGAGTCCACTCCCAACTCCTAGAGGTGAGCTCTGCCATCTCATTTTTTTTGAACTCCCGGGATCCCAAACACGGACAACCTCACCAGACTTTTGTATTTCTTCAATGACAGGTTTAAGGGAGTATACCATAGGAATATTTCCAAAGCCAGTGAAATGCCTAACTTGCCAATTCAAGGTGTTCAGAACCATTTCCTCAAATAAGGCTTGCTTGTCATCAATTGAACAGTCAAGATCAGCAGGCATAATCTCTTTTGGAAGATTATGTGTGTATGGATCTATGCCATATACCTCTTTCTCAAGAATTTCTTTCCCAGGTACCATTCTAGGTTGATAATCCTTAACCTCTGGAATCTCCAAATCACCCGAATGAGCCATCTCTGGTAATTCTCTGGGATCTTCTGGCTGCAATGAATCTAGATCCCAACCAGTGACAACTACAGAAGGATAAGTGGAAGGAAATTTGAGGTTACCTTCGGATGTGCTCACCAATTGAATACCTTGAGTGCTATCCATATTACTCTGCCTCAGATCTTCAATCCTCCTTGTCTCTACCTTCTCAAGTTTCCCCGATTGAGCCCGATCTCTGATATTTCTCGGTTCAACTACTATAGCTTGAGGATTTACTAACCTTTGCGCTAAAATTTCTATCCGGTTCATCTGGTTTTGGAGATCTCCCATCTTCCTCTCTAGAACATCAACTCTATAAGTCGTCTCCCTTGTTTCTTGCCAGACCTCAGAAAGATCTGATGCCTCCACTTCATATCTCACCATGGGTTTCATCATCCTTCCCAGATTGGAACTAGGGTTAGGGATTTTACCCGGAGTGGAGCCTGGAACCTTCACCAAGCACCGATTTGGTCCGCCGCCATAGCCGGATAAGGAAGATGGCCGGACCGCTGGTGCGCCGCCATAGCCGGATAAGGAGGACGGCCGGTCCGCTGGTGCGCCGCCATAGTCGGAGAAGGAGTACGGCCGGTCCACTGGTGCGCCGCCATAGCCGGAGAAGGAGTAAGGCCGGTCCGCCGTCACAAATCGCCAGCGACTAGGGATTTTACGAGGATCCGAGATCCCAACCCAATCGCTCGCAACCATTTCTTGCCGAGGATGGAGTCGCTCTGATACCATTTTGTCAGATCCCGGGGAGGAATCCGACCTAGAGAGGGGGTTTCACCGAAAATCTGATCGTGGGAAAGGGGAAGAACACCAGGAACTTGTTCGCTACAGCTAAGAACAACTAGGGCTACAGTATATTTCAGAATATTTGCGATGCCCTTCATTGATATCAGACTGTTGTAGCGAAGCGTTACCTTCAAACTGAATATCCCCCAGCGTTCCCCTTCAGATATCTCAAGTTCTGACAGAAGGATCGCCGGCGAGGATGAGGAGGGTTAAGGTTAGCAAGGGAGGAGGAGATGGGGAATTTTGTTTCTGGATGACTACAAAGTACAAACAATTGTTATGGTGGGCTTAGTTTGGCCTCCATAATGCGCTTAACTGGGCCGCCGCTAAATCCATGTGGAAAAGAACTCGCCTACTACGGCCCAGGAGTTTTCCAGCATTTTGCATTTCGTCATGGCATCTATTTTTGCACCCGGCGATGTAGTAGCTTGGGTCATTGAAATACGTCCCTCTGCTGTTTCGTTGTGCTTTTATTGCCATGCACTGGTCTTTGCATGTGTTTATACAAATGCAAAATCAAATTTTAGCCATCGATCAATTCCTGCATTTATGTTCTCTCGTACATTAATGTTTTGGTATCACAATGCTAATATTTGATACATGTTACTTCCTCTGTCTTAAAATATTAGTCGTCGTGGGTTCCGTGCAGTCAAGCTTTTCAATCTTTGACTATCAATATATATTAAAGTATATATATTGACTATATGAAAATAATGCTATTGAATTTGTCTTGCAAAATACTTTCATAATATATTTTTTATTATTTTTTGCTAGTATATTATAATAATAAATTATAGTCAAAGTCGTACATTGGAGATAGTAAAAAAAATAAAAAACAACCTACATTAAGAGACGGAGGGAGTATATCGCAAATAAATGGTACCGGATTTTGCACCCAGCTCCAGGTATACTCTATATTTATTATTTTCCTTGAGTGTGGTATTTATTGATTTCATTTATTTATATGGGAATTTATTGCTTATGGTTCACTTTAGAATCGAACTAAAATGATGTTAATAAAGGCCACCTCCATGAGAGGCTATAAATTCTCATATTAATTGGAGGGAAAAGAGATAGATGTACACCACTTATTTTTAATAGGTCTATATTATAATAGTGTAGATTAATGGAATATGCATTAATTTTTACTGTTATATAAGAATACAGTTATACGTAACTCTCTCCATTTCTATTCTTCACTGCTATTTTTTTTGTTGGATGCTATTTCCCTCTATTGTTTGCTACCCATATCTCTTTTTTTTTATGCAATTCATTGGCTGCTAAGTTTCTTATACCAATTAATCCGCTACTAATTAAGATATCATGGATTGGGCCGACCCTAACCTGGGCAGGCTTGTTAGTGGGCCTTGACAAAAGAGGCCGTAAAGTAAATTAAGTTCGTTATTACTCCAAGCTTGAGTCCTCGGTCCTAACAAGATCACTGAATCTTAAATCAGAGGGTCTTAATTTCCAAAAAATAAAATTTAAATTATACGTACTTATTCACCATATCAATCAATCGATCATGGTTATCCTGACGTACGAATTTGTAGAGATGTACCAAATATATAAGAGTTTCAAAGTACGGTGAGTATACTCCGCAATTACAATGTTATAGACAAAATAATGACCAACAAAATTTAAATTTGTTTGCGTGCAACAGGAATGAAAGACACGGCAATCAAAACTTATAGGAATATAAGTCCCCGTAACAGCTTAAAGTTTATTTAAAAGTCCGTTTAATATCTTAAACTATAAAATCAGACATTTAACTCTTTAAACTTTACAATCCGGTTTAAACGAAACACCCTGACCCGATTTTACATGGTGATATTGCCCACGTAACGCTATAAATGGACGGGTATCTAAGTTAGGTCAATGACATGTGGGCCCACAAGGTTTCTCCCCCACCAAGCTTCCAACCGAGTTCCCTTGGCCACTACCTCCTGTAGTTTCCTCCTCTCTGTTTCAATTTAGAAGAGAAGACTCTCAGGCTCCACCTATCGTTCATCTAAACCTGACCAGCGTGTCATCCTACGTAGTAAAACTATCCACTCATCGCACCATGTAAACCGGGTTAAGTTGTTGTTTGAGCTGGATTGCAAAGTTCGGATGGTCAAATATCTAGTTTCATAGTTTAGGGTGTTGAACAAATTTTTGAGCAAAGATCAGAGAGTTATATAGACTTTCCAATCTTCTGTATAATAAAAAAAACAAGTTTATTGAGTCTGCATCAAACGGATCGATGCATATACTTTCACCGTCAGATTCAATGGTAAGTTTATCAAATACATGCATAAAATTTAATCCTCAACATTATATTGCTCAAGCAAGAAAGCCGTCATCTCCGATGTCATTGCAAAATGTCTGCAGTAGCAGTGCACAGGATCACGCTGGTGGTTGCAATAGGCCGTATCCCAACGCATGCCATGGACCATGGTTGCATCCAATTTTGCACGCGTCGGTCCAGCAGTCTGGGTCATCGAAGCTCGTCTCTCGAGCAACTACACAAATGATGCATTGCAGCATCCGCAGCCCAATTAGTACAGACGAATTAAATAAGATTGATGGGTTAATTAACTTGAACACCGAAAAAATGCAGAGCAAAAAAAAAAAGGATTTTCCAACGTATGTACATTGCAGGGGAGAAGCTAATAGACATGACAACAGGGCCCGTTCTTTTTGGCTGAAGTTTCTGGTTTTTGGCTACGGTTTATAACTTTTGGGCTGTTTGTGCGAGAGATTATAGAGTAACAAAAACTCACGTGCGGTTTTTACCAATATAAATGAAGTTGCTACAGTATGTACTACAATTAACTAGCAGACCCTCTCTTGAAAAGATACTTCATTTAAAAGCTAGTTACTGTAGAAAAGCTAAAAACAGCTTTTAGAACCTGAAAAGAACAAACCCAATCACACAAGGCATGAAAACAAGCCATGGTGCACCATCCGTTCTGAGACACTTTTAGTAAAACGGGTATAACTTTTGCATACTGTGTCCGTTTTCGACGTTTTTATATTCGTTGGAAAGCTAACAATAAGCTCAATCAAAAAAAATGACCGCTCGCACTAGTAGCCCTACAAGACCCCTAAAATCGGCCATATTTAGCCTCAAATTTGCATCGCAAGTTTTCGGTTTCTGTTTTTACCAAAATTTTTGATCTTTCGTTCAGAATTTGGGGTTCGTCTCAACTGCAGAGTTGTAGATCTTGTCGAAACCTTTCAAATGAGTATATATAAGCCATGTAGAATTTTGCTATTTTATCTTTTGGGACTAGCTGTTTACATTACACCGATATATATATTGTCTTTGTGCTTTAATTCATAGACGGTTAGTATATAGAACCATCTGTGATACTCGCACATCACAGACGGTTCTAACTACTAACCGTCTATGTTAGGAGAATATCATACTGGTTTGTATATAGAACCATCTGTGATAAACTGACCGTTGGACCTGTCGATCCTCCCCAACCTATTCCCAGCTAATAGAAACCCACCTAATCCTACCCCACAGATCGTAGCTCTACCTCTCCCTCTATAAATACTCATGCCCTCCTCCTCGACCCCGACCCCGATGGCCTTTCCTCACCGTCTCTCTAGACTCTTCCTCACGGCCCTCCGCCTCTACCAAAAATCTCTCCAGACTCTTTTTCACCGTCCTCCTCCTCGACTCCGACTCTGATGGTCCTTACGAAGTAGACACAGATGGCTACCAACACGGTGCCATTAACTGATCATACATACCCCTATTAACTAATATACTACAACCACTTAATCTCATAAAACACATTTAAGTAAAGGTAAAAAATGAAAAATTGTGATAACTACACTCTGAATTCCATTAATGGTTAAATATTTTAAAGCTGGGATTCCCGAGGGGCATGGACACTTTTACAACTTCTCTCGAAAATAGATGGACTAGAATTTATTAGTCACAGTAACGTCTTGTTTTTCGATTTTGAAAAGTAAAAAACGACTGGTTTTTTTACTAGAGTACTGTACAGTATGACTTCACCATATTTATTTGGCGTGCGTACGTTGCGTACAATTAAGTAGCCGCGCTAGCTACCTGATGGCTATTATATATGAACACAAGCAGCACCTAGCTAACGTCAAGAGTTGCCATCACTTGCTGATCATTTCTAATCTGCTCGGTAAGTTGATTAATTCACATGATGATTGCTTCCTCTTATTTCAGATGTTCTCCACTAGCAATGGCATGCTGCAGCCTGCTTCTCATCGTCGTCACGAGTAGCTGCCTGCTGTTGGTCGGCTGCGACCCCCTCGGCGACTCAGCAGCAGGCGCCGCCGTCAACGATGAGAGCGCGATGATGGAGAGGTTCATCCGGTGGATGGCTGCGCAGAAGCGGTCCTACTCCTCCGTGGAGGAGAAGCAGCGGCGGTTCGAGATATACGCGAGCAACGTGAGGTACATAGAGGAGGTGAACGCCAAGGGGCTCACGTACGTGCTCGGCGAGGGCCCGTTCACCGACCTGACGCACGACGAGTTCGTGGCGCGGTACACCGGTGGGTTTAGGGCGTCTGCTGTCGATGCTGTTGACGATGGTCCATTTGGTTCTATTGCTCATATATTGATTCTTGTTTTGGTGCTATTGCTATGGTCCTTTTGGTTGTGTTTGTTCACAGGCGCAAGCAAATCTTGGATGTCATTCTTGCCATTTTATTTGCGCCTACATTAATGATTTTCATTAAATATATCCCTGCAAAATTGTAGTTAAAGCTGAGCAACCTTAAATTAAATTGTCTTGAATAGCGCTCCTTTTTTCCTGTTGTATAAAGCATACCTTTTGATGGTTAGTTATTGGTTGATATCCTCTAAGCATTTCTTTTCTTTTTTGTTTTGAAAATCATTTTTTTCATTTATATGACGAGTTATCAAACTTTTTCACACAGATGCTGAATTTACATTGGGCCATACTCGGCTGATTTTGACCAGGCTGGTTTCTTCATGGGCCGGCCCATCTACCATCTGTGTCTGGTTTCTGGAGAGTTTGCAGGTGACTTTTTTTATTAAAAAAATTTGGATGACAACTCTTCTTAAGTTCGACTAAAAAGATTTGTCACACATTTTTTTAAAGGATAGCTGTCGCATATTCTTAAGAGCTTAGCTGAGCTGAGCTTCACTCCCATAGTCCCATGCATGCGTTTTGCATAGCTGTAACACAGTAAAAGGCAAATTAAGAGTCACCAATTTAAAAATTTATAGAGGGCAATAATATCCATTCTACTTCTTGTTCAGCATGCATTATTACAGAAGATATGTAGATGCAAGAGCTAGGATCAGTGTCGATCGAAATCATTTGGAGATATCCTTTCTGAAAAAAAGAAAGAAGGAAAGAAAGAAATGAAATCATTTGGATATCAGCAATCGGCGTGCATCCATGGTGATGCTTCGCCGGCGGCAGCAGCAGATGGGGTATCTGGCCGGCTTGCGATGCGTCGACGGTTGCTGAACCCTCGCTTCGCGATTACTCGACGCGCCGCCGTGTCGTCCGCACGGAACGATCGTGTGGCGTCATCGTCGTCTTTGCAAATGCGGATCAGATGAGATCCAGTTAGCTTAGTACATGCGTATGTATGTATGTACACACAAATTAAATCAACTCCAAATATTATTACCTTGTGCGGCAGGATGGAAAAAGCGTAGCCATGACGACAAGAGCCGCCAGAACATAACCTGCAGGTATCCTTTTTCGAAGCGCCATGATCGACAAGTTCAGATCAGGCTAGCCGCTAGCTAGCTAGACTTGCTAATTCTCTTGTGTTTCCAACTCTTATGTTTTGGATGTGTATGTGCTCCTTTGGACCTTGTTATGTAGATGCAGAAGGTGGGGCTAGCAAACATCTTGGGGATCAATTTCTATTATGTAACGCATTTAATGTCTTGTTAATTTGCTTTGATTTATTGTCCCGGATTCCGTGAATTAAACTAGAACAAATCTTGTTTTCAATTGATACTACCTTAAACCATATCGTATCTTTGGGGGTCGTTAATTCTTTTGAGTGGATATGGATGCCATCAATTGGCTGCTAATTAAAAGCTTGATGTATTGGGCCGACCTTCTTGCAACTGGGCTTGGACAAAGAGGCCGCAGGCCCATATTTGGGCACCAAGGTGACAAGGCCGCACGCTACTACGTACAATCTTTTTCAAATATATACATCCGGAGTAGAAAAAGGATTACTATACCATATGAGAAAGACTACATAACGTATAGCGTTCGGATCCAAACCAACGGGATAGACGATTATCATTGGATTGTCTCATCCATAACCGTACATAACAACTTTTACCGAGGCCTCACAAATCTTATCTATCCAGACACATACTCCTCTCTTGCTCTCTCTTGCCTTGGTCCAGTGTGGTGCGGTGGGCAATAGAGATGGGAGGCATGGCTACCGACTACACGAGCTCTGACGAGGCATGGTGCAACTCGGTGAAAGACATGATGTATCAGGAAGCGTGTCTCAATGCATCAAGCTCGAACAAGGCGAGGCGAGATGAGCTGCTACTCAAGTGGTGGTGCGGGCGAGAAGCGAGCACGACGATGGCGCCCGTGCGTGCAACGGCTTGGCAGCATATGCCCAATTTTTTTTATTGGAATTTTTAAAACATCTTGTGAAATATTCCTGAAATTTCTTGAAACTCATTTTGAAACTCTTTTCATACACTGAAGCATCAAGTTTCAGACTTGAAATTCATTGAAACACTAAGTTTCATATCTTGAAACATCAAGTTTCAGTTGTGGAACACAGTGAAACCCGAGTTTCAGATCCGAAACTCAAATCTCATTTTTTTTTAAACTTCACAAAATGTTAATTTTCGAATGCAAAACTCATTGAAACATCGAGTTTCACATTCAAAACTCGAAACTCATTTCTTTGAAACTTCATAAACCCTAAGTTTGAGATGCGAAACTCGTTGAAACAGAGAGTTTCATATTCGAAACTTGAAACTTGCTTTTTTTGAAACTTCATGAAACCTCAAGTTTCGAATGTGAAACAAATTGAAACACCAACATTCGAATTCAAAACTCAAAACTCATGTTTTAAACTCATTGAAATTTGTTGAAAACACACTAAAACTTTATGAAGCTAGTTTTAAACACTTTTTAAAATACGCAAAACTTGCTACAAAACTGTGAATCTGATATTTTTAAAACTCAGTTAAAATTCTTCTTAAACTCATTTTTAATTAAATTGCAGATATGAAATTGGACGAAAATTACATTTTTATATTTGAAAACCATTTAAATTTGTTGAAACACTCTCAAAACCTTATGAAAGTCATTTAAAACTCTTTTGAAACGTGCTTATATTATTGGAAAAGATTCCAACGACATAGGATGAGGCAATATCTCTCATATTATACATATAGAAAAATGGTTATATATTCATGTAGTACATACTCGTACTTCTCGTATACCCGTGTGATGATCCATTCACTTGCGTGCATCTTAATAGAGTAGCAATGAAAGACAAGCAAAGATCTATTGATCGAGAGGCACACATGCATCAATTCCACTACGTACTCCTTGAGGCCGAAATGATTTCAAGCGCAACTAATGGCAGGTTTTTAAGTTGTATAGCATTTCGTTACGCACTCGTTGAGGCCGGAATGATTTCAAGCGCAACTAATGGCAGAGAGAAGCCTTTTAAGTTGTATAGCATTTCGTTATGACTTACAGTATTTGGCGCTTAATTCAGAGTAAGCTAGGTCTAGAATATTTTAAAGACCTTCAAGTAGTCATCGTCATTGTCTTCATATCCATCAGTTTCAGACTTTTAAGGGGGTCAAAAAATATAAAAAGGGGACACTACTTGAATAAGTCAAGTGCAAGGTCACTTCTCATAAACATTTCAAAGCTTTCAAATAATAATCTAGTTTGGTCATAAATAAAATTAATTTTGGTTATCTCACAGTTCCATGCTTATTGCTTGCCGAATGCGTCATTAAGATACCTGGAAGAATTTTGGGTCAAGGCTCCATGTTCTGCATGCAGGCACTATACTTTGTCATGAATTCACCGACTCCCTAACCAAACCTCTTGCAGTGTCAAGGCTGGAATGTAACAGAAACTAAAGCATGAGTGTAAGAACAACAAAATTTTGACACTGATTCAGCATTTGCACTCGAAGGACAGGGGAAATTTTTAGCCCTTGACATGAACATGGTGTCTTTCTTTTCTATCGCTTTAATAATATAATAGATAGATTTCCATATAGATAGACAGGGAATGATGCACGTATGCTTCACCCGGTTGTCCGATATGTGTCTTAGTCTGCTTCATAATTTACTTTTTTGTTCATGCGCTGAAGATCGACTCACAAGCAATCGCTAGCTGCTGTTTTTTCAATGGCTTGTGCCTAAAAGTCCTTCAAGTAGTTGTCGTCATTGTCTTCATATCCATCAGTTTCAGACTTTTAGCCTGTCAAGGGAGTCATAAATATGAAAGGGGGACACTACATGAATAAGTCAAGTGCAAGGTCACTTCTCATAAACATTTCAAGGCTTTCAAATAATAATCCAGTTTGGTCATAAATAAAACTAATTTTGGTTATCTCGTAGTTCCATGCTTATTTCTTGTTGAATGCACCGTGAAGATACCTCAGAGAATTTTGGGTCACGGCTCCATGCTCTGCATGCAGGCACTATACTTTGCCATGAATTGACCGACTCCCTAACCAAAACTACTGCAGAGTTAAGACTGGAACAAAACAGAAACTAAAACATGAGTGTAAGCACTATGGAATTTTGACAATGGTTGTTCAACATTTGCACTTGAGAGATAGGGGAAATTTTTAGCCCATGAGATGAACATGGTCTCTTTCTTTTCTATCGCTTTAACAATATAATAGATAGATTTCCATATAGATATACAAGGAATGATGCATGTATGCTTCACCCAGTCGTCTGATATGTGTCTTAGCCTGCTTCTTAATTTACTTTTTTATTCATGTGCCGAAGATTGACTGGCAAACCATCGCTAGCTGCTTTTTTTCCAATGGCTTATGCCTAAAAGACCTTCAAGTAGTCATTGTCATTGTCTTCATATCCATCAGTTTTAGACTTTAGCCGGTCAAGGGAGTCATAAATATGAAAGGGGGACACTACTTGAATAAGTCAAGTGCAAGGTCACTTTTCATAAACATTTCAAAGCTTTCAAATAATAATCCTGTTTGGTCATAAATAAAATTAATTTTGGTTATCCCGCAATTCCATGTTTATTGCTTGCCGAATGCGTCGTTAAGATACCTGGAAGAATTTTGGGTCATGGCTCCATTCTCTGCATGCAGGCACTGTACTTTGTCATGAATTCACCGACTCCCAAGCAAACCTCTTGTAGTGTCAAGCCTGGAATGTAATAGAAACTAAAGCATGAGCATAAGAGCTACGGAATTTTGACACTAGTTCAACATTTGCACTCGAAAGTGAGGGGAAAATTTTTAGCCCATGAGATGAACAAGGTGTCTTTCTTTTCTATCGCTTTAATAATATAATAGATAGATTTCCATATAGATAGATAGGGAATATGCATGTTTGCTTCACCCGGTAGTCCGATATGTGTCTTAGTCTGCTTCTTAATTTACTTTTTTGTTCATGCGCCGAAGATCGGCTCGCAAACCATCGCTAGCTGCTTTTTTTTACCAATGGCTTGCACCTAAAAGACCTTCAAGTAGTCATCATCATTGTCTTCGTATCCATCAGTTTCAGACTTTTAAGGGAGTCAAAAATATGAAAGGGGGACACTACTTGAATAAGTCAAGTGCAAGGTCACTTCTCATAAACATTTCAAAGCTTTCAAATAATAATCTAGTTTGGTCATAAATAAAATTAATTTTGGTTATCTCGCAGTTCAATGATTATTGCTTGCCGAATGCGTCATTAAGATACCTGGAAGAATTTTGGGTCAAGGCTCCATGCTCTGCATGCAGGCACTATATTTTGTCATTAATTCACCGACTCCCTAACGAAACCTCTTGCAGTTTCAAGGCTGGAATGTAACAGAAACTAAAACATGAGTGTAAGAACAACGAAATTTTGACACTGATTCAACATTTGCTCTCGAAGGACAGGGGAAATTTTTATCCCTTGACATGAACATGGTGTCTTTCTTTCTATCGCTTTAATAATATAATAGATAGATTTCCATATAGATAGACAGGGAATGATGCACGTATGCTTCACCCGGTTGTCCGATATGTGTCTTAGTCTGCTTCATAATTTACTTTTTTGTTCATGCGCTGAAGATCGGCTCGCAAGCAATCGCTAGCTGCTTTTTTTCAATGGCTTGTGCCTAAAAGTCCTTCAAGTAGGTCGTCATTGTCTTCATATCCATCAGTTTCAGACTTTTAAGGGAGTCAAAAATATGAAAGGGGGACACTACTTGAATAAGTCAATTGCAAGGTCACTTCTCATAAACATTTCAAAGCTTTCAATTAATAATCTAGTTTGGTCAAAAATAAAATTAATTTTGGTTATCTCGCGGTTCCATGCTTATTGCTTGCCGAATGCGTCATTAAGATACCTGGAAGAATTTTGGGTCAAGGCTCCATGCTCTACATGCAGGCACTATACTTTGTCATGAATTCACCGACTCCCTAACGAAACCTCTTGCAGTTTCAAGGCTGGAATGTAACAGAAACTAAAACATGAGTGTAAGAACAACGAAATTTTGACACTGATTCAACATTTGCACTCGAAGGAGAGGGGAAATTTTTAGCCCTCGACATGAACATGGTGTCTTTCTTTTCTATCGCTTTAATAATATAATAGATAGATTTCCATATAGATAGACATGGAATGATGCACGTATGCTTCACCTGGTTGTCCGATATGTGTCTTAGTCTGCTTCTTAATTTACTTTTTTGTTCATGCGCTGAAGATCGACTCACAAGCAATCGCTAGCTGCTTTTTTTTCAATGGCTTGTGCCTAAAAGTCCTCCAAGTAGTCGTCGTGATTGTCTTCATATCCATCAATTTCAGACTTTTAGCCTGTCAAGGGAGTCATAAATATGAAAGGGGGACACTACATGATAAGTCAAGTGCAAGGTCACTTCTCATAAACATTTCAAGGCTTTCAAATAATAATCCAGTTTGGTCATAAATAAAACTAATTTTGGTTATCTCATAGTTCCATGCTTATTTCTTGTTGAATGCACCGTGAAGATACCTCAGAGAATTTTGGGTCACGGCTCCATGCTCTGCATGCAGGCACTATACTTTGCCATGAATTGACCGACTCCCTAACCAAAACTACTGCAGAGTCAAGACTGGAACGAATACTAGAATATTTTGGGCATGGAGATAACGTTGATGTAGAGAATACTAGAAAGATACTGTCTTTTAGCTACTACGATCTACCTTCTCATCTAAGGGCTTGCTTATTGTATCTAAGTGTATTTCCAGAAGATTATTTGATCGACAAATTTATTTTGATATGGAAGTGGATAGCTGAAGGTTTCGTCCATGACGAACAAGGGATAGGATTATTCGAGGTTGGAGAGAGATACTTCAACGAGCTCGTTAATAGAGGCATGATCAAGCCGGATGAGTCCCAATATATAGGGTACGTAGGATTTTGCAGTGTTCATGATATTACTTGATCTCGTCCGTTCCTTGTCAAGTGAAGAAAATTTTGTTACTATACTGGACAATGAGCAACAGACATTTCAACATAGCAATGCTCGTAGGTTAGCTCTTCAAAATAGAATCGAAGAGCATAATCCTCTGGCTAACGTGCGCATGCAACATGTGAGGTCATTTACTGCCATTTCATGCCATGCTAGTATGATATCCCCAAGCTTTCGAGTTTTACGTGTACTAGCTATGGAAAATTGTGATTTTATGGAAGGTTATAACAACCTCGAGCATCTTGGCAACTTACTTCACCTGAGGTACCTTGGACTAACATATACACCTATTCGTGAGCTCCCAAAAGAAATAGGAGATCTAAAGTTTCTGCAGACACTGGAGTTGTGGGGAACTGGCATAAAAGAATTGCCGCAGACCGTCGGCCTGCTAACACAATTGGTGTGCCTAGATGCTGATCACAAGACAAGAGTGCCGGATTGGATTGGGAACCTAACGTCCCTGCAACAGCTATGGATAAACCGTGCTGCGGACAGCTCTGCAAGATTTGTGAAGGAGCTAGACAATCTGAGGGAGCTGAGGGTGCTCTGGGCAACGATTGATGTACAAGATGAGAGCCTGGAGAGAGCTTTGGTGCAGTCTCTAGGCAATCTGCACAAGGTCCAATTTGTGTACATTGGGGGCAAAGCATTGGGGAAGGGTGCCACGTGGGAAGCAGGGCCTGTCTCTCCTCAACTTCTCCACTACTTGTCTTTACAATGCCTGTTGTTCTCTAGACTGCCGGCATGGATTAATTCGTCGCTTCTTCCAAACCTCTACTTCTTAGACATGAGAGTGCAGGTTGTGCAAGAGCAGGACATGGAAACCCTCGGGAGGTTGCCACTGCTCCGTGGCCTCCAACTATGGATGAGGCACCCCCCCAACAGTAAGCATTATTGGCGGGGATGGGCACTTGTTCCACAAGTTGCGTTTCTTCAACACGGACACGTGTATCCGGTTTGTGCACGGCGAGTGCAGCATGGCACCTATTATGCCAAGCCTTGAATCCCTTGAGTTTGATGTCTATGTGCGGTTCATGAAGGATGCCAACATTGGTTTTGACAAGCTTGGCTTGGGAAGCCTCCCTTCGATTCAGAATGTCACCGCTCAAATCATCTGTCGTGATGCCCGTGCTGCGGAGGTGGAGGAAGCCGAGGCGGCATTGAGGCACGCAGCCGCAGTCCATCCCAACCGTCCCACCCTTCAAACGACAAGGCTAGCTGAAGATGAAATGCTCTCATCTGGCCAAGACCATGTGGTAAGCTTCAATTAATGTTTCTTTTCCCTAGCTACTCCTAGTGTTTTCTATCACTACTGCCTCCGTTCTTTTGATATTTTACGAGCAGGAAAATGATCCTTTTTAGTTCTTTGTTCTCTCCTCTTTCTCATTATCAGCCTAACAGATTGAGTGGTCAAGTCGTTCGACACGCTGTCGATGTGCGGGAGGAGAAGGATGACAAGCATTATTTTAATTTCCATTGGTTGCTGTGGAATCCTTTGGTCAAGAAATTCAGCGTTTACATCATCTGTGAGGATGCTAGGGTTGGGGAGGTGGAGGAAGCAGAAGCGGCTCTGAGGCACGCAGTCGACGTCCATCCCAACCATCCCACACTTGAAATCACGAGATGCGGTGAAGATAAAATGAGGCTATCTGACCAACACCAACAGCAACAGGTCTCTCTCTTTCTTAATCCTTCCCATTCCCATCCCTGACTACATGTCGTACTACTACTACGACTCATCATGCTGGTTAATTGCCTAGTTTTTAACTGCTTGTTTCTTTCTCAATAATACTAGCCGCGCAACCAGAGACAATCTAATGTCGCCACAGAAGAGAGAGGAGCCAGTGCTAGCTAGCTCACTCCTGAATCGACTCATTCAATCCAATCCGGCCTGCATGCAGGTACCAACAGTCAGCTCAATTTCGATCCATTTGAATTTTGCATTCTGGGCCTGTTCGCCTGCACTGCATGACATCAATACCGCTTAATTCATCAATCTTTAGCACCAATCATCACATTCATCAATCTTAAGGAGTATATGTACATAGTCAAAAATACGCTCTATAAAAATTAATTAACTGAAGGAGTATGTGATTTCTTTCCATCTGTCAGGTGCTATAATAATAATAATAATAATAATAATAATAACAACAACAACAATAGTAATTAGCCCAATCGTATTTATTTACTACCACATGTAGCTAGTTCCACCTGGCCACGTCGAAAAATTAAACTGCGGGCTCTTAAAAGTAATAATTTTCCACTTTAACAATTAAATCAGACAGTTGAGTCCTCAATTTTAGTAGGTGGCGACGATGAGCGCTAGCATGTCACGCCAAAGCAGGATGGACTCTGTTTCTGGATGATCTCGAAAAAAAGGGGGACCTCTGTTTCTGGATGTCTGGAATAGCCACTATAGTATTAGTTACTGTAAGTCAGAGTTTTGGCAATTTTGGAGAATTATGAATTTCAATATTTTCAATTTTCCACTCCTACAGAATGAAAAATAGCAATCTGAATAAAAATTGATAACTTCAAAATTATTATTCTAATCTATATGTGAATTATATGAATTATATGTGACATGACCCAGATTAGCAGACGATTTGACATTAATATTAATCGGAGGATCCATCGATGCAGCCTGGAACTCTGGATCGATGGTTACATAGGCTCCTCAATTCACATGCATGCATGCACGGACCATCGATTCCATGTTCTGTCGCTGGTTGTGCCATTTTCGCGGGCCATCTGTTTCCTATACTAGCTAGTTGGATGAACTCTGTTTTCCATTACCATGTAAACCAACTAATCCACATACCATTGCAGCTATACAAGCAGAGCAGGCGGTAATTTCGCCGGCATCGATCGGCTCAATCGTGCAAGCCTCGCTCCCTGTTGCCTCCAATTAGCAAGACAGTCAAGACTCAAAAGCACGACACTTGCCATGCATGCGTGCCTGCTTTAATTAATTCTACAAAACCAACATATATACCAAAGGTCGCATTCAGCCTGTATCTTCTGAAGTTTACATTTAGTTGTACCGCTACTCTTTGTTTCCTTTATTCCGGTGTTCAAGTGGAGCATTGTTCTGCATGTCGGTTCAAGTAGTTTGAATGCCTTGGAGATCGACGGAATGCTCACACGCATGAAGTGAGCTGATCTGGTCGGTTTAGGGGGTGTTTGGTTGCCAGCCACAGTTTACCACGCCTAAGGTTAGGCAAGTTTGACCAACTTTGGGAGCTGTTTGGTTGCAGCCACAGTTGTGGCAAGATTCCCTTCCAGCAAACTAGATCCCACGCGTCAATGACTCAAAAAAGTGTGGCAAGATTCCCTTAGGCTTGCTAAGGTGTGGCAAAGAATTTGAGCACCTCAACTTAGGCAAATGTGGTAATTTTTGTTGGCAAAGTGTGGCTAGGAACCAAACATGAGTGTCCTGTAATAAGAGTACTAGAGTTTTGAACTAGTAATGTTCTCTTAAGGGAGACAGCATCAGATATGTTTGCTTAAAAATGCTTGCATATAATTAGCTGCAATAGCAGCATCTTAAATAGTTCTCTTTGTGTTGACCACACGCAGCTGTTCATCTCATCTGTCCACCGTTGCCTCCTAAAAAAGCTACACGATCATAGCATCGCAGGATTGCATACCGCTTGAGGAATCCAGCATCCACATCCAAATGTCAGAATTCTCACTGACGCGTGGAACTCATCCTCCAGCGCCCCGGGAGAGCATTACGGGCAAGCAGGAAAAACTTGGGAAAACCCTCCCAATGAAAAAGAAGAGGAGGCGCACTATACCTTTGTGGCGTTGGCCTCGATTGTGCGTCGCAAGAGACATGCTTCGGAAGAGCTCTCCGGCGATAGGTTGAGAAGCGAAACGGGCCAAGTCCAAGAAGACCTGTAGGGATTCGTGCCGAACCTTGATGTCAGCCTTGCACAGTTGCCCAATATCCAAGGAGGCAGCGGAGCCCGGTGCAGTGCCCGCGGAACTTTGAGCAGGCGGACACGCCTCGCCCTCCCTCGGCCGCTTCCTCGAATGCTACACGGGATAGAAGTTATCACTTCATTTAGCTCAAAATGATTTACACAACCGAAGTTGGGAGTTCAAACTGAATTTCGAGATTTTAAAATCAATCAAAAGCAAAATCAAAACACCAATCTTGCTAGCCTTTTCCCACTCCATTTCTCTATCCCTTATCACTGCAGTGTGGCCCTTCCTCCTTTCTCCCTTTTCTTCCTTCCCTTCCTCCCTTTTCGGGCCCGACCGGGACCTGGCTCCTCCGCTCCCGCACGCAGCTCCGCCTAGCATGCCCGCACCGCGCGCCCCAACGCTCCTATGCATGAGTGAGCTGCCTGCGCCGCGCCTCGTGCGCCAGTGGCACTCGCCACCCGCGCTACGCGCGCCGCCTCCGCCGCACCGCGCGCTCGACACGCTGCCCTGCCGACCTGTGCGTGCCGCGCATGCCTTCCCCTGTGCGCCATCATGGCCGCGTGCCACGTGTTGTCCCGCGCTACCCATGCCCCTGCCACGCGTGTGCCATCCTTGCACGCCGTGTGCTCCCATACTGGCTGCCACGTCATGCACCCTTAATAGCGTTGCGCCACTCGCCACTATGGGCCAGTTCTTTTCGGCTGCGGCTTATGGCTTTTGGCTGAAATTTTTGAATTTTGGTTGTTTACGGTACAGATTACGAAGAGACAGATACTCACTTACGATTTTGCTGGTACAGATGTTGGGCTTTTAACATATAGATCGTTTAATTTGTAGACCCCGTCTTGAGAAAATACTCCGTTTGAAAGTTAGGTACTGTAGCAAAAGCCTAGCCCGCCTAAAACAAAATTCATACAAATGTCTATCTCTTCCACAGTAGGTGCAATAAAATTTAACATAACCAGAATTCTTTTGAGATGATGAGCTAGCACATATATTATTATTCGATGAACTTTGCACAAAGCCAGCAGATTTAAACACAGTTTGTTTTGGTTCAGATTTTACTTCAATCTTTTCAGGTTCAAGAAACTTAACAATCTTAGGAGGATTATTCTTGGCATGCTCAACAAAATTAAATCCTAGACCGTGATTTTTCACACTTGTTTTTGACTTGTCTAGAATCATATTCAGATTTTTCTTGCCAAAAGAGAATCTCTCTAAAGTGTCCTTAAGGTACTCATTTTTCTTAGCCAAAGTGGAACAAGTAGTGCATTTAACATGTTCATTCACAAAATTCTTCGAAGCACTAGATTGATCCAATCTTTCCTTTTCAGCAAAATCATTCAATTGCCTAGTTAAAGCATCAATTTCAATATTTAACTTAGGACAATTTGAGCAAGACATATTTTCATGATAAAGCATTTGTTGAATAGATTCCTGAGACGAATTAAGTCTAACTTCTAGCAATTCACAATTAGAACAAGCTTAGATTGAACATTTGAAATACTTGACTCTAAACATGTAGAAGAACTATATTTGAGCTTACCAATTTCATCATTAGCAATTTTTAATTTTTTATCACAAGAATCATGTATCAATTTTCATTCATCAAATTTATCAGTTACATCTCTAAGTTGAACCAGATTTGATGCACTAAGAGATCTAACAGCCTCCAACTCAGAATGTAAAACTTGACAAGACTCACATGATTCATCATCAGGAATTAAAGCTCTAAGTCTATTAATTTCAAAATTTAGACTTTCAACAACACAATTATTTTCTTTCAATTTCTGTTTTGTCTTTTTTTAATTGAATAGCAAGTTTAATCAAACCATCTTCAAGCTTATCATATGATGGTCTTAACTCATTGGGATCATTGTCATCGTCACCATTGTTGTTGCCTGTCATGAAGCACATGCCCGTGAAATCATCATTGTTCCTCTTCTTTCCTTTAGCATCATCGTCATCACGGTCATCATCGTCACAACTCTCATATTCCACATCGCTCAAGTCAAGACTCTCGAGAGCGGCTAAGACCTTTTCAGCAAACTTGCGGCGAAAATTTCCACCTTTGATGTTGTTGTTCTTGGATGGCCGACGACGATAATTCTTATCTTCTTTGATTATCTTCCCCTTAAGCTTGGGACAATCCATCTTAATGTGGCCAGGCTCGCCACACTCATAGCATCTGATCGGACCTGACACGCCACCTCGCTTCCTCATCCTCACATTGTTGAGTGCCTTGTATGCTCGTGAAGAGATCAACACCAAGTCCTCTTCAGGAAGCTGCTCGAACTGTTCCTCTGAAAAAGAAGACAAGGTAGACAAAGACACACAAGACAAAGTACTCGACGAAGTCGCCTGCACGGGGTTAGTCATAAGTGCTAAAGGTGAAGATTTATCAATCTTAGATGGCAAAGCTTCCATCTCATAGGTTTTCAATCTAGAATAAAGACCATCCATGGTTAAAGTATCTAGATCGACAGTTTGATTAATAGTTGTGACAACCATCAACCACTCAGAACATAAAGATCTCAAAATTTTAGTTGCATTATCTTCATTAGCAGGAATAACACCAACACCACGCAGATCACTCAATATTTTCTCAAAACGAGCAAAGAGATCACTAATGGATTCACCAGGTTTTATAGCAAAATCAGAATATTCTTTTTGATAAAGATTTTTACGCACCTTCTTGATTTTAGTGGTTCCTTCATGATAATCACAAAGAGTTTTCCAAATTAAATGGGCATAATTAATATGAGCTACACGATCAAATTCTTTGCGAGAAATTCCTTGAAACAGCAAATTACGAGCTTGAGCATTTAAATCAACATCTGCTTTATTTAAATTAGTAACAATAGCAGGAACCTCATATGGTGTAGAAACTTTTTTTCCAAACAGCACTACCTTGAGCCTTAATATAAGCTTGCATCCGACACTTCCAAAAAGCAAAATCAGTACCATCTAGCATGGGGGGACGATTCACATACCTCTCTGACGCCATAGCAACCTGCTCTGATACCACTTGTAGGATTGTCGATGGCAATCAGAGGGGGGTGAATGATTGTAATGCACACCGGAAACTTTTCTTCAAATCTATATTTTTTTACCTGCTAATCAAGACAAAATAAAACACAACAAGGAAATATTTTTCTCGTGTGCTGTAGCAGATTACTTATTTGGTACTCTAGTGAATAATAAAAACCTAACAGCAATCAGATAGATTAAACATGCATGGACCATTGTAATAATAAAAAATTCAAAGCTATTGGCTTAGCAAACGTGGCTTTCATGGATGGCAAATCAATGTTGTGGTTAGCTATAGAATCAATAGAAAAACATTACTTTTCAGTCGCGTGAATCAAGGCAATAATGACCTGTGTAAATGCTGGAGCACAAGATATGGCGTTGATTCCTCCGTACTGCTGGATATCAATCTTTTGGTGGTGACGCACGAAAGCCAGACTTCATCTCACTGCTATTCAGAATGATGCACTATGACGAAGCTTGCTGGCCGAGCAAGAGCCAATTCTTGCACGCGACCCGACGACGCTGAGCTGTTATTTTTCGCCTGCGGATTCCGAGACGAGCCGACTTGACCTCAAGGGCCTGTTTGTATCCACCCAGATTTTAAGAATCTAACCTTTAGAAATTGGGTGGGATTGAAACAGACCAGTTTTTAGGGTAGTTTTTAAAATCTACCTACCCAGATTCTTAAAAACCAAGAAGCTGTTGATACCCAGCTTTTGCCAGTTTTTTTTGCACAAATATCCATTTACCGTCATTAAAGACCACGCGCAGACGCTTCCAATCATAAATGTAAGGGTATAATAGTCTATTAGCACCAATCATAAATGAAATCAGCTTTTAAAAACTAGGGGATCCAAACACCCCATCAGTTTTTGTTTAGAAACCAGCTTTTAAAAACTAGAAGTAATAGCTGATTTTTAAGAATCTGAAACTGATCCAAACAGGACCGAAGATGCAAAACGAAACACACCGCCGGAATTTTTCTGCCCAAACAAAAACACGTTTGGTCCTCCAAAAAGCCGTGCCATCAACTCGACCAGCCCCCACCTTTTATTATGCGATAGAGTCTGTAGTTTTACAACTTGGTCACGACCCCGATTCAAAAACGGTGCCACCTCCAAAACTAAATACAAGTCTAAGCTCTTAATCCTAATCTATTTGTCCAACTGGGCCTAGATGTTTTTTATCTCAACTAGACTTTTGGCCCACTGATTTTTAAGGGACCCGAAACCCTTCTTAACATGGGTTTTCACACTTCCGATTTTTCAACTCATCGCGCGTCGAAGCCTCCAGGACCACACCTCCTGTATCTTCTCCACGCATCATCCACCTTTGATCTCCATATGCTCCAGCGTGAGCTCGACCACCTCGTGACATCCTCGACCGCCTGGACTTCAGATTTTCCCCTCCTAGTCCCGGTCTTCCTCGTTACCGACCATGACCGTCTCCACGCCCAACCTGCACATGCAAAGACCAAAGAAAGTTTTTCCCGGCACAAGTTCTCACCAACTTGACCGATATTAGTCCACGCACATACGCACACGCCTCAAATAACAATACTAAGCAACGTTGTCAATTATTTATCATCATAAAAACTCTAAACCTAACCATATGGTCTAACAAATTATAATGGATATTATAGGCAAGTTTGTTCCTCTACGTGGATCGCTAGAGTTCAATTCTATCTCTAGCATTTTACGTCTTAATTTCATACAAGAGTTCTTGAACTATACATGCATATATCACGATGTAAATCAATTTCATGCGCACTTTCATAGATCAAGAAAAACTATTGGTTATGATTTGTTAATCATAAGAAGAGTCTATCTAATTAAGAGTTCGATATTTTTTTAGAATTTCTAGCAATTATTCTCATTTATTAGGTAACGTTCATCGATTATGGATTGCTAGATGTATCTTTTTATTTTTGAGAGAATTTCTATAATTTCTTTCTTTTCAGTCAGCTGATGTAATCAACCATCATATGCTTTTTGTTATATGATAGATAACACCCAATGGTTAATATAGTTCAACTTGAATTAGAATTTATCACATCGATAGCAATTCTAGAAAAAAAAATTCAAAGTTGGGAAACATACATTGGGTCAGTCGAAATTTCATCTCCAACCCTTGTTCCATCCTATCAAGAACTGACTCGAACCAGCTGCAATTTGCCCCTATTCTCATCTTTGCCCCAAGGATGTTTGGTATCTAGTGGAAGATTAGCATCTTTCTGTGAAGATGTGACATTCTCATGAACTCGCATATGCAAAAAGTGCATGAGCTTAGCTAATACCCCCATGGTCAAGACATCTTCTACCAATTGCCCACCGCCGGGAAAGATGCACAAACGCAATAGTTAGATAAACACCATAAAGGTAGTGCTTTCCCTCCAACTAATCCATGCATGCTCTGTCCCGGCCCGTCCTGTCAGCACCCAAGAAAGTATAAGTGAGAACGTCCACAGTTTTGTCCGATCCATTTCATATTTTCATCGATTGAGATAGTGAAATTAATTCCAAGGCCTTTTTTTAAAAAAAAAATTAGCAGGAGAAGAATTTGGTTTTCTCTGGTTCATTCCTAATCAATTGCCACAAGGTGTCCAAATAAAACGATATATTACCATAGCGCTGCTGCCGGGCTCAACCACCACCATCGAAGCTATCGGCTTCGTCGGTGTCTCTACGATGACCCTTGAGGAAAAGGGGGAGAGGAGAGGAAGGGAAGGGAAGGGAAGGGAAGGAGAGGGGCATTTTGGCCATTTCATAAAGAAAACAATTCTGAAATTAATTTAAAATGGAAGAAGGGCAAATCGTCAATCACCCTATCAACTTTGGGGTATTTTATTTGTTACCATATAATAAAAAATATTTTGACAATGGTCTCTCAACTAGCAATGATCATGTGAATCACAGGTGTCCGTTGCTTAAGATGCCAAGGCCGGTTGCTCACGCGGTTGGTTATGCCGTGCATGGTTTGGGCTTTTATCATATCCAGCACCAGCCCTTGCTGAGAGCTAAGAAGGATTCGAAGATGGCTCTAATTTCAGTTATTGGAGGATCTCTCACTAAGGAGCAAGTGATCTCTCAGCTCCAGAGGCTGGTGGTGGGGAAGTGGGCTTGGGTTCTGGAAGAGCATGGAGTTGATGCTTTTATTGTTCAATTTCCTTCCAAATCTGAGTTGCAGCGATCAATTGCTTTTGGAGGGGCTGATGTGAGGGGTGTTGGGGTTCCGCTAGGTGTGAGATTGAAGATCGAGGAGTGGCATGAGAAGGAGGAAGGCTACTTGCTTCCGAAGGTGTGGGTTAAAGTTTTTGGAATGAGGAAATCTTTGAGGGAATTTCTCATTCTTTGGACAGCTGGTTCAATGTTGGGCTCAACTCAGATAGTTGATATGGAAACAACTAGGAAGAGTGGGTTTGGAAGGATTTTGGTGGCAGTTTTAAACCCGACCTTGATTCCACCTCACTTAGATGTGGTGATTGGCGATCATTACTTTGAACTGAATTTTGAGGTTGAGAAGCGGGGTTTTGACGAGAATGGGGATGAGGTGGAGGTGGATTGGAATGGGAGGGAAGGTGGAGGTAGTGGGGGTGGAAAGGAGAATGGTTTTGAAGAAGATGACCTGCTGGGAGATGATCTAGCAGGACCTAGGGAGAGTAAGCGCCAAAAGAGCGATGGTATAGGAAAGGAGTTGCCTCCAGCTTCTGCGGAAAATTCAGTGGGGCTGGAATCTTTGAAGGAAAGAGTGCAGAATATGACTGAAGTTGAGTTCAAGATTTTTTTGAGAGAGAAGGCTGAGGAAATTTTAGATTTCTCGGTGAGCAAGGTCATGGGAGAGGTAGCCAGCAAGGTGGTTCCAGCAGGGGACACTAGAGTGGTCCTTGGGGCTGAAGTTGGTGGTGCTGTAGAGGAAGTTCTGGCTGTTGACTGTGAGGAGGATTTGATGGAAGGGGTGCTAGACTTTGCCTTGATGGATTCTGGTGCTGGCAGTTCGTGTGGTCAGAGACTTGTTGAGTGTCTGGACAGTGCGGAGGCTACTTCAGTTGGGGTAGCAGGGACTGCTTTTGAGATTCCTGAGGAGCGGGGTAAGGTGTCAGTTGTTTCTGGGAGTGATGCAATGCAGAGTTCACTCCGGGAGACAGTGACCTAAATGTGATGCTAAAGGAGAGTACTGCGGCTACAGGTGAGCAGAAGGTGAAGGCGGTTGCGGCAGTTCCAGAGGTGGTGGTTTCACCGACGAGATCTAGTCCGAGGCTTGCTGGTGTGTTGGACGAACACACGCTAGCAAGGGCGGCGCGACGAGCGGTGGTGCGGAACTTGGAGCAGGCTGAAGGTAATGTTTCGGCCAACTCATTGTGTTCTTTGCCTTTGTCTTTAGCTGTTAATAATGTGAAGCAGTTAGGTGTGGTGGTGGGAAAAGGAGAGAGTTGTTTTGAATCCTCCGTTGGAAGTTTGTTTTTTGCTGAAAGAACTAGAAAGTCTTTTTTGCCGGATCAGTTTAGCGATGTGGATTTTTCTTCCGATAGTGATAAGGAATTGGTAGATGATCTGGAGAATAAGGCAGTTAATCATTTTTGTGGTGAATTAATGGAAGAAGTTTTTGATGATGACAGCTATCTCCTAAGGCGTGACTCAAGGGCTGTCCATAAAAAGAACAAGTCTGACGCTAAGTCGTTCCTGAAAAAGACTTGTAAGAAAAAGAAACTTAAAATAACTAAAAGGGGTTCAATATGAGAGGATTTTTTTGGAATAGCAGAGGTCTTAGAGACTTGGCTAAATCCAGATTTTTGTATACCACTTCCAGAGAGCAAAGCTTAGACTTTATTGCGCTTTTGGAATCGGGGAAAATTGATTTTTCCGAAGCTAAACTCAATAGACTTTGTGGGGGGAGAAACTTTCTTTGGCACTGGACGGAATCTCATGGGAGGTCTGGGGGGATTTTGTTAGGGGTGAATTTGGATGTTTTCGACATTGGAAGTATTGCTGAAGGGGATTTCTTTGTTAAGTTCCACCTTAGAAACAAAAGCGATGGTTTCCAGTGGGTTTTAGTGGCTGTTTATGGGGCAGCACAACAGAATTCAAAGAGGTATTTCTCACGGAGCTGGTTCATGCATGTAGTAAGGTCTCCTTACCATTATTAATGGGGGGTGATTTTAATATCATTAGGAACCCAAGTGAGAAAAATAATGATAGGTTTGATGATCGATGGCCCTTTCTGTTTAATGCCATCATAGATGGTTTGGATTTAAGAGAGATAGAGTTATCTGGTCGAAAAATATACGTGGGCTAATTCTTTATCAGTTCCAACGGATGAAAAACTTGACAGGGTCTTAGTAAGTACAGATTGGGAGCAAAAATTCCCCTTTCCACGGTTGAGGCTTTGAATAGAGAGATCTCAGACCATACCCCGTTATTGCTCAACACGGGGGAAGGGACTCAAGTCCTGAGCCAACCAATGTTCAGATTTGAGCTTGGATGGTTTCTTCGGGAAGGTTTTTTTGATTTAGTTTCTAAGGTCTGGATTGGAGAGAACAAAGGTAGCTCGCCCTTACAAAGGTGGCAGAATAAAATCAGGAAGTTAAGGCAATTCTTAAAGGGTTGGGCAAAGAACCGGAATGGTACATGTAAAAAAGAGAAGCAAGAGCTCTTTAGGATTGCTAAAGAGCTAGATAAAAGAGCTGAATTGCAACACCTTAGTCAGCAAGAGATCGACGTAAAGCAGTGTGTTAAAGAAAGGTTAGCACATTTGCTTAGGGAAGAGGAGATTAAGTGGTTTCAGAGGGCTAAGTCTTTAGATTTACTTCAAGGGGATAGTAACACTAAGTATTTTCAGTTGGTGGCTAATGGTAAGCGAAGAAAGACTAGGATTTTTAGACTTGATCAGGATGAAGGAGTAGTTGTGGGGGAGGAGAATGTAAAGAAATACATTACAAGATATTATAAAGGGTTATTTGGCTCAACAAAGGGAAGTGTATTTTCTCTTGATGAGCGTCAAACAGATGATATTATTCAAGTAACAGAGAATGAAAATGAATTTCTAAATGGCAGTTTTACTGAAAAAGAGGTAAGGGAAGCTATTTTTCAAATGAAACACAATAAAGCCCCAGGTCCGGATGGATTTCCAGTGGAGTTTTATCAAGTGTTTTGGAGTCTAATCAAGCATGACCTAATGGCCATGTTTAAGGATTTCCATGACGGGAACTTACCCCTTTTCAGTTTGAATTTTGGGATTATATCCCTTTTACCTAAACTAAAGGAGGTCAAGCAAATTCAACATTATAGGCCGATTTGTATGCTTAACGTAAGTTTTAAGATATTTACAAAGGTGTTGGCCAATAGAGTAACTGGTATAGCAAACAGGGTTGTTAGGCCTTCGCAGACGACATTTTTGCCAGGAAGAAGCATTATGGAAGGAATAATAGTTTTGCATGAAACAATTCATGAGTTACGAAAAGAGAAAAAAAAGTGGGCTCATTCTCAAAATAGATTTTTAGAAGGCTTACGACAAGGTTGATTGGTTATTCCTGCAACAAGCTTTGAGAATGAAAGGTTTTTCTCCCAATTGGTGTAAGTGGATTGAGTCAATTGTTAGTAAGGGAAGTGTGGGGGTCAAAGTGAATGATGAGATGGGACATTACTTCCAAACTAGGAAAGGATTAAGGCAAGGAGATCCTCTTTCACCGATCCTTTTCAATCTAGTAGCAGATATGTTGGCTACTCTTATTTCTAGAGCAAAAACCAACAGGCAGTTTAGGGGTCTGGTACCGAGTCTGGTGGAAGATGGACTTTCGATTTTACAATACGCGGATGATACTATCCTTTTTATGGAGGATGATTTAGAGGAGGCAAAGAACCTGAAATTAGTTCTATGTACTTTTGAAAAGTTGTCAGGTCTCAAGATCAATTTTCATAAGAGTGAGCTCTTTTGTTTTGGGACTGCTAAGGAAAAGAGCTTAGACTATGTGGAGTTGTTTGGGTGTAAGGAGGGAATTTTGCCAGTTAAATATCTTGGAATTCCTTTGCACTACCGCAGGATTTTGAATAGGGATTGGAAGTTAGTTGAAGAGAGGTTCCAGAAAAAATTGAGTAGTTGGAAAGGCAAATTGTTATCGGTAGGGGGTAGGTTAGTTCTGATCAACTCGGTGCTATCTAGTCTCCCTATGTTTATGATGTCTTTTCTGGCAATTCCTAAAGGAATCCTTAAAAAACTGGATTATTACAGATCTAGATTTTTTTGGCAATGTGATGAACATAAAAAGAAATATAGGCTTGCTAAATGGAGCATACTTTGTAAACCTAAGTGCATGGGAGGTCTGGGTATTTTACATTTGGAAACTCAAAATCAATGCCTTCTAAGCAAGTGGTTGTTTAAGCTCATGAATGAAGATGGTCTTTGGCAAAATTTGCTTAAGAGAAAGTATTTCAAGAATAAGACATTGTCACAAATACAAAAGAAACCCGGGGATTCTCAGTTCTGGGCTGGGCTTTTGGATGTAAAAGACCAATTCTTGGCAAGGGGTAGGTTCAGAGTCAACAATGGTCGTCAAACTAGATTTTGGGAAGACCTTTGGTTAGGGAACGAGTTGTTATTGGATAAATACCCCTTGTTGTATAGAATCATTAGAAAGAAGAATGCCACAGTTGCACAAGTACTAAGTACGACCCCTTTGAATGTTTCGTTTAGACGAGCTTTGAAGGAGGAGAAACTGGGGGCTTGGCTTGAGTTGGTCTCTTTGATAGTGCCGATTGCCTTGAATGAAAATGAGGATGTCTTTGTTTGGAATTTACATAAGAGTGGTTCTTTTTCCGTTCAATCTTTATACAAAGATATTATGAAAAGAGAAGGACTACCAGAAAAAAATGTCTTTTGGAAGACTAAGTTACCTCTCAAGATTAAAGTTTTTCTTTGGTATTTGAAGAAGGGAGTGATTTTAACTAAGGACAATTTGGTTAAAAGGCGTTGGGATGGATGCACTAAATGTTGTTTTTGTAACTCTGAGGAGACAATTCAACACCTATTTTTTGACTGCCATGTGGCAAGGTCCATTTGGAATTCAGTCATGATTGTTTTTAGCTTTCAACCACCTAGTAGTGTATCTCATTTGTTTGGTTCTTGGCTTGGGAATTTTTCTTTTAAGCTGAGAGAACAGGTTTTAATTGGGGTCGCGGCTCTATGTTGGGCTGTGTGGTTGAGTAGAAATGACACTGTTTTCAAAAGGACTACATCTCTCTCATTCCTGCAGGTCATTTTCAGGGGGACTTACTGGATCAAGCAATGGTCGCAGTTATCTAAAGAGAAAGAGAGAGACTCATTAAAGGAGGGATGTCGATTGATGGAGATCATGATGCTGGACCTCTTCAACAAGTTTGGTTGGGGAAATAGAAATAGGATAGAATCTTGAGTTCCTTCGTTGAGTAGTATTCTGAACTTATGTATCACCATGTGGTGAGGTGTGGTCTAAGTGCTACAAGTGTGTTTGTTGAACGGCATTCGCGTGTGAATGCTGGAGGCCGGAATATCGAGTATTCCTTAATCTAAAAAATGGCATTTGTTGTTAGCAGGGGTGTTGGGTGGTCATCTAGTTGAAAAGAGGAAGGTAATTCACGAGGAGGTGTGGGCATGTGCCCCCGTGGTGAACAGGGGTTTCACACCTTTACTTAAGTATTTCAATATTTCGTATCTTGCAAATGCGATTGATCAAATATTTCACCTAATAAACCATGGAAGTTGGACCCCTCACCTCTATAAAATTCTAAGCCCTAAACAGTTAGTTAGTAGGACATGTGCTCATTTGGGCATATATTTGTGGCTTTTGGATTTTTTTCATTGTTTGAGGTTTTTTGCACTGCAGCTGTTGGTAGTTTTTCAGCGTAATTAAATTTTAAAAAAGTTAAAAATAGAAAAAAATAGATTAGTCCATCATGGATAATACAAAGGAATGCGGGAAAAAAAAGAAAAGACAAAAAAGCCCTAGAAAAGCCAAAAAACCATAAAAGTACAAAATTAAAAAAAAACTAAAAGTTATAAACTAAAAGGCAAAAACTGAATCTAAACGAGCGAAGCACAGTGTCCTCCCAGTATCTCGGTTAACTCGCCATTGCATGTGCCACATTACACACGTGACCCTCGCCTCCTCGATGTATAAAACAATATAATTAAACATACAGTGTGCAAGTTGTATATTTTTATACTCATAGTATGGATTACTCCACGTAGTCAAAAAAGAAATTGTCCTTGAATACATACAGTCAAACTGTTGACCGTATTAACTTTGACTAAGATATTACCCAGATATGTAGTTTTGGGTATATAAAAATATAAGTAAATTTGTCATTAAAAATACTTTTATAACACTATATTTTTATAATTTTTCTCGAAAATAGATGAAGTAGAATTTAGCGTTCCAAAGCGGCGGCGTCCTGTCGACTTTCAAAAGTAAAAAACGATCTTTTTTACTAGGGGGAAGCTCCTTTAGAGCAAGTTTAATAGTATAGATAGCTGCTACCTCCAATACATTTCCATGTCATCAAAAGGTAAGATGCAGCCAACTCATACAATAAGCTGGCTATAAGTTGTCTCTACAAGAGCTCTCAATCATTTAATACATACATGAGTATTGGTCATTTAATACATGCATGGGTATAGCAGTTAGTTCTATTGGTACATGCATGGATAACGCCTCTTTTCCTGTGCTATAGCCTGACTCTTGCATGGGAGCCGGCTTGGCTCTCTCTCTCCTTTTCTCTCCCTTCCACATAGGACTATGCTGACATGGATTCCCTTATAGCTAGCACAGTCAGCCTTATTAAACTTGCTCTTAGGGCAAGTACAATGGAAGAGGTGGCTGCCACCTCTAGAACTAGCCACATAAGCAAAAAGACTACATGTGGCTCATATGGAGGTAGCTAATACAATGAGTAGAGTAGATGTTACCTCTACTAAAGCACTCAAACATTTAATACTTACATAAATATATCAAGGGTCACCTCTTGCATGAGGGATAATTTATCTCTCTCTCCTCGTATAATGTGCTAGAGGTCACCTCTTGCATGAGGGGCAGCTTGCTTCTCTTTCTTCTATTCTCTCTCTTCCACTTAGGATTATGCTGATGTGGATTTCACTAGAGGCAACCTAGTCAGCACCATTGTACTTGCTCTTATGCCTTCACGATACTTACTTGGAGTGCATCCTTTGCGTACTATTAACAGCCGCGCAGGTTGATGGCTATATATATGGACACAAATAAGCAGCAGGTAGCTAACATCAAGAGTTGCCATCACGTATGTATCATCTAATCTGCTCGGTAAGTTGATTAATTCACACGATGATTGCTCCCTCTTATTTAAGCTCTCCGCTAGCAATGGCATGCTGCAGCCTGCTTCTTGTTATCGACACGAGCAGCTGCCTGATGTTGGCCGGTGCGACCCCCCCGGTGAGTTAGCAGCAGGCGCCGCCGCCAACGATGAGTGTGTGTTGATGGAGAGGTTCATCCGGTGGAGAAGCTGCGCCGGTTCGAGATGTACGCGAGCAACATGAGGTACATAGAGGACTTGAACAGCAAGGCCCCCCGCCATGGGGCTCACGTACGTGCTCGGCGGCGAGGGCCCGTTCACCGACCTCACGCACGAGAAGTTGGTGGAGCATTACTCCGGTGTTAGGCCGGCTGCTGTCGATGGGGAGGAGAGGACCCCGCGCCCGCAGAGCGTGGACTGGAGGACGAATTCGGGCGCGATCACTGCTACGTCTGCTACTGCATCCCCGGGGCATTTTCTAGCATTTTGCACTTTGTTACTAGTTTTCAGGCATAGCAAGTTAGTAATTCATCGGCAGCAGTGCAGCAGATCAGCTCTCTCCACTTCACAGCAAAAATACTTATTTCATACTTTTTGAAAACAAAAAATCACATTTGAGTGTGCGCAGACCAACTAGATCGATGTAGAATGATGGAAAGAGCAGGTAAAAGTTTGCTGCAGCTGATGCAGCAGGAAAGTGCAGCAAGATCAGATCGCTCATCGTCACTGGGCTGCACTCTGCGTCGCTGCTGTCGATTTGGTGTACTCCTTTTTGATATTCTTCAGTTTCACAACAACATCGCTCATCGTCGTCCTTTGGTCAGGAGAGTCGCTCGAGCAGAGCAAGCCCAACTCGAAGTCTTCACCGGAAGAAAGCCATCCAAGCTGCAGCTAGAAGAATACAGCAGTATTAGATGGTCGTCCACGACATGGACAAGCTCTCCAGGAAACGCCTGATGCACCCACTGCCTAAGGCTTAGATCTCCGACGAACATCGGATCTGTGGGTCGCCTTCCGGTGAAGACTTCGAGGAGCATGATCCCGTAGCTGAACACGTCACTCTTTCGCGATGCTTTTCCGAGAAACCCATACTCTGCTCAGAAAATGCAGGAACAAAATTTAAAGCATCATTGGAGTGATCAACCATAATTAATCAAAGGTTTTAAAGGAACTGGATTGGGCAAGACTACACGTGCTTAGTTCTAGTACCTGGTGCCATGTACCCAAGTGTTCCAGGCATGCTCGCAGAGATCATGGAGCTGTCATCACCTAGCAGCAACCTTGCGATGCCAAAGTCCGCCACATGCGCCGTCATGTCCTCGTCAAATAGCACGTTGCTAGGCTTCAAGTCGCAGTGCAGGACCACCTCGCAGTGCTCATGGTGCAGATACTCTATTGCCATCGACACGTCTAGCATGATGTCCAGCCTCTTGAGGAACCCCAAGTGCCTTCTGCCTTCAGAGTGGTGTAGGAGCGTCTCCAAGCTTCCATTAGGCATGTACTGAAGCACCAGTGCTCTGAAGTCCAGGTTAGAACAGGTGTTCAGAATCCTTATCAGGTTGCGGTGCCGTGCCATGCGAAGCACACGACACTCGGCATCGAAGCTTCTCATGGCCTGTTCCAGCTGCATGTCTAGAACTTTTATGGCAACCAACAAACCGCTGCTCAGTTGGCCCTTGAAAACTTTTCCAAAGCGTCCAGACCCCAACATGTTATTATCACTGAAATTATCAGTGGCGCGAGCGAGCTCATGGTAGGAGACTAACTGATGGCTGATCATGCCAACCATACCTGCAGAAATTGGCATCTCTTGCTGCTTTTTAACTTTATTTCTAATCAACGCATATATGCAGGAAGCTACAGCTCCGACTGCTATGATGATAGCAGGGAGCAAAATTTTCAGCATGTGACTATTGTTTCTGCGAGGCTTTCTTCGACATGGTGAAAAGCCCAAACGTGTCGCACCACAAAGCCCTGTGTTCCCCACCAAGGATTGCAGGCTGATGTTTGAGAAGACACCTCCTTCTGGTATCTGACCTTGTAGCTTATTGAAAGACAGGTTCAATCTAGTGAGGATGGAAAAATTGGCCAAGTACTTCGGGATGGTACCGGAGAGATTGTTATGGGATAGGTCCAAAGTTTGCAAGACGGCTAGCTTGTCAAAAGTGTCTGGAATTGAATCATAGAACGAATTGTGTGATAGGTTCAAGTAGGCTATCATTTGGAGTTGTCCAATTGAATCTGGTACGTTACCAACCAAGCGGTTGGTCGAGAGATCCAAGACGTTAATTTGTTTCAAATAGCCTATATCACCCGGTAATGCATCGTTCAAGAAGTTTTGAGACAAATCTAGTTGGACAAGGCTATCAAGATGAAACAAACTTGGTGGTATAGTTGACGTTAACTGGTTTTGAAATAACATCAGGAATTCTAACTTGGTGAGGTTACCGATGTCCTTTGGTATGGAACCAGAGAATTTGTTGTTGTAGAGGAACAATTTTACTAGATTCTTGAGCATTGCAATCTGAGATGGGATGGGGCCAAACAAGTTATTCCCATCGAGGTCAAGCCACTGGAGATTCTCCATCATCATGATGCATTCTGGAATTGCACTATGCAGTTGGTTTCCTGAAAGATCTAACAAAGTGAGACCAGTTAAATTTGTAATTGTAGCTGGAAATTCACCAGCTAACATGTTCTCATATGCAACGAAAACTTGCAGCTGACTTGACAGATTCCCAACATAGCCAGGGAGGTTTCCAGTGAAATAATTCATCGAGATGTCAAGGTACAAGAGTTTTCTACAGTTAGAAAGAATGGACAGGAAGCTAAGATCCCCTCGTAGGCTGTTTTGTCCAACACCAAGGGTCGTTAAAGAGTTCATGTTAGCAAATGCTGCTGGTACTGATCCAGCCAACAGGTTTCGGCCCAGTTGTAGGACTACTAATTCTGAGAGGTTACCAAGAGAAGCAGGAATGGGTCCAGTTAATCGATTCGCTGAGAGATGCAATAACGAGAGATGGCCCAGCTGTCCAAACTCTGCCGGAATGGCTCCTGTTAGCTTGCAGAATGACAGGTCTAGGAGTGTTAGCCAAGTGAGGTTGCTAAGCGCAGCAGGGATTGGACCAACAAGGTCATTCCCACCCAAGGAAAGGAAATTGAGATGAGTCAACTTGCCCAGCCATGTTGGCACAACACCCTCAAACGAATTACCGGGCAGGGAAAGAACTTGGAGGTACTGACAAGCAGCGAGCCCCAGTGGAATCTGACCTGTGAAGCTGTTTTCTCCGATGCCGATCCGTTGTAGCTCCGGGAGACTGAAACTTCCGTTGCCAGGGATAGGACCAGTTAAGTTGTAGTTGCTGCCAATCCAGATAGCATATAGTGTAGACATGTTGAAGATGGCTGGAGGCACCGGACCAGCAAGATAATTGACTTGCAGGTTAAGGGACTCGAGCATTGGCAAGGAGCCAATGCAATCTGGTATCGGTCCTGACAGGGTGTTGTTGCCAATGTTCAGAGAGCAGTTTTCCTATCCTTGAGGAGGTACCAAGAGGTACAAGGTATCAAGAGGTACCAAATTAGATCCAGCCGTTCAATCAGTGTGATCAACGGCTCAAAATTTGGTACCTCTTGGTACCTTGTACCTCTTGGTACCTCGCGTCTAGTACCCCTAGGTACTGCCAAATCTCAGCCGTCCGATCAGTGTGATCAACGGCTCAAATTTGGTACCTCTTCCCCCTCAAGGATGGTACAAACGCGTATTGTTGAATAGATTGTTCGGTATTGAGCCAGTGAGGTAATTCCTCATGAGAGTTATGTAGCGAAGATTGCGCAGGTTCTGCAGCTCTACCGGGACAGGACCAGAGAGATGGTTAAACTCTAGGACAAGGACTTGAAGCCTCGTGAGGTTTCCTATGGCGGGAGAGATGCTACCGGACAGGCCATTGTTGCTAAGATCAAGGAATTTGAGCCGATGCAGTCTTCCAAGGTCATCTGGGATTGAGCCCGTGAGGTTGGTGTTGGTGAGGTTGAGCACGGAGAGGAAAGAGAGGTTACTGAGGTGAGGAGCGAGCAATCCATGGAGGGGAACGTCGGGCAGCTCCACGGCGGTGACGTGCTGCCTGTGCCGGCTGCACGAGACGCCGACCCAGTCGCAGAAAGACGTGCCAATGGTCCAGTTGCCGGCAAGGATGCCAAGAGGATCGGAGAGCTGGCCTTTGAAAGCCAGCAGTGCGTCGAGATCAGTGTTGCTCCCGTTGCTCTTGCTCGGACCTGGAGAAGAAGCAACCACAGTAGACAAGGCGATCAACAGCACGATGGATATGCATGGAAATCCAAGTATAGACTCACTAAGTGGAGTATTCTTTGTAGGCCTAAAGAATTTGGAGGATTGGGGATCCAAAATTTGGATATCCAAAATAAGTGCCTTTTGAGCAAATGGTTGTTTAAACTTATTAACGAAAAGGGTGTTTGGCAAAGCCTTATTAAAAGGAAGTACTTGTCCAATAAAACTCTTACCCAAGTTACAAAACAACCGGGGGATTCACAGTTTTGGTCTGGCCTTATGAAGGTCAAGGATCAATTCTTTGCATGTGGTCACTTCCGTGTTCGTGATGGGTCCCAAACTAGATTTTGGGAGGATACTTGGATAGGTGACAAAACCTTTAGTGTTGCATATCCCGCACTCTATAGAATTGTGAGGAGAAAAGACGCCACGGTATCACATACCTTAAGCTCTATACCTCTTAATGTGTCCTTTAGGAGGGCCTTGGTTGGCTCTAATCTGGATGATTGGCTTGATTTGGTGACCAAAATATTTTCAGTAAACCTTACAAGTGGAGAGGACTCTTTTATCTGGGATTTGTGTAACAAGGGTACTTTTACGGTTCGTTCTTTTTATATGTATGTGATACAAGAAGGGGTAGTTCCCCAAAAGACCCCTCTTTGGAACATTAAGATACCTCTGAAAATTAAGATCTTCCTTTGGTACCTTCAAAAGGGGGTTACTCTCACAAAGGATAATCTAGCAAAAAGGAATTGGCAAGGTAGCACCATTTGTTGTTTTTGTAGCTCTATGGAGACGATACAACATCTTTTCTTTGATTGCCACTTTGCAAGATTTATTTGGAATACCGTTTATATCACCTTTGGAATTCAGCCCCCTTCTAGCTTTGCGAACATGTTTGATTCTTGGTTGAATGCCATTCGGCCAAAAGTTAGAAATCAAATATTTGTAGGAGCTGCTGCTTTATGTTGGGCTATGTGGTTGAATAGAAACGATATGGTATTCAATAATTCTAAAGCTAATACATTTCTGCAGGTTATCTTCAGGGCAACATATTGGATTCGACAATGGTCCCTACTACATAAAGAAGAGGCGAGATCAAATCTCAAAAATGGATGCAGATTGTTGGAGACCGTAATCATGGAGGTTTTTGCGAAGTTCGGTTGGAAATTTAGGAATAGAATTGAAGCGTAGCTTCTTTCCTCTCCTTTCTTTATGTGTAGTTTGATTTCTTGTGGAGTTGGAGCCTATGTGCTCGGTTTTGTATTGAACAGCTGTGTACTTTCTCCCCAGAGAGTAGAAGCTGGAACTTTGTTCCATTATCTAAAAAAAATGGTTTGGGAGTGATGCCTTGGCAAGAATAGAGCATTGCTTACGGCCGGGAATGGTTTGAGCTTTTAGCTCTCCATTATGCATGCAAGTTGTTTCCTTTCCCTACTTCAATCAGTTGGACCTTTATTCTAGGATAGCTTTTGATATGTGCCAAGTTCCAACATGTGCTTTCACATTGAAGACCTTGACTGTTGGCCAATTTTTTGTGCATCAGTACCGAACCCAATGATGCAATACTGCAACAGTGAACGAACAAGAAATAAGTCCCACGTTTGATAATGAAATATTAGTATTTAGTAATACGAGCTTAGATATACACTAGTAAATTGGAAATAAGTCATCACAAAAAATCAATTCAACAAATTATAACATGCACTGCATGCTGTGAAAATCAAAGTTGGCAAGTGGTGAAAGAGATTGGGAGATACATACCATTTTCCTACGTACGTAGTGATTAAAGTCGTGTCAGGCTGCAGGCATGCACTTCCTTGTTGTAAAGTTATTTTCATTCGATTGAGGCGACCTTAGGCTTTGCTGATTGGGTGGTGAGCGGGCTTGTTAGGTGTGAAGTTTCAAAAGTATTTCTATACTCGTACTTCATTACGAAGCAGAATAAGATTTGGTGTCAGATACGTATTGGGTGCCACTACAGTTGATAACAGAACAAAACCCGGCAATTCTACTAGCTGAAAAAAATCAAGCTGTCAAGTTTGTGTAACACCTAAAAAGTACACTTGCCAACTCTATTACATGAACAAAGAATGCGACTGCATACTTGCCGGGCTTCGTTTTGTGTCTCTGTATGCACATCTCAAAAATAGTTAAATGGCAAAAATAGCGCACATAAAAAACCAGGGAGCCACTTGACCGCTTCTTTACACCAAGTTCGTCCAACGCACGGATACATTGCGCCGTTCCCACCCCATCCCAAGGCCCACCAAAGTCCACTTTCACAGCAAAAAAAAGCAAGAAATAAACATAGTGTGAATGTAAGCACGCTGAGGATAATTTGCAAGTAAAATCGGTATAAATTTCAAAACAAATCAAGTGTGAATGTGACACAAAACATGATAAAAGTGAGAAAACGTATCAACAAAATTCAAAACCAAATTATTATAAACTTGGAAGGAAGTCAGTATAAACTTATAAGCAAGTTAATACAAATTTCGAAGCAAATCGGGATAAATTAGTAAGTAAATCGAGGATAACTTGAAAGCAATTCTATACAAAATTAAAACCAGATGTGTAGATGTGAAGCAAATCATGATAAATTTAAAAATAAAATATCAAACTTTGAAAAGCAAACTAGGATAAATTCAAGAGCAAAATTAATGTATAAATTTGAGAGCAAAATATGATAAATTTGAGGGGCGAATCGCTCGTGGGAGTCACATCTGATTGATGTCACCATCACCTTCACCTTTGACTCGCAAGCCTCACCATCAGCTTGTTTGTGACTAGCGCGAATGTGTAGCACCATGTATTTGAAGTTGCTATCGCTATCAAACATGGGTACACGAGCATTAAGCCATGTTTGACCAAACGATGGCTAATGGTTCAATTTTTAATGATTGCTTCTTCTTGCTATTTAAATTTAACCATGTGAGTTTGGAATGAAAATCTATGGACATGATTGTAAATAGTAGTACTAGCATGGACGAGCACATCCAATACTTAAGTTTTTGGGCCATTCATATTGTTCTTGGTTTTGTCTTTTTATTTTGGTTTATAAATAGTAATAGTTTGTAGAGAAACTTATAGAGAGACACTTGTATATGATTTTGGCTGATATAAATGAAGTCACTGTAGTGTGTACTACAGTGGACTTGTAGACTTCATCTAAAAAGATATTTCGTTTTAAAGATAAATACTATAAAAAAATTATTTACTATAGAAAAATGGTTTCGTGGGATTTGCAATTTTTCTTTTGCCTTGCTTTTTTTGGTTTGTCTTTCTGATCTTGACATCCTTGTCATTTTGCTTTGAACTACCCGTAGTGGATTTGCAATTCCACGTAAGGCTAGATCTTCCTTTTTCTTTATGTGGCTGAGCCATTCATCAAAACCAAGTTGGCAGGGCTTGCCACCTTGTCAATAGGAGAGGAGTGACAAGTTGAGCTCCATACCATTGGCAGCTGATATTGGAAGGCTGCCTAAATTCTTGTTGACCTTGGTCGCAAACTCGCAATAGCCTGTCGTCAAGTACCATTTCCCTCTGCCGTTGGAAACATTATGAGCGCTCTGCCGTTGGAAACTTTACCAGATAACTATCTGAGCAAGTTGGCTGCACACAGACTGAAGGAAGGCAACCAAAACCAAAGCCAGATACCGTCCAGTTCCCATTGGAGATGGATATGTATAGTCATTGCATGGTGTGTGCTAGATAACTATCTGAGCTAGTTAGCTGCACATATATAGCTGCACACAGACTGAAGGAAGGCAACCAAAACCAAAGCCAGATACCTTCCAGTCATTGCATGGTGTGTGCTGCAGCTAGGCGCCACAACCAGGCAGCCACCGCAAATCCCCACCACTTTGCTGAATCCCAAGTGCTAGCCATCAACCTACGGGCATGGACCTTGCCTTGGCACCACTCGCCACCTTGCTGCTGGCCGCATCCATGGCCGCCGCCACCGCTGCTTCTTCTTCCCCTAGAGCTGGCGATAACAACACCGACGACCTCGCTGCCCTGCTGGCTTTCAAAGCCCAGCTCTCCGATCCCCTCGGCATCCTCGGCAGAAACTGGACCGGTGATGTGTCGTTTTGCAGCTGGGTCGGTGTGTCGTGCAGCCGACGCCGGCAGCGTGTCACCGCACTGCAGCTGCCGGAGGTGCCCCTCCAAGGAGAGCTCAGCCCTCAGCTCGGTAACCTCTCTTTCCTCCACGCCCTCCGCCTCGCAGACACAAACCTCACAGGCTCCATCTCTGCTGATATGGGCAGGCTACGTCGCCTTCAGATCCTTGATCTCGGCTCCAACGCTCTATCAGGTCCTATTCCTTCCTCCCTAGGGAACCTCACAAGGCTTCAACTTCTTAACCTACACGGCAACCACCTCTCAGGGCAAATACCACCAGAGCTGCTGCAAAGTCTGCATAACCTTAGGTACATGTCTCTGGACCAGAATTACTTCACCGGCTCGATACCAAAGTATCTGTTCAACAACACACCTTCGCTAGTCTTTCTCTACTTAGAAAACAACAGCCTTTCAGGGCCAATACCACATGGTATTGGTTCCTTGCCCATGCTTCGAAACCTTGGCTTGCTACAAAATCAGCTCTCTGGTCCAGTGCCTCCTACCATCTTCAACATGTCCAAGCTTGAAACTATGAATCTCGGGAGCAACAACCTAACCGGACCTATGCCTAACAACGAAAGCTTTAGTCTACCAATGTTGCAAAAGCTATCCCTCGGTCATAACGAATTCACGGGTCGAATTCCAGTGGGCCTTGCAGCAAGCCAGCGCCTTCAGATACTTGATATATCGGCAAATCTCTTCGTGGATGTGGTGCCGACATGGCTGGCTAAGCTGCCACAGCTCACTTTCCTTTCCATGGGCGGCAACTACCTCGCTGGGCCGATCCCGAGCGTGCTCAGCAATCTCACCGTGCTCAGTGTGCTTGGTCTCGCGTTCGCCAACCTAAGCGGACAGATTCCGATTGAGCTGGGAGCAATGAGGCAACTCACCTATCTGACTCTTTCAGATAACCAACTGACAGGCTCCTTTCCCGCATTTCTCGGCAACCTATCTGAATTGTCTGAATTAGATGTCGCATGGAACCAGCTAACTGGACTGGTACCATCAACACTGGGAGACATCAGAGCTCTTCGTTATCTCGATTTTCGACAGAATAGCCTCCAAGGGGATCTCGGCTTCTTGGCCAGCCTTTGCAATTGTAGGCAACTTCAGTTCCTAGGCATATCAGCCAATTCTTTCACTGGGGGTCTCCCTAACTATGTCGGAAACCTCTCTAGAAATTTGCTAACTTTCCTAGGAGGCGACAACCAGTTAATTGGAAGGCTCCCAGCCACACTATCGAATCTGAGCGATCTCTATGTGATAAGCTTTCCGAACAACCAACTAAGAAAAGCAATCCCAGAATCCATCAAAATGTTGGAGAACCTCCAATATCTTGATCTCTCTGTGAATAGCATGCTTGGCCCAATCCCAAAACAAATTGGTATGCTAAAGAAACTTGTAATATTGTACCTCAACGGCAATAAATTCTCTGGCTCCATACCAGATAGCCTTGCAAACCTCACTATGTTAGAGAGCATTTGGCTATCTGATAACAAGCTATCTTCAGCTATACCAACAAGCTTTTTTCATCTTGATCACCTTACCCAATTGGTTCTGTCCAATAACCTGCTTACCGGTGCATTACCTTCTGATCTCAGCTACATGCAAGTAATAGACCAAATAGATCTTTGTAATAACCGCTTAGTTGGTCGCCTCCCAAATTCATTTGCAGATCATCAGATGTTAACCTACCTAAACCTGTCGCAGAACTCATTCGAGGATTCAATCCCAGATTCTTTTCGCCATTTGACCAACTTACAAACATTGGACCTATCTTCTAATAATCTTTCAGGTACCATACCAAATTACTTCGCTAACTTCACCTACCTTACAAGTTTGAACCTCTCTTTTAATAATCTAGAAGGACAGATACCAAATGGAGGGGTTTTCTCAAACATTAGTTTGCAATTTTTGATGGGAAATGTTGGGTTGTGTGGTGCTCCACGTCTAGGATTTTTGCCATGTCTAGACAAGTCCCACCCAACTCATGGTCGACACTTCCTCAAGTTTGTACTCCCTGCTGTCGCAATAGCGGTGGGTGCAATTGTTGTTTGCTTATGCCTAATTATCAGAAAGAAAATTAAGAATAAGCAAGATGTTACATCTTCTACTGACATGGCCGATAAGATCAGCCATAGGTTAGTCTCCTACCACGAGATTGTTTGTGCCACGGATAACTTCAGCGAGGATAACATGTTGGGAGTTGGAAGTTTTGGCAAAGTTTTCAAGGGCCAACTGGATGATGGGTTGGTTGTCGCGATAAAAGTACTCAACATGCAAGTCGAGCGGGCTGTGAGGAGCTTTGACGCTGAATGTCAAGTGCTGCGGATGGTCAGGCATCGAAACTTGATAAAGATATTGAATACTTGCTCCAACTTGGATTTCAGAGCACTGCTGCTTCAGTACATGCCCAATGGCAGCTTGGAGGCACTCTTGCACACGGAAAGCAGGCCTTGCTTGGGATCATTCCTCAGAAGGTTGGACATTATGCTTGATGTGTCCATGGCAGTTGAGTATCTACACCATCATCACTACGAGGTTGTACTGCACTGTGACTTGAAGCCTAGCAATGTGCTATTCGACGAGGAGATGACTGCACATGTGGCAGACTTTGGCATTGCAAAATTACTGTTAGGTGATGATAACTCCATGGTTTCGGCGAGCATGCCAGGGACAATCGGGTACATAGCACCAGGTACTTGCACTGATCATTCCTGAGCAATTTGTTTTGTAGTATGCTAGGAGTAAGTCTTTTCAGTTAACAAACATCGATTGTTCAAAATTTTCTCTGACAGAATATGCAATCATGGGAAAGGCATCACGGAAGAGCGACGTGTTTAGCTTTGGAATCATGCTGCTCGAAGTCTTCACCGGGAAGAGGCCCACTGATCCCATGTTCGTCGGAGAATTGAGCCTTAGGCGATGGGTTTGCCAAGCATTTCCAGCGAACCTTAGTGATGTTGTTGACAAGAAGCTAATGAAAGATGAACAAGCAAGCCTTCGCTTTGATCATCAAATTAGTTCCTCGGGTTCTTCTTCGACAAGCATGAGCGCCAACTGGCTTGCGTCACTATTCGAGCTGGGTCTGATGTGTTCGAGTGACTCACCTGACCAAAGGGCGTGCATGAATGACGTGGTTACGAAGCTGCAGAAAATCAAGCAGGATTGCTCTGCTTGTACGCCGGCAACGCAAAGGGCTCGGCGTTAGTGGTTCTATGTATGCATGACACTGTGTTTCCATAGTACTGCATAGTAATACAATGCCATTGGGTGCTGCGTAGTAATACAACGATCACCGCCTCCAGCTACTACTCCTTTCCACCCCCATGCCTGAAGCCAATTCAGTGGTTCAGCAAATCAATCGACGTATACTTGATTTGGGTAGTGACATAGCTAGCACCTTGCGCATAGAAAATGGAGAAGAAAACGAAAGGTTTACAATGGTACATGCAAAAGCTCCAAGCCTGTTTACAACCCCGCAAGGTTGTGCTAACCTGCCGGAATCCATGCGGCCGCCGTTGGAGGTGGCCCGGCCCAGCCTCTGAGCGGTTACGGTCTTTTCTTTTTTTTTTCTTCAGTTTATGCCTTTTTATTGCAGCTTATAGTTTTTAGACTATTCGTAAGTATAAAGTAATAGAAACTCGTATAGTCGCTACAATTTATGTTATAATTAATTTGTAAATTTTACCTTAAAAATATATTTTGTTTGAAAGTTAATTACTATAAAAAAATTAAAAAAAAAACAGTTTTGAAAAGCGGTGGAAGAGCAGGCTGAATCGCTGGGGATTGTGTGCCCTTCTCCGGCGAGTGACATTGGAGAAGCGGTGGGTGGTGACCACTGCTACCGACGCGCCTGCTCCGGGCTGACGGCCCTGAAGTCCAAAGTCGACATTATGGGCTGTGTTGTTTGACTGGCCCAAAACGAGAAACTCAGAACAGCAGAAGGGAAAACAGTCTCGAATTCTTGCATACCCACGCTAACTAGCAATCAAACACTGCTACCAAAACTACTCAAAAGGGTACTAATAATTCCACAATATCATAAATATCATTACTATTATAAAAATAAGTTGGTGGTTATACGTCCATTCTTCTCCAACCGCTCTATTTTTTTGACTTCTTATCACTATCTATTTTTCAATCGATCAGAGCAACTCCTTTCATAGCATGATTATTTATACATCTAATAAATTTCGTTATAACGCATAGACACATAGCTAGTTAGGAAACAAATAAATCTAGTGTTCGTTCGTCAATCGCAGTCTTGACATGTTGCATCGTTCGTAATGCAATATATGACCGACAGTAAGAGCACTGCATCCACTTCACTCGCAGATCAGAGAGAACAGATCAACTGTTCGACACCAAATAAAAGGCGCACGTCCACGCAGAACTCACAGTCCGCTCAGGCCTTGCGTACATTGGCATCCTCCTGCCCATCCCACCACTAAGATTTAACTTCCAACTAGGATTGAAGGAAACTTTCAAATAGAAACCAAAAATTTCAACTCTGGGACTTTCAACAAGAATAAAAAATTTCAAATTCGGGACATTGAAATGAGATTCAAGAAATTTCAATTTATGTACTAATTGTTAGGTCCTTAGGATCATCTAGGTTTAGATCTGAGGGTGTTCTTGTTCGGATTCGAGAGAGAAGGGGAGAGGGAGAGAGGATTAGGGTTAGGGGTACCGACCGTCCGATGCATTGGAGGAGGAGTTGGCCATCGCGGTTGGCTCGGTGAAGTCTGCGCACGGGCAGCGACGGTCGGGGAAGAGGAGGGCGGTGACGGCGGCGGAGATCCGGTGACGGGGACGGCGATGGAGCTTCCCGCCGCCGACTGTGCGTCCCTCTAGATCGGTCTAGGGTTTGTCGGGTGGGGTTGCGGCTCAGGCGAACCTCGTTAGTCGAGCCGCCGGCCCCCACCCTCTATTTATTGCGCAGCGCGACGGGGGCCTATTAGCCAATAGTTGGGCTGAGCGCCCCCGATCAGCGCGCGGATCAAGGTCCCGATTAGCCGTTGGGCTAATCGGGGAGAGATCAATCTAACATTCTCCCCCTTGATCTCCTCTCATATCATACCTTTTATTCTTTTACCATTTCATCACAGATTAGTGCATAGAGCATGCTTCATCGTCACGGTCAATCGCCGATAGATTTAACAGCTACAATACACATCTTTGTTCTGAAACAGATTCTTTAATTTTGGGCCCTTTATAGTCCAGGAATCATAGGCTTTCCCTTAAATCCATGCCGGCTACATGTTCTCTGAACACGTTGGGTGGTAAGCCTTTTGTAAGCGGATCCGCTAACATCTTTGTGGTACTTATATGATCAAGACTTATAATTTGATCCCGGACTTTATCTTTCACAACATAGTACTTTATGTCAATGTGTTTGGCAGCACCACTTGACTTATTGTTGTGAGCATACATTACTGCGGGTTCATTATCGCAGTACAACTTAAGTGGTCTATTGATGTTGTCAACCACTTTTAAATCGGGTATGAACTTCTTTATCCAGTTCACCTGCCCCGTAGCCTCATAACATGCTACAAACTCGGCATACATTGTGGACGATGTAGTGACGGTTTGCTTTGAGCTTTTCCACGATATAGCTCCTCCAGCGAGAGTGAACACATATCCGGATGTCGACTTTCTATCATCTCCTGTATAATCAGAATCTGTATACCCCACTATATGGAGTGAATCTGATCTTCTGTATGTCATCATGAGGCCTTTTGTTCCTTGCAAATAACGCAAGACTTTCTTTACCAATTTCCAATGTTCTATTCCAGGATTGCTCTGGAATCTGCCAAGTAACCCGGTAACAAACGCTAAGTCAGGGCGCGTACACACTTGAGCATACTGCAAGCTTTCGACAGCTGAAGCATATGGAACCGATTTCATTTGCAGGTTCCTGGGGCAAATCCCCATATCTGTCGCCCTTGACTATAGGTGCAGGTGAAGGACTACATTTATGCATACCAAATTTCTTTAAGACTTTCTCTATGTATGCCTTTTGTGACAGTCCCAATGTCCCTTTGTTTCTATCTCGGTGAATTTCGATCCCTAGAACGAACGAAGCTTCACCAAGATCTTTCATATCAAATTTTGAGGACAAAAACTTCTTTGTCACTGATGAGTGCATCGACATCACTACTAGCCAGAGGATATCATCCACATACGTGATTAGGAAGATAAACTTCCCATCGTTAAACTTTGCATAAACACGCTTGTCCTCTACATTCTCTTTAAACCCAAATTTTCTTATTGTACTGTCAAACTTCAAGTACCACTGTCTTGAAGCTTGCTTTAACCCATAAATCGATTTCTTTAGGCGGCATCCCATTCTTTCATTTCCTTCCACGACAAAACCTTTCGGTTGTGCCATGTAAACATTTTCCTCCAAATCCCCATTAAGAAATGCCGTCTTTACATCCATCTGATGTAACTCTAAATCATAATGTGCTACTAATGTCATTATGATTCTGAAGGAATCTTTACATGAGACTGGAGAAAAGGTCTCATTGTAATCAATCCCTTCTCTTTGCGTAAAGCCTTTTGCCACAAGTCGCGCTTTGTATCTTTCTACATTCCCTTGGGAGTCAAGCTTTGTCTTGTAGACCTATTTACATCCTACTGTTTTGGCTCCTTTAGGAATAGTTTCCAAGTCCCAAACTTTATTAGCCTTCATGGACCTCATTTCCTCTTCCATGGCCCCAAGCCATTTTGAAGAATTTTCGCTTCTCATGGCTTCTTCAAATGAGGTGGGATCATCCTCCATTTGAAATTCCTCTGTATGATAAATCTGATAATCATCAGAAATAGCTGATCTTCTTACTCTTTGAGACCTCCTCGGGGCCTCCTCATTTGGTACATCTTCTGTTTGAGGCTGTTGTTGCTCCCCCTCATCTGTGGCAATGGGTTCTATAGGATCCTGAAGAACAGGTTCCTCATTCTCATTCATTGTTGCCACAGGAGGAACAATAACAGGTGCTGGCACCACAGTGTCTTGCACCGTCGGTGCAGCGACAGCAGGTAGTGTAAAGAATGGCTCTTGAATCATCGGAGTGGGCGCATACGCCCGCTTCTCTTCAAGGTCAATCTCTCGAGCTACCATGCTTCCCCTCATCATTTCATCCTCTAAGAAGACAACGTGTCTCGTTTCTACAAACTTTGTATATCCGTCGACAAGAGAAACGAAAACCTTTTGACTTTTCAGGTAGCCAATGAAATGGCAACTTATCGCTTTGGGATCAAGCTTCCCAAGGTTTGGGTTAAATACTTTAGCCTCAGCAGGACTCCCCCACACACGTAAGTGGTTTAGTGAGGGAACTTTTCCTGTCCACAACTCGTACGGTGTTTTGGGCACCGACTTACTAGGCACTCTGTTGAGAATATGAATGACGGTTTTCAACGCCTCCATCCATAAACTCAATGGTAGTGTGGAATAGATCATCATGCTTCGCACCATATCCATCAGGGTACGGTTGCGTCTTTCAGCTACTCCATTTTGCTGAGGTTCGCCCGGTGTAGAATACTGGGCTACTATGCCATTTTCCTGTAAAAACCTTGTAAAAGGTCCAGAAAGTTGTCCATATGGGGTATGTCGACCGTAGTACTCCCCCCCCCACGATCAGATCGGACTATCTTAATCTTTAAATCTGTTGGTTTTCAACTTCAGCCTTAAATATCTTGAATTTATCCAAGGCTTCATTTCTTTCTTTGATTGGATAAATATATCCATAACGGGAGTAATCATCCGTGAATGTTATGAACGAGTCATATCCATCCACACTTTTCACAGGAAAAGGACCACAAATGTTTGTGTGAATAATTTGTAGAACTCCTGTGCTTCTTTTGGCGTCTTTCTTAATTTTCTTTACATATTTTCCTTTAATGCATTCTCTGCATTGTTCTAGGTCTGAGAACTCTAATGGAGGAAGAATATCATTCTTAACTAGTCTTTCTATTCTCCCCCTTGAAATATGGCCTAAACGACAGTGCCATAATTTCGACGACGCATCTAGAGTTCTCTTTCGTTTCCTGTTTACATTCGTAGACGAGGATTCATTCCCATTATCGCATACGACATTCACATCATCACATAATGATAACAAATAAAGCTCATTTTGTAAGATGGCAAGACCAACACATTCTTTATTAAACATTATTTCACACTTGCCATTTCCAAAATGACAATCATAACCATCATTATCCAAACATGAAACACTAATCAAATTCCTCTGTAAAGAGGGAACATAAAGAACATCTCTAAGTAAAAGAGTGAAGCCATCAGCTAGCTCTAATGAAAGATCTCCAACGGCTTCAACTTCAGCTTGGACTCCATCTGCAACTTTAATGCATCTTTCTTTTCTTTGCGTATTCTCGTCGAACGGAATCCCTGCAAATTATTGGCAACATGAACAGTTGCACCTGAATCAATCCACCAAGTAGATTTTGAATATTGTACATACATGGACTCATTTATGAACGTAATGATGTTCTCACCTTTCTTTGACATAATCATTTTCAAGAAATCGGGACAATCTTTCTTGTAATGTCCCTTTTTCTTGCAATGAAGGCACTGATCTTTCTCCACTGTGAATTTTTGTTGCTGAGGCTTATGCTGAGGCTTTCCTGTCTTTGAGGAGGAATGATTAAAGTTCTTTTTCTTGTAGTCCTTCACATAGTTGATAGAACCACCATGTGAGGATTTAATTCTTTCCTCCTCTTGCACACACATAGCTATGCACTTTTCTAAGTCCCATTTCTCGGGCTGCATGTTGTAGTTGACAACAAAGGTGTCAAACTCTTTCGGCAAGGAAGCAAAAATCAAATGAATAAGGAACTCATCCTTGAGAGCCAAATCCATTGGTTTAAGCTTGGATGCCAAGTTGCTCATCCTTAGTATGTGCTCTCTTATGCCACTGCCACCACCAGAGTACCTTTCTGTCACAAGCTGCTTAATCAGCTGTGTAGCATAAGTCTTTGAAGAGCCAGTAAACTGACTCTTTATTTTCTCAAGGTACTCTGTGACAGTGTCACACTCTGCGATGGAGCCCACAATTGCAGGCTCAATCATGTTCTTTATCACAGCCAAACATTTCTTGTTGGCAGTGACCCACTTTTTATGATCAAGACCATATGACATTTTTATGGGAGCATAGTCCCTCTGTCTGTCCGCCAAGCAAGACACCTCATTTTCATCCTCACCAGTGCCACAGCTCGTGGGACACGGTGTGGTGACTACCACCCACCTCAGCCAAGATGAAGGCCAGATCAATCTTTTTCTTCCATTCACCGTAGTTGTCTCCTTTGAGAACCGGGATATCCCTGATGTAGCCCATCAAAGAGTATCCTCCTGAAAACACAATTCATATACAGTAGAACATTTAAACATAATAATAGCAAAATTATATGCCTTATTTCCAACGTTGGTCAAAATACGACATACAATTTTATATATACATTAAATCTACATCACCGTTGGGCAGAAATAGAAATAATGCATAAAATCATCAATTAAAATTATAATACTGTTATTATCAACGTTGGTCAGAAAATAACAATATCATAATTCACAACAATTCTCAAAAATTAAATTCTCCCGTTGGTTCGAATTTAATTGAAAGAGTAATCAACATTAACTTTTGCAATGAAACATGAAATTATTCTAAAATAATTCATACTCGAAGCATTATTATCTGTACTCATCTAATCTCTGGAAAAATAACACGTTGGTGCAAAATTTACAGAGATTTGATGCAAATTTCATTCAAATTCACTCAAAAAATGCTTCTGAAAATAAATAAAACCTTTAAATGAAATTACTGTGCAAAATGGCCATTTGGCCCATTCCTTCGCAGCCGCGGCCCAGGCGGCTTGCTCAAGACAGCCGCCTCGCTTCCCGCGCCAAAGCCGCAACTGGCTCTGGCCGAAAGCTCGCCACTGGGCCGAAGCCACCATGTCCTCGGCGCGATCTCAGCCGTCCAACGCCATCCGACGGTCCGGCGGCGAATTCGGCGGAACAAAACCCGCTCACGCGGTCTCCCTGAAAAACCCTAACTCATTTCTCTCCTCTCCCCTCTTCAGCCTCGCACCCGAGCGAAAAAGGAGCGGCAGCGGCGACCTCGTCCAGCCGCCGGAGAAGGAGAAGCCGGCGCCACCGCGGGCCCTCTCGCCAGCGTGCGCGCTCCCGAGAGGAGCGCGCCGCCGTCGAGCGGCTCTGTGTCGGCGCCCCTCAGCGCGTTGACGGTGGCCCGCTTTGGAGCGCCGGCGAGCCCACGGCTCGGCTGGTCTTCCCGCACGCCAGCGACGACGGCCCGGCGACGACGACCAGGTAAGTCCCGGCCTTTTCAGATCTAGGGTTAGGGTTTTCTTCGTTCTTTTCTTTTCCGCACGCCGGTCAACCGACGGTGGTCTGAGATCTTTTCCATCTAGATCTACGCCTAGATCAGGCTCTGATACCATTGTTAGGTCCTTAGGATCATCTAGGTTTAGATCTGAGGGTGTTCTTGTTCGGATTCGAGAGAGAAGGGGAGAGGGACAGAGGATTAGGGTTAGGGGTACCGACCGTCCGATGCATTGGAGGAGGAGTTGGCCATCGCGGTTGGCTCGGTGAAGTCTGCGCACGGGCAGCGACGGTCGGGGAAGAGGAGGGCGGTGACGGCGGCGGAGATCCGGTGACGGGGACGGCGATGGAGCTTCCCGCCGCCGACTGCGCGTCCCTCTAGATCGGTCTAGGGTTTGTCGGGTGGGGTTTGCGGCTCAGGCGAACCTCGTTAGTCGAGCCGCCGGCCCCACCCTCTATTTATTGCGCAGCGCGACGGGGGCCCATTAGCCAATAGTTGGGCTGAGCGCCCCCGATCAGGGCGCGGATCAAGGTCCTGATTAGCCGTTGGGCTAATCGGGGAGAGATCAATCTAACACTAATGACTTTCAGATTTAGGAATTTTCAACTAACATTCAAAATTTTCAATCAAGATTTTCCAACTGACACTAAAAAGCTTTCGGTCTCTAATTTTTCATCTCAAAAACATAGTTTTGGGGGATTGAAAGCTTCCGGATTTGCAGGAGCTTTCGAAATAGATCACACCGTAGCCGTCTTCCTTGAGCGGCGACAAGGGCGACACCGTCTCATCCCCACGGCTGGCTGCCGCCGCGGAGCAGCGAGATGGGCAGGATATAGCAGCGCCGCATGTGCCATGGCCTACTCTGCGAGTGTGGAAGAAGGCGAGGAGACGCATGGAGGAAGCAGTAGCCGGATCTCGTCGACCATTGGAGTGAGCGTCCGCTACATGAGTTCCCCGCGGGCGCCCGCAAATTAGCAAAACCCAAGTAAATCGCTCGACCAATGTTAGGCAAAGTCGATCTACCATGCTTGAATAGTGTTTTCTGTGCATGCTACGTTCCTCTAGGATTCCATTCCATCAGAAGTCCTCCTAAAATCCAAAAGAGGGCCTTCCTTTTCCTTTGCTCGAAGTAGGTCATTCCTCGTAAGAAAGTAGTACTGGAGAAAAAAATTGATTTACAATTATACCGGATTGAAATGACAGCACCGTAAACACCTATAACACAATCTTAACGTTTTTGTACTAGTCAAAGTACGACGCTGTTATAGCAGGGAAATTTATATCGGAGGGTCCCGATACGACCAGTAACTGTCGATTATCAAAAATTTTGGCATTTTTTTAGCCAAAAATTTTGAATAAATTTGAAATTTTTTGATTTTTAGATGAATTTTGTTGAATTCGAAAAAAATTTCTTGATATAAAATTTTATTGGTCCCCGCCGATAAGGCCAGTAACTGTTGGTTATCGACGAAATTTTGGCGATACAATTTTCCTATGTTATAGTAATATAAGAGTGTGTTTGGTTGGATGGATGAGATAAGATAAGATGATCCAGAATTTGGTAGAATGGGATGATCTAAATTACTTATTTGGTTTAGGGGATGGGATAGTACGGGTTGTTGTTTGATTGGTGGGATGAGGGTGGATGAGATGATCCAATTTTGCATTTGGTTCAAGCAACAAAGGTGGATGAACTCGTTTTTGGACAAAGGCCTAAGAGGCCGACCTCGGGAGGAAGGGCAAATGCCTGTTGTCCACGCAATAGACCAGGCCATTCCGTAGTACCCTACCATCCTACTCATCAAGATATTCCTTTCTTTAAAATACGTGCATTCTTACATGGTCCGGGTGCATATGTCGTTGTGTACCTGATAGTACCATTGTTAAAAACAAAATCCAATGAGCAAGTTTTCTCCTAGCATATGAAAATATTCTTCGCCATATGTTAAACTTGCTCATGCGAGGGGGCCGAGGAAGGACATTCATAATGTTTAGACTTCTTTTTCATATTAAAAAAATCCTACAAACGGTCACAAAATTTTTTTTGAGAAAAATTCAAAACGGTTACAATTATGAAAAAATTACACAAGCAAGTACATTGTATCAGAAGGCTCCACAAAAAATTATTGTTTTTGGAGCTTATTTGATATATTTAAAAATTCTTACAAAAAATACATTTAAATGGATGGTCAAAAAAATAAAAAAAATCGTGTTGGCCAAAATGCCACACGCAAGCCAAGGGTTTGACTGTGCGCTCTTGTCCATGCTCGGACAACGGGGAGTCCCAAAGGCCTTTTCCACACGCAGGCCAAAGGTCTAACAGTGCGCTCTTGTCCGTGCTCGGACAACGGGGAGTCCCAAGGGCCTTTTCTACACTCCCCGACCACAGGTCTCGATGGGCTCGGCCGTTCCATGCATGTGCCGTGGAAGGCGAAAGCCATGCTCCCCAGCCGCAGGATTGCCAATAGTTCCATGGTCAGGAGGGAGCCAATTATACAAAAAAAAAAAAAAGCTCCCGGATGCCATATCTGCAAAAAAAAAAGTCACAGGGACCAAAAGAAAAAAATCGAACACTGCTACCAAATCGAATCCTGTACGTTGGCGAATTGCAGCCATGATTGCCGTGTGACACATTTCGACGAGAACTTGGCCTATTGCCAGCACGAACATCGATGTTGCTACAAATAGGGCGGGTATTTGGGGCTATGGTTTTAACTTTTGATTTATGGTTTTTGAATTCTGGTTGTTCTCTAGAGACAATATGAAGAGAGAAAAAAATCGCATATGATTATGGTTGATACATCTGAACTCGATACAGTGTATACTATAATCAACTTATAAACTTCATATTAAAAAGACGTACCATATTCTTCATATTAGAAAATGATAAGCTAAAGTAAAAGCCAAAAAAATCAGCCTATATTCTTCATCTGTTCCACGACGGCCACAACGATCACAGCGGTCCTGATGTCACGGTAGCGACGGCGGTCATGGAGGTTATGGTGATCACGGTGGCCACGACAGTCATGGTGGATTAAAATGAAAAATATAATAACAAATGCTGAGCATTAAAATAAATTGTATGCATGCATGCATGTTCAACGTATACGATGAACAGTTAATTTGCCGGGAGCTAAATCTTTTAGCAGTAGTGTTTTGGTACGTGTTTTTTCGATTTCGAACCGTACGTTTTTGAGTGCTCTTAATAATTTATACATGAACATTAAGAGGTCTCGCATGTTGCTAGGCCCACGTGTCTCTTGTATGTGGAGGCAACAACTAGAACTAGTGCAAAATAAATTTTCCATCATTTTCCAACTACTTTTTTGGTTCTTTGCATAACGTAAAAAGGATGCTAATTCATGGGCGTCCGTGAGATGCATAACTCGCGGACCCTCCTTCCATACCTCCAATAAGAGCAAGGCTAATAATACAGCCTTCAGCTGGCTGTATAGACACTTACAGCCCACTTATCAGCCTATTTATATAGTAGTTTACAGTCAGCTGAAGGCTGTATGACCCACCCCTTTCTCTCATAAAGTTTCTTGGTTCTTGTGCTTCAGCTGGCTGTAAACTTACAGCCCACCTCTCTTCTCTCTCCTCCACCTCAGCATACAGCCTGAGCCTACTAACAGCCTCTTATTATACTTGCTCTAACCCCCTCCCTATTTTCTTCTATCCATGCCACCACTAAGATTTCAACTTTCAATTAGGATCCAAGAAAACGTGCAGCTGAGGAATCAAAATCTTCAACTGTGGGACATTCAACAAGATTAGAAAATTTCAAATTCGGAACATCCAAATGAGATTCAAGAACTTTCAATCTATATACAAAAGTATTTCAAATTCGAGAATTTTCAACTAATATTCAAAATTTTCAATCGAGAACTTCCCGTTGACACTAGAAAACTTTCAATTTCTAATTTTTCATCTCACAAACGTAGATTTTGGGGATGAAAGCTCCCGGATCTACAGGAGCTTTCGAAATCACACTATGGTTGTCTTCTTCGATCGGCGACGAGGGTGACGCCGTCTCCTCTCCACGGCTAGATGCCGCTGCGGAGCAGCTAGATGGGTGGGATCTTGCAGCACTGCATGAGCCATGGCCTCCTCTGCACCTGGTTTAGTTGCTGGGGACTGAGTGAACCTACGGGAGTGGAAGAAGGCGATGAGCCGCATGGCATTGTGAGGACTGAGGAGGCAGCAGCCAGATTTCGTCGACGATTTGATGCGGCATGGCATTGTGAAGGAGAAAGCAGGGAACGGGAGAGAACACCAAGGGACATGCATGCCAACTCGAAATTAGCAAAACCAAAGTAAAAATTGCTCAACCAATGTTAGGCAGAGTTGATCAGCGATGCTTGATAGTGTTTCTGTGTTTGCTACATTCCTATAGGATTCCATTCCATCGAAATTCCTCCTAAAATCCCAAATAGAGCCTTACCTTTTCCTTTGCTCGAAATAGGCCATTCCTCGTAACAAAGTAGTACAGGAGAAAATTTTGCTTTACAATTGTATCGGATTGGAATGACAGCATGGTAAACACCTACAACACAACCTCAACTTATTTGTATTAGCCAAAGCATGACGTTGTTATAGTAATATATAAGTTATTCCCGAGGAGTCGTCCCACATAATCAATCACATACAAGCACAAAGATGAACATTAAAGAACACAAGAAATATAATCCTGAGCCTTTCTTCATTATTATCAACACGAGAGGTGTACAAAATAATGAGGCCTTTGGCCCCTATTTATGTCCGCGCGGAGTGAGGTCGCGCCTTAGAAGCTGCTTCCTTGAGAGTCCGTCCACTTCAGTTTGTCGAGAGCTGCGCCAGGTACCGTACTTTCTTGATACTCTGGTCTCTAAATCTAATTACATGTTGTCACGCTAATGCTGGGATTGACACAATGAGTAGGAAAATTTCGCACCTCCTTAATTGGTTTGATCCTAATGGCTCTAGTTTTGTTCCCAGTAGAGAGAGGGATAAAATAATCCTAAACACCAATTAGGGCCTTAACCGATAGGCAGAGAGTCTGCAAGGGGATAGAATAGAATAGCATCCAAGGTGGATCTATAGTAATTCATAGATATTCAGTTGAATATCTAAATTTTTTAATAAAAAATTTACTATATATAAAATATAACATATACATACTAGTAGTTGGACCAAATAGGTCCTATCCATACTCATTCAGCAAGTTCAGCCTAAATTAGTGCCGGCACATTTCCCTCTTCGGCTCTCCCAAGCCCAAATTGGTGCTCACTCCTCTTGGCCCATTTTCCTCTAGTCTCGCTCACCTACTCAGTGTATCACTCAAGTCTTGTCTCTCCTCTCCGTAAGAATTGTATAACATGGCAATCAAATCATCATGAGTGGACGTGCTGCCACTGATAGCTATTTAAACCATAGTAGTAGGAGCAAGACATGCACAAATATACGACATACTGGCTACTGCAAATCCTCCAACTACTCAGAAGCTTTGCCACTAGAGTGCTATGGTCCTTCATGCATTCCCATCATGATATTCACCACCTTGCTGCTGGGCATGGTCATGGTTGCTCCATCTTCCCCGAGCAACTATACCGATGACCTCACCGCCGTGCTCGCTTTCAAAGCCGAGCTCTCTGATCCTCTCGGCGTTCTTCACAATGGCTGGACTAGTAATGTGTCATTCTGTCGCTGGACCGGCGTGTCGTGCAGCCAGCAAGCTTAGCGAGTGACTGCATTGGAGCTGCCCAATGGTCCGCTCCAAGGAGAGGTCACCCCTCACCTCGGTAATCTCTCTTTTCCCTCTGTCCTTAACCTCACCAACACCAACCTCACAGGCTCTATTCCAGCTGATCTTGGAAGATTAACTCGTCTTAGATATCTTAATCTTGGACACAATACTTTACCAGATGTTATTCCCTCTACACTAGGAAACCTCACAGAGCTTCAAGCTCTTTGGCTAAATCATAACCATCTCTCTGGGCTAATCCCACCAGAGCTGCAAAATTTGCATAACCTTAGGTACATGGTTCTTGTGGAGAATTACTTAACTGGTAAAATACCAAAGGATCTGTTCAATAACACATAGTCGTTAGACTATCTATCCTTTGGAAACAACAGCCTATCAGGGCCAATACCAGATGGTATTGGCTCCTTGCCCTTGCTTACATACCTTAACCTCCAAAGCAACCTACTCTCTGGCCAAGTACCTCCAACCATTTTCAACATGTCAGTCTTGCAAACCTTGAAACTTGGGCGCAATTACAATCTAACCGGTCCTATCCCTAACAACGCTAGCTTTTGTCTCCCCATGTTGGAAGTCATCTCCCTCACTCGGAACAATTTCACAGGTCAAATTCCAGCAGGATTTGCAGCGTGCAAGCACATCCAAGTAATTGTTTTGTCCGTAAATCTCTTTGCGGATATCGTGCCAACATGGCTTGCTAAATTGCCACGGCTCACTATCCTTTCTTTGGGTGGAAATCACCTTGTGGGATCAGTCCCAAATGTGCTTAGCATTCTCACTATGCTCAGTATACTTGACCTATCATACTGCAACCTAAACGGAGAGGGGAAATTTTACCATCCTTGAAGGGGAAGAGGTACCAAATTTGAGCCGTTGATCACACTGATCGAACGGCTGAGATTTGGCAGTACCTAGTGGTACCGGACGCGAGGTACCAAGAGGTACCAAATTTTGAGCCGTTGATCACACTGATTGAACGGTTGGATCTAATTTGGTACCTCTTGGTACCTTGTACCTCTTGGTACCTCCTCAAGGATAGGAAAACTGCTCAAACGGAGAGATTCCTACAGAATTGGGTAAAATGAGGCAGCTCATGTATTTTCACCTTTCATCAAACCAGCTAACAGGAGCTTTTCCTGCTTACATTGGCAACTTGTCTAATTTGTCTTTGCTACAACTAAGATCAAACTTACTGACTGGATCTGTTCCAGCAATTTTTGGGAACATCAGGTCTCTGATCTCTCTTGTCATTGGAGATAATCTCTTTGACGGGAAGCTTGACTTCTTGGCCAGTCTTTCCAATTGCAGGCAACTCCAGTACCTCAAGATATCAGCAAATTCTTTCATTGGGAGCCTCCCCAGCTTTATCGGAAACCTATCCAGAAAGTTGCTAGCTTTTGATGCTAGTAGCAATAAGTTAACTGCCGAGGTTCCAGCTACAATATCAAATTTAAGTAATCTAAATTTGTTAGATCTTTCAAATAATCAACTAAGCAATATAATACCAGAATCTGTCATGATTATGGAACACCTTGGGCACCTTAACCTCTCTTACAATGGTATGTTTGGCTATATCCCGGCAAAAATTGGTATGCTAAAGAGCCTAGAACGTATATTTCTCGACAACAACAAGTTCGTCGGCCCTATACCAGATAGCATAGGTAATCTCAGCATGCTACAGCACATCTCCTTTTCCTGTAACCATCTATCTTCCACTATACCGGCAAGTTGACTTATATTGATACTCTTGTCCATCTAAACCTGTCCGATAACTCCCTAACTGGTGCATTAGCTTTTGATTTCAGCCACATGAAAGGAATAGCCCAAATAGATATCTCTAATAATCTCTTGGTTGGTGACCTCCCAAATTCCTTTGGACTGCTTGAAATGTTGAATTTCCTCAATCTGTCACACAATTCACTAGAAAATTCAATCCCAGATTCTTTTTGCAATTTAACTAGCTTAGAAATATTGGACCTATCTTCTAACTTTCTGGGAAGATACCAAAGTACTTGGCTAACTTCACCATTCTTACTAATTTGAACCTCTCGTTCAACAAGCTGGAAGGTCAAATACCACATGGAGGAGTTTTCTCAAACATCACCTTGCAATCTGTAATGGGGAATGCTGGATTGTGTGGCTATCTATGCCTAGGGCTCTCGCCATGCCTGGAGAATTCTCACTCATCTACTAGACACTTGCTAAAATTTGTACTTTCTCCTGTCACCATAGTACTTGGGGCTATATCAATGTTCTTGTGTTCAGTTATTGTAAAGAAAAGACAGAAGCAGGGATTTGCAACATCATCTGCTGGTATGGATGATGTGGTTAGCCACAGATTAATATCCTACCGTGAGATTATCCGCGCCACTGATAACTTCAATGAGGATAACATGCTGGGAGTTGGGAGTTTCGGCAAAGTTTTCAAGGGCAAACTGGACGATGGTTTGGTGGTCGCGATAAAAGTCCTCAACATGCAAGCTGATCAGGCTATGAGAAGCTTTGATGCCGAATGTCAAGTGTTGCGGATGGCCAGGCATCGTAACTTGATAAAGATATTGAATACTTGTTCCAACTTGGATTTCAGAGCACTGCTGCTGCAGTACATGGCCAATGGTAGCTTGGAGGCACACCTGCACACCGAAAGCAGATCATACATGAGATTCCTCACGAGGTTGGACATCATGCCTGATGTGTCAATGGCAATGGAGTATCTGCACCATGGTCACCACGACGTTGTCCTCCACTGTGACTTGAAGCCTAGCAATGTGCTATTCGACGAAGAGATGACTGCGCATGTGGCAGACTTTGGCGTCGCAAAATTACTGTTTGGTGATGACAACTCCATGGTTTTTGTAAGCATGCCAGGGACAATCGGGTACATGGCACCAGGTAATTGCACCTGATCATTTTTAAGCAGGTTCTTTTGTAAGATATATATGTGTAGGCGTTATTTAGCTAACAAACATCTCTTGTTCAAAAAAAAAAATCCTTGGGACAGAGTATGCACTCGTGGGAACAGCATCACGGAAGAGTGATGTTTTTAGCTTCGGAATCATGCTGCTTGAAGTCTTAACCGGGAAAAGGCCCACGGATCCCATGTTTGTTGGAGAGTTGAGCCTTAGGCAATGGGTTTGTCAAGCATTTCCTGTGAACGTTATCGATGTTGTTGATGACAAGCTACTGCAAGGCGAAGAAACAAGTCATGGCTTTGATCACCAAACCAATGGTACTTCAATGGTGTCATCTTCTACTAGCTGGAGTGGCAACTCTCTTGTGCCAATATTCGAGCTTGGTTTGATGTATTCAAGTGACTCCTGACCAGAGGACGAGCATGATCGACGTGGTTGCGAATCTGAAGAACATCAAGAAGGATTACTCTGCTTCTGCTTCTACACAGGCAATGCAAAGGGCCCAACGTTGATAGGCAGACCTATCTGACACTATGTCTGGGGTCACCATGAGTTCCAGTTAATACTGTATGATGTGTTTCCCTTACCTTTACAACTTACAAGTTGTCTGGACAAGAGCTTTTCCCCCGGCTAGCATGTCAAGCATGATGGTGCTACTGCTAATTACTGGACCTATATATAGGCTGCCTTCTTTTCGGCTTGGGTTTATTGGCTTTTGTACAGCGCTACAGTACTCATTTTTAAACAGTGCGTTTTTTAAGGCGGGTCTACATAAAGATTATAGTAGAAACTGTACCGAGATTAGTTGTACTGGCAAAAATCGCATACAATTATTTTTCTCTGGGTATTGTCTCTCGTGAACAGTCAGAATTCAAAATTTTAAACCAAAAACCAAAACGACAGCCCAAAAAAACCCACCCATATATCTGTCATGATTTGTACCAGATATATAGCAGAACCCTGCAGAGGCTTGAGAATTCCGAATTACTGATGCTACCGATCACCAATTCACCATTCTCAGAGGTCTTGCACCACATGCACGGGAATTTATACCTCCATTGCAAGTATTGGTTGCATGAAATGGAATTAACCTTTGCCTTATTTCGTTGTTAGCTGTGAAGCATCACGAATCTTACATCTTATGTGTTCGCTTTCCTGGAAGCTCTGGCCAAGTTGCAGATTTGTGTTGGCAGCAAACCAGACACCAGGGAAAATGACGAGGAGAAAGAAGCAGACGAAGATCCTCTTCTGAAGTCTTAATTAGTTAGCATTTTAAACACCTAAATAACCCCATGTAAAGACTAATCCGAAATGATAGATCCAAATTTTTGCATGACTTCCTTAAATGAAAACTTGACCGGTACAGAGGCCGGAATTATTTTCCATTATCTAAAAAAAAATGCACAACTTCTTGCACAAGAATTTTTACGATCCTTGGTTGAATTTGCCAAGTTCAGCAATGCTATTGGAAAGGTAAATCTTTAGTTGCTACTTATGAGTAATCAATATTCTATCATTCATGTCATGTAGCCTTTCCTTTTTTATGCTAATCTTAAATTGCCTCATGATTTAAGCTAGTGTTTTAGTGGTATGTTTTGTTTATTTTGAATGTTTATGATCATTTATAATGTATTATTGTATCACTAATTTTGCTACTTTGATGCATAGATGACTAATCTCTACTCACTAGAAACATATTTATATATTTTAAGGATGCACTTTCTATTGTTGAGGTACTTTTGTTATATTTCTCTCTTTTTATGGTCTACTTCTCTTCTATTTATATATGAATTTGAATTGTACAAGAGTAAAATATTATGTTTGTGTCAATTTAGCTTAGACTTTGAAGGCAGTAGGCGGCAGGATCCATTCATGGTGGCGGTGCAGCAGGATGCATGCATTGTGGTGGTGGTGGGATGCGTCTGGGCGAGGAGGAGGCGGTGGGATCCAGATGTGGTGTGACGGCAGCGACATGCGGGTGTGGTGGCAAAGGAAGGAGTGGCTAAGAGCAACTCCAGCAGGGCCCCTACTTGACCCCTCAAACCTCATATTTGAGAGTCAGAGCAAAAAACTGAACTCCAACAGGGCCCCTACTTGGCTCTCAAAAATAGGAGGCCTCTCAAATGAGGCCTCCAAGCCCTCATTCCTAGGGGCCCCCTACTCCGGCTCTCATTTTTCAGCTTTCTCGTTTTTTGTGGAACATTTGTGCTTTCAATTTAAATTCGGAACAAATTTGAATATTCGTATTTGAATATTCGTATTTGAATTCATATTTGAATTCGGAACAAATTTGAATTTAAATTTGAATGTTATGTGATGAACTTTGTGCTTTCAATTTAAATTCGGAACAAATTTGAATTTAAATTTGAATATTCGTATTTGAATTCGTATTTGAATATTCGTATTTGAATTTGGAACAAATTTGAATTTAAATTTGAATGTTATGTGATGAACTTTGTGCTTTCAATTTAAATTCGGAACAAATTTGAATTTAAATTTGAATATTCGTATTTGAATTGATATTTGTGCTTTCAATTTAAATTCGGAATAAATTTGAATTTAAATTTGAATATTTGTATTTGAATTCGTATTTGAATTCATATTTGAATTCGGAACAAATTTGAATGTTATGTGATGAACTTTGTGCTTTCAATTTAAATTCGGAACAAATTTGAATTTAAATTTGAATATTCGTATTTGAATTCGTATATTTAAATATTGTCCCTCATTGTGAAATCATAAATATTTTATTGTGTATTGTGCTTTTGTCCCATACATATGCATATAGTGTGTGAGGAAATAGAGGGAATTGAGAAGTAGGGGCCCTGTTTTGAGGGCTCCTGCTGGAGTGCAGCCCAGAAAACAGGGCCCTCAAAAATAGGGGGAGCCCTCAAATGAAAAGTAGGGGCCCTGTTTTGAGGGCTACTGCTGGAGTTGCTCTAAGGAGGAGTTAACAAGAGTTGCAACTAAACACACCCTTTTGGGACTCCAAGCACATCCTGGTGTAATACCCTGCTATTTAGTACCATATTACCGGTTTTAACTTGGATTGCACTAGCATATAACACTTGTTGACCCAAATTCTGGTTAACCTTTTTTAAACAAAGCGACATTGAAAGTCCAAGAGAGGTGCTACGCATGTGTGCCCGCTCATACCTCACTACATGGGCCACACATGCGTGTGGCCCATGTAGTGGCACACGATACAAGTCATGTACCGAGAAGTGTTTTTGGGTATTTCACGCTGACGAGGGCGATAGTCCATTAAAGGGGGAGGGGAGAATGTAACACCTCACCCTTTAGTACCACATTGATAGTTTAACTTGAGTTGTGATTTTGCGTGCCTATGCCGTCACTTCAAATTCATTGAGCTGGAGTTGGGTCACGAAGTTGAAATTTCACATGCATCACTGGGTAGTTCAAGAAGGCATTCTGTAACTATCATGACGTTAGCACTGAATGAAATCACCTCCTATTTACAGTGTATACATAATCCATATGTCTGCTTTACTCCAGGAAAGTTCGGTGCATTGCGCCCAGCGTGTGGCGAGATGTGAACCAATCAACTCCTTAGTCTTCTGTCAGCTACTTAGGCCCCGTTTGGCATAGCTCCACTTCACAAGTGGAGCTGTTTTTTTTTACTTCACAAGTGGAGCTGAGTGGAGCTACTTTTTTCAGCTCCACCCAAGGAGCTACTTTTGTCTCAGCAGGTTTTAAGGGACTCCTTAGGTGGAGCTATTTTGTTCTACCCCGTTTGGCACAAAACGGCTCCAAACGGCTCCAAACAGCTCCCAGGAGCTGGTGGTGGAGCTGTGCCAAACGGGGCCTTAGCTGTCTAGGCTCGGCTGCCCTCGCTCCTCGGCACGCATTAAATGTTCGACAATGAAGTAAGGTACATATCATGATCAAAGAAACACACTATCCGGTTAAAAAAAATCATTCCATAATGTGTGCAGTTAAATATTCTAAACTTTGGTTATAAATAACTTTTTAATTATTTAGATTGGATATATAAAAATAGTACACGTAGATTTGTCTCAAATTTTTTTATAATATTATAATTTTATTATACTATATTAATATATTACAATAAAAATTAGTTGGTGTTGTATTTTAGGGACGGTGTCTATATCAAAAACGACTTCCCTTTTTGGCTGAGGGGAGTAAATCAAAGAAGTTGATATTACTTCTTGCACTGAAAAGAACATGAGTTATGATTTTGCCTGTGCTTGCCGTCACTTCAAATTTTTTGAGATGGAGTTGGGTTATGAAGGTAGACCTTGACTTGGAGTATTGGATTCCATTTATAGAGCCGTCTACTTCAGATAGCAACTCAATGTGGAATCTCTCAAGACTCCAGCAAGACCTCGAGCAGGGCGATACATGTGCGAGAGTCTAGTTAGTGGGCAAACACAAAATATCTATACAGAATTACGGAAAAGCGATGGAAGTAACAAGTCAAAAGTCTGCCTTTGCAGTAAGTATGCGTACAAATTAATTTGTGTGTATGTGTGTGCCCCATTCTTTTTCTTCAGTTGAGGCCTTCGATCAAGTTATTTGGCAAAACACTGAATGCTTGTTCCAGTTAAATACCAACTATATTTGTCATGCACGTAAATTTTTTAACTTTACCTTTATCCTCTAATATTTTATTAAGAGCATCATTCTTAATTGTGAACTTGGAATAGTTTTCATAAGATTTAGTTCTAGAATGAAGATACATTTCAGTCATTTCTTTCATTTTAATCTTATTATCCCCATAATAAGAGCAAGTATAATCAGATTTAAATTTCAGTAATTCCCTAGTAGTACTATTCAATTTCAATTCACAAAACACAATTTAAGTAAGATGAAGGAATAGCATGTATAGAAATTACATATAAAGCAATAGCATCCAAGCAATCATAATCATGATTAGATTTGAGATATTCTGGTTCATATAAAGTATTCTTAAGTTGACTAATAATAGTGGAATGATCAATTTTTAGCTTAGCCATTTTATTATGTAAGTACAAGCAAGATTCATAATTAGGATCAAAATTAATGGATTTGAGCCTAAAAATTTCTAGGTTCAAGTTATCAGTCATAATGTCCTCATTAATAATTATTTTAGCTTGTTTTTTATTTGTTGTTCAACAGCAACAAGAGGGGTATACCTCAATCACTGTAGAGCTCGTCATGCTGGTGAAATCATAGGCCTTCTTCTTGCTACAGGAGTCGTCCTCGTCGTCCTCTGTCCCTAAGTCCACAACGCTCATGTTGACGTTCTTAAGAGTGGAAGGACTCAGTTGACGAATTTACGGTAGTTGTGCTTCTTGGCCTTCGCGTCACAAGCTTATGGATGCCTTCGAATGTCCTTCTTCTCTTTGTCCTTCAGATTAGGGTACTTGGCTCGAATGTGGTTTGGCTAACCGCAGCTGAAATATGTGATAGGGCCACATCTCCTCTTGTTCCTCATGTTGTTGTAGGCTCTTGTGAATTTTTTGATTTTGAGGGTTAAGTCATATAGTCTCTCTAACTACTCATCGCTCAAGGAGTGCAATACGAACAATAAAAATCCAAAAGAACTAATGTCAAATGTATCAAAAGAGCTACTTTGAGAAGAGTCAACTACAAGTGTCATTAACTCTGTCTAGCAGAGAGCGAGATAAAGTTAATCTCATGCGTCTTTAACCTCGTATAGAGCTTATTCATGGTAAGCTCACTTATGACAGTGTTGTTATTGATGTAAGTAATTTTCATCCCCCAAACACTCACATCAAGTGCACCCAACAGTTGGCATGTATTCTTAGATTCAGTGAACACAAGGCCAACAACACGTAAATCATAAATGATCTTGGAAAACATTCCCCAAAGCTCATCCAAAAAGTCACAAGGTTTTTGCTCGATTTTTGAGTATTTTCTTCTTCAGTTGTTTCTATCTCATTTTCTTGATCATGGTAGAGCTCTCATGGTAATCGGCGAGGGTCTTCCAGATCTCATGAGCATATCTCAAGTGAATGACACACTTAAACTTAGATCGACCAAGCTCTTAAATCAGAAAATTATGAGTCTTGTTGTTTGCCTCTGCATCTGGTATAATCACCTCGTCATTGGTTGGCACCGCATACGAATTCTTGATTTTGATCCAAATTGCGTGCCCTCGAGTCTCAATGTAGAATTGCATATTGAAGGACCATGTGAGAAGATCTATAATAGTATTGTGATGAACCATTGCAATATTTGTGGAGTGGCCAATTGGTTTTACAAGTATTGCATTTGTTTAGGGCTGTTTTCTAGAAGTGTCAAGAAAATCGGAACTACTGCAGGTGTTTATGCAGTAGTTCTGGTATAGTAATTGCGGTACTACTGAATTTCCCAGAAAACAGGTTTTTGGGATTTGAATCATGGATTGAGTTGGAATGACCTAGGTCATTGGTTTAAGGTTTCATGATGCATGTCTTGGCTAATGTAGATCAAGTTGTGAAGAACTTGTGCTTTGAAACCATTTCTTGATTTCTAGATGTGCAGGGTTGCTTGGAATCAACTATCATCAACGATGAGAATCAGAGCTAGGCTCATGGAGAGGTTGAGGCTCAGAATGATCAAGGATGTCGGGTGAGACAGTGAGCTCAAACATGATACAAGAAAGATAGGAAATGTTGAAGGCGAGTTTAAACGGCGGGATAGCGCTATGTGGCTTGCACGGGCCAAGTGAGATGTGGTTCGAAGGAACTGAGATGAGAGAGACTTGGCAAGTGTGGCAAGTCGATGGTGCACCTACACATGGCAAGCATGGCGATTGCTTGTAGTGGTTGGTGATGATCGGGTCAAGAAAGGGTATTTTGATAGTTTGACCAAAATATCAGAAACCATCTTGGATCTAAACCACAGCGCATGGGTGATGTGTTGGAGAGCGGTTTAGGTCAAGGTGGAGCTGGTTTAGTCAAGACGAATCAAGGCTAAGGATTTAGCAGATATACACTTATGTGCTTTGAAAAGCGTGCGTAATTGAACTTGTGTGAGTAAAACCCGTGTGTGGGGTTAACAGATTTTCCCAATTGTAATAGTGGATAGTGTCTACTAAGGTGAATAGGTGGCTGGTGCCCACCTATAAAAGGGGTTGGGATGGAGACATGTGGGTTAACCATCTAACTCCTCTCTCATGTGCTTCAAGTCTAGGGTTAGGGTTTGAGAGTGTAGTGCCTTGGGTACTCACTGTCCTCCAAGATAAAGTGCCATCTTCTTGCTACAGGATTCGTCCTCTGTCTCTAAGTCCACAACACTCATGTTGATGTTCTTAAGGGTGGCAAGGATTCAGTTGACGAATTTACGGTAGTTGTGCTTCTTGGCCTTCGCGTCACAAGCTTATGGATGCTTTCGAATGTCCTTCTTCTCTTTGTCCTTTAGATTAGGGTACTTGGCTCGTATGTGGTTTGGCTAACCGCAGTTGAAATATGTGATAGGGCCACAACTCCATGGTTTCTGTAAGCATGCCAGGGACAATCGGGTACATGGCACCAGGTAATTGCACCAGATCATTCTTAAGTAGGTTCTTTTGTAAGATATATATGTGTAGGCGTTATTTATCTAACAAACATCTCTTGTTCAAAAAAATCCTTGGGACAGAGTATGCACTCATGGGAAAAGCATGACGGAAGAGCGATGTTTTTAGCTTTGGAATCATGTTGCTTGAAGTCTTCACCGAGAAAAGGCCCACGGATCCCATGTTTGTTGGAGAGTTGAGCCTTAGGCAATGGGTTTGTCAAGCATTTCCTGTGAACGTTATCGATGTTGTTGATTACAAACTACTGCAAGGCGAAGAAATAAGTCATGGCTTTGATCACCAAACCAATGGTACTTCAGTGGCGTCATCTTCTACTAGCTGGAGTGGCAACTCTTTGTGCCAATTCTTGAGCTTGGTTTGATTTGTTCAAGTGACTCTCCTGACCAGAGGACGAGCATGAACGACGTGGTTACGAAGCTGAAGAACATCAAAAGGATTACTCTGCTTCTGCTTCTACACAGGCAATGCAAAGGGCCCAACGTTGATAGGTAGACCTATCTGACACTATGTCTGGGATCATCATGAGTTCCAGTTAATAATGTGTAGCACCCCACCTAACCGTATGGGATACCACTATGGAACATCATTGCCAAAGTGAAAAATAAATAAGAGCAACAAAAGAAATTACAAAAAATTTAGAATTTTTTAACACTTTAATAGAGAACCAACAGAAGCTGGAATATATATTTAAAACATGGGACCGGTCTACTTCTAACCAAATAAAAACGAATGAAACAACAAAACAATGGCAACTACGGTGCTGAAAACTCGAGTGCTCCCACCCATGCATGATGCTATCACTCCACTGGCCTTTTACCTGAGACTGAAAAGGGCAAGCGTGAGATTTGGAAATCTCAGCAAGTACCCAACAACGGTCGCAACACAAAAGTAAAGAGAAGTAATGCAACCACGTGAAATAAAGGATAAGCATCACAAGTGAACAACGGTACAAGATGAAAGCAACGAACAACTGATATTGGAGATACTGTCATAAATAGGAGATGGATATCATGGAGACTGTGTATTAAAGATAGTTGTTATGTGACAAGTTAAAGCAAGTTAAAGCAAGGGTGCCGGTGACCTCATCCCACATACCCGGTTATATGAGAATAGCCAGGCACAACCTTGTCCTCGACTGTATAACCGCAGACGGGGTGTAATATCCTGTGTAATGAGAATGTACAACCCCCGTACATTACCAGGTTGGGTGGAAATGACCCCTATATGTGGGTAGTCCCGGCGTGATAACCCTTAGTTCGTTATTTAGCGAATTAACCATGATATAATTAGAGAGTTGTGATTGAATTAAGGTAAAGTTATGAGAGTAACGATTTAATACAATGAGATCGGAGAGATGGGATTGATGATAAGGTAACTGATACATCATGGACAGATCATAAAGTATGAATTGGAGGAAACTAAGAGATGGCGAGGATAAGGCTATAATAAAGTTATGAGAAGTGAAAATATGCGCTAAGGTTGAAAATTGAAAGATATAGTTTCTGATACGAGAATTATGTGGAATGGTAAAATGGTGATAACGAGATAAGAATTATTCTAATAAGGTATTACAATATAGCACACACAAGGGTTGACAACCAAGCAAGTTTTATTATGCGATGAGTGATTATTAGTCCAATTAACAGATATTAAACGCATCAATCATAACTCACATATGAAATCATACAAGTAATGGATCATAATCTTAGGAAGAATAACATAGCAACCCTAATGCTAACGATTGCTAGTGGTTCAAACCTAGACTTGGAACATGTTCAAATGCTACCCCCACATTAATGATTTAAGTATAAATTCTGAAACACATATTAAAGACTTTAATTCCAGTGTATTATTGATCGAGCATTCTAATAAACCTAAGAGCAAGTGAACAAGTTAGCCCAGAACGTTGTTGTATGAATATAGTATTAAAAGTCTATAACTAGGCAAGCACGAACGGTATAATAATAAACAGACGAGTATCAGCAATATGTTAATGACCAGGCAGCTTTAATGATATGATACTAGCTAGGTAACTTTGGTGATATGATAATAACCAGGTAACTTTAGCAATTTGCCAGGTGACTTTAGCGATATGACAATGATCAGGTAACTTTAGTGATATAATAATGATCAGGTAAGCTTGAGTGATTTGATAATTGTAATCAATGGCAAGGTGGCAAATAATCAGGAAATATGTGATATGCGAAACGTAAAGGTTACGGCCGCGAAGTACTTGCCTTGCGCACGCTCGACGAACACGCTGCACGATCGATCCGAAATGCGCAACTGCCCAGCTGCTCCCTCAACAGCTGCGTGCGAACGGCTTGCTAGCTCCCACAGTCGAGAGAAACCCTGTTCGGCCACGCGAACGGTCGTTCGGTAGAGCGAAACGCTATTCGACCGAACAAATCGTCGTTCGACCGTGTGAAACCACGTTCGGCCATGCGAACGGACGTTCGGCCGCGCCTCTGTCCCCGTCCATCGGCAGCCACCGCCGCTGCCCGCCATGTGTGCCGCCACCAGCTGCCGTCGTGCGCTGTCGCTGGCACGCGTGCATGCGGCATGTGGGCGTGCGTACGAGTGCGCGTCGCCGCCGCCGCTACCGCTTCCCGTGGCGTGCGTGTGCGTGCGTCGTGGCACTGCCGTTCGTGCCGCCACCGCCGGAGCCGCCGCCAGAGCGCGCCGCCGCCACCGGCCGGCCGCCCGCTTCGATCGTCATGCGCAGCCGCGCGCATAGGCGCATGCTCATGTGTGCGGCGCGTGCACTATCGCGCGCGTGCCGCCGCCGCAGCTCTCCGGACCGCCGCCGCCAGGCCGGGCGCCGCCGTCGCATGCGTGCAGGCGCACGGGTGAGAGGAGGGACCGAGGAAGAGAGAGGAAGAGAGAGAGAGAGAGAGAGATAAAAGGAGGTTGGATGGAAGAAGTTGTAAACGGGAGAGAGAGTGTTAGATTAGAGATAGGAGAGAGAGTTAGTTATAGGGTATTTTTTTCTCTTTTTGTTTTTGAGGGTGCTACATAATGTATGATGTGTTTCCCTTACCTTTACAAGTTGTCTGGACAAGAGCTTTTCCCCTGGCTAGCATGTGTGTGTATATATATGAGTATATGTACGTACGTACGTATACATGTACATGTATATGCATATAGATGTAGATTTGTACCAAATATATAGCAGATCCCTGCAGAGGCTTGAGAATTCTGAATTACTGATGCGAGCACCAATTCACCATTCCCAGAGGTCTTGCACCACATGCATGGGAATTTATACCTCCATTGCAAGCATTGGTTGTATGAATTGGAAATAATCTTTGCCTTATTTCGTTGTTTAGCTGTGAAGCATCACGAATCTTACATCTTATGTGTTCGCTTTTCTGGAAGCTCTGGTCAAGTTGCAGGTTTGTGTTGCCAGCAAACCAGACAGCAGGGAACACTACTACAGAAAGCCTCATAGGAGACGCCTCATCACAGACGGTTTTGTGAAACCGTCTCTGATGAACACTATTACGCACGGTTGTAATTAGGAGGCCGTCTGTGGTATTTGTGGCGGGAAAATGGATTTTCACAGCGTTATTACCTAAGTATCACGCACGGTCTGTATTAAAAACCGCTCGTGATAATCTCAGATATCGCGCACGGTTTTAATAAAAACCGTCGTGATAAGTTAGTTATCACAAACGGTTTTTAATCAAAACCGTCAGGATATTCACGACGTTTTTAGTTAAAACCGTGCGTGATAATGGCTAAGGCATTTATTGCGCCGCTCGCATCGCATCTGTCTTCATTTCGATCCACGATCTAGTGGTTGCTTTACTCTTTCGCTCTGGAGGCAAGCTTGGCGATTTCAGGCCACTTAATTTGGTGGGAGGAGGCAGATATTGAGCTTTGAAGCTACTTATATTTTCCCGGTTGCTCTAGATATGGTTAGTAATGAATTTCATTTTTTCTTTGCATGCATTACAAATTTGTTCTAGATTTGGTTAGTAATGAATTTCATGCTCTAGATATAAGTAATTGGTGAGTGTTATTAATTGAAGATAGTTTGCAATAATAGTTGTTGTGTTTATAATATGAATTGAGCTAGCAAATTAATAAGCCTCAATATAATACATGTGGCCGATATATATGTAGTAGTAATTAGTTAATTTAATTTGTAATACTAAGTTGTTATATATGTACGTAACGTAGGACCGAAGCTGGATGTATGCCGCTAGCCGTGTGAGTGAAGAGTACATTAATGGCGTGTCTGATTTTACAAGAGCCGCGAGAGGATATGTTGAATAAGGGGTGGAATATATGTACCGTCCATGCACCGATCATGCGAGAATTTAAAGATGTTTAAGAACCGAGGCAAATTGAAGCGCACTTGATTCGGAGGGGTTTCAAAAGGGTTATACGTGTTGGACCATCATGGCGAAGTCAACGATCATATGCCGCCGGATGATATTGCGGTGAAGTTAATGAAATGCCGCGGATGACATCGCGGTGAAGTGAATGAAATGCCGCGGACGACATCGCCGGTGAAGTGAATGATATGTGCGGATGATGTCGATTGTTGTGCGACCAGATAGGTTGCACGACGACAACTGGATTAGATGCTTCGCGATGTAGAAGAGAACTATGATGAGAGAGAGTATGTTAAATTCGGGCTTGATGGAGGACTCGGAGAAACCTTTGTTCACGTGCTGCGGTCAAAGTACACGCGTTGTCGGCCGTGCTTGAACTGTTGAAATTGAAGGCAAGCAACGGTTGGTCCGACAAGAGTTTCACAAAGATCGCTAGGTCTTTTAGCCGACATGCTTCCGGAGGGAAATGAGTTGCCTAAAACCACGATAAAGCCAAGAAGGTTCTTTGTCCATTGGGAATGGAAATAGAAAGAATGCATGCATGTCCGAACGATCAGTATCCTCTACAGTAAAGAGTATGCAGACATGCATGTATGTCCGTGTGCAACGCATCCCGATACAAACGTAATAATCAATCGGATGACGGCGAGGAACAGAGGCGAAGAAAGGACCGCCGCTAAGGTGGCATGGTATTTTCCTATAATTCCCGCTTGAAAAGGTTTTTGCAAATCCAAAGGAGGCAAAATCATTGCGTTGGCACTCGGAGGAGCGGAAGAAGGATGGAATGCTAAGACACCTTGCGGATTCTCGCCAAAGGAGAAACATCGATAGGAGTTTTGCGACTTCGTGCAGAACCAAGGAATATTAGGTTTGGACCGAGTACGATGGAATGAATCCTTTCAAGAGCATGAGCGCAGACATAGCACATGGCCCGTGACTCTCTGCATGTATAACCTTCCTCCTTGGTTGTGTATGAAGCGAAAGTATATCTTGTTGTCGATACTTATCCAAGGGCCGAAGCAACCTGGGAATGATATCGATGTGTACCTAGCACCATTGGTGGAAGATCTAAAAGTACTGTGGAACGAAGGGGTACAGGTATGGGATGCATACAAACGAGAGAACTTCACTTTGCGCACCTTATTGTTATGCACCATAAATGATTATCCTGCCCTTGGTAACCTATCGGGCCAGAGTACTAAAGGTGCGAAAGCTTGTACCCACTGTTTAGATGGTACCGAGAGTGTGTGGTGAGACACTCACGCAAATCGTCTACATGCGTCACCGCGGTTCCTTCGGAGGGCTCACCCATACCGCAAGATGAAGAAACAATTTGATGGAGAGAAGGAAGACGGTTCAGCTCCAAGGCATTTAAGGGGAAACGAGGTTTATGATATGGTTAAGGATTTAGATGTTATCCTCGGAAAGGGACGTAAATTGAGGGCTCATGAGAAGAACACTAGCCGAAGAAGAGATCAATATTTTGGGACTTACCTTATTGGAAGTACCTAGATGTTCGACATCGCATCGACGCCATGCACGAGAAAAGAATGTATGTGACACTTGATTGGTCTCTTATCGAACATTCGTGATAAAACAAAGGACAGCGTCAACGCGACGGCTTGACTTGGCTGATATGGACATCGTGCCCGAGTTAGCACCGACAATGATAATGGACGAACGTACCTTCCCCTGCGTGTTACACTCTGTCCAAGGCCGAAAACAGAATCGTGCGCTGCTTGCATGGTGTCAAAGTTCCGTCTCGTTACTCCGCAACGTGAGGAAACTTGTTTCGATGCAAGATTTGAAGTTAAATGGCATGAAGTCTCATGATTGTCATGTGCTGATGACACGATGCTCCCTATTGCAATTAGAAATATTTTGCCGATCAAAGTTCGAGAGACACCATGAGGCTATGTTATTTCTTTAACACAATTGCTCGTAAGGTCATTGATCCCGAAGGACTAGATGCTTTGCAGACGAGGTGGTGATGACTCTATGTCATCTTGAAATGTATTTCCTCCTTCGCTTTTTCGACATCATGGTCCATCTCATTGTTCATGTTGTGTGGAGATAAAATGTGCGGCCCGTATTCCTACGTAGCATGTACCCATTTGAGAGGTTCATGGGAATTCTCAAGTCTTACGACGGAATCGATCTCGCGGAGGGCAGCATCGCCGAAGGTTATGCAAGCGAAGAGGTTATTGAGTTTTGTGTCGATTATATGGCATGATTCAACCGATAGGTGTGCCTCGATCTCGCCATGAGGGGAGGCTGAAAGGTATCGGAACTATCGGAAGGAAAGCAATCACTCGCAGATATAGACACGTATACTCAAGCCCATTTCACGGTCTTGCAACACATGATGAAGTGGCGCTTATGTCGACCAAAGACAAGGATGTGCTTCGCAATGTAATCCGAGCGCCGATGTTTGGATCATGAGACAACACAACGATCGGTTCAACCAATGGTTGAAGGAGGAAATCGCTAGGAGCTCGCCAAGTGAGACGATGACATGGTTAGCAAAAGGGCCAACATTTACAGTTGTGACATGGCAAGGATATGACATAAATGGGTACACATTTTATACACGCCTCGGGATGTTAAGAGCACTAACCAGAACAGCGGTGTCCGCATAGATGCGTTCAGTACCGATGGGTCGAGAAACTCGTACTATGGGTTCATAGAAGAGATTTGGGAGCTCGACTACGTGTTGTTCAAGATCCCCTTATTTCGCTGCCGTTGGGTGCATCTCCCACAGGTGAAGGTTGACAAGTACGGTGTCACTACCGTGGACCTGCAACGTGTCGGGTACAAAGACGAACCATTCGCACTCGCCAACCAAGTTGTTCAAGTTTCTATGTAACCGACCCGGCAAATAAGAGACGTCATGTAGTTCTTCATGGAAAAAGGAGAATTGTCGGAGTAGAGAATGTAGTGGATGAGGAAGAATACAATCAATTTGACGAGTTACCTCCTTTTGGAAAAGGCATAAGGCTCGACGACGAACAACGTGACGAAACTAGTTACGTACGCATTGATCATCATGAAGGGCTAATTTTTAAAGGAAATAAGCAAGTAGAATGATGTATATGTCTTATGTATATGTGAATTGGCATATTTGTATACAATAATGCATGTGTGTGATGTATGTGGCAAATGTGTCAAGAAATACATTGTGTTATATGTTGCCAAGGAAATAAGCAAGTAGAATGATGTATATGTCTTATGTATATGTGAATTGGCATATTTGTATACAATAATGCATGTGTGTGATGTATGTGGCAAATGTGTCAAGAAATACATTGTGTTATATGTTGCCAAGGAAATAAGCAAGTAGAATGATGTATATGTCTTATGTATATGTGAATTGGCATTTAAGCTGGTTGGTGTTGTAATGCAGCTGGTAGGTGCGGGTGTAAATGATTATCACATACGGTTCAACACTTTAGAACCGTCTGTGATATTATTATCACAGACGGTTCCACATTTCGAACCGCTCGTGATAATAATTTCACGACGGTTCTAAATGTGGAACCGCTCGTGCTAATCTGCTACATATTCCTCCGCTAGGGTTTTCCGCCGCAGTGATATACATCTAATTAAACTCGCGGCTCTCCCGCCTCCTCCTCCGTCGCCGCTGTAGGCCTCCTCCTCCGCCGCCGCCGTCGGCCTCATCCCCGAGCCTCCTACTGTGAGTACATTCAATCCTCCGTCGCCGCCGCCATCCCCGAGCCCCGAGCCCGCGCGCCGCCTCCTCTCCTCCTCCGCTGCCTCCTCGGACGAAGACGCCGCCGCAGCCTCCTCCTCCTCCGCCGCGCCTCCTCCTCCTCCGCCTCCTCGTGAGTGCATTCAATCCTCCGTCGCCGCCTCCTCGCTCTGTGATGATAATATCAAAACAGCAAATAATCTGTTGAGTTAGATTTGAGCTCCTTGGTATTTCGGCTATCTTGTTAGACCTTATTTAATTGGGCATATAAGTTTACATCTTTTGAGATCTGTTTGTGATGCAGATTATATTAATCTTGTGATGCAAGATAATCTTGTGTAGAACAGATCCTTTTATTCAATTGATCTATTTGTGATGCAAGATTAATCTTGTCTAGACATGTATTTTTGTGAGCTCAAATCTTTAATAATCAGATTATTGATGATGAGTGTCGATATTAGCATGAGATGGCCAAGATTTTCAATCTTGCGCAACTCAGATCGAGAGCAAATCTAAAACAATTAATTTGTGTAATGCTGGATTTAATTGTTTATTTGCTTAGAAGACATATTGTCATGTTATTTCAGCATGTTGGTGTTTATATTCATTGAATATTTACATGGTTATGAATGGCAAGATAGAATTATATGTTTACATGCAATTTATGTCATTCATGTTATGTTGGAAATATAAATTGAATTTAGTTGGAATTAAATATGGAACTAAGATAGGCACATTACCTCCTCTCTCTGTCCACATCACCCCCTCCCTTCTCCCCCCCCATCTCCCCCCCACTACTCCTCTCCTCTCTTCATATCATTGAGCATCATGTTTCCTCATCCAGTCCTAATAGACGCACAAATTGAGCAACATGTCTTCCACTCATTCTTCACCATCTTCGCCGGAGGAGTCCGCTCCAAAAGCAAAACGCCAAGGAAGAGGGCTATCGAAGAAGCCTGAGGGCCGATTTATCATCACACAGGTCAATGTATCTGGGGTGCCTCTCATTCCTAAGAAAACAGTAAGCGCATGGAGAAGAATGATCGGCATAGTTGCACGAGAACGAATTGAGATCACATTCAATTCGTGGAAGGACGTGCCTCCGACTCGGAAAAGCGAGCTGTGGACAGAAATTTTGGCGTCGTTTGAGATCCCAGAAGAACATCAAGACGCCGTGCAACGACAAACCTTACTAGCGGCGTGCAAAGCATGGAAGAACTTCAAGAGCACGCTTGTCAAGAAATATGTGGAGACAGCACAAACGCCTTATCATATATACCCATTCTTGGAATCACAATGGGAACAGTTCAAGGCGATGAAGATTACCGACGAGTTCAAAAGTACAAGTGCGGCGCACAAGGCCCTCCAGCAAAAACACCCACCCCACGCACTTGGCACACTGGGTATGCGGGTAAAATCTGCAGTGGGACGAGGGAGGATGAATCGCAGCCCAAAGAGACATCGCCCGCCATTTTCAAATATCCCTGATGACCGCGCTCGAAATTGGATTAGAGCAAGGTCATCTACAACGACATCGGGGACGTCTCCTTCGAAACCCTGCAGACCAGCAAGTGTCCCAATACCGTAAGATATCGAACGAACTACGTAGCTTGTAATTACTCCACAACCTCCTACGAAGTAAAATGACATGTCGTGTTCTTGCAGGAAGAGCTGAGTTTTGAATCTACGCTGGGATCATTCCAGGGACGAAGGGAGAATGATATGCTCTCCGCTGCCCTGGGAAACAAGGAGCACCCAGGCCGTACGAGAGGCCTTGGGCTTTATGTTCCTTGGAAACATGGTTTCCAAGATGACTCTGACCAGTATCGGCGTAGGAAGAGAAGCAAAGCCGATCGCGAGGCACAGCTACGAGAAGAGATCAAGGCATCTCTTAGAGAGGAGCTTGCTGATTATGTTAGAGATGAGGTGCGGAGAATTACAGAAAATCAGCAGGCCGCCGCCGCCGCTACTGGTCTAGCTAGCCCGCGCAACCATCCGAGTAGTTGTGCGTCCAATCCGGCGCAAAGCGAGGGCAGATTTCCGGTGGACGACATCCTGGTAATAATTATTATCTCTCGAATGCTTGCTCCATGGATATGCCTATTAATTGAGTAGCTAATTTTGTATCGTTATGTAGGAGCCACGGCGCACGCCCAAGTAAGATATGCCTCCGTTGCGTTGAGCGCCGCGGGGCATGGCATATCCGTCTCGTATCGAGGCCGGGTGCACAATCAACCTTTAGCAACAGTTTCGCAAAAGTGTCGTGAGATGGGGTAAACACCAATTTTGAGGTCGCCCCACTACCGAAGCCCACCAACGACGAGCTCGTGACTTTAGGGCAAGCCATTGGATCCTTCATCCGATGGCCCAAAAGTGATATCTGCTCGAGGCTTATTCACCGTGGGCAGATCGAGCAACGCACCGTGCCTTCTCCACAAGGGCAACCGAACCGGACCCGCTACCTGAACAAGTGCAACCTCCACCACCGGTGCTACCTGTAAAGTCGACCAACAGTCGGGGCAGCAAGGGCAAAAGCAAAGCAAAGACCAATGATGAAATCTCGTACAAGCCATTAGCTCGCAAATTCGTGCTTGGCGAGCCGTTGCTCGAGGAAAAGGCCCTCCAACGCCTAGCATATAGTTGCGTGCAATTGCACATGTGGTACATGCAACAGTCCAATAAACCAGAGCAAGAGCGGATCTCAAGTATCTCTATCAAATTCTTGCCGAGTGATTTACATCACAATATGCAAAACGGTGTCTTCGTAGTCACCTTTGATGATTTATTCGATCTTTACACGCTCAACACTCTGGACGTCTCTCTCATGCGATGCCGACGCCGTAAGTGTGTACAATCACAGTCTCAGTTCATGTCATACCGATAAATTTCGTATAATTTGTTGATTTCTTGTGTATATATGTAGCCACATGCTGAGTAAAGCTAGGGCATCCAAAGCATCGGTTGGTTTATTGGACCCACACATGGTCGCCAAGTATACCATCGACGAGGATAGACCCTTCGTCCAGAGGTACATTGCAGCTGGACTGCTGGATTACCGCACTGATGAATACGTACTTATGCCCTACAACCAGAGCTATCATTGGATTTTAATAGTGATTGTACCAAAATGGAACATGGTATATTACCTTGATTCCCTAAGTAAGAATAAAATGGACTTCACACTTATCAGCCAAGTAATCGATGCGTAAGTACATTTTCTCCATACATACCTATATTGTACTCTTTCTTTCCTTCCGAATGACTAAGGTTAATCTTTTCAATCACGTGGGGCGCTCGAGATGTACGTTGCAAAGGGAGGTGACTCCAAGCCAGGGGCCAAAGGCCTGACACATGCTCGAGATTTTAAAGTATTCGCTATTACACATTAATTAATCCTATGCAACAGTTTGTAGTAATTAATGCCTCTTGAATTGACACATTCTATTTTTTGCAAAGCCACCAAGAAATACGGGCAACACATGTGGCTACTACGTTTGCCACCATATGGAACTACTCCTCGATTCCTCGAGGATTACCAATCCCAAGGTTTGTCAATCTTCCCATAATTACTTCATACTTATCATGTTATATATACGCACATTGATATTCCTATCGACAGGCTGCATTTATCCCGTCATCCGCATTGAAACAAATGACCTTGCCCGATTCGATCGAGTTAGCGTATTTTTTGTCGACTCAAGTTATAAAGCCGAAGGACGGTTCCATCACGCACCATGAGTTTTTATTGCTCTTATCACTCCGGATTTGTAATTGTATATTTCTAAATGGATATTTTATTTCATTTCAATTATTTGCTTTGTGAAATGGATGTTTTATGTTTGTCAAATGAGTGAGATGTGAAGTGCATGTTTTATGTTTGTGAAATGAATTGAGATGTGAATTGGATGTTTTATGTATGTGAAATGATTTCCCATGTGAATTGTATGTATATATCTGCTTGTTTCAGAGGGCATGGCTAGCATTTCCTGAGGCTAGCCATATAGTGGATATTTTATTTCAACTCAATGAATTGATTTGCGAAATGGATGCTTTGTGTTTGTGAAATGAAGTGCGTTGTCAATTGGATGTTTTATGTCTATCAAATGAATTGAGATGTGAAATGTATCTGAAATGAAATGAGATGTGTGAATTGTATATGTTTATGTCTGTGATTATCTGCTTGTTTCAGAGGGCATGGCTAGCATTTCCTGAGGCTAGCTATAAATGTAAATATATTCTCATTGGGGAGGAGTATCACGAGACGGTTTTTAGCAAAACCGCAGGATTATCGATATCACGACGGTTTTGTACTAAAACCGCTCGTGATTATGCGATATCACGAGCGGTTTTTAGCAAAACCGCTCGTGATATTGATAATCGCGCACGCGGTTTTAGTACAAAACCGCTCGTGATATCGAATAATCACGACGGTTTTTAGTACAAAACCGCTCGTGATATCGATAATCGCGCACGGTTTTTTCTAAAAACCGCTCGTGATATCGCATAATCGCGCACGGTTCAAAAACCGTCGTGATAACTGATTATCATCGACCCATATTTCGCACGGTCGTAAAACCGCTCGTGATGACGTTCAACCGCTCAGAATGTGGATTTCTGTAGTAGTGGAAAATGACAAGAGGAGAAAGAAGCAGACGAAGATCATCTTCTGAAGTCTCAATTAGTTACCATTTTCAACACCTAAATAACCCCATACAGAGACTAATCCGAATTGATAGCTCCAAATTTTTGCACGACTTCCTTAAATTAAAAGCTTGACCGGTGTTAATTAAAACATGCACAACTTCTTGCACAAGAGACTTTTTACCATCCTTGGAAACTCAAAACAATGATAATCTAATGTATTGCAAAGTGGACTTGATAAGCTTCCTAAATGATATGCAACATGCATGCCAAAAAAGATTCATGTAAAGGAGAAGTTAGATCTGATGCGGATGAAGTGAGAAGAATCAAAAGTGGGGTCGACTAGCACCCGGACGTATGATGTGAGTTCTTCCATCATACGCTCTACGGAAACATCGGTGAATACACAGTGACTAGCGTGGTGTGGCATCATGCTTCCGCTGCTAGTACAACAGCAATAAAACCATACGCACCGCCGTCAATTGCAGGGCATTGATGGCTTCTCTCCTTATCCGCCCATGACACCGCGTCACCATACGCAAATTTATCCTGATCAACTCGGCTTCGGCTTCTGGCTTTTGGCTTATTTTTCACTATTCATAAGTTTCGTCTTTTTCTGAACTTTTGGCTTTTTGTTGAGCTTTTTTGCTGGTTCTTTTTTTCCCGTATTTGTTTGTATTATACGTAATGGGCTAACATATTTTTTTTATTTTAATTTTTTTAAATTTAATTATGCTAAATAAGACTCTGTCAGCTACAGTGCTTTTTTCAGCCAGCTACAATGTTTTCAGCCATAAGCCATGAGCTTTTCAGCCGAACCGATCACCACCAAAAGAAAACAGATGGCTTTTCTCCATACGCACTGCCGTCAATTGCAGGGCACTGGTGGCTTCTCTCCTTATCCGCCCACGACCCATTTGTAATTCTTTTTATATCCCATCAAACTAATTCCGAAATTATCAAAAGAAAACAGAAAAATATCGCACAGATCTCGGAGATTGATGGACGGCTTAGACAGTGGGTCCAAATGAATTCACGTTCATAATCTTCTTATTCCGCTTTATTTCTTGTCAGTGTCCGAGTTGGCATTGCTGATTGCTGTGCTCAGTCGATTAACCTGGTCAATTAAAGAATGGGCATGAAGGGTACATGTGGCTGCGAACATTAAGGACATCAACCTGGATTACTCACTCCTCTACAGAGAGCAGAAGACCTAGCATGGTTTGTGCTGATTTTTTTAGGTAGAGCTGTAACGTGGTTCTGCATTTCTGCTTCATGATCTATTATACTTGAAGATCATAGATTTGTGTAGCCCTGCAATAAAGCAAGGGATCTTGTAACACACCTGCCATTAGTACCACCTTAATAGAACACCGGTTGACCCAAATCGTAGCACCTCCACAGGGGGGCTTGCTTTGAGAGAATTTTGAACCTAGGGTGTTAGTGCCCAACCTTTGATCAATCGTAAGTTTTGCAATTTGTGTTTCTCTGTCGTTATGGTTGTGACCGTCTGTAGCTGCACTGTGTTGGACAGGAGTAGTGTTGTCTCTTACCTTTTGCTATTGTTTCCTTAGCCGATCAAGAACAAAATTAACATTTGGTCATTAATCTTGCATTTTTGATCCATTTGCGTATGTAGTATGTACTATATAGTGAGTGTGTACGATCAAAACGAAGTGTAAGTGCTCTTATCAGAAAGATAATAAGATAGTTTTGTCTCTTACAGAGAAGTCCGGTCACTTCTAGTCTTTCTTTCTGAGGGAAGGGTCACTTTTATAGTAGAAACTAGAAAACGCTACTTGAGCCTTCGTTGGACAGCAAGTATTGGGCCTAACACAAAAGAAAGCCAAACATTTCGGCTCATATGCTTGTCCATATGGGCTAGTTCGGGCTCGTAAGCCCAAGCCTGGAGGATAAATAACGCACCACCCCAGGAATACGCTTCGGGTGGACTTCACTTGCTGGCGATCTCTCCGGCCACCGTGCGCCGCCTCCCACCTACACCTGTTCCCTGCCAGCGGAGGAACGTGGCCATCTGCGCGTGGCGCCAAGGCAAGTGAGGTCGCTCGCGGCAGAAGCTTCTCGAGTGATGGGAAGGGCAGGGCTGCAACATCAAGGTATCAATAACTTAATTAACAATAGGACTTACACTAGAGTTTGTGTAACTAGCTCTTTCCTTTAAGTGAATGGCATAGCTCATGGTCAAATTTACTTAGAGCAAGTATTATAAGAGGCTGTAAGATGGCTGTATGCTGAGGTGGAAGAGAGAGAGGAGGAGAGAGAAGAGAGGTGGGCTGTAAGCTTACAGCCAGCTGAAGCACAAGAACCAAGAAACTTTGTGAGAGGAAGGGGTAGGTCATACACCTTCAGCTGACTGTAACTACTATATGAGTAGGCTGATAAGTGGGCTGTAAGTATTCATACAGCCAGCTAAAGGCTGTATTATAAGACTTGCTCTTATTAGCTAGTATCTGTTGCTCATCATCTAGGAATTACTCTTGCAGACAGACTTAGAGTTTGACCCCTTGATGAATTTATAGCTGGTGAATTACAAGAACTCTGGATCCATCCTATGCAGTGTTAAAAATCCTGAACAACTGTTAATGTTACTCCATACATCAATCAACTAAAGACGCAATCAAACTAGAATAATCTTAAGACCTAAGAAATATTCAGTTCAATAATAGAAACTTGCAAAGTTCAAACTTGATATAGGTGTTTAGCTGTGACAACAACATACAAAAACATACAACATGTTCACATCTCAACCAAAACAATATGTATTACATAAATCTCACAAGCACCTTCGTTTACATAAATCTTACAACTTACAAGCGGCTTTATTCTATATTACAACACTAAGTCTACCATAATAACAAAATATTATACAATCACCTTCATCACCTCGTGTTACAGGAAAAAAACATCATGCAATAGCTTCACATTGGAGACAACTAAGGCGTCTGAGGAGGAAAGTCAACGGCTGCCTCATCAACTTGATCGCAACTCGTCTGCCCTTGCCTTCGCATCCATTCCTTTCTCACCAAATGAAGATGCTCCAAAACTTGCTTCATGGTGGGCCTCTCATCCACATCTTCTTTGAGGCATTGAACTGCGATCCTACCAATCATCTCAAGACAATCTATGGTTTCAGTAGACGTGATTTCCTCATCAAACATCTCCCTGACCCTGCTCTTTTTCATGTAAGACTTAACAAAGTTTAATGGGAGGCTCTTATTATCGTCATACCTTGCCTTCTTCCTGGTGATGAGTTCCAGGAGAACAATGCCGAAGCTATATACATCACTCTTCTCCGTAAGAAGGCCTGTCTTCATATACACAGGATCTATGTAGTTTGTATCCCCTATCACGAACCTAGTGTGGTGTTTGTTTAGGAGTCTGGATATTCCGAAGTCTGACACCCTTGGTGTGAACTTGTCATCCAGGAGAATGTTGCTTGACTTAACATCTCCATGAAGGATCTTTTGATTAGCAGACGAATGCATGTAGTCTAACGCTTCCGTGGATTCAATAGCGATTCCTAGACGTACTTGTAGTGAGAGAGGATGTTTTATAGCATTACTGGCATTAGTAATATTACCGTGAAGCACATCGTAGAGGCTTCCTTTAGGGATGAACTCATAGACCAACATTGGAATATTTGTCTCCAAGCAACAACCCAAGAGTCTAACCACATTTTTGTGACTGATTTGAGCTTGAATGGTAATCTCATTTGCAAAATCATTTTTGCGTGCCTCGTCCACTGTAATGGAGCGCTTGACCGCTACTTGTCGGTTGTTGTCAGTAGTTCCCATGTAGACCTCACCGAAGCCACCCTTTCCAAGGATTGTGCTGTAATTCTTTGTGATTTGGTCCATCTCAACCTTTGTGAATATCTTAATGCCCATGTTTTTAATTAGTTGACCACCATTTTTTTCAAAAAGATCTCTAAGCTTCCTTTTCTCATGCTCCATGTGAAAGAAGATTAGTAGGACGGCCAAAATTGAGATGGCACAGATTGTTGCTGAAAACATATATTGTGTTGTTATTGTCTTATGTCAGTTAAGATTTTGCAAACCATAAAAGGACAAATTATTATATGAAGAGGGCCTTACCGATCAACGCTATAGCTGATTTGGGCAGTACGAGTTGACAATCCTTGTCACTTTTACTATTTTTTATTCGTCCAAAATTGCATTTACACTTGTAGTCACCTTCTACATCATGGCATGTCCCACCATGGCAAGGATATAGTTTTTCATAAATGGATGCATTATTTTTTCGAAGCTCACACTCATTAATATCTGTAAAATGGAGAAAAAAATACAGTGGATGTTAAATAAAAGAGATATTGATAACTGAAATTACTGTATGTTTCAATTTCTTTTGTGTTGCATGCCTTTGTTGAGTCAGGGCATCTAATTGCATGTAACTTTTAACTATAGGTTGCTGTAAAATATACGGTTTTAGTATAAATTCAGAATTAATTCCAGCATAATTAACAAAGACGAAAGCATGATACCTGATGCTTAAAAATGACTTAATCAATATGTGTATATATATATATTTCTTAAGTCATTCAAGTAGAATCTTATGCCCAACATATATACCATTTTAATGTCCAAACTCAACATAATTCTAAGATTTGAATGTTATGTATTGCTCTCAGAAGGCTAGTTGTGCAAGATTTGATCTTGGCCCTCACAGCCATGACAAAAATGCAATTTTCCTTATATATGTTACCTTATAGATTAGATCTTAAGCTTAAATCAAACTTTGCTATTAGAGAAATTAACAGACCAAGAACATAATCTCGCTGGGCAACATATGAGAACACAATAATCAATCTAACATTCAAATGAGATGAACAATATTGATTATAACAGTATAATAGAGTCCGGTCTAGTGACCGAAAAGGATAACAGAGCACAGAACTATGAATACACAGTGAGCAGCAAGCAATATGTATAGCAACTTCAATGATCAGAGCATACCAAATAGCAAGCCAGCCGAAAGCTCAAAACCAACCTATACTCAAGATCGTATATAATTTTAGTTTCATGTCATTTTATCTTTGAGTAATTGACCCACACTATTTCTTTACAATTTCCAATCAGTGACAGACATATATCTGAAGAAGATTGACCCACACTATTTCTTTACAATTTCCAATCAGTGACAGACATATATCTGAAGAAGATCAAGCAAAGTGCAAAGAGTAAACAACCAAAATACTCACAACACCATTCACTACTACAAAACAAGCTATACTAGACGTCTCATCACAGACGATTCATGTGAAGCCGTCTGTGATTTAATTTTCATAGCCGGTTCATGGCAAAAACCGTCTCTGAAACTTTCACAAACGGTTAGGTTTAAAAACCATCTATGATATGAGCATTATCATAGACGGGTTTTAACTAGAACCATCTCTAAAACTATCACAGATGATTATGTTTAAAAACCGTCTCTGAAATTGTATTATCACAGACGGTTCGTATACCAAACCGTCTTTGATATGTGCGTTTTCACATACGATTGTTATAACAAACCACCTATGATAGAAACGTCAATGATCCGTGGCGTATCCCCTAGGATTTCGATCTCACCCATCCATTCTCTCCGCATCAAACGGCAGGCACCGGTTCCTCCCACCTTCGCCCCTATTAATACCCCTCTCCCTTTCCACCGGCACCGGTCGCTTCTAGTTCATCCACTCCTAGCTTCCTGCTAGCTCCTCCGCGTCCGGTTGTGACACCATGGTTCACTGCAGAAGACACTCTTACGATAAGAGTGTCTTCTGCAGTGTCATCATTGTGACACAAAACGTGACGCTACCGCCGCCTCTCCTTCACGTACTACCGGTGATATACAGTCGCCATCTGATCCCCTCCCCTCTCTTCCTTGATGGCATGCGTCAAGGACATCCAGCTTCTATTGTCTGCTAAGATTAGGAGATATGTTCTTGTGATGTTCTTACTGTTTTAAATAGGTAATCTGCTCATTATCTTATTGTGATGTAATGGTGGATTCTAATAGAATGTGCTGTTGTGTTTGCTGCTATATTTACTTATTTCCAAAGGGCATAGGTCGCATTTCTTGAGGCTACCTAAAAAGCAAAAAAATTTAGATATAGAATGATCTATCTCACAAAGTATAGCTTTGTAGTATAAACTGCTTATGAAGGACTATCACGACGGTTCTATATAACATCTGTCTGTGATACTCACATCACAAACGGTTGGTAGCTAGAACCGTCTGTGATGTGAGAGTATCACAGACGGTTATGTTTAGAAACCATCTCTGATATTGCATTTCATAGACGGTTCTTACCACAAACCGTCTATGATAATGACAGGTCAGCGATCCGTGGCGTATCCCTAAGATTTTAATCTCACCAATCCATTCTCTTCGCATCGAACAGCAGGCACCGGTTCCTCCTACTTCTTGCCCCTATTAATTCCCCTCTCCCTTTCCATTGGTAGGCACCGGTTGCTTCTCGTTCATCCACTCCTAGCTTCCTGCACCCTCCCCTCGCTGGCGTCGACTATCGCTATGAACTAACTCCTCCGCGTCCGGTCATGACACCACGGTTCACTGCACAAGACACTTTTATCGTAAGTGTTGTAAGAGTGTCTTGTACAATGTCACCGTCGTGACACAAAAGGTGACGCTACCGCCACCTCTCCTTCACCGCTGGTGATATCGTAGCCATCTGATCCCCTCCCCTCTCTTCCTTGATGGCATGCGTCAAGGACATCCAGCTCGCTGCATTCTGGGTGAGAGGACCTAAGCATCGCGCGATACATCCGGCTTCTACTGTCTGCTAGGATTAGGAGATATGTTCTTGCGATGTTCTTACTGTGTTAGATAGGCAATATGCTCATTATCTTATTGTGCTGTATTGGTAGAATCTAATGGAATGTGCTGTTGTGTTTGCTGCTGTATTTGCTTGTTTCCAAAGGGCGTAGGTAATGTTTCTTTAGGCTAGCTGAAAAACTAAATAATTTTAGATATATAATGAACTATCACAGATGGTTTTGTGGTATAAAACATTCATTAAGGACTATCATAGACAGTTCTATATACCAACCGTCTGTGATACTCTCCCATTATAGATGGTTGGTAGCTAGAACTGTCTGTGATGTGTGAATATCACAGACAGTTTTTGGTTAGAGCCGTCTGTAATAGTTTTCTTCACAGACGGTTCTAATTACAAATCATCTGTGTTGTGAGCTGAACCGTTTGTGATAACCTCCGATTTTCATTGACACATAAATTTAGACGGTTGAAAAATCATCTATGATGACAGTTCTGAACCGTCTGTGATGACCATTTTTGTAGTAGTGGTTGATGTCGAAGTCATCGAGAAGAAATTAGACAAGGCAAGGCATGCACTCAATGTTATCCAGAAAACCAAACGCCTCACTATGCCGTGCAAAGAGATGAGGTAGACGGAGATACAATGCCAGTCTTCAAAATTCAGCTCACCGAAGTATGAAGTCGAGGGTTGGGGAAGATGCCGCACAACACCGACAAGTGCTTTGGCCAAGAGCACCCAAGAACACAAAGATCAAACCTTGATTAGACCTTCTCAACTAGGCACAAAACCAACCAAATTCAGCATAGAGGAAAATCCCCAAACTTCCTCATTGCCAGATTTTAAAAAGAAATGGTACAAGGAAACCGTACGAAAAAAATCCATAGAAGGCAAATTCAGATCGCACAGCCATAAGCGCCGGTGAAGAACACGGCGGAGAAGCTACCCCAAAGTTCAAATCAAGACCCAGCCGAGAGGAGTAGGAGATCAAGGTGGAAGAGGACTCACTGCTTTCAGTGCCCAAAGAATGAGAAGGGAAATCACCTTTTATAGGGAAGCGAAGAGGCGACTAGTGACCTGTAGCTAACGGCTGGCGCCGAGGTGCTTGGGCCGGTGACACCTTCGGCGTCGCCGCCATCTCTGCAAGACCCGATTGCCACAAGAAGCAGTTGAGCCGAGAGTTCACCCCCAGGCGCACGTGAGAGAGATGGCCTTCGGCTTTATCTCTTCCTATGTCCCACCAATAGGTGGGACCTCCTCTCTTTTTTCTTTCTTTTTAAATAAGGAAATTACCTAATTACCTTCAGGAGTCCAATCTACCTCCTTAAATCGATAAGAAACTAATGAATTATAGTGTGATCTTGAAACCCTTTTTTTTGTGCAAACTGTTGCTCGAACGGTCTCATCAAGTTTGCCGTTTGCCAACCCACAAAAGAAAGTCAATCGATGGTTAATGACTAATTAAGGGGATAGCATAAACGCTGTAAATTTCATATGCAAACTTGATTTTAGGAGATGGAAAAGGTGAACTTTCAACTATCTTTGCCGTCTATGCTTTTCTTGTTTGAATGTTCTTTTTCAATGAAGTTTCGATGCGGAATTTAGCACAATGATTGATGCATACTTGCAGCCAGCTGTACATCCCCGTTGGAGGTGCTCATAGCGACATCAGATGTCTCCCATTTTGCAAAAAAGAAAAAGAAAGAAAGAAAAAAGAACACTGACTGACTGTAAGACTATAGATCAGTTTCACTACTTTCTTTTCCATCCATTTCGGTTAATGAACATCTATTTGTGTAGCCTCGTAGTGTTTTGAAGAATGGTATCAAAGACAATGAGTACACACGCTAGCTAATAACTGTTTTCGCCAAGTTTCGTGTTGTAATTTTTTGAAGACTAATTCAGTCTTGTTTTCAATTTAAATTTGTCAAAAGAGTGAGAATAAAGACAGGAGTTTATCTGCAACTGTAAATATGTGGTATTTAGCAATTAGCACAAAATAAGTTGATGGGTTCGTTGTTTTTTGAAAGAAAGAAACAAAGAAAGAAAAACAAACGGACTTACTTTTGCATCCACCGGGGACGTAGGGATTGCCAGTGTATCCCTTGGAGCAATTGCAGAAGTATCCTAGGCCGTTGGTGGCATTGAAACAAATGCTATGCGCACTCACACATGCGTTTCCGCCTCCGTCCGGAGGGCACGTCCCATTGTTCCTGATGGCCCAGTCGACCACGAGAGGCACACCCCGCTCACCAATCCTTTTGGCAAACGTCATGTTGCCGACGATGTCCTGCCGGTTGAAATCATGCCTATAGGATAAGTACATGCGGTTAGTTGTGGTACTAGCTCTAGTGGCTAGTCCTGAGCTAATTAAGCAATCATTATAGCTCTACTTAATTGATTCGATAGCCTGCACACGTGTACGCGTGCATGAAATCGTTGCTTCTCAATTTTAATCTTCATCATGAGAAACCCGTACTTTTATAGGTACGTACCAGACTTTCTCAGCCACGAAGGCGTAGCTGCAGGGGCTGTATTCCCACGCAGCGTTGTACTTGTCGGTACCACTCGCCCAGTTGACGCCGATGTAGCTGAGATCATTGGTGATCGACGTCTCGCAGCAGCCGAGCCCGGTGCACTTGTTATCGTCGTCGTCAACCTTGACCTCGCTCGCGCTCGCGCAGTAGGTGACGCAGCCAGTGTTGTAGGTCATGTTGTCCCGGCCCCAAAGCATGGCGACGGTGTAGCAGCCGAGGGCAGTGAACTTGTTCTTCGTCGGCGAGACCAGGAACGAGCTCAAGTTGAATCGCCAGGGATTGCTTGTTGATGATTGGTTGGAGGTGAAGCAGATGTACGACACGGGCGTGTAGATGCGCATCTCGGCAGTCTCTATTGTTATGCTGATGATCTCCACGTTACTTATGTATGGTCTTGGAGGTTGAAAGCTGTCGTTGCATGTAATTGGGAAGTGGTCGAAGCCTGGCCAGGAACAGTTGTGGCCGATGCCAAACGGATAAGGGATGGGTACGTCGCCGCACTTGTGTTGGCAGTTCGGCCGTGGGGCCGACACCATGTCACTGGAGACGGCGGCGGCAGCGATGCACATGGCCGGCATCGTCACTAGATAGAGGAGGGGGGAGAACCAGCTGTTCACTTGTGGCATGGCTGCCAACTCTGATCTTTTGATCAGCACCAGCCAGATAGCTAGAGGAGGGGGAAGAACGAGCTGTTCACTATATTTTTGCTAGCTAGCTTGAAGGCAGGCTGGCAGGCTGGCTAGATCATTGTATTTATCACACTATTAATAGCTCTGTGGCAGTGTGGCTGTATGCAGCAAGCTCCTCTCTAGGCGTGCATATTTATAGGCGCAAGGGCGCGGGAGCGTACGTGTACGCTGTCGTCACTTGTATATGTCTTTGCTTGCTGGCTAGTAAAATGAATGAAGGTTGATTAGCTAGGGCTAGGGGACAGAACGAGATAGGACAACTGAGAAGAAAGAGCCAGGCGTATGATTTATAGTTTCAATATTTAAATTTTAACTATTGGTGAGAGAATTTAAATTTTAGCTATTCATATATATGATTTTAACTGGTACAGTTAAACTTAATATGCTTTTTACAAAATCTTTCTATTAACTTTATCTTAAAAAACATCATTTAAAAGTTAGTTATTATAATCTGTATAAGCCAACAGAAAGGACTCCAGCCTAAACAACTAAGTACGGCAAGAATGCTCATGCAGAAACGCATGAGAATGAAACAATAAAGGGCCATGTAAAATGTTCATACCTACCATGTTTCATTGATCTTCGGAAAAAACTTGAAATTATATACAAATGTGCAACTAATTATAACATTTTCATTATGGGATAAATGTGATAGTCTGTGCGGATGCACGGGTTAGCGACCAGTAAATTGTAATCCTTTTCAATCTTTTCAGTGTCACACAATCACGACCACATCGCTCATCGTCATGGAAAAGCGAGCTTTATCTTCCTAGCTTGGTAATTTCCGGTGAAGACTTGGAATGGGAGCTCGTATGCCATGCATGCTATTCCAAGTCAAACAACTACAGAAGCGGAGATTTAGCTTCAGCGGATACTTGAGCTCTGGTGGTGTGGTGATGTAACATTTTAAACAACTATGGACTATTCAAAAAATAAATTTATGGACTATTCAAAACCTTAAGCATACGAAAACAGCACCGTACAGTGGAACCTTCTACAAACAAAAACCAGTAGGCAAAATTACATAAAATTGGTTATAGTATACCTTCAGCTATCATTTATCATAAAATTTTCAGATAAACAAACAACACAGTTCCTTGGAACATTCTACTCACAAAAACCAGCAAGGAAAGTAGAATATACTGGTTTAAAACAACTAATCTACATTCTTTCTGAAAAATTACAGTAATATGGAAAGTTCAAAGAAGCATACGAAAATACTGATTGCTATTGCACAGCCGTCTGAATCTTTTTTGCTTCAGCCGATTTTACTGTAATATTTTTTTTCATATATACAATATTTTTTTGCTTATACTTACAATATTTTCTATATATATATATATATATATATATATATATATATATATATATATTTCGATGTATGCAAAGTTACCACTTGTTTTACTGTTGACCAACTCATCGTGTGTTAATTTGGCCCTAGTGCATACATATATTAATTACAAGATAGTACATCTCATGTATCAAAGGTGAACTTACTGTACGCGTGCATGTGTATACAGACAACATCTCGCCGTGCAATTGGACGAAAGACGTTAGATCTAACTGGCCTCTGATAGTACTTCTTGGAACGATTAACGCTGTGATCATTTCGATTTCAGCTTCTGGTTTCTAGCTTATTTTTTACTATTCATAAATTTTATCTTTTCCTAAACTTTTGGCTTTTTATTGAACTTTTTTGCCGGTTCTTTTATTTCCGTATGTGTTTGTATTCTACGTAATGGGCTAATATATTTTTTAATTTTTTTAAATTTAATTATGCTAAATAAGCCTCTGTCAGCTACAGTATTTTTTCAGTTAACTACAGTGCTTTTTAACCATAAGTAAAAAAAAACCTAAATGATCACCACTAAAGAACCGTGCCAGGTCCAAAGCGTCGCTCTCTCGGTGACGTACGATGCGAGAATATACGAGTCAGTGGTTGCACCACGGTAAACAAGCGCACGTGTGGATCCGCGTCCTTGACACTTCGTTCAGAACGGGGACTTGGCTGCGCTTCCAACTGACGCAGCTGCCTCGTGCGGACCGACCGAGGAAGAGAAATAAAAACACGTTGTTTTTTCTTTCCTACCCGTGCTGCGGCAAAAAGACAGCCGGTACTGCTGCTGATTCGCGCGGACGGAGGAGAGCACTGGACGCTGCCTCTCGGCTGCTTCCGATCTGGTTCCGCGTGATCGGCTTGTGTCCCACCCGAGAGCCACGAACGTTTCTTTCCGAGCTGATCTCGTCTATATATACTAGCCACGTAGGCATGACGCTACGCCACATTAGCCATCGTGTGGACTGAAGTAAAAGAGGCGAAAATTCACAGGGAAAAGAAAGCGTAGGGATTTTTCTGCAAAAAAAATTGAGGGCCTTTCGCAATAAAAGAAGAGCGGAGGGGTTTTTTGGCAAAAAATCGAGGATCTTTTCAGAATAAATAAGGGCCTGTCCATAATTACGGGAAACCGCGGGCAGCAAAAAAGGGTGCAGGGGTTTTTTCGCAAGGATTTAGAACCTTTTTGCGAGAACAGAGGACATTTACGTAATTTTGGGGAAACGTAGGGACTTTTTTTTGCAAAAAAGGGTGGCCATCCGTATGAAGATTCCTCAGCCACGCGCCAGCCGGAGCGAGTGCACGGAAGGACAAAACGCGACGTGGGGGCTCTCTCCGGCCGGGAATCCTTCCGGGAGTAATAGCTTTAGATTCTAATACCAATTATTAACTTTATCATTAGAAAAAACTCACATATCATAAATAAACAACAGAAGAATTTACTCTAACCATAACTACGTAGCTGAGTTTTATGAATTTTTCTATTATCTTCGTTGCTTCTTTCTTACAAAATTAGTTACAAGCATCTTTATTATATAGGCTAATACTCTTATACTAATATACGTATTCCGACTTCAAGTTAGATGTGACTTTAACTCGATTAATGCATGTAGATAGACTCTACTGCGTTTTAATTGAACTCGATTTAAACTCTAAATCAAGATTACTATAAGAAAATCCTATATACAGACACTTTTAAGAGACATTTTTTTTAACTTGCCTCTAAAATTGTACCTAAGTTATAAATAAGTTCATGGTTACTCTTAACCCTCCATTAGAATTTGCGCCATAAGTGGGCTTTCAGAATGCATAACCCTTTTCAATTTTTGATGGGCATTAAGTCCAAATCAAAGACAACATTGCGGGGTTTATCTTATTTCTTAGAAATTAAGGCAAAGACATTATTGGTGAAGTCAAGAGAGATATTAATGGCCGGATTTTTTGGACTTACGGCTTAGATTTCTACAATAACTAGTTTTAAATAGTGTATTTTTTAAGGCATGGTCTATGGTAGATTATAATAGATATTATATGAAGTTCAGCTATACTGACTAAAATCATATATGATTATTTCTCTCTACATATCATCTCATAAATAACACCAAATTTCAAAAATTATGAGTCATAAAAACCCCACCCATTACCAAAGCCTTTGGTGATGCTCAGTTGGGCTTAATTTTTGGTGGTTTATGTCTGAATTAGTATTATAGCTGGCTTACTGGTGGTGATTTATTTGATATAATTAATTTAAATTTTTTTAAAATAACAAAAACATGTTTAACTATTACGAACAATGAAAACGATTAAAATAAGAAAATACAAAAAAAATAAAAAAATAAAATAAAATAAAATTTAAAAATAATGAAAAAATAAAGCTGTAACCAATAAGCTGAAGCCTAACTCCCAAAAGCAGCGGGCGGCTTTCTTTCCGGTTGACTTGAGTGCACGCTCTACTGTCTCTATCCTGACGCAACCAGAGAGTCCTCTCGTGTCCCACGCTCGGACGAAAACGGGCAGCCCCTGCTGCGTTTCCTGCGTGTCGTCCCGATGCAACAATGAACAAAGACCTTTCTCTTTGCAAGCAATTAACTCCCTCTCTGTCCGTGACTTGCGTCATCCGAGGAAAAGAATAACTACAGCTGCTGCTGTCCTCCTTCGCCCTCTGAAGCGTTGCGTGACCAGGAAACTTCTGCTCATGGGAAAAGCCGACGACTTGGACCATGGGAGACGCTCTGGACGCGACGGCAAAAGGACAGCAGAACTCTACTACACTCAAGTTGGCGTTTGCGTCCACGTGCTCTTTTACAAAATAGATTATATATCTCTATTTAGATAGCCTAAACCTTACATAAGTACTAGTCTATCTCTAATTCGAATACTACTCCACCTATCTCTAAGTTGAATATAACTTTAGCTTGGGAGTAAACTCTACTACACTCAAGTTGGCGTTTGCGTCCACGTACATTTGTTATCTGGACCCACCACTGCATAGGCTCCTGTGCCTAGCTTGTTGCTTGCATGAGAGCCAAGCTCTCCTCTCTCCTCTCTTCTCTCCATATCAGCAAAAATACTGACTAGCTTGACTATGAGACCATTATTGTACTTGCTCTAACCAATCAATTCGAGCTAGCATAGCCGCCTAGCTGCCTAGGTCATTAAATTAGCAATGGCCACACAGCGGTCAAGGAAGATGGTGAACCGGCAACAACTCCATAGCATTTTTCAAGGATTTTACAATTACTCCATGGCTTCTTTATGCTGGATTATCTACTGCCTGCACATATAAAATTGCATGAACCAGACAAGCTAGCTAGAGTGCATTTATTATTTATATAACAAAGACAAAGATTGTGCAAAACTAAGACTAGAAACTCAGGATAGTATTTGGGTCGTCTTCATCCACCAAACGCTAAGTCGGATTGGCGTGATCTCTTTCGAATCCAAAGCACGCCATGCCATGCCATGCAGGATACAGACGGATATTGTTCAAAATTAGGGTAGGTGCGTAGCATGTGCAGCGAGGATTTTTGTAAGGAAAAAAATATACACATGTGATGTAGTCATGGGGATATTATAATCCAAAGGCATGATGGAGATTAGAGGCAACAAATTCATCAATTGAATCACGGCCCCTATTTTATATTCCCTCCGTTTCGCTATATTTCTCTATATCCTATTATACACATACCACTAAAGAAGCACTAAATCTAAGAAATAATTAATAAGAAATAATCATACATGCCCCTATTAAATGACATAATACAACTGTTGTGGTTACACACCAAACAGTAAAATGAGAGTGTGACAGTAGAGATGACAGATGAACAATGCTCTCTCCTTTCCCATACTCAGGGCAGCCATATATATATATAGTATAAATAACAGGGGCACCATGGTGTCCAAGCTCCTTGAGTAAGACTTTCCATCTATGAGTGAGATTTTCCATTCATGATTAAGACCTTCTATCCATGTTAATGACTTCCTTTCCATACTATTGTACTAGCACGAATCTAAAAGCAATCCAAAGGCAGAGAGGTTTGGTGCCCGGGCACCATGGTGTCCCATTTCAGTGTCCTACACACACACATATATATAATATAAATAGCAGGGGCATCATGGTGCCCAGGTTCCATGATTAAGGCTTTCCATTCATGATTGGAACTTTCCATTCATAATTAAGACTTTCCATCCTGATATTATATATCATTGCGCGCGTGTGCACACACACACACACACACACACATATATATATGTTTTATGCACCCAGGTGCCTAGGCACCCATATCAATACCCGTTGATTTGCTTTGAGATTCGCAACGTTTGATGTGGGTATCTTCATATACCCGTAAAAAAGTATATTTGAGATGTCAAACTCCGAAAAAAATTAAATTCAACTTCAGTTTAATTAGTTTGAACTATTTTTATGGTATATACTCACTGTAGTCGCATTGAACTCAAAAGTAGTTCAAACTAGTTTGAACTGAGTTCAAAACTTACTTACCATAAATATATCATGGGTATAAAAAATTTCATAGCCAAACTCAAAAAAATTATTAATCATACACGTGTATTGGACGGTTCTTGATGTGGGTGCCTAGGCACCCAGGTGCCTTATGTAATTTTCCTATATATATATATATATATATATATATATATATATATATATTCACATGAGAAGTATTTTACAATCATGTCCTTACACTTGCGTACCCTTCTCAGATATCCCGTTTTGGGCTTTACAGGCCGGCTGGGCTTAGGTGGGGGCCACCCCTACGACAGGAGCCTCTCATGGTAAAGGACTTCACGGGCCGAAGCCATGTTGCCGAGCCATTTGGCCCCCTCCGTCCCTGCGGCCTGTGACCTTCGGTGGTTTTGGGTGAAAATGTGTTTGATTCTTTGTGCGGCCCAGCTTCGCGCCGCGGACACGGAGTTGAACTGGCTGCCGAAGTCGTTCTCCGGTCATGACGTCGAAGTAGCTGGCAGGGCCATCCCGTGGAGGCGAAGCTGAGGTGGGTGCCCGGCTCGAGCTATAGCGGTCGTGCGTTAGTTCCCGATGTTGCGGGACGCATGGCAGGACGTGATTCGTGTGTCGTGGGCTGTCAGGCGGCAGCACGACGGCGATCGCGCGCACGATTGGAAGGACACGCTTGGCGCGTCGTGCGCTGTCAGGCGGCCGCACGACCGCGGTCGTGTGTACCTTCCCGAGGCGGCGGGACGCGTGGCAGGACACGATTGGTGCGTCGTGCACTGTCAGGCGGCCGCATGACCGTGGTTGTGTGTACCTTCCCGATGAGTGGGTGCACGCGCACACGTGCCCGAGTGACTGCGCAGCGCTGGCTGCCGTCGATCGCGCTTCCCGATCGTGGGGAGGCGAACGGTTCGAGTTCCACCGGTTGCGCTTCCCGATCGTGGGGGGAGGCGATGGGGCTTTATATACCCCCTCATCGCCACAACAGTCCTTCCGTACTCGCTTATCGCCTGTCTTCTTGCTCCTGCGTGCCTTGCTGCCCTAACTCACTCCGGCATGCGTTTCGTGAACTTCCGAGCCGGTGTTAAACTTTCCACCAAAACGGGCTCGTCGGGGGCTCTGAACTCCGTGCGAACGAAAACGCAGCACCGGATCGAAACGCGTCCCAAACACCCCCAATGGACATCATATGCGCCCTAACTCACTCCGGCATGCGTTTCGTGAACTTTCGAGCCGGTGTTAAACTTTCCGCCAAAACGGGCTCGCTGGGTGCTCTGAACTCCGTGCGAACGAAAACGCGGCATCGGAGCAAGACGCATCCCAAACACACCCAATGGACGTCATATGCGCCCTAACTCACTCCGGCATGCGTTTCGTGAACTTCCGAGCCGGTGTTAAACTTTCCATTAAAACGGGCTCGTCGGCGCTCTTAACTCAGTATGAACGAAAACGCGGCACCGGAAGAAAACGCGTCCCAAACACATCCAATGGACCTCATATGCGCCCTAACTCACTCCGGCAGACGTTTCGTGAATTTCCGAGCCGGTGTTAAACTTTCCATTAAAACGGGCTCGTCGGGTGCTCAAACTCGGTCTGACGAGCAGCGCACCGAAGAAAACGCGTCCCAAACACATCCAATGGACCTCATATGCGCCTAACTCACTCCGGCATGCGTTTCGTGAATTTTCGAGCGGTGTTAAACTTTCCACCAAAGCGGGCTCGTCGGGTGCTCAAACTCCGTCGAACGAAAGCGCGCAATGGAAGAAAACGTGTCGCAAACACACCCAATGGACCTCATATGCGCTCTAACTCACTCCGCATGCGTTTGTGAACTTCCGAGCGGTGTTAAACTTTCCACCAAAACGAGCTCGTCGAGTGCTCAACTCCGTCGAACGAGCAGCGGCACGGGCAAACGCATCCCAAACACGCACAATGGGCGTCATATGCGCCTAACTCACTCCGGCATGCGTTTCGTGAACTTCCGAGCGGTGTTAAACTTTCCACCAAACGGGCTCGTCGGGTGCTCACGAACTCCGCGAACGAAAGCGCAACCGGATCGAAACGCGTCCCAAACACCCCAATGGACATCATATGCGCCTAACTCGCTCGGCATGCGTTTGTGAACTTCCGAGCGGTGTTAAACTTTCCACCAAAGCGGGCTCGTGGGTGCTCACGAACTCCGTCGCGAACGAAACGCGGCACCGAGCAAGACGCCCCCAAACACACCCAATGGGCGTCATATGCGCCTAACTCACTCCGGCATGCGTTTCGTGAACTTCGAGCGGTGTTAAACTTTCCACCAAAACGGGTTCGTCGGGTGCTCACGAACTCCGTCGAACGAGCAGCGGCAATGGAAGAAAACGTGTCGCAAACACACCCAATGGACCTCATATGCGCTCTAACTCACTCCGCATGCGTTTGTGAACTTCCGAGCGGTGTTAAACTTTCCACCAAAACGAGCTCGTCGAGTGCTCTGAACTCCGTGCGAACGAAAAGCGGCACCGGAACGAAACGCATCCCAAACACAGCCAATGGACGTCATATGCGCCCTAACTCACTCCGGCATGCGTTTCGTGAACTTCCGAGCCGGTGTTAAACTTTCCACCGAAACGGGCTCGTCGGGTGCTCTGAACTCCGCGCGAACGAAACGCAGCACCGGATCGAAACGCGTCCCAAACACCCCCAATGGACATCATATGCGCCCTAACTCACTCCGGCATGCGTTTCGTGAACTTCCGAGCCGGTGTTAAACTTTCCACCAAAACGGGCTCGCTGGGTGCTCTGAACTCCGTGCGAACGAAAACGCGGCACCGGAGCAAGACGCATCCCAAACACACCCAATGGACGTCATATGCGCCCTAACTCACTCCGGCATGCGTTTCGTGAACTTCCGAGCCGGTGTTAAACTTTCCACCAAAACGGGTTCGTCGGGTGCTCAAACTCCGTCGCGAGCAAAACAGCGGCAATGGAAGAAAACGTGTCGCAAACACACCCAATGGACCTCATATGCGCTCTAACTCACTCCGCATGCGTTTGTGAACTTCCGAGCGGTGTTAAACTTTCCACCAAAGCGAGCTCGTCGAGTGCTCACGAACTCCGTCGCGAGCAGCGGCACGGGCGAAGCATCCCAAACACACCCAATGGACGTCATATGCGCCCTAACTCACTCCGGCATGCGTTTCGTGAACTTCCGAGCCGGTGTTAAACTTTCCACCGAAACGGTCTCGTCGGGTGCTCTAAACTCCGCGCGAACGAAAACGCAGCACCGGATCGAAACGCGTCCCAAACACCCCCAATGGACATCATATGCGCCCTAACTCACTCCGGCATGCGTTTCGTGAACTTCCGAGCCGGTGTTAAACTTTCCACCAAAACGGGCTCGTTGGGTGCTCACGAACTCCGTCGCGAACGAAAACACGGCACCGGGCAAGGCGCATCCCAAACACACCCAATGGGCGTCATATGCGCCTAACTCACTCCGCATGCGTTTAGTGAACTTCGAGCGGTGTTAAACTTTCCACCAAAACGGGCTCGTCGGTGCTCACGAACTCCGTCGCGAACGAAAACGCGGCAATGGAAGAAAACGTGTCGCAAACACACCCAATGGACCTCATATGCGCTCTAACTCACTCCGCATGCGTTTGTGAACTTCCGAGCCGGTGTTAAACTTTCCACCAAAACGAGCTCGTTGAGTGCTCAAACTCCGTCGCGAGCAGCGGCACGGGCGAAACGCATCCCAATCACAGCCAATGGACGTCATATGCGCCCTAACTCACTCCGGCATGCGTTTCGTGAACTTCCGAGCCGGTGTTAAACTTTCCACCGAAACGGGCTCGTCGGGTGCTCTGAACTCCGCGCGAACGAAACGCAGCACCGGATCGAAACGCGTCCCAAACACCCCCAATGGACATCATATGCGCCCTAACTCACTCCGGCATGCGTTTCGTGAACTTCGAGCGGTGTTAAACTTTCCACCAAAGCGGGCTCGTTGGATGCTCACGAACTCCGTCGAAAACGCAGCGGATCGGATCAAACGCGCCCAAACACACCCAATGGACATCATATGCGCCCTAACTCACTCCGGCATGTGTTTCGTGAACTTCTGAGCCGGTGTTAAACTTTCCACCAAAACGGGTTCATCGGGTGCTCTGAACTCCGTCGCGAGCAAAACGCGCAATGGAAGCAAGCGTGTCGCAAACACACCCAATGGACCTCATATGCGCTCTAACTCACTCCCGCATGCGTTTGTGAACTTCCGAGCGGTGTTAAACTTTCCACCAAAACGAGCTCGTCGAGTGCTCACGAACTCCGTCGCGAGCAGCGGCACCGGGCAAGCATCCCAAACACAGCCAATGGGCGTCATATGCGCCTATCTCACTCCGGCATGCGTTTCGTGAACTTCGAGCGGTGTTAAACTTTCCACCAAACGGGCTCGTCGGGTGCTCACGAACTCCGCAACGACAAACGCGCGACACGGATCGAAGCGCGTCCCAAACACCCCAATGGACATCATATGCGCCTAACTCACTCCGGCATGCGTTTCGTGAACTTCCGAGCGGTGTTAAACTTTCCACCAAAGCGGGCTCGTTGGGTGCTCACGAACTCCGTCTGCGAAAAACGCGCACGGAGCAAGACGAATCCCAAACACACCCAATGGACGTCATATGCGCCCTAACTCACTCCGGCATGCGTTTCGTGAACTTCCGAGCCGGTGTTAAACTTTCCACCAAAACGGGTTCGTCGGGTGCTCTGAACTCCGTCGTGTCGCAAACACACCCAATGGACCTCATATGCGCTCTAACTCACTCCGCATGCGTTTGTGAACTTCGAGCGGTGTTAAACTTTCCACCAAAACGAGCTCGTTGAGTGCTCAAACTCCGTCGCGAGCAGCGGCGGCACCGGGCAAGCGCATCCCAATCACAGCCAATGGGCGTCATATGCGCCTAACTCACTCCGGCATGCGTTTCATGAACTTCCGAGCGGTGTTAAACTTTCCACCGAAAGCGGGCTCGTCGGGTGCTCACGAACTCCTTGCGACAAAGCGCGCACCGGATCGAAGCGCGTCCCAAACACCCCAATGGACATCATATGCGCCTAACTCACTCGGCATGCGTTTAGTGAACTTCGAGCGGTGTTAAACTTTCCACCAAAGCGGGCTCGTTGGATGCTCACGAACTCCGCGCGACGAAAACGCACCACGGATCAAACGCATCCCAAACACACCCAATGGACATCATATGCGCCTAACTCACTCCGGCATGTGTTTCGTGAACTTCGAGCGGTGTTAAACCTTCCACCAAAACGGGTTCGTCGGTGCTCACGAACTCCGTCGCGAACAAAAACGCGGCAATGGAAGCAAGCGTGTCGCAAACACACCCAATGGACCTCATATGCGCTCTAACTCACTCCGCATGCGTTTGTGAACTTCAGAGGCGGTGTTAAACTTTCCACCAAAGCGAGCTCGTCGAGTGCTCACGAACTCCGTCGCGAGCAGCGGCACGGGCAAGCGCATCCCAAACACAGCCAATGGGCGTCATATGCGCCTAACTCACTCCGGCATGCGTTTCGTGAACTTCCGAGCGGTGTTAAACTTTCCACCAAGCGGGCTCGTCGGGTGCTCACGAACTCCGCGCGAACGAAAACGCAGCACCGGATCGAAACGCGTCCCAAACACCCCCAATGGACATCATATGCGCCCTAACTCACTCCGGCATGCGTTTCGTGAACTTCGAGCGGTGTTAAACTTTCCACCAAAGCGGGCTCGTTGGATGCTCACGAACTCCGTCGACAGCGCGCACGGATCGAGGCGCATCCCAAACACACCCAATGGACGTCATATGCGCCTAACTCACTCCGGCATGTGTTTCGTGAACTTCGAGCGGTGTTAAACTTTCCACCAAAGCGGGTTCATCGGGTGCTCACGAACTCCGTCGAACGAAACGCGGCAATGGAAGCAAACGTGTCGCAAACACACCCAATGGACCTCATATGCGCTCTAACTCACTCCCGCATGCGTTTGTGAACTTCGAGCGGTGTTAAACTTTCCACCAAAGCGAGCTCGTCGAGTGCTCACGAACTCCGTCGCGAGCAGCGGCACGGGCAAACGCATCCCAAACACAGCCAATGGGCGTCATATGCGCCTATCTCACTCCGGCATGCGTTTCGTGAACTTCCGAGCGGTGTTAAACTTTCCACCAAACGGGCTCGTCGGGTGCTCACGAACTCCGCGCGAACGAAAAGCGCACACGGATCGAAGCGCGTCCCAAACACCCCAATGGACATCATATGCGCCTAACTCACTCCGGCATGCGTTTCGTGAACTTCCGAGCGGTGTTAAACTTTCCACCAAAGCGGGCTCGTTGGGTGCTCACGAACTCCGTCGCGACAGCAGCGGCACCGGGCAAGGCGCATCCCAAACACACCCAATGGGCGTCATATGCGCCTAACTCACTCCGGCATGCGTTTCGTGAACTTCCGAGCGGTGTTAAACTTTCCACCAAAGCGGGTTCGTCGGGTGCTCACGAACTCCGTCGCGAACGAAAGCGCGCAATGGAAGCAAGCGTGTCGCAAACACACCCAATGGACCTCATATGCGCTCTAACTCACTCCCGCATGCGTTTGTGAACTTCGAGCGGTGTTAAACTTTCCACCAAAACGAGCTCGTCGAGTGCTCAAACTCCGTCGCGAGCAGCGGCACGGGCAAGCATCCCAAACACAGCCAATGGGCGTCATATGCGCCTAACTCACTCCGGCATGCGTTTAGTGAACTTCCGAGCGGTGTTAAACTTTCCACCAAACGGGCTCGTCGGTGCTCACGAACTCCTTGCGACAAAACGCAACACCGGATCGAAGCGCGTCCCAAACACCCCAATGGACATCATATGCGCCTAACTCACTCCGGCATGCGTTTCGTGAACTTCCGAGCGGTGTTAAACTTTCACCAAAGCGGGCTCATGGGTGCTCACGAACTCGTCACGAAAAGCGCGGCACGGGCAAGGCGCATCCCAAACACACCCAATGGGCGTCATATGCGCCTAACTCACTCCGGCATGCGTTTCGTGAACTTCCGAGCGGTGTTAAACTTTCCACCAAAGCGGGTTCGTCGGGTGCTCAACTCCGTCGACGAAAACGCGGCAATGGAAGAAAACGTGTCGCAAACACACCCAATGGACCTCATATGCGCTCTAACTCACTCCGCATGCGTTTGTGAACTTCCGAGCGGTGTTAAACTTTCCAACAAAGCGAGCTCGTCGAGTGCTCACGAACTCCGTCGAACGAGCAGCGGCACGGGCAAGCATCCCAAACACAGCCAATGGGCGTCATATGCGCCTAACTCACTCCGGCATGCGTTTCGTGAACTTCGAGCGGTGTTAAACTTTCCACCGAAAGCGGGCTCGTCGGGTGCTCACGAACTCCGCGCGAACGAAAAGCGCAGCACCGGATCGAAGCGCGTCCCAAACACCCCAATGGACATCATATGCGCCTAACTCACTCCGGCATGCGTTTCGTGAACTTCCGAGCGGTGTTAAACTTTCCACCAAAGCGGGCTCGTTGGGTGCTCACGAACTCCGTCGCGAGCAGCGGCACGGGCAAGGCGCATCCCAAACACACCCAATGGGCGTCATATGCGCCTAACTCACTCCGGCATGCGTTTCGTGAACTTCCGAGCGGTGTTAAACTTTCCACCAAAGCGGGTTCGTCGGGTGCTCACGAACTCCGTCAGCGACAATGGAAGAAAGCGTGTCGAAACGCACCCAATGGAAGAAAACTTCCGAGCGGTGTTAAACTTTCCACCAAAACGAGCTCGTCGAGTGCTCACGAACTCCGTCGCGAGCAGCGGCACGGGCAAGCGCATCCCAAACACAGCCAATGGGCGTCATATGCGCCCTAACTCACTCCGGCATGCGTTTCGTGAACTTCGGAGCCGGTGTTAAACTTTCCACCGAAACGGGCTCGTCGGATGCTCTGAACTCCGCGCGAACGAAAACGCAGCACCGGATCGAAACGCGTCCCAAACACACCCAATGGACATCATATGCGCCCTAACTCACTCCGGCATGTGTTTCGTGAACTTCTGAGCCGGTGTTAAACTTTCCACCAAAACGGGTTCGTCGGGTGCTCTGAACTCCGTGCGAACGAAAACGCGGCAATGGAAGAAAACGTGTCGCAAACACACCCAATGGACCTCATATGCGCTCTAACTCACTCCGGCATGCGTTTCGTGAACTTCCGAGCCGGTGTTAAACTTTCCACCGAAACGGGCTCGTCGGGTGCTCACGAACTCCGTCGCGAGCAGCGGCACGGGCAAGCGCATCCCAAACACAGCCAATGGACGTCATATGCGCCCTAACTCACTCCGGCATGCGTTTCGTGAACTTCCGAGCCGGTGTTAAACTTTCCACCGAAACGGGCTCGTCGGGTGCTCTGAACTCCGCGAGAACGAAAACGCAGCACCGGATCGAAACGCGTCCCAAACACCCCCAATGGACATCATATGCGCCCTAACTCACTCCGGCATGCGTTTCGTGAACTTCCGAGCCGGTGTTAAACTTTCCACCAAAACGGGCTCGTTGGTGCTCACGAACTCCGTCGCGAGCAAAAGCGCGCACGGAGCAAGACGCATCCCAAACACACCCAATGGACGTCATATGCGCCCTAACTCACTCCGGCATGCGTTTCGTGAACTTCCGAGCCGGTGTTAAACTTTCCACCAAAACGGGTTCGTCGGGTGCTCACGAACTCCGTCGAACGAAAGCAGCGGCAATGGAAGCAAGCGTGTCGCAAACACACCCAATGGACCTCATATGCGCTCTAACTCACTCCCGCATGCGTTTGTGAACTTCCGGCGGTGTTAAACTTTCCACCAAAACGAGCTCGTCGAGTGCTCACGAACTCGTCGCGAGCAGCGGCACGGGCAAACGCATCCCAAACACAGCCAATGGGCGTCATATGCGCCTAACTCACTCCGGCATGCGTTTCGTGAACTTCGAGCGGTGTTAAACTTTCCACCAAGCGGGCTCGTCGGGTGCTCACGAACTCCTTGCAACAAAACGCAGCACCGGATCGAAACGCGTCCCAAACACCCCAATGGACATCATATGCGCCTAACTCACTCCGGCATGCGTTTCGTGAACTTCCGAGCGGTGTTAAACTTTCACCAAAATGGGCTCGTTGGGTGCTCACGAACTCCGTCGCGAACGAAAACGCGCACGGAGCAAGGCGCATCCCAAACACACCCAATGGGCGTCATATGCGCCTAACTCACTCCGGCATGCGTTTCGTGAACTTCCGAGCGGTGTTAAACTTTCCACCAAAAGCGGGTTCGTCGGGTGCTCACGAACTCCGTCGCGAGCAGCGCGGCAATGGAAGAAAACGTGTCGCAAACACACCCAATGGACCTCATATGCGCTCTAACTCACTCCGCATGCGTTTGTGAACTTCCGAGCGGTGTTAAACTTTCCACCAAAGCGAGCTCGTCGAGTGCTCGAACTCCGTCGCGAGCAGCGGCACGGGCAAACGCATCCCAAACACAGCCAATGGGCGTCATATGCGCCTAACTCACTCCGGCATGCGTTTAGTGAACTTCGAGCGGTGTTAAACTTTCCACGGGCTCGTCGGGTGCTCACGAACGGGCTCGAAGCGGACATGCTCTCGGCACTCGTGAACTTCGGCGTGAAACTTTCCACCAAAGCGGCCGGATGCTCACGAAGCGCGGCGTCCCAAATCACACCCAATGGACATCATATGCGCCTAACTCACTCCGGCATGTGTTTCGTGAACTTCGAGCGGTGTTAAACTTTCCACCAAAGCGGGTTCGTCGGTGCTCACGAACTCCGTCGCGACGAAAACGCGCAATGGAAGAAAACGTGTCGCAAACACACCCAATGGACCTCATATGCGCTCTAACTCACTCCGCATGCGTTTGTGAACTTCAGGCGGTGTTAAACTTTCCACCAAAGCGAGCTCGTCGAGTGCTCACGAACTCCGTCGCGAGCAGCGGCACGGGCAAAACGCATCCCAAACACAGCCAATGGACGTCATATGCGCCCTAACTCACTCCGGCATGCGTTTCGTGAACTTCCGAGCCGGTGTTAAACTTTCCACCGAAACGGGCTCGTCGGGTGCTCTGAACTCCGCGCGAACAAAAACGCAGCACCGGATCGAAACGCGTCCCAAACACCCCCAATGGACATCATATGCGCCCTAACTCACTCCGGCATGCGTTTCGTGAACTTCCGAGCCGGTGTTAAACTTTCCACCAAAACGGGCTCGCTGGGTGCTCACGAACTCCGTGCGAACGAAAACGCGGCACCGGAGCAAGACGCATCCCAAACACACCCAATGGACGTCATATGCGCCCTAACTCACTCCGGCATGCGTTTCGTGAACTTCCGAGCCGGTGTTAAACTTTCCACCAAAACGGGTTCGTCGGGTGCTCTGAACTCCGTGCGAACGAAAACGCGGCAATGGAAGAAAACGTGTCGCAAACACACCCAATGGACCTCATATGCGCTCTAACTCACTCCGCATGCGTTTGTGAACTTCCGAGCGGTGTTAAACTTTCCACCAAAAGCGAGCTCGTCGAGTGCTCACGAACTCCGTCGCGAGCAGCGGCACGGGCAAGCGCATCCCAAACACAGCCAATGGGCGTCATATGCGCCTAACTCACTCCGGCATGCGTTTAGTGAACTTCCGAGCGGTGTTAAACTTTCCACCAAAGCGGGCTCGTCGGGTGCTCACGAACTCCGCGAACGAAAACGCAGCACCGGATCGAAACGCGTCCCAAACACCCCCAATGGACATCATATGCGCCCTAACTCACTCCGGCATGCGTTTCGTGAACTTCCGAGCGGTGTTAAACTTTCCACCAAAGCGGGCTCATTGGGTGCTCACGAACTCCGTCGCGAGCAGCAGCGCTGCACCGGGCAAGGCGCATCCCAAACACACCCAATGGACGTCATATGCGCCCTAACTCACTCCGGCATGCGTTTCGTGAACTTCCGAGCGGTGTTAAACTTTCCACCAAAACGGGTTCGTCGGGTGCTCACGAACTCCGTCGCGAGCAGCGGCAATGCGCAATGGAAGAAAACTTCATATGCGCTCTAACTCACTCCGCATGTTTGTTAAACTTTCCACCAAAACGAGCTCGTCGAGTGCTCACGAACTCCGTCGCGAACAAAAAGCGGCACGGGCAAGCATCCCAAACACAGCCAATGGGCGTCATATGCGCCTAACTCACTCCGGCATGCGTTTCGTGAACTTCCGAGCGGTGTTAAACTTTCCACCAAACGGGCTCGTCGGTGCTTTGAACTCCGTGACAAAACGCACCCGGATCGAAGCGCGTCCCAAACACCCCAATGGACATCATATGCGCCTAACTCACTCCGCATGCGTTTAGTGAACTTCCGAGCGGTGTTAAACTTTCCACCAAAGCGGGCTCGTTGGGTGCTCACGAACTCCGTCGCGAACAAAAACGCGGCACCGAGCAAGGCGCATCCCAAACACACCCAATGGGCGTCATATGCGCCCTAACTCACTCCGGCATGCGTTTCGTGAACTTCGAGCCGGAGTTAAACTTTCCACCAAAACGGGTTCGTCGGGTGCTCACGAACTCCGTCGAACAAAGCGCGGCAATGGAAGAAAACGTGTCGCAAACACACCCAATGGACCTCATATGCGCTCTAACTCACTCCCGCATGTGTTTTGTGAACTTCCGAGCCGGTGTTAAACTTTCCACCAAAACGAGCTCGTCGAGTGCTCTGAACTCCGTGCGAACGAAAAGCGGCACGGAACGAAACACATCCCAAACACAGCCAATGGACGTCATATGCGCCCTAACTCACTCCGGCATGCGTTTCGTGAACTTCCGAGCCGGTGTTAAACTTTCCACCGAAACGGGCTCGTCGGGTGCTCACGAACTCCTTGCAACGAAAACGCAGACGGATCGAAGCGCGTCCCAAACACCCACAATGGACATCATATGCGCCCTAACTCACTCCGGCATGCGTTTCGTGAACTTCCGAGCCGGTGTTAAACTTTCCACCAAAACGGGCTCGCTGGGTGCTCTGAACTCCGTGCGAACGAAAACGCGGCACCGGAGCAAGACGCATCCCAAACACACCCAATGGACGTCATATGCGCCTAACTCACTCCGGCATGCGTTTCGTGAACTTCCGAGCGGTGTTAAACTTTCCACCGGCACGGGCTCGTCGGGTGCTCGAACTCCATGCGTTTCGAACGAAAAACGCAGCACCGGATCGAACAGCGTCCCAAACACCCCCAATGGACATCATATGCGCCTAACTCACTCCGCATGCGTTTAGTGAACTTCCGAGCGGTGTTAAACTTTCCACCAAAGCGGGCTCGTGGGTGCTCACGAACTCCGTCTGAACGAAAGCGCGCACCGAGCAAGACGCATCCCAAACACACCCAATGGGCGTCATATGCGCCTAACTCACTCCGGCATGCGTTTCGTGAACTTCCGAGCGGTGTTAAACATTCCACCAAAGCGGGTTCGTCGGGTGCTCACGAACTCCGTCGCGAGCAGCGCGCAATGGAAGAAAACGTGACGCAAACACACCCAATGGACCTCATATGCGCTCTAACTCACTCCGCATGCGTTTGTGTACTTCCGGCGGTGTTAAACTTTCCACCAAAACGAGCTCGTCGAGTGCTCAACTCCTCGTCGAACAAAAAGCGCCACGGGCAAGCATCCCAAACACAGCCAATGGGCGTCATATGCGCCTAACTCACTCCGCATGCGTTTCGTGAACTTCCGAGCGGTGTTAAACTTTCCACCGAAGCGGGCTCGTCGGGTGCTTTAAACTCGCGCGACGAAAACGACACGGATCGAAAACGCGTCCCAAACACCCCAATGGACATCATATGCGCCTAACTCACTCCGGCATGCGTTTACGTGAACTTCCGAGCGGTGTTAAACTTTCCACCAAAGCGGGCTCATTGGGTGCTCAACTCCGTCGCGACAGCAGCGGCACCGAGCAAGGCGCATCCCAAACACACCCAATGGGCGTCATATGCGCCTAACTCACTCCGGCATGCGTTTCGTGAACTTCCGAGCGGTGTTAAACTTTCCACCAAAGCGGGTTCGTCGGTGCTCACGAACTCCGTCGAACAAAAGCGGCAATGGAAGAAAACGTGTCATAAACACACCCAATGGACCTCATATGCGCTCTAACTCACTCCCGCATGCGTTTGTGAACTTCCGAGCGGTGTTAAACTTTCCACCAAAGCGAGCTCGTCGAGTGCTCACGAACTCCGTCTGCGAGCAGCGGCACGGGCAAGCGCATCCCAAACACAGCCAATGGGCGTCATATGCGCCTAACTCACTCCGGCATGCGTTTACGTGAACTTCCGAGCGGTGTTAAACTTTCCACCGAAGCGGGCTCGTCGGGTGCTCACGAACTCCGCGCAACGAAACGCACACGGATCGAAGCGCGTCCCAAACACCCCAATGGACATCATATGCGCCTAACTCACTCCGGCATGCGTTTAGTGAACTTCGGAGCGGTGTTAAACTTTCCACCAAAGCGGGCTCATTGGGTGCTCAAACTCCGTCTGACGAAAACGCGGCACCGGGCAAGGCGCATCCCAAACACACCCAATGGGCGTCATATGCGCCTAACTCACTCCGGCATGCGTTTCGTGAACTTCCGAGCGGTGTTAAACTTTCCACCAAAGCGGGTTAAATCGGGTGCTCACGAACTCCGTCGCGAACAAAAACAATGGCAATGGAATAAAACTCACTCCGCATGAGCCGGTGTTAAACTTTCCACCAAAACGAGCTCGTCGAGTGCTCACGAACTCCGTCGCGAACAAAAAGCGGCACGGGCAAGCATCCCAAACACAGCCAATGGGCGTCATATGCGCCTAACTCACTCCGGCATGCGTTTCGTGAACTTCCGAGCGGTGTTAAACTTTCCACCAAAGCGGGCTCGTCGGTGCTCAACTCAGCGCAAACGAAAGCGCAGCACGGATCGAAGCGCGTCCCAAACACCCCAATGGACATCATATGCGCCTAACTCACTCCGGCATGCGTTTCGTGAACTTCCGAGCGGTGTTAAACTTTCCACCAAAACGGGCTCGTGGGTGCTCACGAACTCCGTCGAACAAAAGCAGCGGCACCGAGCAAGACGCATCCCAAACACACCCAATGGACGTCATATGCGCCCTAACTCACTCCGGCATGCGTTTCGTGAACTTCCGAGCCGGTGTTAAACTTTCCACCAAAACGGGTTCGTCGGGTGCTCACGAACTCCGTCGCGAGCAGCAGCGGCGAAGAAAACGTGTCGCAAACACACCCAATGGACCTCATATGCGCTCTAACTCACTACCGCATGTGTTTTGTGAACTTCCGAGCCGGTGTTAAACTTTCCACCAAAACGAGCTCGTCGAGTGCTCACGAACTCCGTCGCGAGCAGCGGCACGGGCAAACACATCCCAAACACAGCCAATGGACGTCATATGCGCCCTAACTCACTCCGGCATGCGTTTCGTGAACTTCCGAGCCGGTGTTAAACTTTCCACCGAAACGGGCTCGTCGGGTGCTCTGAACTCCGCGCGAACGAAAACGCAGCACCGGATCGAAACGCGTCCCAAACACCCCCAATGGACATCATATGCGCCCTAACTCACTCCGGCATGCGTTTCGTGAACTTCCGAGCCGGTGTTAAACTTTCCACCAAAACGGGCTCGCTGGGTGCTCAAACTCCGTCGAACGAAACGCGGCACCGGAGCAAGACGCATCCCAAACACACCCAATGGACGTCATATGCGCCCTAACTCACTCCGGCATGCGTTTCGTGAACTTCCGGGCCGGTGTTAAACTTTCCACCAAAACGGGCTCGTCGGGTGCTCACGAACTCCGCGCTGAACGAAAGCGCAATGGATCGAAACGCGTCCCAAACACCCCAATGGACATCATATGCGCCTAACTCACTCCGGCATGCGTTTAGTGAACTTCCGAGCGGTGTTAAACTTTCCACCAAAGCGGGCTCGTGGGTGCTCAAACTCCGTCGCGAGCAGCGGCACCGAGCAAGGCGCATCCCAAACACACCCAATGGGCGTCATATGCGCCTAACTCACTCCGGCATGCGTTTAGTGAACTTCCGAGCGGTGTTAAACATTCCACCAAAGCGGGTTCGTCGGGTGCTCACGAACTCCGTCGCGACAAAACGCGGCAATGGAAGAAAACGTGACGCAAACACACCCAATGGACCTCATATGCGCTCTAACTCACTCCCGCATGCGTTTTGTGTACTTCCGAGCCGGTGTTAAACTTTCCACCAAAACGAGCTCGTCGAGTGCTCTGAACTCCGTGCGAACAAAAAGCGCCACCGGAACGAAACGCATCCCAAACACAGCCAATGGACGTCAAATGCGCCCTAACTCACTCCGGCATGCGTTTCGTGAACTTCCGAGCCGGTGTTAAACTTTCCACCGAAACGGGCTCGTCGGGTGCTTTAAACTCCGCGCGAACGAAAACGCAGCACCGGATCGAAACGCGTCCCAAACACCCCCAATGGACATCATATGCGCCCTAACTCACTCCGGCATGCGTTTACGTGAACTTCCGAGCGGTGTTAAACTTTCCACCAAAGCGGGCTCGTGGGTGCTCACGAACTCCGTCGAACGAAAACGCGCACGGAGCAAGACGCATCCCAAACACACCCAATGGGCGTCATATGCGCCTAACTCACTCCGGCATGCGTTTAGTGAACTTCCGAGCGGTGTTAAACTTTCCACCAAAACGGGTTCGTCGGGTGCTCACGAACTCCGTCGCGAGCAACAGCGGCAATGGAAAAAGCGCGCAATGGAAGAAAACTTCCGCATGCGAGCTTCGGTGTTAAACTTTCCACCAAACGAGCTCGTCCGAGTGCTCACGAACTCGTCGCGCGAACAAAAAGCGCACGGGCAAGCGCATCCCAAACACAGCCAATGGGCGTCATATGCGCCTAACTCACTCCGGCATGCGTTTACGTGAACTTTCGAGCGGTGTTAAACTTTCCACCAAACGGGCTCGTCGGTGCTCACGAACTCCGCGACGAAAACGCGCAAAGACCGGATCGAAGCGCGTCCCAAACACCCCAATGGACATCATATGCGCCTAACTCACTCCGGCATGCGTTTCGTGAACTTCCGAGCGGTGTTAAACTTTCCACCAAAACGGGCTCGTTGGGTGCTCAAACTCCGTGCGAACAAAAGCGCGCACCGAGCAAGGCGCATCCCAAACACACCCAATGGGCGTCATATGCGCCTAACTCACTCCGGCATGCGTTTACGTGAACTTCCGAGCGGTGTTAAACTTTCCACCAAAACGGGTTCGTCGGGTGCTCAAACTCCGTCTGAACAGCAAACGCGGCAATGGAAGAAAACGTGTCGCAAACACACCCAATGGACCTCATATGCGCTCTAACTCACTCCCGCATGTGTTTGTGAACTTCCGAGCGGTGTTAAACTTTCCACCAAAACGAGGCTCGTCCGAGTGCTCAACTCCGTCGCGAGCGGCGGCACACCGAACGAAACACATCCCAAACACAGCCAATGGGCGTCATATGCGCCTAACTCACTCCGGCATGCGTTTCGTGAACTTCCGAGCGGTGTTAAACTTTCCACCGAACGGGCTCGTCGGGTGCTCACGAACTCCGCGTGACGAAACGCAGCACGGATCGAAACGCGTCCCAAACACCCCAATGGACATCATATGCGCCTAACTCACTCCGCATGCGTTTAGTGAACTTCCGAGCGGTGTTAAACTTTCCACCAAAACGGGCTCGTTGGGTGCTCAACTCGCTCCGTCGACGCGCACCGGAGCAAGACGCATCCCAAACACACCCAATGGACGTCATATGCGCCCTAACTCACTCCGGCATGCGTTTCGTGAACTTCCGAGCCGGTGTTAAACTTTCCACCGAAACGGGCTCGTCGGGTGCTCTGAACTCCGCGAACGAAAACGCAAAGACCGGATCGAAACGCGTCCCAAACACCCCAATGGACATCATATGCGCCCTAACTCACTCCGGCATGCGTTTGTGAACTTCCGAGCCGGTGTTAAACTTTCCACCAAAACGGGCTCGTTGGGTGCTCTGAACTCCGTGCGAACGAAAACGCGGCACCGGAGCAAGACGCATCCCAAACACACCCAATGGACGTCATATGCGCCCTAACTCACTCCGGCATGCGTTTCGTGAACTTCCGAGCCGGTGTTAAACATTCCACCAAAACGGGTTCGTCGGGTGCTCTGAACTCCGTGCGAACGAAAACGCGGCAATGGAAGAAAACGTGACGCAAACACACCCAATGGACCTCATATGCGCTCTAACTCACTCCCGCATGCGTTTTGTGTACTTCCGAGCCGGTGTTAAACTTTCCACCAAAACGAGCTCGTCGAGTGCTCTGAACTCCGTGCGAACAAAAAGCGCCACCGGAACGAAACGCATCCCAAACACAGCCAATGGACGTCATATGCGCCCTAACTCACTCCGGCATGCGTTTCGTGAACTTCCGAGCCGGTGTTAAACTTTCCACCGAAACGGGCTCGTCGGGTGCTTTAAACTCCGCGCGAACGAAAACGCAGCACCGGATCGAAACGCGTCCCAAACACCCCCAATGGACATCATATGCGCCCTAACTCACTCCGGCATGCGTTTCGTGAACTTCCGAGCCGGTGTTAAACTTTCCACCAAAACGGGCTCTTGGGTGCTCAAACTCCGTCGAACGAAAGCGCGCACCGAGCAAGACGCATCCCAAACACACCCAATGGACGTCATATGCGCCCTAACTCACTCCGGCATGCGTTTCGTGAACTTCCGAGCGGTGTTAAACTTCCGAGCGGGTTCGTCGTGCTAAACTTTCCACCAAAACGAGCTCGCCGAGTGCTCAACTCCTCCGCATGCGTTTGGAACGAACGGTGCGCACCGAACGAAACGCATCCCAAACACAGCCAATGGACGTTTCGCCTAACTCACTCCGCATGCGTTTCGGAACTTCCGAGCCGGTGTTAAACTTTCCACCAAACGGGCTCGTCAGTGCTCAACTCCGCTCCAACGAAAACGCAAAGACCGATCGAAACGCGTCCCAAACACCCCCAATGGACATCATATGCGCCCTAACTCACTCCGGCATGCGTTTCGTGAACTTCCGAGCCGGTGTTAAACTTTCCACCAAAACGGGCTCGCTGGGTGCTCTGAACTCCGTGCGAACGAAAACGCGGCACCGGAGCAAGACGCATCCCAAACACACCCAATGGACGTCATATGCGCCCTAACTCACTCCGGCATGCGTTTCGTGAACTTCCGAGCCGGTGTTAAACTTTCCACCAAAACGGGTTCGTCGGGTGCTCAGAACTCCGTGCGAACGAAAACGCGGCAATGGAAGAAAACGTGTCGCAAACACACCCAATGGACCTCATATGCGCTCTAACTCACTCCCGCATGCGTTTTGTGAACTTCCGAGCCGGTGTTAAACTTTCCACCAAAACGAGCTCGTCGAGTGCTCTGAACTCCGTGCGAACGAAAAGCGGCACCGGAACGAAACAATCCCAAACACAGCCAATGGACGTCATATGCGCCCTAACTCACTCCGGCATGCGTTTCGTGAACTTCCGAGCCGGTGTTAAACTTTCCACCGAAACGGGCTCGTCGGTGCTCAAACTCCTTGTGACGAAAACGCAACAACGGATCGAAACGCGTCCCAAACACCCCCAATGGACATCATATGCGCCCTAACTCACTCCGGCATGCGTTTCGTGAACTTCCGAGCCGGTGTTAAACTTTCCACCAAAACGGGCTCTTGGTGCTCAGAACTCCGTGCGAACGAAAACGCGGCACCGGAGCAAGACGCATCCCAAACACACCCAATGGACGTCATATGCGCCCTAACTCACTCCGGCATGCGTTTCGTGAACTTCCGAGCCGGTGTTAAACTTTCCACCAAAACGGGTTCGTCGGGTGCTCTGAACTCCGTGCGAACGAAAACGCGGCAATGGAAGAAAACGTGTCGCAAACACACCCAATGGACCTCATATGCGCTCTAACTCACTCCCGCATGCGTTTTGTGAACTTCCGAGCCGGTGTTAAACTTTCCACCAAAACGAGCTCGTCGAGTGCTCAAACTCCGTCGAACGAGCAGCGGCACCGAACAAACGCATCCCAAACACAGCCAATGGACGTCATATGCGCCCTAACTCACTCCGGCATGCGTTTCGTGAACTTCGAGCGGTGTTAAACTTTCCACCAAACGGGCTCGTCGGGTGCTCGAACTCCGCGCGAACGAAACGCAAAGACCAGATCGAAGCGCGTCCCAAACACCCCAATGGACATCATATGCGCCCTAACTCACTCCGGCATGCGTTTACGTGAACTTCCGAGCGGTGTTAAACTTTCCACCAAAGCGGGCTCGCCGGGTGCTCAAACTCCGTCTGAACGAAACGCAGCACCAGATCGGCGCCCCAAACACCCCAATGGACATCATATGCGCCTAACTCACTCCGCATGCGTTTACGTGAACTTCCGAGCGGTGTTAAACTTTCCACCAAAACGGGCTCGTCGCGTGCTCTCAACTCCGCGGCGAACGGCGCGCACCGAACGTAAACGCATCCCAAACACAGCCAATGGACGCCATATGCGCCTAACT